>JARBWK010000011.1:33669966-34269966 GCA_030556195.1 Anolis apletophallus | reverse complement strand
AAGTAGTCTGCAGTATCTTTCATGTTCCTTGATTCGTGTTTGGGCAATGCTGCATTTGGTGGTCCCTATGTAGACTCGTCTACAGCTGCATGGTATACAGTAGACTCCTGCAGAAGTGAGAGGATCCCTCTTATCCTTTGCTGAATGTAGCATTTGTTGGATTTTTTTAGTGGGTCCGTAGATAGTTTGCTTGTTGTGTTTCCTCATCAGCTTCCCAGTGGTTCCCTTGATGTATAGCAAGAACACTTTTCCTCTGGGTGGATCTTTGTTTTTACTCTCGTGGCTTGTTCTCGGTCTTGCAGCTCTTCTGATGTCTGAGATGAAGTATCCATTGGCCTGTAAAACCCAGTTTAGATGGTTCAGTTCATCTTAGAGGAGGTGGGGTTCGCAGATTCTTTTTGCGCGGTCTGCCAGGGCTTTAATTATGCTTCTTTTTTGACTTGGGTGATGGTTGGAGTTTTTATGTAGGTATCTATCTATGTGTGTAGGTTTTCTGTACACTGTGTGACCCAATTGTTGATCTGGTTTGCAGATGACTAGGACATCTGGAAAAGGTAATTTTCCTTCATTTTCTTTTTTGATGCCAGGCCATCAAATGCTAATCAAGGTGGCCAGTTGAAACAGTCACACCTAGCTCCAATAGACAAGAGCTCTTTCTCCCACCCTGGACATTCCACAGATATATAAAACCAATTTTCCTAGTTCCAGCAGACCTCACAACCTCTGAGGATGTTTGGTACAGATACAGGCGAAATGTCAGGAGAGAATGCCTCTAGAACAGGGGTGCCCACACATTTTCAGCTTGCAAGCTACCTTTATAACAACCAAGTCAAAAAGATCTACCTGGTGCGCTCCCAGTCCTCCGCCGCGCGCACGCTCCCGCCGCCACCTTTTGCCCGCGCGGGGCTTCTTTCGCCAATGAGGCTTTAGTGATTGGGCCCTGGCACTCGTCTCTTGACATGGTGTGGTGACGTGACCGCCCATTGGTTGCTCCTAGGGGGGGGGCGAGAGCAAGGCAAAGGTGCGCGCAGGGATAGGATGCAAGGCCCCAGTGCTTCCGAGGGTCGCGGCGAGAGAGAGAGACAGGGCGGAGCGCGAGGCGGGGCCCCATCCAGTCACCGGTGTCAAGGGTGTGCTCATCAGCTGCAGCCCCACCGCGGGGACCATCCTCCTCCAGCGAGGCTTTCTCTCTTACACACACGCACATGCTCACTCCCTCCCACAGCCTCGCATCCTATCCCTGCGCACACCTTCACCTTGCTGCCACCCCCCACCCCTGGAGCAACCAATGGGCGGTCACGTCACCACACCGTGTCAAGAGGCGAGCGCCAGGGCCCGTCCACTAAAGCTTCATTGGCGAAAGAAGCCCCGCACAGGCAGAAAGCGGCAGCGGGAGCACGTGCGGGGTGCGCACATGCAGAAGCGCCCCATCTGGCTGTGAGCGACCTCAAATGGACTCGGGATTGACTCGTCGATTGTGATCGACTTCCTGGGCATCCCTGCTCTAGAACATGGCCATATAGCCCAAAAAAGCCTACACCAATGCAGTGATTCCGGCCATGAAAGCTTTTGACATTATTATTATTATTATTCCAAAGAGATAAATTGAAGATACTCCTGAATTTTTAAGCTCCCCTCCATGTATGGCTATGTGGTCTTTTATGATGAGAACCTACATTTCCAAACAAACCACCACATCAATTTGACAGCCCTGGGATCACAGAAAAGCAAAACCATTGTTTAGGAGAGGTTGCGTGCCATAATAAAACTGGGGGAATCATTTCAACATCTCCTCTCATTCAAGGCATTCTATCTAAAACTCCATGTCAGCCTTCCAGTCTCATAAATATCCATATTTTCCCCTCAACTGCGAACTCATCCTACAAGATGCGATTCAAGGCAGAGAAGGGCCCGGCGGAATATGAAATATATTTAAGAACCTCTCAAGAAAGAGTTATTGTTAACTCAAAATCTCTCTGGTTATGTTTTAATGGAATATTGATTGAATCAGAGCTGAAGTCTTTTGGTTATATACTGGTACTTTGTTCATTTAGAGCAGGGCTGGGAATATCATCACCCTCCAGATGTTGATGGTCTCTGGCTCCTAGCATCCCTCACTCTGTTCTGTGCTGTCAGGGGATATTGAGAGTTGCAGTCCTACATCTAGAAAAATGAATGGCACACAACCAGGTTTAAAGTCACAGCTAGCCGTCAGTTCTCCAAACTATAGACATTAAACTACCATATACCCTCATGTAGAAGCCTAGAAATTTGAGTAAAATATGGTTCGATGTCTTTGTGGGACAATGTGAGCAATTTATATTAATTGAAAATACTGTAACTGGATGGAAGGATATTAGAGGCAAAGATGAAGTACTTTGGCCACATCATGAGAAGACAGGAAAGCTTGGAGAAGACCATGATGCTGGAGAAAATGGAAGGAAAAAGGAAGAGGGGCCAACCAGGGGCAAGATGGATGGATGGTATCCTCGAAGTGACTGACTTGACTCTGAAGGAGCTGGGGATGGCCACGGCCAACAGGGAGGGCTCGAGTCCGGACCTGGTCCGGCGTCGTTAGGTAGGTGCAAGGATGGTGGCTCCTCGGTCCTACCTGTACCCTGGGTGCAGGGACGGCTCCCTCAGGTATCCTCTCATAGGTGCCACGGGAAGCAGCCGGTCCGGACGCCACACTGACTTCAAGGGTCACTGAGTTGGCCCTGCGGTCCCCGGTTAGGAAGTCCCAGGACCGGTCCCAATCCAAGTCAGAGACCATGGAGGGGTCATAAGGCGGTTTTTCTGTGATGGTAGTCTCAGGCTCCGTGGGAGGATCTCGCGGAGCCAGGATGCCCGTCCTCATCAGGAGATCACTAAAGTTGTTAAACAGTCCAATACTCTTCGATCAGGTCTTCTACCATCTTGGGAGCAGGCTGATCAAGGCTCGCTCCCCGTGGTCCCGGTGGAGGGTTGCTTCCCCGGTTCTCGGGTGATCCCGGTGGAAGGCTGCCTCCCCGATTCTCCGGGGCCATTGGTCGATGAAGGCCCGATTCGGTTGAATTCGTCCAATTTGCCCAATTTGTGGGGGTCGACTTTACGGGGGTCGGCTTTGTCGAATGTCTCTTACTCAGCGATCTAAGAATTTTGGCTGTGGTGGCCGTCACAGGTCGAAGGACCCACCGTTCAGGCTGTCTGCCATCTCCACTCAGAGGCCATGGGGTTGTATTCATCAGCCAAACTATTCCTCTGAGGGCTTGAGGGGCTTGAGGATCACCAGTGACCACTTCAAGTGAACGGGGATCAGACTCAAGCCCTCTTTGACAAGCCATGTGTCGCTGGAAAGTTGGAGTAGTGTCATCAGGCCAGTTCAGTCGGAGCACACCCAAAGGGTGCTCCACGACCGGCGCCATCTTTTATATCTTTTACTCCTCAGCCGCTTAAGGAAGGGGTCTGAGAATGTTAGGAATTGTGGGAGTTGAAGTCTAAAACACCTGGAGGGATGAAGTTTGCCCATGCCTGGCATATTTATGTATTTACTATATTTATATCCCACCTTTCTCTACCCTGAAGGGGACTCAAGGCAGCTTACAACATAGGCAATAATTTGTTGCCTTAAAAACAATCTACAATTCAAATAAACATTTACAATAAAATTAAAATCAAAGTTAAAATACATTAAAACATTTTAAAACATTACAATTACTATTATAAACCATGTTATCCGCAATCATAATCCAGGCACATAATTCCAAAGCCAACTATTGCACTGTATTATTCTCCAAAGGCTTGATCCCAAAGCCATGTTTTCACTCTCTTTCTGAAGGTCAAGAGGGAAGGGGAGAGTTCCACAGCCGAGGGGCCACCTCTGAGAAGGCCCTGTCTCTCGTTCCCGCCAGTCAGGCCTGTGAAGGAGGCTGGACCGTGTGCAGGGCCTCTCCGGGTGATGTTCATCTCCAAGATGCTTCATAGGGGGAGATACATTCAGACAGGTAAACTGAGCCAGAAACATCTATAAGGTATGTTGTTTACCAATGGCCTGGTTTGAAAGCAATGCCATGAATGCACCCATTGGTGCATAAACCATAATAGAAATCATAGCATTGGTACCTCTGTACCAGATTTGCAAAGCAGAGGTCTTGAATGCTCAAATACCCATCTCTCTCACACACATATAAAGCTAAGCGCAAACTCTATTCATTTACCTATGGTATTAGTGGTGATTTCATGAAAAAGGCAATAGTTCTTGCATACTATGCACTCACAATGGGTGCATCTGCACTGTGGAACTAATGCAGTTTGACACCACTTGAACTGCCATGGCTCAATGCTATGGAATCCTGGGAGTTGTCATTTGGCAATGCACCAGCCCTTTTTGCCAGAGAAAGCAAAAAACCCTTGCAAAACTGCAGTTAAAGTGGTGTCAAACTGCATCAGTTCTTCACCTAGTGATGAGTCCATGGTTATGGACCTGTCTTAGTTTGCTACGTTTACAAAAGCTGAACCCTACTGTTAGTTCCAACCAGAATGGACTCAGTTGGATTGACCTAAATGTTGACTCACCATTCAATGATGATCTGCTCTTATTTGCTGTCCAGCCAGTGTTGACATATGGTGACCCTTTGAATGTGAGCTCTCCATGATCCCTGTTTTTCGACTCTATGTTATGAATAAGACACCACCCAGTGCTTCCAATCTGCCAAATGCAATGCAACCTAAGTGCCAGGAATTGTAGGTTTGGTGCCATCTGTGCTATTTATGTAATTCCCACCCAAATTCAAGAATGCTTGCCAACACCAGCAGAAAACACCTTGTCATCTCAGAGATACTGGAGAATACAAGCGATAATGAAACCCACAAAGCTATAGATTCCTACAAATTGCAAATGCTTAGCAATGAGTATCTTCTAAGGATTGATGCAAAGCTGTGAAAACTGTATTTAATTGGGGGGGGGGGTGTTACCCATGATACTGTTGTGTAACTGGCTATCTATATGTCTAATTCCCTGGCTACCTACTCAAACTATATATAATGTTCATCAATGGCGGAAACTAACCCTGAATGGCAAGCTGAATGGTATGATAAATGCCTGAATGCAGTTGGCATGCCGGTCTTTTTGTTTTCCGAAATAGCCGAAAGAGCATTTTTCACAGGCCAGATGGGGAGGTTTGGCATTTGGCCGGCAAATTTGGCCTCCAGGGCAGAGGTTCAGCTTCCTTGCAGCAAGAAAAACCCTTCTTCTTGATATGAGCTGACCGCAATATTTCTACCTAAAAAGAAGCAAGGCGTCTTAAAGCAAATAGCTACGGCTTCAATTCTATCCTTTCCAAAGTGAGGAAATTCAGACCATGGATTTAGAAGAAAGATACCGAACCATAACAAAAAGAAAAATGCATCCATCTGTTAAATGATTTCAGCTTCGTAAGAAACCTGGGTTCGGGAGCCCGGCACAGATAGGATTATTCTCCTTGGCCAAAGTGGATGTTTGCTCAAGGCAAACATACAGAAATATTTATACGACTCCGAAAGCAGTTTGAAACCAATTACTTTACCACCTTCGTTGCTAATAATTGGTTCAGATCATGGCAGGCTAGGATCTGCAGGCTGGTTGGCTGCGAGACACTGTCTGCTGTTGGTGCCAATTGGTGTCCTGGTTTGAGGGGAATTTTAAGAAATTGCCATTGCTCAATTTGAAGTTTTGTGGCCGTTACTTGTTACACCTCTCATGGGGTGTGTGAAAGAATGAGTGTGGGTGGGTTTGAGGTAATATGAGGGCGGGTCAATAAGTCAGTGACTTTTTGAATGAAACACAGGTTTTTGGATTTAAAAAATCATTTTATTTTTCAACGTAGTCTCCTTTGAGCTCTATAAACTTTGTCCAACATTTCTCCAATTTTTTTATCCCTTCCAAAAAATAAGATTTGGCGAGGCCATCAAAATAGGTATTGGTTTGTGAGATGATTTCATTGTTGGAGTCAAATCTCTTTCCACCGAGCCATTTCTTCAGGTTTGGAAACAAGAAATAGTCACTTGGGGCTAAATCTGGAGAATAGGGCGGATGAGGGAGCAATTTGTATCCCAATTCATGGATTGTTGCCATGGCAACTGCACATGTGTGCATCCTTGCATTGTCCTGGTGCAAAAGAACTTTTTTCTTGGCCAAATGCAGTCATATTTTTTCAAATCCTCATTAAATCGACCCAATAAGTTGGCATAATAGTCACCATTGTTTTACCCTTTTGAAGGTAGTCAATGTGGATTATACCGCGTGCATCCCAAAAAATGGTCGCCATAACTTTATTGGCTGACAAACCCACCTTGGCCTTCTCTGGCGCCATTCACCCTGCGAAACCCACTGTTTTGACTGTTTGGTCTCTGGCGTGTTGTGGTGGATCCACGTTTCGTCCACAGTTACGAAACGGTGCATAAACCTGTCCATATTGTGGTTGAACAACACCAAACACTCCTGCGAAATTGTCACACGATTGCGTTTGTGGTCGATTGTGAGCAAACGCGGCACCCAACTTGCGGAAAACTTTCTCATACCCAAGTGATCATTTAAAATTGAAATCACTGAGCCATGTGAGATGCCTATGGCTTCCACAATCTCTCACACTTTCAATCTCCGATCGGCCAACACCATAGCGTGAATTTTTTCAATTGTTTCGGGTGTAGAGACCTCAACTGGGCATCCAGAACGTTCGGCATCTTCTGTGCTTGTACGGCCACAACGAAATTCAGTAAACCACTTTTTTACCATTGAAATTGATGGTGCAGAGACCCTAGAGTTTTTATCAAGCTTAGCCTTGGTTTGAGTGATGGTTTTTTTGCAAAAAAATAATGCTTAATGAGCACACGAAATTCACTTTTTTCCATTTTCTCCTCAAATCACGCGGTAGTCTGCTATCAATGGCTGTCAAACACAAACTAAATTATGCAGCTTGTTCAAATTTTGACAGGAGTCAACTGACAGGTGCCTGTTGACAGGAGCAGTGTTGCCCTTTCAGTTCAGAGGCGGGAAATTCAAAAAGTCACGGACTTATTGACCCGCCCTCGTAGGTAGCAATGTTGGTATCTTCCCCAGGCTAGAGATGACAATAGCTTGTACTGGGAAAACAATGGGCAGAAATGGGTGTTATCCAATCTGAATGGGTTTGCAGGAGGGAGACAAAGGAGAGTGTTGGGCAACCTCTGTGGCCTTAGGTTTGACTCCATTGCTAGGTGTACAGAGGCATAGTTGGGGGATTATGTTTACCACCTGAAGGTGCAATGGGGTTTTCCTATGTTCCTCCCTGGTGAGTGCATGAGTGTTTGTCAAACTTGTATGTCCAGGGTAAAAGTCATAGGTGGAGACCTGAGTTAGGCTCCTGGGTGAAAGTTTGCCTTTGACTTGGCTACTGAGACCCTTCCAATGCCATTGTTTTGGGTTCCTCTTTGGGGTTCTAGGGTTTCACTAACACATCTACAAAGAGGAAGGCACTGCGATTGCCCCTAACACATCTCTCGTAAGTGTGCATCTATATTGCAGAATTAGTGCAATTTGACCCCACTTGAACTACCATGGCTCAAATTCACCTGAAAACATGGCTTTTTACACAAGCTTTTGACCATGTTTGGGGATTATGATCACTATGGGTGCTTCCAGACAGCAGCAAATTGCAGGTTTTAATCAGGGGCAAAAAAAATCCTGGGACTTCAGAAGAGGTCCACATAAAGGCCTGTTGGTCCCAGGATCTCATCACACTAGAGAATGAATCCACTTTAAATTCGGTTTCTGTCTCCTGCAGAATTCTGGCATTTGTAGTTTGGAGAAGCTGTTAAAGACTCCTCTCTAAACTACAAACCCCAGAATTCTGCAGGAGACAACAACTGGATTAAAAGTGGATTCATTCTCTAGTGCAGTGTTTTTCAACCTTTTTTGAGCCGCGGCACATTTTTTACATTTATAAAATCCTGGGGCACACCACAAACCAAAATGACACTCTAACACAGTAATACATATAGTTAATATGTTTTTAATGTATTTATACACTCAGTGTGATGCCTGGGCCTGTTTTGATGAACACAACATAGATATCCTGGCAGGAATGGCGGAAAGATACAAACTTACCACACAGAACTCCCATAACCAAGAGAAAATACTGTAAGAGTTTGGTGAGCATTGACCTTGGGTTTTGGAGTTGTAGTTTACCTATATCCAGAGAGCATTGTGGACTCAAACAATGTTGGATCAGGACTAAACTTGGCATGAATACTCAATATGCCCAAATGTGAACACAGATCGAGTTTGGGGAAAATATACCTTGACATTTGGGAGTTACAGTTTCTGGGATTTATAGTTAACACACGATCAAAGAGCATCCTGAACTCTTGCAACAATGGAATTGAACCAAACTTGGCATATTGAACTCTCATTACCAACAGAAAGTACTGAAAGGGTTTGCTTGGTAACTGACCTTGAATTTGGAAGTTGTAGTTCACCTACACCCAGAGGGCACTGTGGACTCAAACTATGTTATGTTATGTTGTTGTTTGTTTTCTATCCAGAATCACAATGTTGGAAGGAGGCTCACCACTTTAAGGTCCCTAAAACAGGCATGGGAAAACTTTGGCCCTCTGGGTGCTTTGGACTTCAACTCCCACCATTCCTAACAGCCTGAGGCCCTTTCCTGCTTAAGTGGCTGAGGGGGGGGGGGGGGAAGAGCCCGAGGCTGCTAGGAATGGTGGGAGTCCAAAACACCTGGAAGGTCCAAGTTTGCCCATGCCAGCTTTCGACAGAGACCTCTTCCTCCCCCTTCCCCTTCGTGCCCTTTCTTCCCCCTCCTGCCGAACACTTACTTTTTCTTCTACACTGCCGCTTCTGCCGCCATTTTGATCTGAGGGGGCAGCGTGAGCGTGTTCAGCAGGGGAGGGGGGAGAGAAGAAGACATGACCCGTGCTGGCGCTATGGCACAGACTTGCCCCAGAGCAAAGAGAGGCAAAGCGAGCAGAGCGAGGCTGGGAAGAAGGGAGCCCGAGTGGAGAAGAAAAAGTGTTTGGCAGGAGGGGGAAGAAAAGGTATTTGAGGTTCCAATTTCCCACGGCACACCTGATGATCGCTCACGGTACACTAGTGTGCCACGGCACACTGGTTGGGAAACACTGCTCTAGTGTGATGAAATAGTAACTTCCATTCCTGGGTTAAATAAGCTTCAGGGCCATCTGTGTGGGCAGGGTGTTGTTCCTGGGTTATACATGTCTGTTCCTGATTGCTCCTATTGTGAAAAGATATGCAGCGCTCACTAGGGGACCACAACTTTGTCCTGGCTAGAGAAAATGTGTCCTCCACACATTTAATGAAGTTTCTGGCACACAAACAAAGTTTTCATGTTCTACTCAAGTGTCACCTTCTTTTTAGGAACCGAACAATCAGGAACAAGCATCTAAAACCCGAGAACAAACCTAGATTTTAAAAATCCCATGTTTTTTTTTAGCGCAGGGACATGCAGACATTCAAAGATGTGGATTTTCGGATCAGAACCTGGATATTCCCACACCTGAAAATCTTGCAATTTTTGTCTTGTAGCAATTGCTTCCTCATTTACAGGGAATGGTGTCTGGCCCCCTCCTGTTTGCTGCAGAGGCTCCTGGGATAAAGGTACTGTCTGGGTGGACCCTATATTCGAGGGTTTGTCACTGTTGCACTTTATGAAGACAGATATTGGACATAGCTGCTACTTTACAGCTTGTCGAGTTTTTATTATCTTTAATTGATAGGGGTTTTATCTCCGTTTATGTGTAGGATTTATACGATCTGAAGAGAAACCAGAGTATTCTCTCTCTGTGTCTCTGTTTATGTGTAATGGGGTTAATTTTATTGTTATTAATTTTACCTTTTTGTATTTGATATTGTGTTGCATTGTTGAGTGCATTCTGTGAGCCACCCCTGAGTCCCTGCGGGGAGATGGTATCAGGATACAAATAAAGTTGTTAACATCATCATCATTATTATTATTATTATTATTATCCATGGGTTTGTAATTTGGTAAGCCACCAGCCCTATATGGCAAAGAAGACTGTCTCTCGGCATTACTTTGCGAACGAAGATTCTTAGGAAGGACTCATCCCACACTTTTTACAAGCGCGTTGATGACTAAAAAGGCCAATCTGAGATAGGCAAGTTTGGTTGCAGAAAGCACAGCAGAAAGTCTCCTTGGGCGATGTTGTTTCCAAGTTGCGGTTCTTTCTGCGTTGTCGTTTCTCTTCAAGACCCATTCGGCGTGTCCTCTCGAAAGAGGCCGCAGCATTGTGGATAGTGCCTCTCCATGCCTCCCGATGTGAGCCCAGGATGGACTATTGTTGATGATCAATCTGGCCAAGACTGAGATGTTGTTTCAGGGAGTCCTTATATCTCTTTTGGGGGGGTACCTCTCTTGCGCTGACCCATGGCGAGTTCACCATAGAGTAGTATCTTTGGGAGGCAGTGGTCCTCCATCCTAGAGATGTGACCTGCCCAGCGCAGCTGTGTTCTCAATAGCATGGCCTCAATGCTGGTGATTCCTGCTTGCTCAAGGACAGCAACATTAGTCACATAGTCGGTCCAGTGTATATTTAGGATTGTGCGAAGACAGCGCTGATGAAAGTGTTCGAGGAGTCGTAGGTGTTGGTGATAGGTGACCCATGTTTCAGACCCATAGAGGAGAATAGACAGTACGATAGCTCTGTACACACTGATTTTGGTGCTTTGCCTCAGGTGCTTTTTGCTCCAGACTCTTTTGTGAAGCCTTCCAAATGCACTATATGCCTTTGCTAATCTGTGATCTATCTCTTTGTCAATCTTGGCATCTGAAGAGATGATGCTTCCCAGGTAGGTGAACTGCTGAACGGACTTAAGCACAGATTTGCCTATGCTGACGTAAGGATGATGGTGTTCTTCCTGTGGTGCGGGCTGGTAGAGGACTTCCGTTTTCTTCAAGCTGACTTCCAGCCCAAACAGCTCTGCAGCTGCTGCAAAGCAGGATGTCAGGCACTGCAGAGCTGCTTCTGAATGGGCGACAAGGGCAGCATCGTCAGCAAAAAGCAGCTCACGGACTAGATAGTTTAGAGTCTTAGTGCGAGCCCTCAGACGGCTTAAGTTGAACAAGCTACCATCAGTACGATAGCGTATATATATGCCATCTTCTTCTTCGAGGTCTGCCGTATCCCTTTGGAGCATCATGCTGAAGAAGATTGTAAATAGGGTTGGTGCAAGAACACAACCTTGCTTCACTCCGTTAGTTATTAGAAAGGGCTCTGAGAGAGGATCGCCGTATCTGACTTGACCGCGCTGGTCCTCATGTAGCAGGATAATCATTTTGAGGAATTTGGGGGGACATCCTAGATGTTCCAGGATCTGCCACAGACCTTTTCTGCTCACAGTGTCGAAGGCTTTGGTGAGGTCGACAAACGTTACATAGAGTCCTTTGTTCTGCTCTCTACATTTCTCTTGCAGTTGAAAGACTAAAGACTTTCTTGCAGGCAAAAAAGACTAAAAACTTATAAAACTACAGCTCTCATGATTTCATAGCAATGAACCATGGCAGTTCAAATAGCATTCATTCTACAGTGTGGATGCACCCACTGTCTTACTAGTTTTCAGGCACTGGAGAAAGAGCCCTTGAGCCCCCTTTGCAAAGCAGAGGCTGTTCTTATTCCCAGGGCTCGATTCCTCCCATCCTGCCCACCCTCCTTCAACCAAGCTGGTTGATTTATTCCCTTTGCATGCATCTGGAGGTGGAGGTGCATAATTTCTGTCGGCTTGGATCAGACATTGATAAAGTGTGTTACTCAGACGCCTCATCAAATACTTCTTTAAGTTTAATGACTTTTCAGTTGCCGAGATCTTTTACGGGCAGAAATCTTGCGCTGTGCACAGAAGATAAAGTCTAATTGTTGATTTGGGAGGACGGAAGTCTCCTGCCGAAACCATTCAAGTTTAACCTCTATTTCTTGCCAATCCATTTGGCAACAAACTGATGCAGCAAGGCTCTGGAGGATTGTGGGAGTCTTAAACCAACAGCTTGGTCAAACGCCATTCACTAAGGCTGCATCTACACTGTAGAACAGTAGCATGCGAGCTACTTATAAGAAAACCAAGTCAGAAAGATCTACCTACCTCCTCAAGGCTGGAGAGGGGAGGGGGAAGGGCGAGGCTTGGCGTGGCCTGGCTCCACCCCCCTCTGGCTTCAGCTCTACCAGCAGCTTCTCCGGGCTTGAGGATGGCAGTGCCAAACCAGCCTTGTGCTAGCCATGCCACCACTGGCTTGGAACTGCCATCGTCAAGTCTGGAGAAGCTGCTGGTAGAGCAGAAGCCAGACGGGGGCGGAGCCAGGCCATGCCAAGCCCTGCCCACTCCCCTCTGGTTTTGGAGCTCCCAGCAGCTTCTCCAGGATGGCAGTGCCAAGCCAGCCTTGTGGCAGCTATGCCACCACTGGCCACTGCCATCCTGGCCTGGAAGCTGCTGGTAGAGCAGCCAGAGTGGGGCTGGCTTGGCCCTCGCCCTTCCCCTCCCCCTCTCCAGCCTTGAGGAGGTAGGTAGATCTTTCTGACTTGGTTTTCTTATAAGTATAAGTTTTCTCCAGGCTCGACGATGGCAGTGCCAAGCCAGTGGTGGCATCGCTTGCACAAGGCTGGCTTGGCCCTGCCCTCCTCAAGACTGAAGCAGCTGCTGGGAGTGCCGAAGCCAGAGAGGGGGCGGGGCTTGGTGCGGCCTGGCTCCACCCCCTCTTAGAAGTCCCCCATCTGGCTGCAATCGACCTCCTTCAGTCCCGTGATCGACTTCTTGGGCAGCCCTGTAGAAGGAATGCCGTTTGATGCCAATTTAACTCAATGCTATGGAATCATGGGATCTGTAGCTTGGTGTAGCCAGTACTCTTCATCAGGGAAGGCTAAAAGCCTTGTAAACTCCCAGGATTCCCACAGCCAACAATTACATCACACTGTATGCAGAGATTTATCCTACGGCAGTGGTCCTCAACCTTCCTAATACCGTGTCCCCTTCATACAGTTCCTCATGTTGTGGTGACCTCCAACCATACAATTATTTTTGTTACTACTTTGCTACAGTAGTGTGCTACTGTTATCAATTGTAATGTAAATATCTGATATGCAGGATGTATTTTCATACCCAGTATGCCCAAATTTGAATACTGGTGGGGTTGGGGGGAATTGATTTTGTCATTTCGGAGTTGTAGTTGCTGGGATTTATAGTTAACCTACAATCAAAGAGCATTCGGAACTCCACCAACGATGGAATTGAACCAAACTTGGCACACAGAATTCCCATGACCAACAGGGAATACTGGAAGGGTTTGGTGGGCATTGATCTTGAGTTTTGGAGTTGTAGTTCACCTGCATCCAGAGAGCACTGTGGACTCAAACAATGATGGATTTGGACCAAACTTGGCACAAATACTCAATATGCCCAAATGTGGTGGGGTTAAGGGAAAATAGACTTGACATTTAAAAGTTGTAATCACTGGGATTTATAGTTCACCTACACAGGCCCGGATTAACACTTTTTTGTGCCCTAGGCCACACTTTGAAATTACGTCCCCTTTAAGCCAACCTCCCGCCACCTCCAAGGTCCCCATTCCCACCGGTTGGAAAGCTCCGCTGTGCTCTAAAGGTCCCCTCAGGAGTTGGGAGGCTTGGGGAGAGCGCAGCGGGTGCAAACTTGCTCCAAAAGCGTGCACGAGAGAGGGGGGGAGTGCGCGAGAGAGAGAGCATGAGAGAGACAGAGAGACAGAGGGGACGGAGCAGAGACTTTGCCGGGAGAAGGAGCAAGGAGGGGCATGAGAAAGGGGGAAAGAGGGGCGCAGGCCAGTTTGTTTTTTTTGGTCCATGATCTGTGCCCCCCCCTCGGTTTGCGCCCCTAGGCCATGGCCTCATTGGCCTTATGGGTAATCCGGACATCCATATAGCGTATTATGGGTAATCCGCTATACCGGATTATCGGAGGATATATTATTTAGGTTTCCATGGCTTCACCATATTCCGAAAAGTAACTTACACGATTGATTGGTCCACCTGACTTTATTTTGAATTTTGCATTTTGAATATTGAACTATATCGCTGTTGGATTATAACCATTCATTTGATGATTAATATTGACTGAGAATACATGCTCTTGATCGTTATTGGATTATAACCACTCGTTTGATAATAGAGACTGACTGTGAAAGAAAATATATGATTTTGGATTACAACCAATTGATTGGACTTTAATTGCCGTGAACGGTTACCCCACTTGGGACTGAATTGTATATGTATATGTTGTTACTATAGGGACACCTGCGTCCTTTGTTTACTATTAATCCGGGCATGCACCTACAATGAAAGAGCATTCTGAATTGGGCCATGACCAATAGAAAATACTGTATTTTCTGATTATCTTTCATGACTCCTCTGATACCTGTCCTAAGGGCTGTCAGCTACCATTTTCTTTGGGAAAATAAATGCAAAACATATTTATTTGGGGTGCAGAAATGACTCCTTTGCACACACAAAAAGAGAGAGAGAAATAAATGCAAACAACCCTAATGGTGGTTTTACTAGACTGCCTTCCATGTGTCGAAAATATTCTTCTCTCATTGAAAACTTGGGAATGTTCTTTCCATCCACACTCATTTCTTCTCTGATTTGATTTTGTCTATTCTCCCTTTTTTCCTCTTGACAGAATGAAGGGCCAAAGGGCAAGATATCCCATCAGCAATATTGGTCTCCATTGAAAAGAAAAGGGTGGGGGTTGTATTTTATTTTATTTGTTCTCCTCCCGTTGCCCATCAAAGGCACCTTGGCACCTCTGGAGAGCTTGGGGCCAGTCTTTCAGAGAATCACTCGTTGGCTGGCTAGTCAAACTTTCAGCAATATCCTGAGACAGATGTCATGATACTATTACATTTTTCTAGTTAAGGAAACATTCTCCACAGAGGGAACATTTTCTCTTCTTTCTCTTGTTCTCCTTTTGTGATCCAACAGCTGAAAGCTCTTTATCTAAATCCTTCTGCTCAGGACCAGAGCGGCTGTCACTGATGGTCACATCCCGACTGCTGCTCAGTGGTACTCTTTGTTCTCTCCTTCGAAGCAATGTGGATCTTTGCAGAAGCTGTTCTCTGAGAAACCAAAGAAGGAAGAGAATAATTGTTCTCTCTCCACACTCTTCCTTGTCTGACAGATTTCTTGAGCAAAGGCAACCGGGGCTCAAAGGAGACATGGTTCTGTTTCAGAAATGGTAGAGATGTGACAATGCACTCGGTCAGAATGGAATGGCAGTCGGGTGCAAAGCGTCCTAGGGTCTGACCCTTCTCTGGACCCTTCTATGGCCTTGACTTTCAAGGAAAGTCAACCAGTGAATCTTCAAGCATTGTTAACAACTCAGGCCCCTGCCACAGAGCTAAATAAAATCCCACATTATCTGCTTTGAACTGGGATATATGGCAGCGTGGACTCTGATAATCCAGTTCACAGCACATATTGTGGGATTTTCTGCCTTTATATACTGGGTTGTATGGCTGTGTGTGGAGCCCCCAGTGGTTCAGTGGATTAAACCACTGAGCTGCTGAACTTGTTTGTTTTTTTAAAGTAGTTTTTATTAGGATTTTAAGTTACAATTTTGATTTTAAAAAGAGAAAGGGGATATGGGAGAGGGAAGATTTTCGGTAGCTGGGGAGGGAAGAAATTGCATTGGAAGGGAAAGAGAGAGTGGGTGTTTGGGATTGAGGGTTGTCAAGGAATCTTGGTAGGTAAAGATAGAAAAGGGGTCTTGATTACTTCCATCTTTCTTCGGTAGTTAAACATAGTTAACTATTTCAGTCCATTGGTTTTTATCACTGATTCTCAAAGTGGGCGGCACCACCCCCTGGTGGGCGGTGAGGCGATCCAAGGGGGCTGTGAGAGGTTCAGGGGAATTTGAAGGGTGATGAACCCCTTTAAGGGGGCGATGAATGATTGGCTATTTAGGAGGAGTCACGCGGCCCTCTTCTTTGGCCCTGCCCCCTTTACTTTGACCCCCGCACGCAGTGCAGTGCGAAGGCCTCCGCGTTCTCCAGTGGAGCCTCCCCGACGGAGGCAATTCATTCCAAACCCCTCCAGTATTTTCTGTTGGTCATGAGGATTCTGTGTGCCAAGTTTGACTCAATTCCATTGTTGGTGGAATTCAAAATGCTCTTTGATTGTAGGTAAACCATAAATCCTAGTAACTACAACTCCCAAATGAGAAGGGCTATTTTCTCAAAACTCCGCCAGTGTTCAAATTTGGGCATATTGAGTATTCGTGCCAAGTTTGGTCCAGATCCACAGTTTGGGTTCTCAGTTCTCTCCGGATGTAGGTGAACTACATCTCCCCTAAATCACTGTCAATTCCTCCCACACCCCTCCAGTATTTTTTCTGTTGGTCATGTGGGTTCTCTGTGCCAAGTTTGGTCCAGTTCTGTAATTTGTGGGGTCTCAGTGATCTGTGGAAGTCAGAGCTGAATCGATTGAAGGTACTGCAAATCCCATCATTGGTTGTCCATCCGTTGTCCATATTGTTTTTGTGATTAATCACTATGCTTTAATTGTGTTCAATTTGTAACGATGAAAATATATACTGCATATTAGATATTTGAATTAGAATTCGTAAGAGTAGCAAAAATATTTATGAAGTAGCAACAAAAATATGGTTGGGGGTCACTACAACATGAGGAACCTTATTTAGGGGTCACGGCATTAGAAAGGTTGAGAACCACTGCATATATATATACATATATCTTTCTGTTTAATTGCTATTAAAATTTTCAAAAATTAATTTCTAGGGGGGCAGTGAGTAATTTTTTTTCTGGAAAGGGGGCAGTAGGCCAAAAAAGTTTGGGAACCACTGGTGTATATGTATATATAATATCACTTCTTTCTTTTTTGTTTCCTTCTTCTTATTCTCGTTTCTTTAATAACTCCATATTTATTCTTAAGGATTCTGTCGGGTCTTCATGTAGTCCTTAAAAAATGTCCAGTCTGTTCTTTTTAACGCTTTACCCTCTGATTCTTTCAGATAGAAGGTAAGCGTATCCATGTCCATTATTTCCCATTCTTTACTCTCCCATTCTTCTACTGTTTGTACTTCTTTGCATTTCCATTTCCTTGCATAGACTATTCTTGCTGTTGTGGTCATGTATATAAATAATTTGCCCATATTTTTATCTAGTATTGTTTCTTCATCTGTTATTCCTAATAGGAAATGTTCTGGTTTTAATTCTATCGCAATGTGGAGAATTATTTGAATGCTATCCTATATTAATTTCCAGTACTTAATCGCTTTTTGACATGTCCACCACATATGAAAAAAAAAGTCCCGGTTTGTGCTTCGCATTTCCAACATTTGTTCTGAGTATCTTTATACATTAGACCCAGCTTCTGTGGTGTCATATACCATCTGAAGAACATCTTATACCAATTTTCTTTTAAATCGATTGCGTATGTATACTTTATTTTCACCTTCCAAATTTGTTCCCATTCTCTTAAGTTTATTGATCTTCCAATATTTCTGGCCCATTTGACCATACACTGTTTTACTAACTCTGTCTCCGTCGACCATTCCAATAATTTGGAATAGATTTTTGTTATAATTTTCCTTTCATTTGTTAGTAATATTTCCAAAAATCTTCTTTTTCTGCGAATCCTAGCTGTTCGTCTTTTTTAAAGTATTCCTTTACTTGTCGGAATTGAAGGCATGTTAGATTTTTATATTGATCCTAATGATAGAATTGGGCCAAACTTCCCACACAGAACCCTCATGCCTTGAAGGAACTTGCTGGTGTGAGCCGCCTTCCAGACTGACACACTCTCCCTCGCCTGCACATGCGCACCATGCCACCTCCCCACTTGGAGTATCAGAAACAGCCATCCCCTTGGCTGAGAGGCTGGCTGAGAGATCGGCCAATCACAGCAGAGGAGAGCTTTTGGTGGGAGGAGTCACTGTCTGTTTCCAAAAAAGAAGGACAGGCGGAGCGATCTTCTCTGCCAAAAGGGTTCCTAAGACCATCAGAAATATTTGTTTTCTGATGGTCTTTGGTGATCCCTCTGAAACCCCCTCACAACCCCCACCCCAGGGGTCTTGACCCCCAGGTTGAGAAATGCTGATCTATACTGTCGAATGAATGCAGTTTGATACCACTTTAGCTGCCACAGCTCAATGGTATGGAATCATGGGATCTGTAGTTTGGAGTCCTGTGACAGGGAAAATTTATGAACCTTTAAAACTATTACTCCAATGATTCCATAATATTAAGGTTACAGCAGTGTCAAACCGCCTTCAATCTACTGTGTAGATGAACCCAGAATCACCCAGCAGGGAAGTTCCTATCTGGATGGGAGCTCTTTTGGACTTGTTTGTTTGTTGCCTTGTTTGTTTGTGCCCCTCGGCAAGGCTGGCGGTGCTTTCGCAGCACATCTGATGGAAAGGGCTTGGGAATCATAAAGGAAGAAAGCTGCCAGTTGCAATCCGGCAATCTCTTCCCAGAGATGAAAAGGTTTGTCATCTCTGCACAAAGGCAGCGGGAACCGATCATGATGGGAAATCAATCAGAAAGGCAAATATTGCGGATGAGCTATCTATCCGGGAGAGCTCACACACAATACCGCTCAGCAAGGCACCTGGTTCTAAACCACAGTAAGTGTTTGCACGCACCTAAGAAGGCCTTGGAAATAAGTCACCGTCAAATAGAATGTGGCACCTTTCATTGGGAGGAAATGCCTCGAGGACAAGACATGTCTGTGCGTGCATCTAACCCTGATGCAAAGGTGCTTTCATCAGGGTGGCCTTTACTGGAGTTGGCCAAAGATATTCTGCTCCTAACTTCATCCTAATGAAGGAATATCACGTTTATTTACTTGTTTACATATTCATATCCCACTTTATATTGCATTCTCTCAAGGCACAATGTAAATAAAACAATGCAAACTATTTTTAACAACTCTAGATTCAAAACAATAGTCTGGTTTGTTGTAGAACAGTGGTTCCCAACCTGTCGTCCATGGAGCACCAGTGGTCTGCAAGAACAAAAATGTGATCAGCAGCTGCACCATTACTACGTTGTTGCCTTGAAACCATGTGGCAAGGGGAGCAACTGCCGGGGCACGGGGATGTTGGAAGGGGAGAGGCTGACTACCCACAAACGATTATTTATTTTATTTATTTATTTACCTGAGGAATGCGGAAGGAACAACAAGGGACGCTGATAGATGAGGAGTGTGTCAGCTCCCTCTGGTGGCCAGAGTTTGCCTCTGTTCGTTTATATGTGTGTACTGTGTACAGTGTGTACTGTGTATGTGGAAAATGGCAGGGATTGTCTGCTAAGTATGTGTACCTGTAATCCGCTTTGAGTCCCCTTCGGGGTGAGAACAGCGGAATATAAATAAAGTAAATAAATAAATAAAATAAATACCTCCTTTGTACCCCGCTCATATCAGCCCGAAGGCGACTCAGGGCGGTGAACAATTGGCACAATTCGATGCCGTTTAAAAACATACATCAATAGAATAAAAACATCTCACTGTAATATCTAAAAACATCAAAAACAATGAAGGTTTTTTTTACAAATTTTAAAAAACTATGTCGTCATATTCAGTCCATTACTACTACCACATCAGCTCTAGGAGCTCCCGGTAGCGAAGTGAGTTAAACCCTTGTGCCAGCAGGACTGCTGACTGATAGGTCAGCAGTTTGAATGCCGGGAGAGAGGGTTGAGCTCCCTGTCAGGTCCAGCTCCCCATGGGGGGACATGAGAGAAGCCTCCCATAAGAATGGTAAAACATCAAAACATCCAGGCATCCCCTGGGCAACAATCTTGTAGACAGCCAATTCTCTCACACCAGAAGCAACTTGCAGTTTCTAAAGTCGTTCCTGACATGAAAAAAAATCAGCTCTAGAACATTAAATAAGGTTTTCTCTGGGCAAGCAGATGGCAACTACTGGATGGCATATGTTCTGTATCAGAAACTGGAGCTGATGTGGTCTATCCAATGCAATTTTCTGAATCAGCACCCCAAATTACCAAACTGTATCTAAAGTTGACCAAAAATTGATTTGTAACCCTTTTGGTACTAATGTTGGAGAGTGGTCCCAGGTCAAAGTGCTCCCTGATCACAAAAAGGTTGGGAACCAGTGTTGTAGAGTGACTGCAGTTAGACACCACTTTGGCCCCATCTACGCTACCATATAATCCAGTTTCAGAATCCAGATTATCTGTTTTGAAGTGGATTATATGACAGTGTAGACTCAGGCTGAATCTAAGGCCCCTTCTACACTGCCATATAATATAGATTATCAAATCAGATAAACCACATTATCTGCTTTGAACTGCATTATATGAGTCTACACTGCCATATAATCCAGTTCAAAGCAGATAATGTGGATTTTATATGGCAAGGTAGAAGGGGTCTTAGGCCCCTTCCACACTGCCCCTAAATCCCAGAATCTGACCCCAGATTATCTTCTTATCCCAGATTATGTTTTTATCTCAGATTATCTGGCAGTGGAGACTCATGTAATCCAGTTTAAAGCAAATGACCAGATCCTGGGATATAGAGCAGTGTAGAATAGCCTTAGTTTCAACTAGATGAGGCCCATTCAAACAACATTTCAAAGTTGAGTAAATACAGTTGAATCAATCATTTTATATCATTATGGTGTTTCTTTTTCCATGTCAGGAGCAATTTGCGAAACTGCAAGTCACTTCTGGTGTGAGAGAATTGGCCGTCAGCAAGGATGGTGCCCAGGGAATGCCCAGATGTTTTGATGTTTCACCATCCTTGTGGGAAACGTCTCTCATGTCCCAGCCGGAAGAGATTGAACCGGCACAAGGGTTTAACCCATTGCGCCACTGGGGGCTCCATCATTATGTTTATGCTTATGTTTATGTTTATGTTTATTTATACCCTGCTCTTTTTCTCCAGAATGAGACTCAAAACTCGACTCCGGTCATGATTAATAATAGGATTTCAGTCAATAATAAAATAATTGAAACTGGATAAAAACATATTAACAGATTTAAGCCTGTTAAAGGTTAAATGCAAGCCTCTCAATGCTTTTATCGAGCGTTAACCTTTAACCAAGCCTTAAAGGTTAAAACAGTTAAGGCAGTTAAAACAGTTAAACCAATCAAAACAGTTATTTTGCAACAGGAGGCTGAAATTCCCCGATGTACCGTTCTTCATCCCTGCAAGGAAAACCACACCAGTCACAAATTAAATAACTATCTGTCTTCTGCCCTTTTGTGACATTCAAAAGCTGCCGCTCAAGGCAGCCGCCTCGCTCAGCCTAACAGTGTGGCCGGATTTCTCTCTGAAGATTTCTCTGGCGAAACAGAATCCGTCCTTATGCCGATGATGTCTCCCCGATTTTCCTGGAAGCTGGTTCTGATGCAACCAACATCACTCACTTAGCAGTTGGCAACAACACAATTCCTCCCCTTTCCCCCTCTTTTTGTCTGCCTTGTCAAGAAGGGATCATGGCCTGATGCAAAGTACCAGGAGTTAATTTATTCCTTCGCTGGTCTCGCCTCGGCCACTGGCTTTCCATTACTCCACTGCCTGCTGGGGCTTGTTGTTGTGAAGAATCTGTCAGGCAATTGAAAGATGAACCACTTGTTTTTAAATCAAGAGGGGAGAGCGGTGGGTGGAAGGTAGGATCCAGAGCAGGTACAACGCTACACTTCGGCAGGAAAAACGAAATGTGCCAATATATGGTAGTTGACACCTAACTTGGAAACAGTCCATGGGAAAGGGATTTAGGAGTCTTGGTGGACCACAAGCTGAACAGGAGTCAACGGTGTGATGCAGCATCTAAAAAAGCCAAAGTGATTCTGGGTTGCATCAATGGGAATCTAGTGTTGAGATCGAGGTAAATCATAGTTCCAATCTGTTTTGCTTTCATAGAATCATATAGTTGGGAGAGACACCAACGGCTGTCCGTTCCAACCCCCTTCTTCCAGGCAGAAAGAACACAATCAAAGCCCACCCAATGAAGGTTTCCATCACCAACAGATGGCCATCCAGCCTCTGGTTAACCCCCCAAAGAAAGGGAGCTTCCACTGGACTCTGAGTCAGAGAGATCCACTGATAAACAATTTATTTATTTACTTTATTTATAAACTGCTCTTCTCACCCCGAAGGGGACTCAGAGCGGATTACAGATACACATACTGTACTTAGCAGACATTCCCTGCCGTTTCCACATACACAACATATAGACGAACAGAGGCAAACTCTGGCCACCAGGGGGAGCTGACACACTCCTAATCTCTCAGCATTCCCAGCATCCCTTGATGAACAACTCTTCTTACTGTCAGAAAGTTCTTCCTAATGTTCAGGTGGAATTTCTTTTCATATAATTTGGGTCCACTGCTCCATTGAGGCCCTTTCCACGCGGTTGTATAAAATCCACATTGAACAATTATATGGCAGTTTGGACTCAAATAACCCAGTACAAAGCAGATATTGTGAATTATTGTAAAGAAGGTCCAACAGAGGAGGGGCCAAGCTTGTTTTCTGATACTTTGGGGAAAGACACAATGGAGCAATGCATTCCAGTTTCAGGAAAAGAGGTTTCTCTTCAATATTAGAAAGACCGTCCTGACCGTAAAAGCCATTCAACAGTGGAATATAGACTGCTTCATAATGTTGTAGAGATTGGATGGTCATCTGTCAGGTCACCTGCTGCCTTGGAGTCTGGTAGAGTCTCCTCTTCTGGAGGTATTTAAGCAGAGCCCAGATGGCCATCAGCTGGGAGGGCTTTGACTATGGGTTCCTCCATGGCAGAATGAGGTTGGACTTGATGGCTCTTAGGGTCTCCATCAATTCTATAATTCTATGTATCTCAAAAAGGGCTGGCAATCCTGATATTGAGTTGCAACCAGGTCAGTGAATAAATGATGAGTTAATACTTAAGTCAAAAGTGGCCAAGTATTTTTATCGTTCACAATGGAGCTCGGGGGGAAAAATCAAAACAAAGGGCCGGAGAGATAGCACAGCGGTAGAACAGCTGTGCTTGCAATCTGAAGGTTGCAAGTTCGATTCCCGAGCTGACTTGGACAACCAGCTGTGAGCCCTGTCCACTGTTCACCCAGCAGTTCAAAAACAGCCCAGCTGTAAATAGATGAAC
Source organism: Anolis apletophallus (assembly GCA_030556195.1). Lineage (NCBI taxonomy): Eukaryota > Metazoa > Chordata > Lepidosauria > Squamata > Anolidae > Anolis > Anolis apletophallus. Next base: position 34,246,823 of record JARBWK010000011.1, on the reverse strand, counting down.
TGGGAACCGCCAAAAGCGGGGGAGGATTCTTTTCAGTAAAAAGACTTTACAACGCCTGAATAAATAAAGATCGGCCGTTGGAAGGTGGAATGCAGAACAGAGGAACAGAGGCCCTCCGTCATGAGGATGAAGCAACAGCACTCCCTTGTGATGTAATGACGCACCCTGTGACGCAGCCAGAAGAAAATCCTTCAAAAAGTCAATGTGTTGTATTGTAACTGTACGTCTTCCGGCAGGGATTGTCTGCCGTATGTGTGATGTAATCCACTCTGAGTCCCCTTCTGGGTGAGAAGAGTGGAATATAAATAAAGTGTTAAAAGTGTTTGGGGAGAAAGAGTGGATGGAAGGTCGGATCCAAAGCACATACCTAAAAATGACCATGGATCCAGTTATAATCATAGAATTCTGAAGTCGGAATGGATCTCTAAAGGCCATCTAGTCTCTTCCAAATCTATGATTCTAACCCAGTGGTTCCCAACCTGTGGTCTCTGGACCACCAGTGGTCTGCAAGAACGAAAATATGTTCTGCAGCCTCACCCTTACTACACCGTTGCAATGAGAATGACTGGTCTCACGAAACTCTCTTATAGTGCCAAGGCTTATTAAGTGTGGTTTTCTGTGGGTGAGCAGATGGCAACTACTGGATGGCATATGGTTTGTATCAGAAACTAGAGCTGATGTGGTCTATCAAATGCAATTTTGTGAATCAGAACTCCAAATAATCAAACCAAATCTAAAGTTGACCAAAAGCTGATTCGTAACCCTTTTGGTATTCATGCTGGAGAGTGGTCCCTGTTCAAAATGGTCCCTGTTCCGTTGGTCCCTGGTAAAGTGTTCCCTGGTCAAAAAATAATAATAGGTTGGGAACCACTGTTCTACCAACAACAACTCCTTCCATGTGATATGTCTGGTTTCAGAGGTGGATTTCACTTCCTTCTTCCTCCGCAGCAATAATTTCCATCTTGATTCCAGGAGAAATTATTTGATTTTTGCCAAATCATAAGCTATCTGTGATTTTAGGGTACCTTTTTATACCTTTACACAGGTGGGCATCCATAATTTTCCATACCTTGAAAGTCAGGAGAAGGAGAAATGCCCCTTTTCCCTGTATCTTTTGCTGCCACTCATTGCCCAGCCTTCTCCGCTCCTTCTGCCTATCTCTTTGATCTCTTTTTTCCTCTTTTCATCATCTTCAACGTTTTAAGAAATCAGAAAGCACAAATCAAGCTGTCATTAAAGCCTAAGCTTTTTTCCTCCATCCTTTCAAAACTTGCTTCTCAACAGGGATGGCATCTTTGAAAAAGAACCTCTTCATGTTCCAAGGAATTTCAGAAAAATCTACATCTCTCCTTAAGTAATTACAAATGCAAGCAAACTCTGGCGTTGATAACCATTCCAGCAAAAAGTCCCAGAACATCAAATACGCTTTAGAATCCTCTCACATCTGAATACCGTATATGTGTGTTTGTGTAAAACAGGATTGTAATTCTTCATTAAGATGAAATTACTTAATGTCAAGTAATTACAGCAATTTTCTTCTTGGCTGCAAAAAAATAGTCTTCAAAACCCATACTTTTTCAAAGGCTGTTCACAATTCAGGACTCTTTCTGTGCAAAATGTGCACAAGGTTGTTTTGCATAGAACAAAATCATTTTCAACACAGAAACCAACACATTCTGGTTGGAAAATTATATCTCAAGCTGTAAATATTAATTCCTGCATGGAAAATGATGTTTTCTGTCCCTCAAAAAGGTATTCACTATAGAAATCAATGATTTGTGAATTTTCCGCAGAAAAAAGCAACATTTTCTGCGCAAAAAACAGCATTTTCTTCAGAGAGACCAATTTTTCAGCATCAAAATATTATTTTGGAAAGTACTACTTCTAAAATACTAAAATATAATATTTCAATACAGAAGTATTAATCCTTATGCGGAAAATGCTGTTTTCTGCACAAAGCAATCACATGTGAATTTTGTGCAGAATAAGGACCAAATTGTGAAGATTCGTGACAGTCTAGGGACTTCATCAAACTAAAAAATGAATCCTGCTTTCTAGGGAAGAGCCTTTAACAGCCTCACTAAACTATAAATCACAGAATTCTGCAGGAGACAGAAACTGGATTTAAATTGGATTAATTCTCTAGTGTGATGTAGGACTATTCTTTTAAAAACAGAGACCCCGTTTGGCCTCAACGAAAAACTAGGTATTAACACTCTACTTATGTAATCGTTCACCTGTGTGTCCTTATTACATCAGGTTTAATTACCTTCCTTTGTGTTTGGCAATTCGCATTTGCCCTATTCATTACATGGATAGTAGCCTGTTACTTCGGCTGTGAGGTAACTATACCTATATATTTTTCTATATATTCTTGCTACTTCTGGACTTGTGCTGTATTTTAAATGTTCTCATACATTGCTTTAATATTCTGGTTGATATTTGGAACCCATTTATGGACATGAATTTATTATATGTCTTGTTATTATTATTCACATTAGATCCTGATTGCCGCGCTGATATGTATTACTACGAACCCTAACAGAGACACACTTCAAAATTGGTGGCCTTGAGAAAGACCCCCGTGGGGGTTGAAACGGGAGGGGATTCCTGTGTAACGACTTCCTCGTTGGCCAACCTGATTATGACCATTCGGTGAATGTTATGATTTTGGGTCAATATACCCTTGTGTTCTTCTGTTTCGTGACCATTTTGAACCTATTGATTGTACTTTGCGGCTCACACCCATTTGAACCTCAGTACTGTAGATTTACCTACCTGGATGCTGTTACTCCTCTGGACTTGAAAAGACGTTTATATTTCCAGTTTTTGGACCATCACCATTGCTATTATTGACATTGGGGACTTACCTGATTACTTACCTGATCACGGACTCTAATCAGTGACTCCTGGACTCATAATCTGCGACGGGTAGGAGCCCGCATTAGGGCACGATATTATTACTTCTTGAGGTTCTATAATGTGGTTTATTGGATGTTTATTGAATATTATATATTATATTTGAGAATATTTATTTGGTTCGTTAGTTCATTTGTTTGTAGTAAGATTCTTCTCATTAGGATTCCTGAGTTCTAAAACATCTTTTTTCCATGATATTTTCCTTGGTATTTTAAAATATTTCTCCTAGTGCAAAGTCTATGCCACATAAAAGAAATATACACTTTTGATTTAATGGAGTGCGGTGCTACTGTAAATGCAATGGCTTAATGCTATGGAATCCTGGGAGTTTTAGTTTTAGGTGGTCTTTAGCCTTTTCTTCGAAGGAGTACTCACCAAACTACAAATCTCAGGATCTCATAGTATTGAGCCATCACAGTGAACATGATGTTAAACTGCATTAAATTTACAGTGGAGATGCACTTGTAGGCAGAGAAGACTATGGCTGGATTTACACTGCCCTATATCCCAGGATCTGATCACAGATTATCTGCTTATCCCAGATTATCTGGCAGTGTAGACTCATATACTCCAGTTCAAAGCAGACAATCAAGGATCAGATCCTGGGATATAGGGCAGTATAGATCTAGACTTAGAAGACTGCAACTCCCAGTATTCCATAGCATTGAGCCATGACAATGGGATCAAAATGCTATGGGATCAAACTGTGTTGATGCAGCCGAAGGATAGAGACATGGACAGGCAGACAAAGAAAGTAGATCTTATGGAAAAGGAAGGCCAAAAAAGTAGCAAAAGGAGCAATAGATAGAGAGATGTGGGAAATAGTCTGCTATGTAAATGACATTTGTTTGCTCATTACTCACTCTTCTGCAAGCCCTTGAGGCAACACACAACAGTTGACTGTTGCCAATAAATAAATGCTTCTCATTTTGCTGGGACACACAGCCTCCCCCCCCCCCCCTTCTTCCTATGTGCCTTGGCTGCGCTTGACTTCCTATTTTATATTTTCTGCAGAGAGTGCCAACCTAATCTCAGGAGCTGTCATGGTCTCTTTTCAGGCAAGGTGCACCAGCAAAGCCCCAGGTGGGATGCAACCTCCTCGAAATGACAGCCTTGCGCACTTAGATGGGATCGGGGAGTCCCATTCGATAGGCTTTTGCATGCCAAAACCTCCTAATTATTTCCAGATAATATTAAGGTTCCCCAATCCTATAGTGCCTGCATAGCAATGCCTCATTAGGATGCCATGCTCCCCGTGACAGGGCTAAATTAACTTCTCCTGGGCTCCTTCTCAGCCAAAAAAGATGTACCATGGATATAGCCTATCTTTGTTTCAAGACGGTTTGTTCTTTGACAGATCACTGCCCGCCCTACTTTTTCTATAGAGCCATTTCTATTCCATAGTAATTTGACTATTTCTTCAGGGAGACGATTACCATTGCCTGGTTTGATGTGGAGCAAAAAGGGGTGAGGAGAACAGGCCTCCATAAAACCAAACTAGGATTGTGGCCCTGTCAACAGTGCCATATAATGCAGTATATATAGTCAGTGTAGATCCATTTAAAAGCATTGAACTGCATTACATGTGTCTGAACCAGTGTTTCCCAACCAGTGTGCCGTGGCACACTAGTGTGCCATGACCGATCATAAGGTGTGCCATGGGAAATTGGAACCTCCAATCCCCTTTCTTCCCCCTCCTGCCAAACACTTTTTCTTCTCCACTCGGGCTCCCTTCTTCCCAGCCTTGCTCTGCTTGCTTTGCCTCGCTTTGCTCACGCTGCCGCTTCTGAGGGAGGGGGGAGGGAGGAAGACGTGACCCCATGTCTTTCTTCCTCCCCTCCACAGTGCTCTCTGGATATAGGTGAACTACAACTCCAAAACTCAGGGTCAATGCCCACCAAACTCTTATAGTATTTTCTCTTGGTTATGGTAGTTCTGTGTGGGAAGTTTGATTCCATTCCATCATTGGTGGAGTTCAGAATGCTCTTTGATTGCGAGTGAACTATAACTCCCAGCTGTTGAGCAAGACCTTCGTGTGTGTCTTTCTGCCATTCCTGCCAGGATATCTATGTTGTGTTCATCGAAACAGGCCCAGGTTTCACACTGAGTGTAGAAATACATTTAAAAACATATTCCCTCCCGGCTGGAACTCGGGCTATGAAGGACTTGCTCCCGTTTAGACGGGCCTGTAAAACATACCTGTTTAAGCAGGCCTTTGGTGAGTAAGTCCTGCCCATGCCCCGCCATCTATTCGTTCTTCTGAGGATGATGTGCTGTTCATTGTGTTAACTGTGTTATTAATTACTATACTGCTGTTGTTTTTAATTGTTTTTAACTGCTTATTGCCTGTATTTTACTGTGCCCTTCGGCTCCTGTAAGCCGCCGCGAGCCTCAGGGAGTCGGCGGCATAGAAGCCCGAATAATAAATAAAATAAATAAATAAATTAACTATATGTATTACTGTGTTAGACTGTCATTTTGTGTCATTTTGGTTGGTGGTGTGCCCCAAGATTTTGTAAATGTAAAAAATGTGCCGCGGCTCAAAAAAGGTTGAAAAACACTGCTTTAAACAATAATAATAATAACAATTATTCATTCAGTCATTCATTCATTTATAACCTTCCCTCTCTCTCTCTCTCTGAAGGGACTCAGGGTGGTTAAACATATATACACTGAACATATATACTGCATTACATGAAAGTGTAGATCCAGCCTTTGTTCCCCCGCTGTGTAGTGCATCATCCACAGTCAGCTCCCCACTTTCACGGGTTTCACTTCATGCATTGAATTCATATAATCTCTCAAGGAATCTCTAAGGGTGCATCTACACTGTAGAACGAATGCAGTTTGATACCACTTTAACGGCCATGGCAATGCTATGGAATCCTGGGAGTAGGAGTTTGTTGAGTCACCAGGCCTCTTTTTGGCAGAGAAGGTTCAAGACCTTCTAACACAGCATTTCTCAATCTGGGGGTCGGGAACCCTGGGAGGGGGATCACGAGGGGGTTTCAGAGGGGTCATCAAAGTCCATCATAAAACATATATTTCTAATGGTTTTGAGAACCTCTTTGGCAAAGACGGCTGAAGATCTCTCTACCTGTCCTTCTCTTCCTTTTTGGAAACAGACAGCGAATCCTCCCACCTAAAGCTCTCCTCTGCTGTGATTGGCTGGCCTCTCAGCCAAGGGGAGGGCTGTTTCTGAGACTCCAAGCGGGAAGGGAGAAGCAGGCTTGTTTGGCGCATGGCAGCGTGGTGTGCATGCACAGGTGAGGGAAAGTGTGTGAGGCTGGAGGGATATCATTGGTGGGATTGAGAATGCTCTTTGGTTGTAGGTGAACTATAAATCCCAGAAATTACAACTCCCAAATGACAAAATCAATCCTCCCATCAACCCCACCAGTAATCAAATTTGGGTGTATCGGGTATTTGTGCCAAATTCGATACAGTGAATGAAAATACGTCCTGCACATCAAATATTTACATTACAATTTGTGACAGTAGCAAAATTACAGTTATGAAGTAGCAATGGAAATAATGTTATGGTTGGGGGTCACCACCACATGAGGAACTGTATTAAGGGGTCACAGCATCAGGAAGGTTGAGAAACACTGCTGTAACACTACACCTTTTACCCCCCTCCCTGCCAAAGAGTGCTATGAATCCCAGGACCAATCCAGAAGTATAACCTCACCAATCGATGCCTCACCCATGCACAAATCTATAGCATTCTGCCATGGCAGTTAAAATCATATCAAACTGCCTTAATTCTACAGTTAAGTTGCACCCTAGGTTCTCCAATGTGTGGTCAATTTTTGCTGGACCTTGCTAATAGAGTTGCAAAAATATACCAAGTTTAATTGCAGCGTGCTAATTGGAGGGAAGGATATTGGATGCAAAGATGAAGTATTTTGGCCACATAATGAGAAGACAGGAAAGCTCATGGTTTTCCCCTGACATGAATTCCAGTCGTGTCCAACTCTGGGGGGTGGTGCTCATCTCCATTTCTAAGCCGAAGAACCGGCATTGTCTGTAGACACCTCCAAAGTCATGTTGTCGGCATGACTGCATGGAGCGCCGTTATCTTCCTGCAAGAGCGATATCTATTGATCTACTCACATTTGCGTGTTTTCTAACTGCTAGGTTGGCAGAAGCTGGGGCTGACAGCGGAAGCTCATGCCGCTCCCCGGATTCAAACCTGCGACCTTTCAGTCAGCAAGTTCAGCAGCTCAGCGCTTTAACCCACTGTGCCACCGGGGGCTCCTAGGAAAACATAGAGGAGACAATTATGCTGGGGAAAATAGAAGGATAAAGGAAGAGAGGCCAACCAAGAGCAAAATGGATGGATGGTATCCTTGAAGTGACTGGCTTGACTCTGAAGGAGCTGGGGGTGGTGATGGCCGACAGGGAGCTCTGGCGTGGGCTGGTTCATGAGGTCATGAAGAGTCAGAAGCGAATAAACAAATGAACAACAACAACAACAATCCATTTTTGCAGGTTCCCTAAACGCCTAACCCTAGTAAAGGTGTGATTATATTTGCTTTGGATGACCAAAAAACAATGGCTACTAGTATATAACACAACAAGTGTGCATCAGCTTCCATTCTTGCACATATCATGTGCTGCACTGGGTAAAAGGTTTGGAATCCAAAAAAATAGCTATCTTAAGCTTAGCAGTAATAAAAGAAAAAGGAAAATGAAGTCCCTATTTTAGTTTGCATGCACAATACAGACCCATTTAAGTGCAAATGGCTTTAACTCTGGCTTGTGAAAAGCAATTGCTTCTGTCGATGGGTCAGGACCTCCCCTCCTTTGTTCCCTTCCTGTGCAGTGCATCTCCCACGGTTCCGTTGGTGTCCCCGGGCCAGGCAGATCCGGTTCCGAATTTACCCAGAAACCCTTTAATTGTTCTCTCGGTGAGCCCCGTGTTCAAAATGTCACTCTTTCAAAACGTTTGATGAGTCCGAGGCCTCGGGATCAATGGGAAAGGCATCGACGAAGGCTGAGAAGAGAGAGAGAAAGAGTCGCTTGCGATCAAAGCCCCGGTTACAGCTTCCATCTTTCACAAGTGACAGTAATTTTAGGCTGAACAAATAAAGCGATCATTTTCCCCTGATAGAAGGGAAGAGGAGAGAGAGGAATAATAGGCATCGAAGGGGGGGAAAGAGAGAGGAAAAGAAGGAGTTTGGAAAGGGAGAGGATACTCTCAAGTCTTTGAGTGGATGCTCGGCGGCACTGGCGGCCAGAATGTGCTTGATGTGCCAGCTCATTATTGCCATAATTCATGCTCTAATCACCCACAAATGCATGAATGGCGCATCGGAAGGCGAAGCAACCTCATCTCCCATTAACAAAGCATCTGTCGGACTCCCGGCAAAGCATGGTGATGTATGGTCTGTTGGAGAGCACCTGTGAAGTGGACAGTGCCCAGCCGAATCTATCATAGGCAAAATCGGGTGAAAGATACAGATAGGCGTAGAGGGAGAAAACATGGCAGGAAGCATCACGGTTTTTTGTATGAATTTTTGTACAGATCAGAACTTGGCACCAGAGTCAGGATTCACTTGAACAATTACAAATATGTCAACACCATATTGACAGAAATATGCAGTGACTCTTGACCCAGCCTGGCCCATCCAAACTTATCAGAGTTGGAAGAAACCTCTATGTTTCTATCAGCCCTACAATTTCTCCAGGACGTCATACAAAAGGAGTCCCAGTTACAATCCATTTACACACTGATTAAGAATGGAGGAACAGTAGTGCCCTATTCTGCATTGCTCAGACCTCACCTGTGTCCTGTGTCCAATGCAATTCAAGAAGAAGATGGAAAAGCTGGAACTTGGGCAACCAAAGCGGTCCAAGGTCTGGAACCCAAACCCTATGAGGACTGGTTTAGAGAGCTTGGGATATTTAGCTTGGAGAAGAAAATGCTGAGAGGAGACATGATAGGCATGTTTAAATATTTGAAAGGGATCTAGGAGTCTTAGTAGACCACAAGTTGAATATGAGTCAACACGGTGTGGGCACCGGGAATGTGGCGCAGCCGTCTAAGTGTCAGCTACATAAGATCTCTCTGAGTTCATGAGTTCATGGCCTGCCCAGGTCGAGGTGGGTTCTCGACCTTAAGTGTAGCCTGCTGTCGACCTTTGCAGCCCGAAAGACAGTTACATTTGCCAAGTAGGAGGTAAAGGTATCACATTGAAGTGGGGAGGCAAATTTAAACTGATTTATGAGGCCATTAAAAAAAACAGGAATCCCTGTGGAATGCGGAAAAACAACAAGGAATGCTGGAAAAAACACTGAGAGATGAGGAGTGCGTCAGCTCCCCCTGGTGGCCAGAAAGTTTGCCTCTGTTCGTCTATATGTGTAATATGTCAAAAATGTATGTACTGTACTGTACTGTGATAAATGTCACTTGTTTATATGTCATATGTTGAACTGCAAGGATTGTCTGCAATTATGTGTACTGTAATCCACTCTGAGTCCCCTTCGGGGTGGGAAGAGCGGAATATAAATAAAGTATATATATATATATATATATATATATATATATATATATATATAAAAATAAGGCAGAGAAAAAGGCCAACATGATTATAGGCTGCATCAATAGGAGCATGCTGTCAGTGGTTCTCAACTTTCCTAATTCTGGTACCCCTTAATGCAGTTTCTCATGTTGTGGTGACCTCCAACCACAAAATTAGTTTCATTGCTTCTTTATAATTGTAATTTTGCTACTGTTACGAATTGTAATGTAAATATCTGATATGCCGGATGTATTTGCATTCACTGGACCAAATTTGGCACAAATACCCAATACAACCAAATTTGAATACTGGTGGGGCTGCTTGGAGTCTCAGAAACAGACCTCCCCTTGGCTAAGAGGCCGGCCAATCACAGAGGAAGGGGGCTTTTGGTGGGAGGATTCACCATCTGTTTCCAAAAAGGAAGAAAAGGACAGGCAGAGAGATCTTCAGCCTTCTCTGCCAAAGGAGTTCCTAAGACAATCAGAAAAATGGAAGAAGAGCTGCGCAATATTCTCTTCTGTGCCTTCACTTTACCCTGTGCTTTATGCATTGGGGTTGTACATTCTATATTTTGTATTGTCTTGTACATTTTTACTTTGTATTGCAGTTAATAATGCAATTAACATTATAGTTAATATTCTGCACTGCAGTTGTACATCTTATATTACAGAATCATAGAATTGTTTAAACATAGCATTGGAAGATATCCCCAGGGGCTAGCCAGCCCAGCCCCATTCTGCCAGGCACAAAAACACAATCAAAGCCCTCCAGACAGATGGCTATCCAGCCTTCACTTAAAAACCTCCAGGGAGGTTTTTATCCTTCATCGCAGGTATGCATCCTATATTCTAAATTACAGTTGTATATCCCATATTATGCAGCACGTTTATACATCCTGTGTTATGCATTATGGAATGGCACCTTGTCATTGGCAGGCATTGCACAACATAACTACACTGCAAGAGGTTTGTGTAATGCTTATGTAGCCAGTCCCCATATGAGAGATATCTATGCTATGCTGAGGCGGTAGTGGATCACAAGCATCACATCCGCTATTTCCAGAAGGACTCCATTAATATCACAACTGTGAATGGCAGAGCTGCAAAAACTGCGGTGGCACAGGGGACCTGTCAATCATTTCCTTTCCCGCCCCCACACCTCAGTGCCTCCATTTCTGATGGCTTGGCATTTTGAGCATTACAAGCCGTGAAAATGTTTTAACAGGAAGCCATTTATAAATCCCCCCGGATTCCTGGCGCACAATTGCCTGTGTGTTGTTGTTGGGTTTTTTTGAAAAAGCAACACCCATCTCATAAATATGCATTTCCCCTGGGTTCTTTTTTTTCTCCCCCATTTCCAGCAAATCTATTATTGTTTTCAACAACAACGGGAGAGCAATAGTTAGCATCCGAGAGTACATAATTCATCACCAAAACTGTAATTTATAATGTATGCAACAGGGGTGTAATAGTTTCAATGAAAACCAGAAATTGGGTGATCGATGGCAGGGGGAGGTCTGTTGAAAGTGCATTGTGTTTATATTCTTGTAAGTCTGGAGACAGAAAAGGAAAAAACAATTGTTTGAATACACTTACCTGTGTGTTCCCAATTACTTTTTCTTTCACGTGCTTCCCTTGCATTGTTGTCCTCACCTCCAGCACAATGGCAAAGGCAAAGGTGGCTTACCTATTGATTCTCCATTCTGTACTTTTACAGAAACAGCCACAGTGATACAATTGTGTGCTTCATGGGCAAATGTGCAAGGAGGGGATCAGGATTTCTCAGAAAGCCGACAGTGGACGGCATGTCTGTAGAACCAGCATAGGATATTGTTAGTGATGGACAGGCTAGATACAGAAGATACTCACCTGTAGAAATATAATTGGCATCACCTAACAGTAGTAGAGTGTGGAGTCCATTCTAGGCTTTTGAAAGCTTTAATGGAGCTATCCATGGTGCTGGAGCTATTTGGAAATTGATTTCAGCACTTTGGAGAGCTCTGAAAACCCTCAATCCAAACAGTGTTCCTCAGCGCACTTCCAACCTACTTGAATCTCATTACCACCCTTTTCTTTTTCTCAGTATTTAGTACATATTGACAATATGGATGACTAGCATAAAATGTGCTGGGAGTTCCCATGGTATCTGGGACTGATGGTATAGCAAAACCTCAATTCACAGGAAGACTGAGAAATACAGTTTATTCCTCTTGGAGAGTGATGCTGCTCAGTGTGCTTCAGCTATTGGATGCTCTTTCAGGTGCCTTCTCAAGCAACATGGAATCTCAGCTTTAACCATTCCTAGTAAAGCCTCCTACAAGTTTAATTTGAATGTGAAAGGAACAGGCCTTTGGCATTGAGGCTGAGCCTATTACAAACCAGGCCTGAATATTGGAGAGACGTTGGGCCCAGTTCACAATGGGCTATGGATCCTGGGCTTGGGGAAATCATTGCTGAGCCAAGATGCAAAAGCACACACCATGCAGAAAGCTCATTCTAAAACTGATTTCCATGCTCGATTTTGCTAAGTAATTGATTGTCTTCATTCTAGTTTGGGGGACTTTCCTCATGCTTTTCCTTACCTAGAAATCAAGGCAGGGTTTGACAACATAACAAAATGTTTGGTTTGGTTTTGCAGGTTGGAAAAGGAGCTATCCAAACATGCCATGGCCTTAAAGCAGGTGGAGATGCAGAGAAAATGTGCCTAAAAACCTGTCTGGAATACCATGCAGTTTGATGTTTTTGGACTCTGTACTATTGATTGATTCAGTTCATAGCTGCTTCAGTGGATTTCCACAAATTGAAACATTTCACATGAACCTAAATCCTATTGTTCACCCTAACTAATAGGCCTGGCCAATCATGGTTCTAAATGGTTCTAAAGTACTTATAAAACTAAAGTTCTGGTGGTGAAAACTAGGTGGCGCTGGTGCTTTGCTTCTACAGTGTTGCTAAAGTTCTGGTGATGAACATTTCAGAACTCTAACAAAACTAGTGATCTCGGGTAGGGGGTAACAGGGACGGTAGACGTAGGCCTTATGAGAGAAGGAGGAGGAGCCGGAGACTGGCTCGTCCCCCTTCTGACCTACGAGCTATCCCCAGGCACGCAGATGGGGAACCTCCAACTATCTCTCCTCCAACTCTGGTACTGGCTAACACCAGGTCCATGCGTAATAAGACCGGGACCATCAGGGACTTCCTCCTTGATAGGAAGGTAGATCTGGCCTGTTTCACTGAAACATGGCTGCAAGAGGGTGATGAGGTCCTCATACACGAGCTAACATCTCCAGGATTTGTTGCCAGTTACCAGATGAGGACAGAGAGACGGGGGGGAGGGGTCGCCATTCTCAGTCGAGACTCTTTTAATTCCAGGACGATTCCGACGGCGAACATCCCAGGAATAGAGTGTGCCGGCCTGGTGTGGGATTCCAGTGAGAGTGTAGCCTTCCTGTTGGTGTACCAAGCACCCAACGCACCAACAGGGAGTCTACCTAAGCTGCTGGAGATGGTCTCGGAGTGGGCATTGAGGTTCCCTAAACTTATTGTGTTGGGGGACTTCAATGTCCATACCGACATCACCTCCCCTTCAACAGCAGCCATGGACCTAGTGTCCACCATGGAGACACTAGGACTCTCACTTTGTAAGACCGGACCTACACACCAGGCCGGGCACACCCTGGATTTGATCTTCGTGGCCGGAATTCAAGTGACCCCAACCTCTATAACTGAGGTTCCATGGTCGGATCACAGTGTCCTGGAAGTCCGTCTCAAAATGGCTTCCCCTCCCGGTATGGGTGCCGAACCCATTCTGGTTCACCCGAAGAGACTTATGGAACCCATTAGGTTCCTGAATGCTCTGAGGGGCTTGGAGCTCCCCAGCGACTCAGTCGACGGGCAGGTGGAATGCTGGAACATCTGTCTTTCTGCTGCCTTAGATGAGATCGCCCCCAGATGTTCTCTCACCCCCCGTAGAAATCGCTCGCCTTGGTTTACTGAGGAGTTGCGGGCAATGAAACGGAGGAACAGAGACAACAAGAGGACGTGTGGCGAGATCTCCATGACGGAGCATCGAGATCAGCTTATAAACAGTTTAAGGAAGTTTATGAGCAAGCTATCAAGGAAGCTAAAAAAAGTCTACTACTCTTCCTTGATAGAGTCGGCCAGTTCACGCCCAGCTCAACTTTTCAAGATAATTAGGTCATTGACAACAATCCCGGTTGTCCCAAATGATAGGGGTTTGGCTCCAACAGCTGAGGCATTCCAGAACCATTTTGCCGACAAGATCTCGACCCTCCGCCAGGATATCCCAGCCACTCTTGATACAGTGAGTGAACTCGAGACTCCGCCGCCACTCGACAGGGCCACCTTCACCTGCTTCCAACTGCTGGATGCAGCAGCTGTCGATAAGTTACTCGCTGCAGCTAGACCAACTACCTGCTCCCTTGATCCGTGTCCCTCCTGGCTTGTTAGATCCTGCCGGGAGGGGTTACGAGACCCCTGGGAAAGAGTATCAATAGCTCCCTTGAGCAAGGAGTGTTCCCAGGGGGTTTGAAAGAGGCTATGGTAAGACCGCTGCTGAAGAAGCCGAAATTAGACCCTTCGGCTCCCTCCAATTACCGGCCCGTGTCCAACTTGCCATTTTTAGGCAAGGTAATTGAGAGGGCAGCAGCGGATCAGCTGCAGCGGTTCTTAGACGACACAGCTGGACTTGATCCCTTCAGTCCGGCTTCCGTATTGGGCATGGGACGGAGACCGTGCTTGTCACCATTACAGACCAACTTCGCCGCCAGCTGGACCAGGGTGGATCAGCCCTGCTTGTCTTGCTAGACCTGACAGCAGCGTTCGATACTGTAGAGATCATGCATTGTTGGCCCACCATGTAGCCGTGACTGGGGTTAGGGGGATTGCCCTTAAATGGGTGGCCTCCTTCCTCCAGGATAGGGGACAACGTGTGGAGAGGGGGGAGGAGGTCTCCGGGAGACTCCCACTAAGTTGTGGGGTCCCCCAGGGGGCCATCCTCTCGCCCTTATTATTCAACATCTATATGCGCCCCCTGGCCCAGCTGGTTCGCAACTTTGGTCTGGAGTGTTATCAGTACGCTGATGACACCCAGCTTCTGCTGAGAATGGACGGCAGGCTGGACACCGCACCGATTGTTTCCATCTATGCCTCGAAGCCGTGACTGGATGGCTGCGGACCAGCCGGCTGAAGGTGAATCCGTCGAAGACGGAGATCTTGTGGCCCGGTCGCCCTGGGCTGGATGAGTGCCGGTTGCCTACCCTGGATGGTGAGCAACTTAGCCCGTCACCCCTGGTAAAGAGCTTGGGTGTCCAACTGGACCCCTTGCTGTCCATGGAGGCTCAGGTCTCCATGGTCAGCAAAACGTCGTTTTTCCATCTACGACAGGCTAGGCCAGTGTTTCCCAACCTTTTTTGAGCCGCGGCACACTTTTAACATTAAAAAAATCCGGGGGCACACCACCAACCAAAATGACACAAAATGACACAAAATGACACTCTAACACAGTAAAGAATGGCTGGGGGTTGGTGGCCTGCTGGGAACAGCTGCTGGGAGTGCCGAGCCGGGAGGGGCGGAGACAGGCTGTGCCATGCCCGCCCCCTACCCCCAGCTTCACCTCTCCCAGCAGCTGCTCCAGCCTTGAGGGGCAGTGCCGAGCCAGCGGTGCCAGAGCCAGCACAATGCTGGCTTGGCACTGTCCCCTCAAGGCTGGAGCAGCTGCTGGGAGTGCGAAGGGGAGGGGGCAGATGCCATGCCCCGCCCCTCCCCCAGCTTCAGCTCTCCTACAGGCCGCGCCATGCCCCTCCCCTCCCCCCAGCTTCAGCTCTCCTACAGAGGAGGAACATGAGCGGTGAACGAGCTTCAGTGGGCGGGGCTCCTCCTTCACGCGGCTTCAGCGAGCGAGGGGCGAGAGTCATGGTGGGAGTCATGGCGGATTGGAGGCTGTCTGGGGACATGTCCGAAGGAGGCGGCGCCCCGGTCCCTTCTTCTTTTTCTTCGCCACTGCCCGGCCCTTCCTCCTCCCCCAAGCAGCAGGAGTTCAGCAGGAGGGGGGGGGGAAGGGGGGCAGAGAGCTTTTCTCGCGGCACAGCAGGAGGTCCGTCACAGCACACTAGTGTGCCACGGCACACTGGTTGAGAAAGACTGGGCTAGGCCACTGGCACCCTACCTGTCCAGGGTCGACCTGGCCACGGTGATCCAAGCGACGGTCATCTCGAGACTGGACTACTGTAACGCCCTCTACGTCGGCCTTCCCTTGTCGACAATCCGGAAACTCAAGCTGGTGCAGAATGCCGCTGCTCGCCTGCTGATGGTAACATCAGTGAGGGAGCACATCACTCACATCCTCCGGCAACTGCACTGGCTTCCCATTGAGTACCGAATTGCCTTCAAGGTGCTGGTTTTAACCTTTAAGGCCTTGCACGATCTAGGGCCTGCGTACCTGAGGGACCGCCTTACCCCATATGTTCCCCGAGATCTACGTTCAGAAGAACGGAATCTGTTATTGGTACCATCAATCAGCTCCTGCCATCTGTCCACAACTAGGCAGAGCTTTCTCTGTGGTGGCTGCGGTGCTATGGAACTCTCTCTCTGATGACGTCCGAGCGATTTCGGAGCTCGCCTCCTTTCGTAGGGCTTGCAAGACTGCACTTTTCAGACTGGCTTTCAACTAGCCCAGCTTCCGAGAAATTGTAACTCCGAATTGATACTTTGTAATCGTCCTGTGTTTTTATGTTTTTATTACATGCTGCAAATTGTTGTGTGCAGCATGTTTTATTGTAAATGTAATCCGCCCCGAGCCTGCAGGGAGGAGCGGAATATAAGATCGAAGAAATAAATAAATAAATTTATAACGAAATTTTGAAAGTTTTGTTAGAGTTCTGAAATGTTCACCACCAGAACTTTAGCAACACTGTAGAAGCAAAGCACCAGCGCCACCTAGTTTTCACCACCAGAACTTTTGTTTTGTAAGTACTTTAGAACCATTTAGAACCAAGATTGCCCAAACCTTCTAACTAGATTAGAGCCATTGAAATGGTTGGATTTATTGATGTGTTGGCTCACCATTCCACAATTGACTGAATGGACCTCATCACATAGGAAGTAACTAATAGGATTGCAGCTGAGCAGCAACAAATTTTGCTGGATACATAACCATTCATCAATGCTTTCAGGGTCCTGTTAGAGTGTGTGAAGCGGTTAGAGATCTTGAGTTAAGGAACAAAGACGCAAATGGCTTTTAGAAAGAAAACTAACCTTTATGGTAGGAATGCCATTCTAAATTTGAAAAAAGTTACTCGGGAGGCAGATCTAGCCTAGCTACATCTTGTTAGATTGAGAAAGGATTCATGGGAAGAAGAAGATGTGGAGAAACATCCTTAAGAGTATCTGTTTGATTCACAGAGAGCTCAGGATCGATAGACGTAAAGGAAGGATGCTTCAGATCAAACTATTTAACCCTATTGACCACTGTAAGGGTTTTTTCACTTTGTGGTACTAAGTGTTGTTGCATGAAGCCTTCTTTAGAATAGCTGTGTGAGGAGTGCAGAAACTTGCATACCATTGGGCATCCCAACTGGGGAATTACTAGCGTTCATCATCCCCAAAACTGTAACTTTCTCTGGTTCTGGTACAAACCTATTCCAGGGAGCCTCGCCAATCCGAATGACTTTTGTGCTCATTACAATGGAAGAGGATTGACTTGCAATGGCTCATGAGAAGATGCATGGAAATTCTGGACATGTTTTAAGTGAGACGCAAAGCCATCCTCTTGGGCAGACAGAGCCGGATAATTAGAGGCACTCCATGGAGACAGACTGTCAAGCCTTCACCCTGGGTCCTCCTACCAAGTCTGCCCATTTGCAAGGGAGGGACGGAGGAGATTCAACTTTTATTACATCTGTAGGATCCCATGAAAGGGAGCCTTGTCATGGTGCATCCCTATCACCGTCCATGGCCTGCTCCCCTCCTTTTCAACATCCCCCTTTCCCTGTTCGCTTCAGTCTTCCAGTCCTTTGATGCTGTCAGCTATGTGACAGCTCCTATTTTTTAACTCCAGCCTATAAATATGTGTACTCTCTGCTCCAGTACCTAGAAGCTCTGCAGTTTTTGACTGGTTCATCTCTGCTTGAATTACAATATGTATCAAAGGCCAGCAAAACTCCCCCTGAATACTGAAACAAAGCTGGAGATGCCGGAGGGAACCCTCCTTTTTCTTTGCCCCTCCTTGACATGAGAAGGGGCCCAAGAACATGAAGGGAACAGAGGCCCAAGGGGCAAAATGGTGCTCAGGGATCGGTTGAAGTGATAGAGGAAGAGTTTGCTGCAAGAGGGAATGTCCAAAGGCAAGGTTCCACAAAATGAAGATTTCTGCCAAGTTTTGGCCACAATGGAGAGGATAAAGCATGTCTGATTTCTATGAAAATTTTTCCACAGATCAAACAGAAGATTTCAATTCAAATATTAGCCAACAGCATTCTATTTTTCATCCCAGTGGGAAAAGACATGGAGGGGATGTAGAGAGACTTCATCTGTTTTATAGAGTGGGCGTTTCTGAGAAAAATGGAAGGTCAGTTCCCTGACAAAATGCAGTACATTCTGAGTGCATTGGGAGAAATTAAAATTTTGAAAATATCTGTTGAGAAATAGTGCAAAATAGATTAATTAATGTCTTACTTCCATGTTTAGAGATTTGCAGCTCTTACTGGAAAAGTACTGTGTTTTGATTAGTTGTGTAACTACAAATCTTTTCCCTTGGTGTTGCAGGTGCAAGAAGAGAATTGTATATTTCTGTTCCATGGGAATCAAGGTTACAGATAGTTTAGCTGTAGGTGTGTTCTGCTGTATAGTTCAGCCTACTAATTTATGACTGTAACCCAGAGGCAGATTAACGCACTTTGCGGAGTAGGCGCCCGCCGAGAGCGCCAGATCCGCAGGGGCGCACCGCCGCTGGCTGGAAACTCCGCCTCCGCACTGGCTGGAAACTCCACCTCCGCATCTGCTGTGTTTCTAGCAGGCGTGGAGGCGGAATTACCAGCCAGCTCAGAGGCGGGGCTTCCAGCATGCGGAGCTTCCATGTATGCTGGAAACTCTGCCTCCGCGCCGGCTGGTAACTCCGCCTCCGTGCCTGTTCCAGGTTTGGTTTGGGAGGGGGGCGCCAAAATAATTTTCGCCTACCATGTAAAATTACCTTGGGCCACCTCTGTTGTAAGAAAGCAATTCAGGAGTATGAATCATGCAATAATCAGTATCAAAAAATAATATTATATTCGCAAGTACACAAATAGAAAATTGACAGTCCACAATGGGAACAAGTAGTGCAATGTCTTAAGTACAGAGCGAAAACATAAGAGCAAAGTACATCGCTGTGAGAACTAACATACAAGTTAGGTACAGTTTGGCAAAGCACATGCAGTTAATGAATCACATTAATCCAATACAGAAATCTGTGGCCGGGAAAATGACAATAATACTTTCCCGGTTCCTGGGTCGCTACTGTAAAGGTATGCAATGGTAATACCTATTAGGTGCTTGAAAAAGGTAGGGAACCAGGAGTGAAGTCCGTGTCTAGCAGAGAAAAGTTAAAGTTCACGGGGACCACTCAGTAATGCCCAAACATGCAGGACGCATGCGCAGGCTCGTTCAATGGCGAACCGCAGGGCAGGCTGGTCGTTGTAGTCCATGTAGAACGCTGACTAGGGCTGGTACGGGCAATGCGCAAGCGCGGAGTCGCTCAGTAGCGTGCCGCAAAGGAGCTTGGTCCTTGTAGTTTTTCAAAACCCGGGAAGCGTTCTAAATTAAATCGAACTGGCAGTGCAGTAAAGGGTAAACGCTGCCCCACCGGAGTCTCACCGAGGCGAGGGAGGGGGGAGGAGTGCCTGACGGCGGGAGCTCACCCCAAGGCCGGCGGAGGGGTGTTTCGTCACTGGGACCATATTGAACAAGAAAGGAGGAGTTACGGCTTGTTGTTGGAAAACTATAAAGTCCCTCCATCTTTTGTCTTCTCGTCTTCCCTGTTGTTACTGCTGATGTGTGTGTTATTTTTGCTTTATTGCTTTTGTGCTTAATAAAGTTTGATGCCTGCTTTTTGGCATGTTTAATCTACTGAGTTGTCTCCTTTCCTGAACTATCCAAAAATCCTCATTCCACATTGCTCTGGATACTCTGCAGAAACTTGTTTACGTATCACATATATATTTCATTTTCTGGACAGTTGTTGACAATATCCATGTAAAATATGCATCCACACTGTAAGCTATGGTTTCTGCGACTAGCAGGCTTCTGTGGTTTGGAACATCTTGTGGCAATATGTAGAGATGCCAAATCCTCCCAAGGAAGAATTGCACACAATCTGAAAGAGACACTCTCCCAAAGCAGTTCCTTTCTCTATCTTTTGAGATGTTACTTTTGAAGATTATTTGGTTTTTCAATTAAAAAATCATCTTTATTTCAGGATTTTTTAATAGGTGTACATAAAAAGGAAAGATTGAGTAAAGGGGGAAAAGGGGAGGGAAGGGGGAGGGGTTGAGGTGGGAAACGGAGTGGGGGGTGGGTTTGGGGTAATCTGTTGGCTTCCAGTCCATTCCACAGGGACTTTATTCAATTTCCTCTCCTTTTTTAATAAGTTATCACAGCTTTGGTTCTACTACCTAATCTATAATTTTCCTTCTTACATTACTATCACTTCTTTCTCATAGATTAATCTGTTTTAGGATCGTGGGTGAGTCCTCTTTCCTGGAGGAATTCTTTGTCTTACATCTATTTTTCCGGTCCTGCATTAGGAAAGTTAGGGAGTCCATATCCTTGTAATCCATTAATTTTGTAATCCATGTATCTATAGTGGGATTTCTTTCAGGTGCCACTTTTGAGGTAGTATTATTCTTGCTGCGGACGTCATATAAAAAAATAATTTGTCCTTGTTTCTACCTATTTCAAAATCTGTCAAGTTTAATAAGTAATATTCAGGCCTTAATTCAAATTTCACTATTATTATCCTTTGACAATGTTCGTGTATCTTTTTCCAGTACTTTTTCACTTCCTTGCAGTCCCATCAAGAGTGGAAAAGGGTCTCCAGTTTCTCCCCATATTTCCAACATCTATTATTATAGTTCTTGCTAGTTTCTGAGGTGTTAAGTGCCATCAGACAAACATCTTGTACCAGTTTTCTATTGTAGATTACTTTGAAAACAGTGGAGTTGGCCTGATCTCTTGTCAGTAGCATCTCATACTTTTCATGTCAATGGAGAAGAACTTAAAACTTTGGAAGACTCATAATGGGAGATATTGTTGAACTACAACCACCACCATCTATTGGTTGGCTAACATTCTGTCTTTCACCTTAACATTTGGTTAACTGCCTCCTGAAGAATACAAGACTTGGAGAGAAAAGTCATCAACTCAGTGGGAGCCCAAGGGATAATCTGTCTGTTGTAGACTGGTCAGATTCTGAGCGCTCAGAAGGGGGTGCTGCAGGCCCGGATCAGGCCCTTTTGACGCCCTAGGCCAAAGGCTCTGCCCCCGCCCCTGGCTCCGCCCTGCCCCCGGCTCCTCCCCGCTCCACCCCAGCCACGCCCCTGGCTCCGCCCCACCCCCAACTCCTCCCTGCCCCGCCCTGCCCTCGCCCCCGCCCCACCCCCGGCTCCGCCCCCGGCTCCTCGCCGGCTCCTCCCTCCTAAACCCACTATGCCGGCCTGAGAAGCGGCCGAAATCACGGCTTTAGGAGGGAGGGAGGAGCCATGGGGAGGCCCCGCATCGGCTCCGGGGGTGGGGCTTTCCTTCCTCCTCCTCGCGCCGGCGAGGAGGCGGGGGCGGAGCCGGGGGCAGGGCAGAGCCGAGGGTGGGGACAGAGCTGAGGGGAGCAGAGCAAAGGAGGGGGGCGGCCGGGGATGGCGCTTATGCCACCGCGCGCATGCGCCCTTTTTTTAAAAATTGTGGTTTTTTTACTTTTTTGGGAGGGTCTGGACCTGCTGCCCCCCCCCAAAGGTGCCGCCCTAGGCCATGGCCTAGGGTGGCCTTATGGGTAATCCGGGCCTGGGGTGCTGGGTTAGATTCAGAGGACCCATAGGAGAATAGAGGTGGACTAGAGGGAGTTGTTTTGGAATATCCCAGCAGTTCCCACGAGACTGGAGAAAGTGATATCAGTTCTTATGATAAACTGTCAGAAGTGCAGGTTGGGAAAATGTGGGAGATGAATGCTTATCTAAGTCAAGGCAATTGGAATTGAGGAGACAGCATACAACAAAGACAGATTCACTTTTCCCAGAGAATTTGAGACAAGGAGAGGGGGGAAAGGTGTGTGCATAATGATGTCATGGGAGGGATAGAGGCCTTTTTAACTGGTTCCGAATGATACAATCCTTTAAGAGAGCTACATTGCATTCAAGTGAACAGCTCTTGGTTTTTGGTCCTAAGTTCTTGAAATTCATGTATTCAAGTTTCTAAGTTTGTCTTGCTTTTAGTTCATGTGTGGCATAGGTTGCCTGCCTTGAAGTCATGTTATCTTGGTTCCCATTGTGATAAAGGACAATAAGCAAACCTTTTGAGACATACATCATTATTGTGTATTCAACAACCTCCATTTAACTATGTAAGTGTAGATTGGCATAGGATGTTGGGAGAGACAGAGTCATATTTGGAAGCAGTTTTGGAGCTTCCAATAGTTTTGGATGCAGATACTATGGCTGCTTCTCATGCTTCAGGAGTTTATTTTTCTCTGCCTTGCTCTCCTTCTCCATGAAACGAGATTATAAATCCATTGCAAACCCCTGAAGGATACAGACCACAGAAGAAGGGGAACCATGGCCTCCCTGGCATTTCAAAGGAGCAGCCTCCTTTTGCAACAGCTTCAGTGGCCCAAGATGTATCGAGCAAGGCACCCCTGGGGGAAAGGAAATGAATGAGAGAGATGTTAAGAGAAACTCAAGCATTGTTCAGAAGCTTTTAGGCTCTGAGAGCAGGGCCCCAAAGTGTCCGCTGAAGCACTCAGTTGCTCAGGCCACGTCGCAATTTGCATGCTATTACCCATCATTCTCTCTGATTGCCTATGATTGGGGAGAACGCTCCCGTAGGCAAGGCCTCAGAGGCACAAAGAAATTGCTGGCTACAATAAAAGAGAGAGATTCAGTAGGTGCACCATGTGATATCAATGATACCAATTTCCAGAAATATTTAAAAGTAATTCGCCTTGACCTGCATCTTGCTTGGCCACATCTCCATCCCAGTTTTCGTCTAGGGCAGCATTTCCCAACCTGGGGGTCAGGACCAGGGGGATCATGAGGAGGTGTCAAAGGGATGGCCAAAGACCATCAGAAAACATAGTATTTTCTGTTGGTCATGCGGGTTCTCTGTGGGAAGTTTGGCCCAATTCTATCATTGATGGGGTTCAAAATGCTCTTTGATTGCAAGTGAGCTATAAATCCCAGCAACTACAACTCCCAAATGTCAAGGTCCATTTTCCCCAAACTCCATCTGTGTTTACATTTGGGCATATGGAGTATTCGTGCCAAGTTTGGTCCAAATCCATCATTGTTTGAGTTCACAGTGTCAGTGAACTACAACTCCAAAACTCAAGGTCAATGCCCACCAAACTCTTCTAGTATTTTCTGTTGGTCATGGGAGTTCTGTGTGCCAAGTTTGATTCAATTTCATCATTGGTGGAGTTCAGGATGCTCTTTGATTGTAGGTGAACTATAAATCCCAGCAACTACAACTCCCAAGTGACAAAATCAATCCCCCAACCCCATCGGTATTCAAATTTGGGCTCATCGGGTATTTGTGCCAAATTTGGTCCAGTGAATGAAAATACATCCTGCATATCAGATACTCACATTACGATTCTTCTGCCAACCTAGCAGTTCGAAAAGATGCAAATGCGAGTAGATCAATAGGCAGGAAGATAACAGTGCTCCGTGAAGTCATGCTGGCCACATGACCTTAGAGGTGTCTACGGACAACGCCGGCTCTTTGGTTTAGAAATGGAGATGAACACCAAACCCCAGAGTCGGACGCGACTGGACTTAATGTCAGGGGGAAAACCTTTACCTTCACCTTCATAACAGTAGCAAAATTACAGTTAAGAAGTTGCAAGAAAAATAATTTGATGGTTGCGGGTCACCACACCGTGAGGAACTGTATGAAGGGGTTGCAGCATTAGGAAGGTTGAAAACACTGATCTAGGGCAGAGGAAGCACAAGGAAAAACTACGTGGCAAGCTTAGTGGGGCTGTTTCTTTTAAAGGGGAGCTTCTAATGAAGAATGTGAATTATGGATAGCAATGGCTTTGAACTCGCGCAGCAGGAAGGAATGCCATCAGCTGGAGAGGTCAAGGGGCATTTTTCTCTCCTTCTCCAACGCCAGGCGGTCAGTGCAAATGACCAGGCCTGGCACTCCATTAGCGGAGGTGCCCCTGTCTTCCTTCCATTGTGGAAGACTTTTTCTGCTCTAATTACCTCCCTCTCCACCGAAGCCCAGCTCAGGTCCCCCCAGCAAACTCTGCTGCAGGCGCCATTGATCAACTTGTCAAAGGTTTGCTTTCCCACTCAGTGGAGAGACCCCGCTTCCTCTTCTTCTTCCTTCTCCTTTACCTATTTGATGGGGGTGGGCTATCAAGCAAAAAGGAGAGGGAGAGGCACCGTGGAAGAGAAGGAAATATAATTACTCCCTCTAAACAATGCCAAGGTTCCCAAGGCTGGTGAATGATTAATTATAGCCGGGATGGAACAGCATCGAAGGGAGCTTGAACAAACGGGGCTGAGCATTTTTCTTTCTGCCTGCGTTTGTGCAGAGTCTCAGGAGGAATCAAAGAAGACTTGATGGAGAATACAAAGACCAGAGTCTTGTCAAGGAAATGAAGGCGTTGTTGTATACAAAGAGGGTGGTCTGTGGCCTCTGACCTCTCGCAAAGACAACTACATTCAACCTGACTTGACATCAATGCACAAGGGGAAAGATACAGAGGTCTTGGTAAGCCATGTACTTAGCAGGAGCCAATGGTGAAATCCTGTGGCAAAAATGGCTAAGGTAATGCTAAATTGGAAACGGAAATCCTATCAGTAAGCCATATATTTAGCATGGGCCAACAGTGTGACATGGTCGCAAAAAAATGCCAAGGGAATTCTATTTAACGATGTTGTGCTCTGCCCAGGCATGTAGCCAGGGGGGGGGGAGCTTAGGGGGCTTCAGCCCCCCCCCGAAATTCTCAGGGTGGTCCGCGAGAAGGCCTTACTGGTACATTATTTAAACCAGTGTTTCCCAACCTTTTTTGAGCCGCGGCACACTTTTTACATTTGCAAAATCCTGGGGCACACCACCAATCAAAATGACACAAAATGACACTCTAACACAGTAATACATATAGTTAATATGTTTCTAAATGTATTTATACACTCAGTGTGAAACCTGGGCCTGTTTCGATGAACACAACATAGATATCCTGGCAGGAATGGCAGAAAGACACAAACTTCCCACACAGAATTCCCATAACCAAGAGAAAATGCTATAAGAGTTTGGTGGGCATTGACCTGGAGTTTTGGAGTTGTAGTTCACCTATATCCAGAGAGCACTGTGGACTGAAACAATGTTGGATCAGGACCAAACTTGGCATGAATACTCAATATGCCCAAATGTGAAGGCAGATGGAGTTCAGGGGAAATAGATCTTGACATTTGGGAGTTGCTGTTGCTGGGATTTATAGTTCCCCTACAATCAAAGAGCATTCTGAACCCCACCAATGATAGAACTGGGCCAAACTTCCCACACAGAACCCCCAGGAGGCAAGAGGAGGTCTCTACTTGGGGAAAGGGAGGCGGGCCTTCCCAATGCATGGAGAGGAGAGACCAAGTAGACAACGGGTGGGGAGGGGGGGGTTGTAATTTTGTGCCTTTATCGAGGTAGGTTTCTGAGGGTTTTTATACTTCAACACACTAGACTCTTCACCCCCCCCCCCTTCCTGGAGGTTCCAATTTCCCACGGCACACCTGATGTTCGCTCACGGCACACTAGTGTGCCCCGGCACACTGGTTGAGAAACACTGATTTAAAGTGTTATGTGCATTTATATCATGATCTGATCACCATGCTCATTATATCCCACATTCATGGGGTTATTGGGATAACAATACAAAAGGTTTGCTAGGGTAGATCCTCTTCCACCCAGTCTCAGCCCCGAAACAAACTCAGCCCCCAAAAAACAAAATCCTGGCTACAGCCTTGGCTCTGCCTCAAGCCACGATGCAAAGCAGGTAAGAAATACAATTAATAATAACTATGTAACAAAATTTGGAGGGGGGGTATCTGCACTTATTTATTTATTTATTTCCATCATTTCTACCCCGCTTCTTCTCAACCCCCGAGGGGGGACTCAGAGCGGCCTAACAACGGCAACGATTTGAAGCCACATAGTATACATATAGTAAAAGCAAACAGTTAAGAATAAAATACATTAAAATACAGCTAGAATTAAAATACATTAAAAATACAATTAACATTAAAATGCATCATGTACATTCACAACAGTTAAAACAGTATTCCATCCATAAGCATTAGGTCTTGTCCACCAGATTGCCATCTCAATCCAATCAAAGTGCCGTATCGTGCTAAAGTGCA
The DNA here is from genome assembly GCA_030556195.1 of Anolis apletophallus. Lineage (NCBI taxonomy): Eukaryota > Metazoa > Chordata > Lepidosauria > Squamata > Anolidae > Anolis > Anolis apletophallus. Next base: position 34,220,759 of record JARBWK010000011.1, on the reverse strand, counting down.
AATGCTTGGTCCCATAACCAGGATTTCACTCTTTTTCTGAATGCCAGGAGGGATGAAGCTGATCGAATATCAATAGGGAGTGCGTTCCACAGACGGGGAGCCACTACCGAGAAGGCCCTATCCCTCGTCCCCACCAACCGCATTTGAGATGTAGGCGGGAGCGAGAGCAGGGCCTCCCTGGATGATCTTAAGGTACAGGATGGGACGTAGTGGTTGATGCGTTCAGACAAGTAAGCTGGGCCAGAACCGTATAGAGCTTTAAAGGTCAAAACCAGCACTTTGAATTGAGCTCGGAATTAGACAGGCAGCCAGTGGAGCTGACACAACAGGGGGTGGTATGCTCCCTGTATGTAGCTCCTGTTAGTAGTCTGGCTGCCCCCCGTTGGACTAATTGCAGTTTCCGAACTGTCTCCAAAGGCAGCCCCACGTAGAGTGCGTTGCAGTAATCTATTCAGGATGTGACCAGAGCGTGGACCACCGTAGCCAGATCAGATTTCCCAAGGTACGGGGTTGGTTTGAAAATGTTACTTTCTGTTTAACTGTGTGGTACTCAGACCCGGATTACCCATAAGGCCAGGCTAGGCCGTGGCCTAAGGGTGCAGGCCGACGGAGGGCGCAGATCACAGACCCCCCCCCCCAAAATGTTGAAACAAATAAAAACGCTGGCCACGCGCAGCGGCGCCCACTTCCGGCTTCTGGCCGCCTTGAGACTGAAAGTAGGTAGGTAGGGGGAAGGAGGGCGCCCCCTGACCCCGCTCCTCTCCCTTTCCAAGCCAGGGAAGGAGGGTTGGAGCAGTCTTGGAAAGTGAGTGAAGGTACTTGAAGTCCCATCATGCATGGTGTGCCCTCCTCCAAAGTGCACCAGGATGTAAAGTGGGTCATGGGGGCTTTGTGTGCCAAGTTTGGTCTTGATCAGTTAGCGGATGAGGGTTGCAGCAGTCTGGGGAAGTGATTGGAGGTACTTTAAGTCCCATCACCCATGGTCTGCCCTCCTCCAAACTGCACCAGGATGTAAAGTGGGTCATGGGGACTTTGTGTGGTAAGTTTGGTCTTGATTCGTCATTGGTGTGGGCCACAGTACTCTAAGGAAGTGAGTTAAATAACTTAAAGTCCCATCATCCATGGTCCACCCTCCTTCAAACTGCACCAGGATGTAGAGTGGGTGGGGGGGGGTGCGGTAGAGGTTGGCTTAAAGGGGGCGTAATTCCAAAGTGTGGCCTAGGGTGCAAAAAGGTGTTAATCCGGACCTGGTGGTACTTACTTTGAAACCACTCCATTGGCGCCCCCTTGTCATGGGGGAGAGGCTTGCGTACCCTAATGAAGTTGTGAGCTATGCTGGCGGTTGCATAATAGCCACCGGTAGGGCCTCCCATGCCAGACAGGTCACAACTGAAGGGTCTGACAAAGAGTGTCAACGGGCAGGATGGGCTCTCTAACCTTTTGGCAACCATCCTAAGAGAAGGAAAACTCTAATTTCAAACCCGGGCAGATGGTGCCCATCTAACCCTGTAAGGTCAACCATCTAAGAGAAGAAAACTCAAATCAAACCTACGACCTGAGGACCTCGCTGCCACCATCCCAGCTTGCTAGACCCCAGCAGACGAACCTTTGTTTTAAAGGGTGAGGCCAGTTCTGTGGATGCTGCGCTCCATCAGAAAAATCCATTGCACAGGCTCGAAGGACACATCCAACCTCTGTCATCAACACACTTGTAGAAAGCATGGGATGAGTCCTTCCTAAGAATCTTCATTCGCGAAGTAATGCCAGAGAGAGAGACTTACTTTGAAAGTAGTTGTTCTACTGCAGAGACTCTATAAAAGGCATGGGCAAACTAAGGCCAGATGCGGCTCTCAAGGCACTTATCTTAGGTCCTCCTAATTTACCCTGTCCTCTTGGCATAAGGGCATGGTAGCCTGCAGCAGCTGAGAGCTAACTAGTGTGCCCTCAGCCACCGTGTGTCTCGCCCTCCTCCTGGCATAAGGACATTCCATAAGCCGGAAGGACGGCTCAAGGAAGGTACATGTTGGCTGAGAGCCCTCCGGACAGCCACCGCCTGTCTCACCTTTCTCCTGGCACAATGCCAAGAGGACAGCCCAAGAATCGGGGGAATCTAGGAAGTTGCCGCGTGTCCTGCCTTCCTCTTGGCATAAGGATGGGACAAACAGCCCCATCCTTATGCTGTGAGGAACCTGAGAATGACCCAGATCCCGCCCTGCCCCCTCCTGGCCCTGCCTTCCCCTGGGCCCTACCCCCCATGGGTTCACTCCTCCCCAGTGTGCAAACAGCCTCCTCCAAACTGGGCCCACAATGTGGCCCCAAGGCAAAATAGTTTGCCCATGCCTGCGCTATGAGATTGTTGTTGTGGTTTATTCATTCAGTCACTTCCGACTCTTCGTGACCACATGGACCAGCCCACGCCAGAGCTCCCTGTCGGCCATCGCCACCCCCAGCTCCTTCAAAGTCAAGCCAGTAATTTCAAGGATACCATCCATCCATCTTGCCCTTGGTCAGCCCCTCTTCCCTTTTCCTTCCATTTCCCCATTTTTATGAGATATATCTCATATATATATATATATATATATATATATATATTGTATCTACGATATAGATACATGTAGAGATAGATAGATATATGAGATATATCTCTAAAATCTGCTGCAGGATGTCCCTCCCTCAAAAACAAAGTTTTTGCAGTTTAATAAACTTTTCCCGTGTTTTTATGACAGAACCTATTAGAAAATGACATTTATAACCCAGGAACAAAAATCTTGTTACATAGTGTAATAATAATAATAATAATAATAATAATAACAACAACAACAATAATGACAATAATATGTTTTAATCTTTTACTGTGATTGTGTTGGTTGTTGTAAACCACCCTGAGCCTTCTTGGGAAGGGTGGTATATAAATTGAATTAATTAATTAATTAATTAATTAATAAAATCATCATCACCATCCTAACCTGGAAGCTGAAATCTTATTAATAATGAGACAATGGTGTGAGGTGGCACAAAACAGGCCACGGTAATCTTAAATTGGAAGCTGAAATCTTGTCAGTTCACCACAGTTTGAGGAGATCTATTGAATCACATCTTGAAAGGCGAGTCAATGCATAGACAAATGCTAGTTGATTCAATCGTTCTATTCTATTTGGGACTAATGATAGGGTTTAAGCCATAATGTCAAGGTGCATAGTAGCATCGCTTTGTTCTGCTTCAGTCACAACTAACCTCAAGTGTATGTGCAGTTTCAATGCCACTTTTTATGAAGGACATTAGCAAGCTAAATCATGGGCATAGGACAGCCATCCTCAAACTGTGGCCCTCCAGCTGTTTGGGCCTTCAACTCCCAGAATTCCTGACAATTGAACAAGCTTGTTAGGGCTTCTAGGAGTTGGAGGCCCAAACAACTGGAGGGCCACAGTGTGAGGATGCCTGGCATAGGGTCTAAGACTCTGGATGATGAAGTTCAAGAATGGTTGAGCAATGCACATAGGTTGAGTCCAATGTGCATAAGGACACTGGCTAATAAGGAGTGGCAATGGAGATCGGTAGAACCCAATGTGCATTGGGACACTTTCTACACATCTTTGTAATTCACTAAGAGTGTTCCTTTGTGTATCTCAACCTAGTTATATAGATACACAAAGCCAAACAAAATAGATCTCAAGATAAATCACAGACAACATGCCCAGGTTCTGGTTTGAGCCTCCGAATGCAGCAACGCCTATGGCTAAAATGGCAAAGGAAGCACTTTATCACAGTCGGAGCCTCTCTGTCTATTTTTTTCACCTAAAAAGGGAAAAAATCAAAGGTGAAAGTTGTAAAATCAATAATGAGGTTCTGGTGAAGTAATTAAAAGCAGTCTACCTTTGGGGGTCATTAGCAGTCTTCAGTTCCATCCATCGATCACCACTTTGCCATGTTTGGAGAGTGTTTTGCTTTAAAAACTTGCCAGGTGTAGAGACCGAGAAAGCAGGCATTCCAAGTTTGGACCTGGAAGAAAAACTTGGATGGAGAGAAGACAGGGATGACAGAAAAAAAAGTAGTGGATGGCAGTTCCTCCAGACGAATGCAGGCAGTGAGTGTATGTTGGGTTTCCATCTGAACTTGAAACAAGTGGTCATTCATTCTAACCTCCTTCCCAATAACTGAGATTCCTGGGCTTTAATGAAGCCCAGGAATCCAGAATCCATGGCTTTTCATCAGAAAAAAAGGTTTTAAGTTTCAGTAGAGATGGTTAAAGCAAAGCAAGAACCAGCATAGAGCAGAACCAGATATTCAGGGCTTGTCCAGTCCCTAAATTGCCCAGGAATGGAAATCCATCAACAACAAGGAATCGGAGCAAGAACTGAGGTCCCATCTTACACTGCCATATAGTCCAGTTTCTCAATCCAGATTACACTATGTAACACAATTTTTGTTCTTGGGTTATTTTCTAATTGGTTCTATCATTAGAAATTGTTAAACTGAAAAAACCTTTGTTTTTGCAGGACTGACATCCTGCTGCACATTTTACTAGAGCTAGTAATCACCCCTCAACAAAGGATTTTCCCAGGCAGTAACAAGCCACACCTAAAAACTATCAGGCCATCAAATGTTAATCAAGGTGGCCACACCTAACTCCAACAGACAAGAGTTCTTTCTCCCACACTGGACTTCCCGCAGATACATGAACCCAATTTTCCTAGTTTCCAACAGACCTCACTACCTCTGTGGATGCTTGCCATTGATGCAGGTGAAATATCAGGAGAGAAGACTTCTAGAACATAGCCATACAGCAAGAAAACTTACAACAACCCAGTAATTCCAGCCATGAAAACCTTCGACAACACATTTTAGTATAGTTTTTCAATGAATATCTCCTTCGGTATTAGCCATGGCTTGAGGTTCCAGGCTTTAGCCTGCCACTTTTGGACTCTCGCTTTCTGAGGTGTTCTCTTGAGTATCTCTGTAGATCCTAGAAAACTATTTATTGATTTAAGGCATTGCCGTGTTGGCTGATATCCAAACAGGGGGTGGGCCAGTGTACCTGAGGGACCGCCTCACCCCCAAATGTTCTCCTGAGATCGTTGCGATCAGAAGGACAAAATCTTCTGGTGATTTCCTCAATCCGTTCCTGCCGCCTTTCAACAACAAGACAAAGAGCCTTTTCTGTGATGGCGCTGACTTTATGGAACGAGTTAGCAGACAGAACTCATGCCATCACAGAGTTAGCCCCCTTCCGGAGGGCCTGCAAGACACTCCTTTTTAGGCAGGCTTTCAATCTAGGCGCCTCCTGATAATCCTGTCCATACCCTTTTGTTTTATATATATCCAAACTGTTGTTATGTGTATTTTATTGTTTTTATGTAAACCGCCCCGAGCCTGCAGGGAGGAGCGGTATATAAAAGTGAATAATAAATAAATATACTGTAAATGTCACTGCTTAGGTCGTTTCATTATTGGCTGCTACTTCCCGGCGAATGTCAGGCGGTGCAATACCGGCTAAACAGTATAATTTCTCCAGTGGTGTGGAGCGTAGTCATCCTGTTACAATGCAACCTGAGCCCTGCCATGTGCACAATGGAGGACCTTCTTATAGCAACACCAGAGGCACTCCAAGTGGCCGGCTACTGGTCAAAGGACATTTAATATAATGCCGAGCTTTTAAACTCTGTCTTTTTAAAAAAAATACCTTATAACTGTACCCTTGGTTTGCTTCTGATACGATAAATAAATAATGAATATCTCACAGAGTCTCAACCACTTCAACACAGTTTGTGGCAGCCACAAAAAATTCAGTTTCTAGAGTAGAACAACTGCTTTCAAAGTAAGAAAAGCACGGAACAAGGGTAATAAATAAATAGTATCACCAATATACAATGTATTATATAACAATAACAATATTCAGAGCGATAAATATCGCCAAGCCACACCGCCTAAAGTCCAAAGCAGGTGATGAACGTAGTTGGCTCCTCCGATGCAAGTTCCATGCAGGAAAATCCCAAAGTATATAATCCGCTATAGGTAATCAAAGCCAATGTTGATATTTGTAAAGTTCCACAAACCATAGGAGGGCTCCGGATTGGAGTGGTGTAAATATTCAAAGAAAAAATATAATCCACTGTGGTAAGCAAAGCCCAGAGTGCAATGTATAATGTTCCACACAAATGGAGGCTCCGGACTGGAGTGGTATGTTGCAAAGATTCCTCCCAGATCGGGATAGGTACTGGCGAACGCGGGGGAAGAATTGGGTCCCTCCAAGTGGTAGAAGGCTGAAAAGTCAAGCCGACAGTTTGCAGTTGCTGTTTTGTTGGCCAAAAATCCGTTACACTATTGCTGGTTTTATCAAGGCATAAATTCATAAACAATGAAGCGTTCCAGTATATCAGAATTTTCCATAGAAATAATATAACCCTTCCATCGAAGATAAGGGTGGCCCAAAGGTGGTGACCCGTCAGCTTGACTTTTCAGCCTTCTTCTTCTGGCTTAAAGCTATGGAATCACAGAAGTTGTCATTTTACAAGGCCTTTAGCCTTCGCTGTCCAAGGGCGCTGGTGTCTCACCAAACTACAACTCCCAGGTTTCCATAGTATTGAGCCATGACAGTCAACATGTTGTAAACATGCATTAATTCTGCAGTGCAAATGGACCCATGGCTGAAGGACCTTTCTGATCCTGTACTGAACTGTTAAACAAAAATAGGTCTTATGCTTTTACAGAGACTTTTCAACTGATAAATCAGTTTCTACTTCAGATGAAGTACTTCCCAAACAGAGTGGGATAGCTACACAATGTTTAGAAGAAAAACAATTCAAGTGAGGCCAAGGTTAACTGCTTCAAAGTTCAGACTATAATCTGAAGTGGATTGATCAACTCCCCGCCCCCCTCTGAAGCAGCCACTGATCAACACTGTCCTACTGCTTAAGACAGGCCTCCGTCCTTTTTCAAGGTTTCTTCAGTTGGTTCCATTTATCTCAACTATTCTGGATTCTTCAACTTCTGTGTGGAAATGTTTTTAAAATATCTGTTATGGAGATTTCCTCCCAGAATCCTGACATCTCCACCGGAATGATAGATGTGGTGCGCATTATTTTATAGCTGGGAATGTGGAATATTTATATTAGCTGGAGAAGGGTGCAGACCAAACGAGGATGCAATATTTATTACTCCTTGTCTTATATTCTGTTTGTCATCTATTATTGATTAGTTAATGCCAGTGGCAGCTGGTGACTCCCATGTCAATGGGATGCAGAAGGGGATCTATTCTGCATTTGATTCTGAACTTCAAAGGAGCTATCCAAGGTGCCAAAGCATGTCTCCAAACCTCCCGCAGCACCTTGGATAGCAAAATTGCCTGAACACTGAAATGATATAAAACTGAAATTTAACACTGAGTTTAACACTAACAGATACTACCATTTAATTCAAGAGTAGGCCACTGTGTCTCTCCGTGTGTTTTTAGACTGAAAATATTTCACTGTGAAAACATTCCGTTGGCTGTGGCTGATAGATCCTTCGGTTCAGCAACATTGGGAGGGACACCATTGCAAATCCTTTGTGAATTGATGCAGGGTTTCTTATTTATAGACATTTGTCCACTCTAGGAGGAAGAGTAGACCTGCTGAATCAATTGGTTTTTCCTACGTTGACACACCACTCAATGATTACTCAAATCGAATTGCATCTCCTCCCTAGATGACTAGCCAAGAGGGGCAGGGATCAAGGAAACAGGTTGCCCTCCTTACCATCTCCAGCAGCTTGTCCACATCCATAGTACTTACCAATTGAAACTGATTCAGTGTAATCCCACTCACAGAGTTGCTGGACACCTTGTTGCTGGCCTCTGCTCCAATTACTGTATCTAAGTCAGCTTTTATGTGAGATATTTTATCTGCAAAATGGTCATTAATTACAGATATCTTAGATGGAAGGTACATCTAATCCAACCCTTTGCTGTGCAGGAATGCACAATGAATGCAGTCTTGAAAGATGGGCCTCCAACCTCAGTTGACCTCCAAAGAAGTGAGTCCACCATCCTCCAAGATAGTCCATTTCAATATTAAACAATCCTTACAATAAGGTGGGATCTATGTCTTGCAATTGAAATCAATTGCCCCATGTTATCCAAGTTGAAACTACCCAGCTCCCTGAGTTAGTACTCATAAGACTTTATATATAAATATATAAATTTATATTTATATATTTATAAATATAAATATTTATAAATATATTGTAAATATAGGAAATAAATAAATAAGACTTGGTTTCCCCAACTTTAATTCTATTGCCACTATATGTTGATCTTTGTACCCTGTGATTGTCTATATTTTTTTAATAATCGTGTGTTTTGATATATGTATTTTATGGTAGATAGATAGATCTGTTTATTGATTAGTCCACTGACAATATCAATAATAAAAGATAATAATAATAGCAATAACAACAACAATAATTTTATTTCTTTCCCACCTCACCTCATGGCTCAAGGCAGGCCACAACATTGCAAAAAAATAAAAATACACAAATAGACACTAATCACTAACTCCTGTAATAGTTAACTAAAGTAAAATAAACACAATAAAACTTAGTAAAATGGGATTAAATTACAAGATGAAAGCAGGAGTAGAGTGATGAGTGTAACAGAGGTAGTCGGAGAATTAAATAAGTTCATAATCATGAGAAGAGACTATATATGTTTGTGTGTGTGTATGCGCGTGCATAATGTTGATATGTTTTGAATTTGTCATACCACACCTTGAGGCATTAGAGGAGGTGGGTCACAAATAAAATAAAATGATAATAATATCATGCAGAGTGACATAATGTCCCAACTAGACCAGACCCATTCAATGACTTTCACTTCTATTGATCTCCTGTAGTTGCGAGTAAACCACAAGATTCCAGCTATGCATCTATATATTGTATTCTTGGCTGATGCGTAACTACCTGCCAATGCTTTCAAAAGATATCTCCTATATATTTCCCATTGCACAATGAGAATACATTGGGCACATTGATAGGTACACAATCTGTTACACAACCACAATATTATTCAGCCGAAATGTAGTATAGTGCAACCACTATGTAACTCCCTGAGTGTAGATTTCCTATTATCCAAAACCAATGTTGGACCTCGGCCGGCAACTCCTACATTTATTATGTCTCACTCAGAGCAATGCATTGCTTACTTGTATGTTTTCCCTGTTTTTAATGAACATTGATGGCTTTTCGCCATTTTGTCTGCCGAGTGCTATTTTAGTACATTTCCCATTGATTGAGGTTTTTGGGCAGCAGTGGTGGTTTGGGTTTCGAGATCATTCTTCATCTACAGACCAGAACAAATTAAACCAGAGGGAGCCAGGAATCTGTTTTTCAGCTAGGATGCTGGGCAGTTTTCAAACGTTTTTGTAAGTAAATACTGCTGCATTTAACCAAAAAATCAATTTCCATTTTCAATCTGTGTTCCACTTCTGTATTGGATTAAGACAGATTAATGTGACCTCTCCAATGATCTGCTTTGGACTCCCAGGACCTCGTGTCTAGTCATATTTTTTCTGACCTTTCTCCAGCATTTGAAATAGTCTACTGTCCTTGTTGTCATTCTTTTAATCTGTTTGTGGTGTTGATCATTCTTGGCTTCAACCTGTCTTATAAAGCTTCAATTAGCAGCTCTTCCTTTCAGTTCTCTCCCAGTTCTCGGACAAGCTATTTTTCAGACTGGAAATGCAAGAATGTCCCAGGAAACTTGACCAATAGCCATGTGAGTAGACCTATTGAATAGTGTCGTGTCAGTTGGGGCCATGGATGAAACTCGTGGATTTATTTCATGCTATAAGAACTTTATCCAAGTTGCCGATCCAAGTTGCTGAACCATCTTTCTAAATTATTATTATTATTATCCTATTTTTTGTTTCCCAAAGGAGACTCAAAATAATAATAATAATAATACTTTATTTCTAACCCGCATCCATCTCCCCAAAGGGGACTCGGAGCGGCTTACATAGGGCTGTGCCCAAACAACACATCACAAAATATCAACAACATCGAAGAACAATAAACGTAATAAACACAATAAACACAATAAAATACATCTGTGAAAGCACAACAGTACAGGTGAATCTAAAAACAGAACCGACAGGGTGGGCCACATGAACATATAGGATGTTTTTAAAAAAACCTCGGGGGAGATAACTGGAGTAGTGTCAAAGACAAAGGGTCACATAGGGGGAAAAGGTTTCGCAGAAACGGGGGCATTTGGGGAGCCTAATTTCTGAATGCCAGGTGGAAGAACCAGGTTTTCAGTTGTTTCCTGAAGGATTCCAGTGAGGGGGCATTCCTAATCTCTCCCGGGAGGGAGTTCCAAAGGCAGGGGGCCACAGAGGAGAAGGCTTTCTCCCTAGTGCTCACAAGCCGAGTTTGTGAGACTGGCAGGGACGAAAGGAGGGCCTCCCCTGAGGAGCAAAGGGCTCGGACTGGTTCATGGGAGGAGAGCTGGTCACAAAGGTAGGCAGGTCCCAAACCGTTTAGGGCTTTGTAGGTAATCACCTGCACCTTGACATGAGCTCGGAAAGTAAACGGCAGTCAGTGGAGCTCTTTGGACAGGGGGGTCGACTGCTCCCTGTAACCTGCCCCAGTTATTAATCTGGCAGCTGAGCGTTGGACAAGTTGGAGTTTCCGGGCCGTCTTCAAGGGAAGCCCCACGTAGAGCGCATTGCAGTAATCCAATCTAGAGGTAACCAAAATAGACTCGGCACATTGGACAGCTCCTTGACAGCTTGTTCAAAACTAGAGCAGGTCTATCATGAGACCCAATTCGAAACGTGTCCAAAGAAAAGGGACCTGAAAGTTAGAGATTAGAAAGCAAATGAGAGAAGAGAAGACTGATAGGTAACATAACTGTCACCTTTGAATACAGTACAACCCCTGTATCCACAGGATTGGTACCTGCAGTTTCATTTACCCACCTCCAAAAAGATACATCCTTCATTCCAATTGGGTTTCACTATTATTCATAATCTTTGGATACGTGTAAAGTCTATGAATGTATTCTTTGTGGATGCAGAAACCATGTTGTATTTGAAGGACATCATGTGGAAAATGGAGTGAGCTTGTTTTCTGCTGCTCCAGAGACTGACACAAAAGAATGGATTCCAGTTCCAAGAAAAGAGATCCCACCCAAACATCTGGATGGAGAATGTGAACCAGAGAATTAAAGGAAAGACCATGCTACAGCCTCCAGGAAAACGTCTACAAAATAATGTGTTGACGGTGCTTGACCCCAGCTAGACTACCTAAAATATGCAAAGGACTTCAAAATACAAGTTGGAAATGTGGAGTATATGAAGGTATGTTCTAGCGCAGGGCTGTCCAACTTCTACCGGCTCAGGGGCCTGAATTCCGGTCACTGATGACCTGGGGGGCCGTAGGGTCTGCCCCCGCCCATGGCATGCATATAGTCAAATATAATCTTTTACTGAGATAAAATGCAGGGTGGGCATTCAAAAGGGGCATCCATACAGTCAAATATAATATTTTACTAACATTAAATGCAGGGTGGGCATTCCAAAGGGGCATCCATTATTTCAAATATAATCTTTTACTGAGATAAAATGCAGGGATAAGATATTAAATTATTTTAATTTAATATTAAATATATTTAATTCCATCCTCCCCTCCCCTCTTAATGTATCCCATCTCCCCTTATTTCATCTTTAAATATATTTAATTTTATATTTAATACATGAGGGGAGATGGGGGGAGAGAATGAGGAGCCCCCTGAGGAGCCCCCTGCTTCGGCCTACCTTTTCCAAACGCGCAGGATCCAGGAGTACCCGGATGACGAGAGAGGCGACGACCGACTGAGTCGAAGAAGGTCCTAATCGTGTCTGTGGGCCTCAGCGATCCAGTAGTAGAGTAGCCAAAGAGTATTGCGAGAATATGCAATCCACACGGGATTTCGCTGTCAACGACGGCGTGATCTCGAGTTGACAGCGAAATCCCGTGTGGATTGCGCATTCTCGCGATACTTGCTCCGAACCCAGAAGTAGGTATTTTTTTAAAAAATTATTATTTATTTTATTTTTCAATTTTAATTTTTTATTAAAAAGCTTAGGGGGCTGGAGGGAAGGGACTGGGGGCCGTATACGGCCCCCGGGCCGCCAGTTGGACAGCCCTGTTCTAGCGCATGTTGTGGACATGCAATGAGGCAAGAAAATTCTGGGGAAGATACAAAAGGAATTACAAGACAAAATTCCTATAAGCTTCTGTAAGAGCTCTTTGATATTGCAATGAACTATCTCAGAGTGTAGGACAGTGTTTCCCAACCAGTGTGTCGTGGCACACTAGTGTGCCATGAGCGATCATCAGGTGTGCCGTGGGAAATTGGAACTTCCAAGACCCTTTCTTCCCCCTCCTGCCGAACACTTTTTCTTCTCCACTTGGGCTTCCTTCTTCCCAGCCTCGCTCTGCTCGCTTTGCCTCGCTTTGCTCTGGGGTGAGTCTGCGCAGTAGTGCTTGCATGGGTCACGTCTTCCTCCCTCCCCCCTCCTCTCCTGAACACGCTCACGCTGCCCCCTCGGATCAAAATGGCAGCAGAAGCGACAGTGTAGAAGAAAAAGTAAGTGTTCGGCAGGAGAGGGAAGAAAGGGCGCGAAGGGGGAGGAACAGATCTCTGTCGAAAGCTGGCATGGGCAACCTTGGATCTTCCAGGTGTTTTGGACTCCAACTCCCACCATTCCTAGCAGCCTCAGGCCCTTTTCCTTTTCTCCCCTCAGCCACCTAAGCAGGAAAGGGCCTCATGCTGTTAGGAGTGGTAAGAATTGAAGTCCAAAGCACCCAGAGGACCGAAGTTTTCCCATGCCTGTTTTAGGGACCTTAAAATGGTGAGCCTCCTTCCAACATTGTGATTCTGGATAGAAAACAAACAACAACATAACATAACATTGTATGCGTCCAAAGTGCTCTCTGGGTGTAGGTGAACTACAACTTCCAAACTCAAGGTCAATTCCCAAGCAAACCCTTTCAGTACTTTCTGTTGGTAATGAGAGTTCAATATGCCAAGTTTGGTTCAATTCCATTGTTGCAAGAGTTCAGGATGCTCTTTGATTTTGTGTTAACTATAAATCCCAGAAACTGTAACTCCCAAATGTCAAGGTCTATTTTCCCCAAGCTCCATCCATGTTCACATTTGGGCATATTGAGTATTCATGCCAAGTTTGGTCCTGATCCAACATTGATTGAGTCCACAGTGCTCTCTGGATATAGGTGAACTACAACTCCAAAACCCAAGGTCAATGCCCACCAAATTCTTATAGTATTTTCTCTTGGTTATGGGAGTTCTGTGTGGGAATTTTGTGTCTTTCTGCCATTCCTGCCAGGATATCTATGTTGTGTTCATCGAAACAGGTCCAGGTTTCACACTGAGTGTATAAATACATTTAAAACATATTAACTATATGTATTACTGTGTTAGAGTGTCATTTTGTGTCATTTTGGTTTGTGGTGTGCCCCAGGATTTTGTAAATGTAAGAAATGTGCCACGGCTCAAAAAAGGTTGAAAAACACTGGTGTAGGAGACCCTGCCGATTTGGAGGTCTTTTACCCAAAGTTGGACAGGTATCTTTCAAGAGGGCTTTGGCTGTGATTTCCTGCATGATAGGAGGTTGGACTACATGGCTTTTAGAATCCAGTTCCAACTCTATGTAATCGAGAAAATGTACTTTTTGCTGCTCTTGCGTCCACTTCCTGTTGAAGTGCTGTAGGACTCAGGTCTTCTTAGCCTCATTCCTTGGTCCATTTTTGTGCTTCGGACACTGATTCCCCCTTTTTGCCCGTAATGTCAAAGTTAAAATATCCAATTTTGTCATTCTGAACCCTCCTCCTCTCCACAACTAATATTTTCAATTGTCTTGCAACTCTTCTTGCTTTGACGCCCAATCATTATCGCAAACTCAATATTCAGAAGGTGGGATTTATGGCCAATTTCCTCATCACCATCAAGCCATGTCCTTCCCCTTCCCTTTCTCTCTCAATTGGCAAGTCCTCCCTTCCTTGGTCTCTCCAGAATTTAAGGGCTTAAGCATTATCTTTTCACCTTTCCCCCTGTTTTTCTCTCTGTGTCTCACATTGCTGTAGCTCAGGTCTATTGCTTTCTCGCTATTTGTCAAATTTGTCCCCTTATCTCCCTGACTCTGCTTTAAAAACCCTTATTTAGTCCCTCGTTCTCTCCTGTCTTGATTATTATTTTGCTTACCCGTGTCTCTGTCTCACGGCATGAAGCAATATTATCCCCGTTCTTAACTCTTCTCCCCATTTAGCTTCCCTTTCTTTGCACTTTAATTGCATTAGGTCCCCATAAGTCATCCTTCCAATGGCTCTTTTCGTTATCACCCCATATTAACTTTAATCTTCTCCTTGTAAGCCTCTCCTATCTTGCCTGCCTATCTCCTTTCCCTCCTATCTGTCTTTATCGGTTTCTTTGCTGCCCTCCTCTGTGGCTGCTTCATTCCTCAAAGGGAGGAATTGGGAGACTGATGCAACAGAAAGCCATGCAAGGGATAGGTTCAGCTTCTATTATGGAGCTGCTTCAAGGCTGGATAACTCTAGAAGCAGGCCCGGATTAACAGTTTGTGGCGCCCTAGGCCACACTCTGGAAGGCCTGCCTCTAGGGGCAGGGCGGGGCTGCTTGTGGGGGGCGGGACCGCTTGCAGGGGCAGGGCCGCTTGCGGGCATGCATGGCAGAGCACGAGCAGCTCGGTGCCCTCCGCCATGTTTCTTTTTTTATATATATATTTTTATTGCGTTTTTTTCCTCTGGTCCATGACCATAAGAGAGGGGAGGGGCGGGAGGGAAAAAGCGAAGGGGGTTGGGAATGTGTAGGGTTGGGTTTACAGCGACTTCCCGAGCGTAACACAAAGATATATATAGCTAAAAGAGAAAAAAATCTCAAGATTTTACCAATAAGAATGCAAAGAATGTAATTGTATACTCTCATCTCTAACCATTTTATATTTTATAGGTCATTTAGGTCCATAATATGCTTATATTTTTCATTTTGTATATAAACCCCCGGGCGGCCGCTGCAGCACCCAGGAACATGGCGGAGGGCGTCCTGTGCAGCACCCGCCCCTTCTCAGCGGGGCTGGGTGACCTCAGGTGCGGCAGCGAGGGCGAGGAGGAAGAGGTGGAGGGAAGCTGCGGCGCCGCATCCTTTCTGCCTCCTCCGCCATGTTCCTGCCGCTGCGGCACCCAGGAACATGGCGGAGGAGGCAGAGGCCGCGGCGCTCGTGAAGAGGCGCCGCGGCTTCCCTCCGCCTCTTCCTCCTCGCCCTCACCACCGCCACCGTGCCTGATGTCACCCAGCCCCGCCGAAAAGGGGCGGGCGCCGCATAGGATGCCGGGCATGTGCGGCAGGGCGAGAGTGGCGCGGCGCCCTCCGCCTTGTTCCTGGGTGCTGCAGCAGCCACCCGGGGGTTTCCCTTCCTTCGGAGAAGGAAGAGGAAGGAAGGTAAGCTCCTAGGCGGCCGCTGCAGCACCCAGGAACATGGTGGAGGGCGCCGAGCCGCTTTGTGAAGGAAGGAGCGGTGCCCGCGTAAGCGACGAACAGGCGGGGGAAGTCCCGCCCCTAGGGCATCTGACGTGGCTTCCCTCCGCCTCCTCCTCGCTCACATCGGCCCCGCCCCTCCTTCCTTCACTGCGCAGGCGCAGAAGCAAGTGCCCAAAGATTGAATGTTTTTAAAAAATTAAAAAAAAATTGGGGGGGGTCCGGCCCTGCCGGCCCCCCATGGCTGCTGCCCTAGGCCATGGCCTAGGGTGGCCTTATGGGTAATCCGGGCCTGTCTGGAAGTGCATTGGAGATGTATTAAGATCTTGGGGACCTACTATCCTCAAAACAAGAGTTTCCCAATGCTTTTGGGCTCCAAGCATCCGCATAATCAGTGTTCAAATGAACATAGCTGCACATTTAGATCAATACACAACACAAAAGTGCATTAGTCCTAATGTTCATCCATTCTACCTTGATCACTTCATTGGCTCCCTTATGCAACAGTAGCCCTTTGTTAAGTATGGACGTTATGGAACTACCCAATTCTCATTCTTACAAATGTAAGTCCATATACAAAGGCCTATGTTCTCAATGGAGCTCCTGGTGGCACAGTGCTTACTGAAAGATCACAGGTTCGAATTTGGGGAATTCGGCATCAGCTCCCACTGTTAGCCCCACCTTCTGCCAACCTATCAGTTCGAAAACATACAAACGTGAGTAGATCAATAGGTACCGCTCCAGTGGGAAGGTAACGGCGCTCCATGCAGTCATGCTGGCCACATGACCTTGGAGGTGTCTACAGACAACACCAGCTCTTTGGCTTAGAAATGGAGATGAGCACCAACCCCCACAGTCGGACACGACTGGACTTAATGTCAGAGGAAAACCTTTACCTTAAGTTCTCAATATGGTTCCAGCCATCATTTGTACATATAGTTGGCTAGTTTTGGAAGCTTCTCTGGATATATTTTGAGGTTATCTAACAGGAGCCCATGAAAATTCACACATTATTAGCATTTTATAGAGCTCTGGGCTCAATACAAAAGGGGTGCTAAAAATGGGTGATAATATGCACCGTCAAAAATGTGGAATTTGTCCAAAAATGTCCTGATGTTCCAAAATGTGTGAGAGGTAATTTTGCCACTCCCCGGCCATTTTAGGTCAAGGAGAAGCCTCTTTCGTCATAGGAAGTGACTGAGAAATTGGCCTTCAGACCCCATTTTGGACTTTCCATGACTAAAATGTAGCAGGGAGCACCGACAACACAGAGAAATCACCCCCATGAAGCTCCTTGGAAGGCATTCTGAAGTAAATAACTTGAGGAAATTGGTTAGAGGTAAAGGTCAGCAGTTGGAAGAGACTTCGAAAAGTCCTCCAAGGAGCAATGCAGCAACCTGAAGGGAACTATAGCACCCATCATCCCCGTTGAACAGGTCAACTTGGGCAATGAAGGTTGTAATCCAACATACCTGGAAGGTAGTGCATTAGAGAAAGATTTGGGTTGATTTACTTGTTGTCGTTGCCTTTAAATCATTCCCAACTTAGGGTGACCTGAAGGCAAACCCTGGACTCTCCCAAGGCCACCCAATTGGTTCCTATTGGCCAAGCAATGCCTCAAATCATGCTCGCTCGAGTTTGTAATCCAACACTTAAACTAGGACACCATGCTGGCAAAGTAGAGCACTTATATATTTTCAAGACATTCCTCCTATGCTCAAGGATTGCACCCTGCCAATCATTTGGGGACGTGTGTGGTTTCCCCCTCTCTTTTCTATTTTTAGGATGAACATGTTTGCCACTTCTTTCTGGGATTATCGCTCCCAAAAAAAGCATTGGTTTCCTTCCAGAAGTTCTCACAGATCGATGGAGCACAAAATGTACCAGCAAAGTGAAGAAAAGCAGGAAAGTGAGGGTACAATAAGGATTGAAATCCAAGTCTCCTCCTCCTGTCCTTCCTCTTGAAGCCTGGCAAACTGTTCGCGATCCCCAACCAAAGGAGACCTATTTCATCCCTTCCTGAATGATCGCTCCATCTGCACTAAATCACATCTTGGTGGTGGGTTTGCAACTAGGACCTCCTTTGCTCTGAAAGTTCTGGCTCCGTTGAGCTCTGGCCATGAATCCTTAATGAATCCCTAATGACAAGGTTCTTAAATCACCGTGTTGGCTCATCTTTCTTCCTTTTCCGAAGAGTTTTATTAGGTTGTTTACATTGCTAAACGAGATTAATTCTTGATTCCACGGATTCGGAGGGGGCGGGAGGTTCCATCCGTCATGGAGGCATGGAAAGTGGGCAGCAAGTTAAATTCCATCATGTCTTTGATCCGGATCAGACGAGATAAGGAAGAGAAACCTCCTTGGGATCCCGGCGGTCCCCTAAATCCCAGTTCTGATCTAAGTTTGGGCACAAAAGGGGCTGAACGGCCATCTCCCCATCTCCTACCATTCGCCCTTGACAGCAAATAGCCCACTGTATTGGCTGCCTGTCATTAAGACGAATGCCGAAGAGTATCAAATTAAATGTATAGTAAGCTTCGCCAAAATCTAAAGCCATCCATCACTTTCTGAAGGGTCTGCAGAGGGAGTTTATTCAGATGCCAGGAGCAAGAGAGCCCTCCTGTGCCCCCCGGCTCTGCGGATCAAGGCTTCGGTACCAGAAGAGGCCTAATTTGATCAAGCTGCACCAATACTATAGGGATTTTTTCCCAGCTACATCACAACCTGTCTAACATAACCCATATCATTAAACACACAAAGCTAGGAGCGTTCATATCATAGTAGTTCTGATTTCTATACAGATATGAGAGATGACAGAGAAAAAGCGATGAAGGAAGAAAATCAGCTCATTTGAAATGTGGAGCTGGAGGAGAGTCCTAGGGATACCAAAACAAACCCCAAATAAATGGGTATAATGGTGCAGAGGTAGTGAGTCTTCAAGCATTGTTACTCAGTCTAAACCATAGGAATCCAATGACTGAGAAGATTTGAGATGGGATGCAGCTACAGTGTGGAATTAATGCAGTTTGGCCCCACTGTAACTGTCATGGGTCACTGCTATGGAATCTTGGGAGGTGTACTTTTGCAAGGTCTTTCACCTTCTCTGCCAAAAGGGGCTTATAGCCTTATTGACTGTCAGGATCCTATAGCATTGGGCTTTGGCAGCTCAAGAGGTGTCAAACTGTAGTAATTCTACAGTGTAGATCAGGGCTGCCCAGGAAGTCGATCGCGATCGACCAGTCGATCCCGGGACCGAAGGAGGTCGATCCCAGCCGGATGGGGCACTTCTCAGGCAGGGGCGGAGCTAGGCCGCGCCAAGCCCCACCCCCTCCCCGACTTCGGCACTCCCAGCAGCTTCTCCAGGCTTGAGGAGGGCAGGGCCAAGCCAGCCTTGTGCTAGCTATGCCACCACTGGCGTGGCACTGCCATCCTCAAGCCTGGAGAATCCTCCAAAAGCATAGGGGAGGGAGGGGCTTGGTGCAGCCTGGGAGCTTCCCTCTACCAGCAGCCAGGCTTGAGGATGGCAGTGCCAAGCCAGCCTTGTAGGGCTATGCCACCACTGGTTTGGCATTGCCATCCTCAAGCCTGGAGAAGCTGCTGGGAGCTCAGCCAGTGGGGAGGGGTAGGGCTTGGTATGGCCTGGCTCCACCCCCTCTGGCTTCAGCTCTACCAGCAGCTTCTCCAGGCTTGAAAATGGCAGTGCCAAGCCAGTGGTGGCATAGCTAGCACAAGGCTGGCTTGGCACTGCCATCCTCAAGCCTGGAGAAGCTGCTGGTAGAGCGGAAGTCCGAGGGAGGCGGAGCCCTCCAGGCTTGAGGAGGTAGGTAGATCTTTCTGACTTGGTTTTATTTTAAGTAGCTCGCATGCTGAAAAAGTGTGGGCACCCCTGGTGTAGATGCACCAGAGACACACATACAAAGCCTAAGCTCTCCCTAGAAAGAGACCAAAAGAAGGCTGTCATACTTTGTGTATATCATGCAATGGCATGGCTCATTAGAAAAGACACTAATGCTTGGCAAGGCAGGAGGCAATGAAAGACAGCTTTAAAAGTACATAGACTCCATCAAGAAAGCCACAGCAGCCCTGAGTTTATAAGATGAGGGTTATGGCCAGGGCCGGCCTTCCCCCATTGCGACCCACGCATTCGCAGAGAGCGACGTTCCCGAGAGGGGCGTGGCCACCTGGGAGGGGCGCCGCTCCGCCCGCTGCCATGTCACCGCAGCCAGCCAGCCGGCGGCGCGGACGAACGGGGGAAGAGGGGACTCACGGGCGGGCTCACGGACCCGAGGAGGAGCAGGAGGAGAGGGGGAGGCCATGAGGGCGGCCCCCACAGAGACGCAGTGGCAGCAGCAGCGCCCCGGAAGGCCCGGAGCCAGAGGCGCATCTTTGTGACGTCACTCGTTGCGCCTCTGCCGAGGAGGAAGGGGAGGAAGGCCTCGCCGGCCGCGCGCTGTAAGGACGCCCGGAAGGAGAGACGCCGGAGGGAGGGAGGGAAGGAGGAAGAGGCCTCCGCGCCTCCGCAGGGCTCCCTCCCTCCGGCGTCTCTCCTTCCGGGCGTCCTTACAGCGCGGCCAGCGAGGCCTTCCTCCCCTTCCTCCTCAGCAGTGGCGCGGCGAAGTGATGTCACGAAGATGCGCCTCTGGCTCCGGGCCCTTCCGGGGTGCTGCTGCTGCTGCCGCTGCGTCTCCATGGGGCCGCCCTCGTGGCCTCCCCTCCTCCTGCTCCTCCCGGGTCCGTGAGCCCGCCCGTGAGTCCCCTCTTCCCCCGTTCCTCCGCGCCGGCGCGCTCAGGAGTCTGTGCATGCGCGGGCGCCGCCGGGAGCCGCCGGGAGCCGCCGGGGGGGGGGCGAAAATAAAGTTTGCGTACTCCCCCCGGAGAGCTCAGGCCGCCCCTGGTTATGGGTAATAGGTGCGTTGGGGCTCTCTGACCAATAGGAATCCCCATACGTTGATGCTGACGTGACACTGATAGTAACAACCACAACAGCAAAAGCACAAATATGTGTTGTGATTTTTTTTTCCATGTCAGGAGCGACTTGAGAAACTGTAAGTCACTTCTGCTGTGAAAGAATTGGCCATCTGCAAGGACGTTGCCCAAGAGACACTCAGATGTTTTACTATTCTGTGGGAGGCTTTTCTCATGTCCCTGCATGGGAAACTGGAGCTGACAGATGGGAGCTCACCCCGCTCCCCAAATTTGAACCACTGACCTTTTGGTCAGCAGAGGAAACAATAGTGAAGGATCTGGAGACATTAAGCTAGAATTTTCTTCTAGTACCACAATGTTTTCTAGTGATTTTGGAACTTTTTTTGGTTGGAGAGATATTGCCAATGGGGAAAAATGAATTGGCAAGGCTATGGATCTGTAGGGAATTCCAAGGGGAATCGAGTGGATCTCAAAGAGCCTTGAACTGCCTTTTCCTGCCCTTGGTTAACATAGAGACTTTCACATTATGCAAAGAGGTATCCAGTTCCACGTAAGGATTTCCATATTGCACAAATGCAGTGCTCCTTGTGCAATGATATAGCCAAGTAATGCCATGGCTGCCGAATGGCACCTAGGTACAAATCACACTTCTCCATGTGAATTGATTCTACTCTTGTTGTGTCCCTTTGAGTCATTTCCAACCCATGGCAACCCTGAGACAAATCTAACATGGAGTTCATTTGGCAAGATTTGTTCAGAAGAGGTTTGCCCTTCCTCCATACATTTTGGATTCCTCTATTCAGGAAAGCAAAGAGCACCAACATTGAAGCAATGCTCCTATGCCGTCAACGTCACTGGACTGGCCACATTGTCCGAATGCCCGAACACCATCTCCCAAAGCAGTTACTATACTCCAGACTCAAGAACAGCAAACATAATGTTTGTGGACGGGAAAAGAGATTTAAAGATGGGCTTAAAGTCAACCTTAAAAACTGTGGCATAGACACTGAGAAGCCCTGGGCCTTGAGCACTCTAGCTGGAGGTCAATTGTGACCAGCAGTGCTGCAGAATTCGAGGAGGCACGAATGGAGGGTGAAAGGGAAAAACATGCCAAGAGGAAAAACATGCCAACCCTGACCGGGGCCACCTTCTGTCTGGAAACCAATGTCCTCACTGTGGGGGAAGATGCGGATCAAAAATAGGGCACCACAGCCACCTACGGACCCACCGCCAAGACACTACATCTGGAAAACCATCATCCTTGAGCTACAAGGGTTCACCTAAGTAAGTAAGTACAGTGCAGATGTACCCATTGTGAGGATTCAATGAAGGTATCAACAAAGGCTCTGTCTTTAGTGTCCTTCGGCAGCACTCTTCTTGAGACCTTCATTGGCTGGAACCTAAATTCATGAACGCCAGTTGAAGACATCAGTCCGCCACCTTCCATCTAGAAACTGATGTCCTCACTGTGTAAGAACATGTGGATCAAGAATAGGGCTCCACAGCCACCTATGGACCCACCGCCAAGAAACTGCACTTGGAGGACCATCATCCTCAGACGACAAGGGATCACCTAAGTAAGTAAGTAAGTATTCAGGCCCAGAAGAAGACCTCTCTTCATTGTGCGGGGTTCAACCTAGAACTGTATTGCATTCAAACCATGCACTGTTATGTCCTTCCCAATAATACTTGACTGTATTAGCTATAATGGTTGGCACTTGCAGGTGGTGACTTTTAGACTTGGTGAAGTTATAAGCTTTTTCAAACAAATATATATAACCATCCCTCTCCCAGGATATGGCTACAATTTATTAAAAGGGGGAGCGAGTGCTTTGAAACCTAGGCAGACAGCCACAATTTCCCAGTGAAAAATAGAATAATAAATACTTCACGGGTGTATAAAGCTATTTGAAGCATTGCACATGCATCCGCTTGCAAGCCTTCATAAAACACTGTGTAAAGTATTTATTTGGTAAGGTATGATGTCGATGAGAGTCACTATGGTGTAGCGATTTGAGTGTTGGGTTATGTCAGGGTTGGATTCCCCAGTTGGACAATAAAACCCACTGGTTGATGCTGGGTGATCATCATCATCATCATGCAGAAATCACATCCTTGGACGCTACTGTATGTCGACGATATTATGTTATCCGCCTAGTCACGTGTAGAGTTGTAGACTCAAGTGCAAGTGTGGAAAAAATCATCTGTAATATTCTAGACCAGTGTTTGTCAACCAGTGTGCCGTGGCACACTAGTGTGCCGTGAGCGATCATCAGGTGTGCCGTGGGAAATTGGAACCTCCAATACCCTTTCTTCCCCCGCCTGCCGAACACTTTTTCTTCTCCACTCGGGCTCCCTTCTTCCCAGCCTCGCTCTGCTTGCTTTGTCTCGCTTTGCTCACGCTGCCACTTCTGCGAGAGGGGGGGGGAGGGAGGAAGACGTGACCTGTGTGGGCGCTACTGCGCAGACTCGCCCCACGTCTTCCTCCCTCACCTCCATACTGCTCTCTGGATATAGGTGAACTACAACTCCAAAACTCAAGGTCAATGCCCACCAAACTCTTATAGTATTTTTTCTTGGGTATGGGAGTTCTGTGTGGGAAGTTTGATTCCATTCCATCATTGGTAAAGTTCAGGATGCTCTTTGATTGCGGGTAAACAATAACTCCCAGCTGTTGAGCAAGACCTTCGTGTGTGTCTTTCTGCCATTCCTGCCAGGATATCTATGTTGTGTTCATCGAAACAGGCCCTGGTTTCACACTGAGTGTATAAATACATTTAAAAACATATTAACTATATGTATTACTGTGTTAGAGTGTCATTTTGTGTCATTTTGGTTGGTGGTGTGCCCCAGGATTTTGTAAATGTAAAAAATGTGCCGCGGTTCAAAAAAGGTTGGGAAACACTGTTCTAGACTATGGCTCAACATCTTGAAAACAGAGTGCATGGAATGTGGACCAATAGTCAAGGATAGCTCTATCAATATCAACGGCACTGACCTCAGCAAATACCTCACCTCAAAGATCACCTCCGCCGGCAATGTACTGTTGGATGCTCATGGGTAAATGCCGCATGGATGAGCAGCAACAGGCATAATGTGTGATAAAAAGATCCCAATCTGCCTAAAATAAAAAACCTACAGGACATTGTTGAGGCCTGTCACTCTGTACGCCACTGAGTGCTGGCTGACCACTAAGGCCTTTGAGAAAACTCTTCACACTATGGAAATGCAGGTGCTCAGGTGGTCAAGGTGTGTTACCCTGAAGGACAGGATTCCAAATGATACAGTGCGCTCCATCTTCAGAGTTGCTTCGATCACAAAGAAGATGAAGGAATCCTGTCTAAGATGGTTTGGACATGTGCAATGAAGTGATGAAGGTTCTGTGTCTAAAACCACACTAAATATGGAAGTTGCAGCAGACCTAAAATATATGGGCTCGACCATTTGAAACATGACATGGTTGAAGCAATATCACAATGAGAGACACGACCAATAGGAACAAATGTAGAACAAGAAGCAAACAAGCGGATCCTGCAAATTTGTGGGACAAATGCTAGGAGAGAGGGGGAGGGGGTGGAAGAAGAATTTTATTATGCACTTCTCTTTGTGGCTTGAGGTGCAATACAACAGGGTTAAAACAAAGACCCTAAACTCAACACTATTACAATACCTATTACAGCATAACATAAGATCACACCAATAAAATGCAGGCTAAACTTGACTTGAAGACACCCAAGGGTCACCATAACTTGGAAATGACTTAAAGGCACACAATAAAACTATTGTCTACTGAACTCAGGAAAATTACTTTATGGACTACAGTTCCCAAAATCCATTACTTAACACAAGTGAGGCCAAACCTGAGTGGGGGATTATGGACATTGTTATCCCAAAAAGCAATGATTCAAAGCTCTGATTATCACTGAGAAAACCAACAAGCTATTGAAGCTGAAAAACTATAATTTTTCCCCCTGAGGATTCCTAGTGAGTTCACAGCAACAAAATAGTTGAGTCCCATCGTCCCAGATTTGAGAAATTCTGCAAGAGAGCTCTGCTAGTATGGACTGCTAAAAAGACTAATGAATGGGTCCAAGAGCAAACCAGGCCTGTGGAGAGAAAAAGTGGAGTATAAATAAACATTTATTATTTATTTATTTATTCAAATTTCTATCTGCCGCCACTCCCAGTGGCTCGGGGCGGCTTACATGAGTTAGTAAAAACACAGCTAAAAACTCACAGTTAAACACTTCATTAACATCACATCAAAACCAGGAACGCAATACCGATGGTGTTTAACAAGAGGGCGCCACGGCCACTCACGTTCCGAAGGCCTGCCGAAACAACAAGGTTTTACAGGCTTTCCGAAATGGGAGAAGGGTCTTAAGAGATCGAATCTCGGCCGGCAGCGCATTCCACAGAACCGGGGCTATAATCGAAAAAGCCCTTTGCCGGGTTGCGGTCAGGTGGAACGTCTTGGGGCTTGGAATAACCAGAAGGCTATATTCTTCAGAGCGGAGGGATCTAGTGGGACGATATGGGATAAGGCGGTCCCTTAGATACACTGGCCCCAGACCATGTAAGGCCTTAAAAGTCAACACTAACACCTTGAAGGTAATCCGGCATTCTACAGGAAGCCAATGCAGTTCGCACAGAATCGGCGTGATGTCATGGCTTGTTGGGACTCCGGCGAGGAGTTGAGCTGCCGCATTCTGCACTAGCTTAAGTCTCTGGATTACCGACAAAGGAAGGCCAATGTAAAGAGCATTACAGTAGTTGAGCTTCGAGATGACCGTGGCTTGGACCACTGTAGCCAGGTTGCGTCGGGACAAGTAGGGGGCCAGCTTCCTCGCCTGGCGAAGATGAAAAAATGCCACTTTGCTGACGGTGGAGACGTGAGACTCCATCGACAGCAAAGGGTCTAAAGTAACTCCAAGGCTCTTTACGGCTGACGACGGACGTAATGTCATGTCATCCAGGGTTGGAAGCTGAACGTCCCTACCACCCGGATGACCGAGCCACAGGATCTCCATGAACATGGAGATCCATCCATCAACATGATGAACATCCATCAACATGAACATCCATCAACATGATGATGATGTCGTCTCTCATTCATGACGTCAAAGTCCACTTAAAGGGAATTAACAACAACAACAACAACAGAAAGCAATGATCCTGAATCTTCGGGACCTGCTGATAACAGGCTGACTTTGAGGTCCCTTGTAATGATGTTGATTATTTGTGTGTAAATGTTGTGTGACATGTGTTAAAATGTATGTTGTTTTGAATGTTCTATGGTTTGTTTCTGTGGGTGAAACAGAAGGGAGGCATGGCAGAAGCTTAGAAGAGCTGTCGCCATGGCAACCAGGGCTAGAGGCTAGTAGAATGTTCAGGTTTGAATTCTACAGTTGGAAAAGAGCGGGAAGCCAACTGCCAAATGAGAGGGGGAGGAGTTATGTTCTAGTGGAGAGTGTCCTAAGGACTGAAAGAGAACGGTCCCGTGTTAGTGTGTGTCTTAAGGTCTGCTAGTGAGCAGTCCAGTTAAAGGGTATAGAGACCCTAGTTAAAGTTGCAGGGGTTTATAGAGGTTTAGTGGAAACCCTATAATAGGTCCCCATTGTGTTATGTAACAGAAAAAGTTGTGCCTCTAAGGAAGTTTGAAACCAACCAAGATTGTACCCATGTGTGTCAAAATAAATTGTTTGCATCTTAAAAGGAAAACACCTCTCCTGATTCTTTTATTGGTGGTGGCCCTCAAAGTCAGTGGTCAGCCGGATAAATGGTGGCAGCGTGGTCAAGTGGTCACTGAGAAGTTTTAAAACTCCAGTCAGTTAAATGGTGAAGGGGTGAGACAGTACCCTGCCAATAAACGTGAAGTTGCTGAGGTAACTTCGAGGTTTCCTTGGATTGGAGGTCAGCAGTGTGGACATAGAAAGATTGTCCAGTCTGAGGCCGGTCAAGAAGTGGAGTGGTCACATATTGGCGGCAGCGGTGGGATCTTTAAGAGAGGGTCCACCCTGTCCAGCCGGTTGATTTGAACGTAGCTTCACCGCATCCCTCATTCATGAAACCACGATAAGTCAAAGCCAACCAGATGGCCATCAACAACAACAAAAGGATTCAACACCTTGGACTAGCTCCAGAGTGAGTTTGCTACTCATTGACACCAGAGATTTCAATCTCCATGGTCATCCTTGCTAGGGGATTCTGGAACATATGGTCTAAAACCATCCCCAAACTCTTGTGAAACCATAATTTCAACCACTTTTCATATCTCAATCGCTTCTGTCTCTCCAGCTGAAATGATTCTCAAGATGTCTTTAAGCAGCCATAAAAATCTGAGTCAGGGGAAAGGCTATGGAGCAAGAAGCTCCACCACAAAGCCCAGCATCCTCCATGTCTCTCTCGTTGCTTTTTCCTCTCCTCTTTGCCTAGCACTTTGGTTCTTAATGTGTTTTTAAAAGGCCTGGCAGAGCATCCCTTCGGTGCCTTCTTAACCCTTTGCTCATTTTCGTAATGAGCAAAGCCTGTGATCGTATGGTCTCGTGTTGTTCTGGAAGAAGGACCCAATTAAAAAGGGAAATGAGGATGACATTGTAAAATGTTCAATTAAGTTTATCTCATTACAGTGAACATTAGAGAGGAACCGGGCCTATTCATATTTTATAACATTTTTTTCTCCGCCGTCGTTGTCTTAAGCAGAGCACTCATTTAAAGAGCTGGGGCTTAATTGCAACCCGGTCTTTAGGACGGAAGAAGGCATGGAAAGGCCAGGTGGGAGGGAAAAGATTTTGTTAAACACACACCTTATTAATGATCCTGGATATCCGCTTGACTAATAGCAAACTCCAGCCTTGTTAGCACCGTATGGTTTCCTCCAAAAGCTTTAGCAAAGCAAGAAGAACAACTGCCTGCATTTGCCTTTCCAAGTCACCCAGTTTCCTTTTTTTGGAAGGGCATTTAAACTGAGGATACTAGGAATCCCAGTAGCTATTAATACTTTCCATTCGGTTATCCAATATACACTACTTACAATCCCATTGGTGCCCTCTATGTAGATTTTATTTATTTATTTATTTATTTATGTAATTTATATTCCGCCCTTCTCACCCCACAGGAGACTCAGGGCGAATCACAACGCACACATACAGGCAAACATTCAATGCCATTGACATACAACATAGACAGACATAGAGGCAATTTAACATTCCAGAAATCAGTTAAATTTAGCCTCCCCACAAAGTGGTACCTAATTTTCCTACTTGACAGATGCAACTGTCTTTTGGGTTGCAAAGGTCGACAACAAGCTACACAAATTGGTCGAGAGCTCACCCCAACCCAGGCAGGCCTCAAACTCATGACTTTCTGGTCAGTAGAGATCTTATGCAGCTGACGCCCAGCCAGCTGCGCCACATTCCCGATGGAGTTGTGGAGTTGTCCACCGACCATATCCAATTCATGCTTATTTTTAATCTATTGCATTTGTATGCTATTTTTCTCCCACCGTCCAAAATTCTAAAATATTCACATTAAAAAGGTTAAATAATTAAAGCCACATAAAATACGATAAAAACATTTCACGCTTGCTTAAATGGAGTTCTCCTGGTTAATCCTGAGTAGTACAGTGGAAACATTGCTTCCATTGGACATACCTCTGTGTTGGCTGACTTTTCCACAGTTGATTGAATATATATACTAGTTAGGACTAATCCATAGGATTGAAACCATGCAGCTGCACATCCATCAATGCCTTCAATTAGCACTTGATCCCTTGGGTTTGTAGAAGCATCCCTTGTGCATTATTCCCCATTGCACAAAGGAAAGAGCAGCAGGCATAATGGCAGATACACCACTGACTGCACAATGGAGGTATTCAACAGAAGGGTGGTCAAGAATAATCACAATGTAAGTGCGGAAGGATAGCAGCACATAACACAGGCATATTGCAGTATCTCAACTGGTAGACTGAGACTTTTATTATGCAATTTCCCATCACTGGGAACCTTCTGGACCACATTGAACTCCAAAAATGCCCCTCCAAAAGCAAAACCAAAGCAAAAGGGTTCTTCTCTCCAAATATACCTATTCTTCATCCTGGAAAAAAGTGACTCTTTGGTGCCTTATCCCGTGCCGCTGCTGGAGAGGGCTCTGAGGGGACGGGCAGCTGCGGCCTGAGGGGACGAAGAAGCGAGACCTGCTCTCCCTGCGGAAGCCCCGGGCTCTCCTGCTCCCTCCTCCTCCGAGGAAGGCTGTGCTTTCTTCTGCGGTGGCAGGGAGGCTCCGCCAGAGGACAAGGAGGCCTTTGCACTGCAGCCTTCGCATTGCACTGAGTGTGGGGGTCAAAGTGAAGGGGGCGGGGCCAAAGAAGAGGGCCGCACAACACCTCCTAAATGGCCAATCGTTCACTGCCCCCTTAAAAAGGTTCATTGCCCCCCAAATTCCTCTGAGCCTCCCACCGCCTTCTTGGATTGCCTCACCACCCACCAGGGGGCGGTACCACCCACTTTGAGAATCAGTGGTTTAGATCAGTGTTTCCTAACCAGTGTGCCGTGGCACACTAGTGTGCCATGACAGGCCTCTTGCTGTGCTACGAGAAAAGCTCTCTACCCCCTTCCTTCCCCCCTCCTCCTGCCGAACTCCTGCTGCTTGGGGGAGGAGGAAGGGCCGGGCAGCGGCGAAGAAAAAGAAGAAGGGGCCGGGGCACCGCCTCCTTTGGCCATTTCCCCAGCCAGCCTCCAATCCGCCATGACTCCCTCCATGACTCTCGCCCCTCGCTCGCTGAAGCCGCGTGGAGGAGGAGCCCCACCCACTGAAGCCCGTCCACTTCTAATGCTCCTCCTCTGTGGGAGAGCTGAAGCTGGGGGAGGGGGCGGGGCATGGCGTGGCCTGGCTCCACCCCCCCCCCCCCCGGCTGGGAGAGCAGACTGGAGCACCTGTTCTCCCAGCAGGTGCTCCAGCCTTGAGGGGACAGTACCAAGCCAGCATTGTGCTGGCTCTGCCACCACTGGCTTGGCACTGCCCCCTCAAGGCTGGAGCAGGTGCTGGGAGAGCTGAAGCCGGGGGGAGTGGAGGGGCGGCGCATGGTGCGGCCTGGCTCCACTCCCTCCCCCAGCTTCGGCAGTCCCAGCAGCTGCTCCCAGCAGGCCACCATCCCCCAGCCGTTCTTTACTGTGTTAGAGTGTCATTTTGTATCATTTTGGTTGGTGGTGTGCCCCCGGATATTTTTAATGTTAAAAGTGTGCCACGGCTCAAAAAAGGTTGGGAAATACTGGTTTAGAGGGAGGACAGATCAAGTTTGCAAATAGAACCAAATTGGGAGGGAGAGGTAATGCTCCAGGAAACAGGATCAGAATCCAGAAGAACCTCAACAGATTAGAGAACTAATTGACCAAAAGTAACAAAGTGGATTCCACCAAGAAGTATAGGCCACTCCACTTAGGGCAAAACCGAAATGCTCAGAGACAGGATTGTAGATGCCTGGCTCCACAACAAAAATACATGTGAAAGGAATCTTGGAATCTTAGTGGAGAACAAGCTGAACACGAGCCAACAATGTGAAGCTGCAGCTAAAAAAGCCAATAGGCTTTTGGGCTACATCCAAAAGAGTATAGTGTCTGGATCAAGGGAAGTTCTGGTGCCCCTCTCTTCTTCTTTGGTCAGACTTTCTCACCTTGCATAATAGTCCTGTGTCCAATTCTGGGCAAAGCAATTCAAGAGGAATATTGACTCTTAGCTGGAAGGGGTCCAGAGGAAGAGGACCCCTAAAAGGATCAAAGGCCTGGATACCATGAATAATCCCTCTGAGGAGTAGCTTAAAGAGCTGGGTCTGTTTAGCCTCAGAAGAGAAGGATGAGATAAGGAGAGATGAGAGGAGCCATGTTTAAACATAAAGAAGAGGGGGCAGATCTTGTTCTCTGCTGCCCTGGAGACTAAGACTCAATGGAGCTACCGATTCAAATTATAGGAAAGGAGGTTCCACCTGAACATTAGGAAAGACTTCCTGACTGTAAAGAGAGCTGTTCAACAGTGAAACCTTCTGCCTCATAGTCTGATGGAAGCTCCTTCCTTGAAGGCTTTTAAACAGAGGCTGTATGGCCATATGGCGGGAATGTTTTGATTGTGCTTTCCCTGCCTGACATAAATGGCCAATGGGATCTCTTCCAATTCTAGGGTTCTATGATTCTATATTTATGTTATGGTGATTCAGTAGAATAGAATGAAACCATTGGCCTAAATCCAGTAGCTAGTCTCAACTAGAGATGAAAGGAGATCTAGAAGACCTAGTTTAAAGCAGGAAAGGAGTACGAAGGACCATTTAGGTCCAAAGCAGTGTCAGAGGCTCCTTAACTAATCAGACCAGAAGAAATTGAGATGAGGCCAACCTCCAAGAAGAGGAGTCATCAGAAGAGACTACAAAGCCAACAAAGCAAAGAGAGGGATTGAAGAAGGCTTCTTGATTTGATTTCAAGGGGAGACTCCTTCATTGGCTCAAAATGTCAAACCTCAGAGACCTTAAGAGTCGGATGTCTATGCAATACAATGATCATGAATGTTTGGCTCCGATTAAATGAGAACATGAAGAGGACGCTCTTTTGAAGGCATCAAGGACGGTATAATTAGTGGTTGCTGAAGGTTTCTTTTTGGTCCCTCTTTCAACGCAAACTGTTCCTCTCGGCCCTTCCTGCGGCAATAGCTCAAAGACAGCTTTCCTCCCATTTTCACACTTCCTGTAATTTTTGCAACACAGCCCTTCACCGCACTAAAAATATACCAAAAGTGTGTATAAATATGCATATTTTATGATGAAACATGTTCCGAAAAATGCTTCCTCTCGGATAACATGCCATTTGGATATGCATATTTTTTCAAAGGAAATGGGCTCAAAACAGCGTCGTTAAAAGCGACCTTTTGTGCTGATTTTTTTTCCTGAAAGGAAAACAACCGCCTTTTAATGTAGAAAGGAACAGGTTTGGAAGTAAACATGGACAAACCCGACATCGCTTGGAAATAGCCAGATCTGTTTGTTCCACAATATAATTAACCATCTTTGAAAGTTGTGTCTATGGGGAAAGTAAAGGAGCCCAGAATAATGATGGGAATTCCGGTTAGAAGAGTTAGGCCAAGATTCAAGAAGACCAAGGCCTTGTCTACACTGCCATATAATGCAGTTTCATAATACACTGTAACTGCAGTGAATTGTGTTATACCTGATTCCATTTGATTTTGGATGCTAAGCAGCATCAGTCCCGGTTAATACCTGGATTGGAGACCATCCATGAATATCAGAAGCTCCTGGTTCTATTTCAGAAGAAGGAACTGTCAAATTCACCTCTTAGAATCCCTTGCCCAAGGCCCCATCTTTGTTGTTGTTTATTCATTCAGTCACTTCCAACTCTTCATAAACTCAGACCATCCCACACCAGAGCTCCCTGTGAGCTGTGGCTAACCCCAGCCCCTTCAAGGTCAAGCCAGTCACTTCAAGGATACCATCCATCCATCTTGCCCTTGGTTAGCCATTCTTCCTTTTTCCTTCCATTTTCCCCAGCATCATTCTCTTCTCCAAGGTATCCTGTCTTCTCATTCTGAGGCCGAAGTACTTCATCTATGCCTCTAATATCCTTCCCTCCAGGAAGCAGCCAGGCATTATTTCCTGGAGTATGGACTTGTTTGAGCCAGGCCCGGATTAACACCTTTTGGCACCCTAGGCCACACTTTGGAAGCCCCCCCCCCCGGGGGCGCTGCTGGGCATGCGCGGCAGCGGCTCTGGGAGCAGGACTTCCCTCTGCCTCTTCCTCCTCCTCGCCACGACCGCCTTCCTTCAGTCAAGGAAGGTGGTCACAGGGAGGAGGAGTAAGGGAAGCCCCCGGGACACTGCAGGGCATGCGCGGCAGCGGCCCCAGGGGCGGGGCTTTCCTCTGCCTCTTCCTCCTCCTCGCCCCACCCTCCTTCCTTCAGTCAAGGAAGGTGGTCGCGGGGCGGAGGAGAAAGCCCCGCCCCCGGGGCGCTGCTGGGCATGCGTGGCAGCGGCCCCAGGGGCGGGGCTTCCCTCCGCCTCTTCCTCCTCACCCCGCCCTCCTTCCTTGGGTGTGAGGAGGATGAGGTGGAGGGAAGCCCCACCCCCAGGGCCACTGGCGGGCATGTGCACGTAGCAGAAGGGTGCCTCTGCCTCCTCCGCCATGTTTCTGGGTGCCGTGCATGGCTGGCAGCGGTCCCATGGGCTTCCCTTCCTTCCTCCTTCTTCCTTGACAAGGGGGTGGGGGCGATGGCGAGGGGGGGGCCCATTCCCTCCTCCCCCACCCCCTCGCAGCGCTCTCCTCCCGCCCTCCCCCGAGAGAGAGAGAGAGAGAGAGAGAGAGAGAGAGAGAGAGAGTCATCAAGACGCACATTGCGGTTTTGTTTGAACATATTTTTTTGGTCCTTGATCTGGCGCCCCCCTAGGCCTGCACCCATATGCCATGGGCTAGTGTGGCCTTATAGGTAATCCGGGCCTGGTTTGAGCTTCTCGCAGTCCAAGGCACTCTCCGCATTTTCCTCCAACATCACAGTTCTAAAGTGTTTCTCTTCCTTCTCTCAGTCTTCCTTATGTCCCAGCTCTCACATCCATAGGTTATTACAGGGAATTCATTGCCAGTATGATGTCTGTACTTTTCATTCTTTTATTGAGATTGGTCCTTGCTCTCCTCCCAAGAAGTAAACATCTTCTGATTTCCCGGCTGCAGTCTGGGTCTGCAGTAATCTTTGCGCCTAGAAGTACAAAGTCTGTCACTGCCTCCACATTTTCTCCCTCTCTTGGCCAGTTATAATCTGTCTGGTTGCCTTAATCTTGGTTTTTAAAAATGTTTTGACCTTCTTCTTTCACCTTGATTAGAAGGCTCCTCAGCTCCTCCTCACTTTCAGCCATCAAAGTGGTATCATCTGCATATCTAAGGTTGTTAATGTTTTTTCCAGCAATTTTAAATCCAGCCTTGGGTTCATCAAGCCCTGCACGTCACATGATGTGTTGTGCATGCAAGTTGAATAAGTTGGGGGAGAGTATAAAGACCTGCCGTACTCCTTTCCCAATCTTGAACCAGTCTATTGTTCCATGGTCTGTTCTTACTGTTGCTACTTGGTCGTTACACAGATTCCTCAGATGACAGACAAGGTCTTAGGCCCCATCTGCACTGCCATATAATGCCGTTTCAGAATGCAGTTTAACTGGATTGAACTGCATTATATGGCAGTGTAGGTGGGGGCTAAGAAAGCTCTATGCAATCCATGAGGTCACCATAAAATGATAGGCAACTTGAAGGAACATACATATGCATTTCCCAGAAATACAGATGGGAGAAAGTGAATATAATATTTCGTAAAGGTATACATAGAGATACTGGGTAAATTATGATACACGGCTTTGCTTCGCCAATGAATTATTTCATATTTGTGGAGCCTAGGCTGTGATAAATCAATTTGTGGGAAATATAGTTAGAAGTATGGAAGAAATAGTCTTCTCAGCCAATAAAGTCAACGGTAATTTTACCGTGGCTTAAATCCAATTACTAGGCTCAACTAGAGTAGGCCGATGCAATGCAGGTAACTGTTGACTAACTGTTCAGCAAGGATTCAGCAGTTTTCCTCAAGACTGAACCAGCAAATGTTTCAGGTCCACCTTATTTGAAGAGTGTTTCACGTAAGATGGATTTTGAATTAATAATCCATTTATTTAGAGCAACCAAGCAATGCCTCACCAGTTACTGGAATAGAAGTTATGCTTCACTGGCTTCTTTCCGGCTGGTATTTAAACGGGTTGCATATTGTGGCAAAGCCTCAAATTTTTATTTTTTTAAAAAAAGGGAATGTTGAGGATGTATGATTTGATGGATTGTTCCGAAAGTGGGCTTTGTTTGTGGCATTGGGGAATAATAAATTCCACAACGCAGTACAACCATTTGTGATCTTTCTTTATTATGCATTATAGTGATTCAGGGTCTGATTTATGGGTGCCAGTAAAGGATTTATGGACTATGGCATAGGAGGAAATAGAGGTCTCAAACCAGGGATTACTATCAGGTCAAGAGGAATCGTATGTCCGGTTCTGGGCATCGCAATTCAAAGAGGATATGGACAAGGTGGGAGGCATCCAGAGAAGGGTCACCAAGAGGGTCAAAGGTCTGAAAGTGGAAACAATGAATAATCCCTCTGAGAAGCAGCTTAGAAAGTTGGAGATGTTTACGTTGGAAAAGAACTGTCAAAGCCAATGCAATTCTAAGCATATCAAGAGGAGTCAAGTGTCTTGATGGATCCAAGAAGATTCCCAATTTTTATTCTTAGTGACCACCAAATAACCACAGACCAACAGCATTGTATTTAGTAAGGCTGGATGGCCATCTGTCAGGGGTGCTTAGAATCATAGAATCATGTGGAAGAGACCACCTGGAACATCTAATCCACCCGTCTCCTGCCCTGCAGGAAAAGCACAATCAAAGCACCCCCGATATATGGCCATCCCTCGCCTCTCTCGGCATTACTTCGCTAACAAAGATTCTTAGGAAGGACTCATCCCACGCTTTTTACAAGCGCGTTGATGACTAAAAAGGCCAATCTGAGATAGGCAAGTTCGGTTGCAGAAAGCACAGCAGAAAGTCTCCTTGGGTGATGTTGTTTCCAAGTTGCGGTTCTTTCTGCATTGTCATTTCTCTTCAAGACCCATTTGGCGTGTCTTCTCAAAAGAGGCCGCAGCATTTTGGATAGTGCGTCTCCATGCCTCCCGATGTGAGGCCAGGGTGGACCATTGTTGGTGATCAATCTGGCCGAGCCTGAGATGTTGTTTCAGGGAGTCCTTATATCTCTTTTTGGGGGTGCCTCTCTTGCGCTGACCCATGGTGAGTTCAGCCATCCAGCCTCTGTTTAAAAGCGTCCAAGGAAGGAGCCTCCACTAGGCATAGAGTTCCAGGTGTGGTCTGACCAAAGCAGAAGAGAGTGGGACTATGGTTACCATCAATCTAGTTACTAGATTTTGTATTAATTTGTTTTGTTTACATTTCATTTGATGTTATTATTTGCTGTATGGATTTTATCTTGATTTGTTGTAACTGTTGGGCTTGGCGTCATGTTAGCCTCCCCAAGTCCCTATCGAGGATATGGTGATGGGGTATAAATAAAGATGATGATGATTATTATTATCTCTATCCATGCACCCCAGAATCACATTGGCTTTTTCAGTCCAGTTCCCTCAGCCACTCCTTAAAAGAATTCATAATTTCCAGACCTTTGGCCATTTCTGTGACCCTTCTCTGGACACCTTTCAGCTCTTCTTGAAGTGGTTTGCCTAGAACTGGGCACAGAATTATTCCAGATGAGGTCTTACCTAAAGCAGAAGACAGCGGGGCAATGACTTCCTTTGATATAGACCAGTGATTCCCAACCAGTGTGCCACGGCACACTAGTGTGCCGTGAGCGATCATCAGGTGTGCTGTGGGAAATTGGAACCTCCAATGCCCTTTCTTCCCGCTCCTGCCGAACTCTTTTTATTCTCCACTCGGGCTCCCTTCTTCCCAGCCTCGTTCTGCCGCCATTTTGATCCGAGGGGGCAGCATGAGCGTGTTCAGGAGGGGAGGGGGGAAGACGTGACCAGTTCAAGCGCTACTGCGCAGACTCGCCCCACGTCTTCCTCCCTCCCTTCTCCCTTCCTGAACACACACCAGCATGAGCAGAGTGAGGCAAAGCAAGCAGAGCGAGGCTGGGAAAAAGGGACCCCGAGTGGAGAAGAAAAAGTAAGTGTTCAGCAGGAGGGGGAAGAAAGGGCGTGAAGGGGAAGAGGGAGGAAGAGGTCTCTGTCGAAAGCTGGCATGGGCAAACTTGGACCTTCCAGGTGTTTTGGACTCCAACACTCAACATTCCTAGCAGCCTCAGGCCCCTCAGCCACTTAAGCAGGAAAGGGCATTAGGCTGTTAGGAATGGTGGGAGTTCAAGTCCAAAGCACCCCGAGGGCCAATGTTTTCCCATGCCTGTTTTAGGGACCTTAAAGTGGTGAGCCTCCTTCCAACATAGAAAACAAACAAGAACATAACATAACATTGTTTGAGTCCACAGTGCTCTCTGGGTGTAGGTGAACTACAACTTCCAAACTCAAGGTCAATTCCCAAGCAAACCCTTTCAGTACTTTCTGTTGGTAATGAGAGTTCAATATGCCAAGTTGGGTTCAATTCCATTGTTGCAAGAGTTCAAGATGCTCTTTGATTGTGTTTTAACTATAAATCCCAGTAACTGTAACTCCCAAATGTCAAGATCTATTTTTCCCAAACTCCATCTGTGTTCACATTTGGGCATATTGAGGATT
The DNA here is from genome assembly GCA_030556195.1 of Anolis apletophallus. Taxonomy (NCBI): domain Eukaryota; kingdom Metazoa; phylum Chordata; class Lepidosauria; order Squamata; family Anolidae; genus Anolis; species Anolis apletophallus. The sequence continues at coordinate 34,183,986 of JARBWK010000011.1, read as the reverse complement.
CATGCCAAATTTGGTCCTGATCCAACATTGTTTGAGTCCACAGTGCTCTCTGGAAATAGGTGAACTACAACTCCCAAAGCAACAAAGGTGGTCTTTGCCATCATTTAGAATCATAGAATTCGTGTGTGTCTTTCTGCCATTCCTGAGACCCCAGGCCCAGGTTTCACACTGAGGTATAAATACATTTAAAAACATATTAACTATATGTATTACTGTGTTAAGAGTGTCAGTCCAACCCCAAAAAAGGTTGAAAACCATTCCATGCAGAAACAGCACAATCAAGGGAAGCCCCAGTGCCCCTCTCTTTTGCTTTGGTCAGACCTCAACGAGAATAACCCTGTATCCAATTCTGGGCCTCACAATTTAAGGGAGACATTGACTCTAAGGTTGAAGGGGTCCCGAGGAAGAGGGCCACTAAAAGAATCAAAGGTCTGGAGACCACAAATTCCCCATAGGCGCGTCTTAAGGAGCTGGGTTGGTTTAGCCTCAGAAGAGAAGGTTGAGAGGGGCCATGAGAGGAGCGGTGTATAAATATCTGAAATGCTCAGGCCCGGATTAACACCTTTTTGCGCCCTAAACCACACTATGGAATTACGCCCCTAGCCAACCTCTACCCCCCCCCCCACACACACACACACACACACACCACTCAGACCCACACTTGGCTGGCTTTCGCCATGGTGCCTCCGGAGCAGAAGAGAAAGGTGAGTAGGCACCATCCCACCACCCCCAAGGTCCTCATTTCCACTGGCTGGAAAGCTCCGCTGTGCTCTGAAGGTCTCCTCGGGAGGCTTGGGGAGAGCGCAGCAGGTGCAAACTCGCTCCAAAGGCGTGCACGAAAGAGAGAGAGAGAGTGAGACAGAGACAGAGACAGAGAGAGAGAAAGAGTGAGAGAGCGTGCGAGAGAGAGAGAGAGAAAGAGAGAGAGAGAGAGAGAGAGAGAGAGAGAGAGAGAGAGAGAGAGAGAGAGAGAGAGAGATGTCCGCTTGGTGTGCGCTCCCTGAGGGGACGAAGCAGAGATTTGCCAGGAGAAGGAGTGAGGAGGGGCATGAGAAAGAGGTGCGTGGACCAGGGGGGTTTTTTGTCCGTGATCTACGTGTCCCCCCCCTCGACTAGCGCCCCTAAGCCAGGCATGTAGCCAGGGGGGGCTAAGGGGGCTTCAGCCCTCCCCCCCAAATTCTCAGGTTGGTCCGCGAGAAGGCCTTACTGGTACATTATTTAAACTGTTATGTTTATTCATTTCATGATCTGATCACCATGCTCATTATATCCCACATTCATGGGGTTATTGGGATAACAATACAAAAGGTTTGCTAGGGTAGACCCTCTTCCACCCAGTCTCAGCCCCCCCGAATCAAAATCCTGGCTACAGCCCTGCCTAAGCCATGGCTTCATTGGCCTTATGGATAATCCGGGCACGGAAATGCTGCCATAAAGAAGGGGGAGCAGCCTTGTTCTCTGCTGCCCTGGAGATTAGGCCTCAATGGAGTCATAGGTTCAAATCTCCCATATATTGGGAAAAGAGGACAAATCGCGTGGTTGCGAGGTGTCGGCAGAAACAGTTGGCTGAGCAAAGGACACAAACACATTTCTCCTCTGCTGTGTTTCTTTTCCTCTTCCGTGCACCCCCTCCTTGTACCACTGCAAATTAGAATGTGTGTGAAGAAAACAACATCTGTTTCGGTTGCTCAGAAATGCCACTTGTGGGATAAGCAAGCAGAAAATCCACCTGCCACGTGACTCCATCGTCTTCTTTGCTGGTTTCAATTCTGTGGGGTTCTGCGTCTTCCACGGTTGGAGGTCACAGAAGTTCTCCTTCGTATTACTGTTTATGAGGGAAAAGAAGGAGGAAAGAGAGAGGAGGAAAGAAAGTAAAGGAGAAGGGAGGGAGGAAGAAAAGAAAGTAAAGTAGGAAGAGGAGGAAGAGACAGAGAAATAGAGGAGATGGAAAGTAGAAAAGGAAGAGGAGGAAGGGAAGAGGGGAAAGGAGATGGAGGTAGAGTTAGAGGAGAAGGGGGGAAGAAGAATAAGGAGGAAGGGAAGGAAGAGGAGGAAAGTAAATGAAAAGGAAGAGGAAGTGATTGAGGAGAAAGGGGAAGGCAAAGGAGGATGAAGAGAACAGATGAAGGAGAAGGTGGAGAAAGAGAAAGAGGGGAGGAGGAGGGAGAAAGGAGAAGAATCTATTTCTGGCAGTTCTCTCACACAACTCCCCTCATTATCTCTGGCACTAAAAGGGCCCCCAAAGCTACTGCGCTTTTTATTACTTGTAAAACGTGGGATATAAAATCTAAATACCATTAAAAATAGGAGCCTTTACTGACAGGATAAAAATTTACGAGGAGCCGCCCTCATAAAACATAGCGCTTGGCCTCGCAATGGCGCACAGAGACTCTTGGGGTCCTTGGCCTCCCTCTGATGTGAACTATTTCTTGCTCCAAAACCCATCATTTTATTTAAACTAATTGCCGAAGAAGGGTTTCCTCTTGTACAGAAAAGGTCAGCTTTGACCAGGTTAGCACGGAGAGTTTTAGGAGCATGCTATAGGAATGCTTGAGGGACCTAGCCATGGCTAGAGGGGCCATTTTTTCCTGGGCACAGGTAAGCGGAGCTGTAAGTATTACCAAACACCATTAAATCCCCATAGAGCCACGGATCTTGGAACTGCCCCAATCGCCTGTTTTTCCTGCTCTCAAACGTGTGCAAATTCTCTACATAATGTCCATGCTTGTACTTAGAACAGTGTTTCTCAACCTTCCAAATGCTGTGACCCCCTAATACAGTTCCTCATGTTGTGGTGTTCCCCAACCATAAAATTATTTTCATTGCTACTTCATAACTGCAATTCTGCTACTGTTATGAATCGTAATGTAAATATCTGATATGCAGAATGTATTTTCATTCACTGGACCAAATTTGAATACTGTTGGGGTTGGGGGAGGGAATTAATTTAGTCATTTGGGAGTTGTAGTTGCTGGGATGGATAGTTCACCTACAATCAAAGAGCATTCAGAATCCCACCAATGATGGAATTGAACCAAACCTGGCACACAGAACTCCCATAACCAACAGAAAATACTGGACGGGTTTAGTGGGCATCGACCTTGGGTTTTGGAGTTGTAGTTCACCTATATCCAGAGAGCACTGTGGACTCAAACAATGATGGCTCTGGACCAGGGATGCCCACACTTTTTCAGCATGCGAGCTACTTATAATAAAACCAAGTCAGAAAGATCTACCTACGTCTTCAAGGCTGGAGACGGGAGAGGCAGGGGCGGGGCTTGGCGCGGCCTGGCTCTGCCCCCTCTGGCTTCAGCTCTACCAGCAGCTTCTCCAGGCTTGACGATGGCAGTGCCAAGCCAGCCTTGTGCTAGCTATGCCACCACTGGCTTGGCATTGCCATCCTCAAGCCTGGAGAAGCTGCTGGTAGAGCAGAAGCCAGGGGGGGGGAGCCTGACCGTGTCAAGCCCCTCCCCCTCCCATCTGGCTTTGGAGCTCCCAGCAGCTTCTCCAGGCTTGAGGATGGCAGTGCCAAACCAGCCTTGTGCTAGCTATGCCACCACTGGCTTGGCATTGCCATCCTCAAGCCTGGAGAAGCTGCTGGTAGAGCAGAAGACAGAGGGGGGGGAGCCCGACCGTGTCAAGCCCCTCCCCCTCCCGTCTGGCTTTGGAGCTCCCAGCAGCTTCTCCAGGCTTGACGATGGAAGTGCCAAGCCAGTGGTGGCATAGCTTGCACAAGGCTGTCTTGGCCCTGCCCTCCTCAAGGCTGAAGCAGCTGCTGGGAGTGCCAAAGCCGGGGAGGGGGGGGCTTGGTGCGGCCTGGCTCTGCCCCCTCTGAGAAGCGCCCCATCCGGCTGCGATCGACCTCCTTCGGTCCCACGATCGACTTGTCGATCACGATCGACTTCCTGGGCAGCCCTGCTGGACCAAACTAGGCACAGATACATATGCCCAAATGTGAACACTGGTGGAGTTTGGGGAATAGAGAGTTGTAGTTGGTGGGATTTATAGTTATTACCCTACAATCACAGAGCATTTTGAACCCCACCAATGAAAGAATCGGGCCAATCTTCCCACACAAAATCCCCATGAACAATAGAAAATAGTGTTTTCTGATGGTCTTTGGTGACCCCTCCAACACCCCCCCTCATGGCCCTCCAGGGTGCCTACCCCCAGGTTGAAAAACGCTGACTTAGAATATATGCTGGTTTTGGGGATTGCAATCCCCCACTATCCACTCTGGCCATTGCTGACTCAATCAACTTCTGTCTCTGCCATCAACTCTAGTATGTGTTTCATTGGACCAATCATTGGACCATTGGATACACTGGGAAAACCCAAGATTTTAGCAACACATGAATATGGATCTGAGTGTAAATCTAACCCACTTTGAAGTTCTCCTTTTCATCAGTCTTAGTTTTAGCTTCAACATCTACTTTCAACGTCCTTCGGCCCTGTTGTCCAAGCCACTAAATAAGCTTCAAATTCTGCCTTATTTATTTATTTATTTATTTATTTATTTATTTATTTATTTACTATTTTTATATGCCACCCTTCCCAACCCCGAAGGGGACTCAGAGTGGCTTACAGCAAACAACAATACTGCCAGAGTGGCTTACAGTGTACATATAACAATATTGCCGGAGCGGCTTACAACAAACTGAAAAAACAACAATTAACATTACAACATATCGCAATATTGTTAGCAATATTGCATGTAATACAAATAAATATATAAATTATAAGATCACGATATAATTATTGTATCACATTATCATTGGCAGTATTATACTGTGTTACAATACAACACCACCAATACCAAATGCATATACCACATACCATACCGTAATCATACATTATTATTATTATTATTATTACATTACAATTATTATACTAGAACATAATACAATATATTGACATTATATTATATTATATCAAATTGCAATGCAATGTAACACTATATTATATTATATATTATTATATTATATTATCTTTAAAATAATAAATAACATTATTTATTTAAACAAAATAGAATTGCCTTCAGCAATCTATCCAGCCCCAGTGCTATACAATAATAACACATCCCAGCAGTTGTGCAAAATTGGCCAAGTGGCACCACGTACCTTTCAAACATTATTTGTTGGAAAGGGATGTTCATTAGAAGGCAGTAAAGTGCCGTTCGGATTCCCCGCTGGGTAGAAATGTGAACGTCTCCTCTTTAGAAATTGAAAAACAAGACGACAATTATCTAAATGTGGCCCATTCTGGGGTCTCCCAGCTGAACTTTCGCATTTAAGCGAGTGCTTGTTTTATGTCACCTTGATGAGTGAAATTGTAATGTGTTAAAATGGCTTATCGGAGAAGGTGAGCAATAAGAGCAAACTTAATCTCAGTATAATCAGAGACGGGAGCCGTGTCCCTAAACTGCTCTACTTCCCATCAAAAAAAGGGTTTTATATGATACAAAAATATAAAACAGGGTTCTTTTTTCCCCAATCTGACCTTTATAAAATGCTTGAAATTCGATTTTGATCCTCCCGAGACATTGGTCTTTAAGCTTCTACCATCAATATTCAAAATTAAAAGGAGTCAGAGAGCTATGAGGACAAATGCAATCACACTTCGCAGTGTTAGTGTACTTCACTATGGAAAAGCATTCACATCCTCCTCCTTTCCTCTTCTTCTCTACTTCTTCTCGTTATCATCCTCAGTGTGCTCCTCTCTCCTTTCTTCTTCTTTTCTTTTTTCTCTGCTTCCTCCATCACGTCCTCCTCCATCTTTCCTCCTTCTCTTCCCCTACTTTTCTCTTCTTCTTTTTCTTCTTCCCCTCATCCTCCTCTTCAGTGTCTGCCTTCCTTCTCCTTCTTTTCTTTCTTCCCTGCTTCCTTCCCATCTTCCGCCACTTTCTTTCATCCTTCTTTCCTCCTTCTCGTTTTCTATTTTCCCTTCTCTTCCTCCTCCTATTTTTCTCCTCTTTCTCCTCCTCCTCAGCTTTCTCCTCGCTTCTCCTTTTCTTTCTTCTCTGTTTCCTCCTCCACTTCCTCCTTCCCCTCCTCTTCTATTTCTCCTTCTCTTCCTCCTCCTGCTTTTCTCCTCCCCCTCTTCAGTGCCCTCCCTCCTTCCTCCTCTTTCTTTTCTTTCTTCCCTGCTTCCTCCTCCTCTTCCTTCTCCTTCTTTCCTCCTTCTCCTCCTCTATTTCTCCTTCTCTTCCCCTACTTTTCTCTTCTTCTTTTTCTTCTTCTCCTTGTCCTCCTCTTCAGTGTCCTCCTTCCTTCTTTTTCTTTTATTTCTTCCCTGCTTCCTTCCCATCTTCCCATCTTCCTTCCCATCTTCCTCCACTTTCTTTCCTCCTTCTTCCTCCTACTACTTTTCTCCTCTTTCTCCTCCTCAGCTTTCTCCTCGCTTCTCCTTTTCTTTCTTCTCTGCTTCCTCCTCCTCTTCTATTTCTCCTTCTCTTCCTCCTCCTGCTTTTCTCCTCCTCCTCTTCAGTGTCCTCCTCCCTTCTCTTTCTTTTCTTTCTTCCCTGCTTCCTCCTCCTCTTCCTTCTCCTTCTTTCCTCCTTCTCCTCCTCTATTTCTCCTTCTCTTTCTCCTCTTATTTTTCTCTTCTTCTCCTCCTCCTCCTCATTGACTTCCTCCCTTGTTCCTTCTCCTTCTTTTCTTCTCTGCTTCCTCCTCCTCTTTCTCCTCCTTTCCTCCTTCTCCTCACCTTCTATTTCTCCTTCTCTTCCTCCTCATACTTTTCTCTCCTCCTCAGTGTCCTCCTCCCTTGTTCCTTCTCCTGTTCTTTCTTCTTTGCTTCCTCCTCCTTTCCTCCTTCTTTCCTCCTTCCCCTCCTCTTCTATTTCTCCTTCTCTTCCTCCTCCTGCTTTTCTCCTCCTCCTCTTCAGTGTCCTCCTCCCTTCTCTTTCTTTTCTATCTTCCCTGCTTCCTCCTCCGTCTTTCCTCCTTCTCCTCCTCTATTTCTCTTTCTCCTCTTACTTTTCTCTTCTTCTCCTCCTCCTCCTCCTCATTGTCTTCCTCCCTTGTTCCTTCTCCTTCTTTTCTTCTCTGCTTCCTCCTCCTCTTTCTCCTCCTTTCCTCCTTCTCCTCCTCTTCTATTTCTCCTTGTCTTCCTCCTCGTACTTTTCTCTCCTCCTCAGTGTCCTCCTCGCTTGTTCCTTCTTGTAAAGAAGTCTGGAACCACGCCAACTACTTCCTGACTTTTCAAAACTGTGTGGCAGGACTGCCACCAATTATCAATGTTTTGCTTTCTCTTTTTTATTAATTAACTTGCTGCCACCATTTATCAAGGCTTGACCACTAGATGTGAGGGTCTTTGTGAATAAACGACTTCCACAGATGTAGTGTTGAAAGTGTTTAACAGTTTATTTTACACAAATGGGCTCAAAGCTTAGGTGGTTTCAAATCTCCGAAGAGGTACAAACTTGGAACTTTAAACAATATAACACCGGGGTTTTAACTTCCCCTTACACAGTTACTATCACAAGTAACTACTTAATACTGGGTTACTCTCAACCCTAGGACTACACTTGTCCTTAACCTGGGTTTCTCTAAACCCACACACTTGGGTTTCCCTAAACCCACACACAGAACTGAACTGCACACTGCAGCTCCTACAGACAGCTTGCAGCTTCAGCAACTGCTAATTCCCAACTAAATTCTGGTCACAGCTGCTGGCCAACTGACATTCTCCAACTGTCAGATTCAAACTGAACATTCTAAAGCCAGAGTGGCCTCTGTTGTCATGGCAACAGCCTCTGCTTACAGCTTGCTGCTGCGAACATTCTACTGCTCACTCTCTGCAGCTTTTAAAGAATGTTCCTTCTAAATACATAAATAAACATGTGATTAACATATAAATAACCACCTCATCACACTTCTCTTGTTCTTTCTTCTTTGCTTCCTCCTCCTTTCCTCCTCCTCTTCTATTTCTTCCTCCTCATCCTCCTTTCTCTCTATCGACTCCTACTACTTTACCTTCTTTCCTTCATCATCATCCCTCCTCCTTTCCGCTTTCTCCTCCTTTCCAACTCTCATTTCCCCTCAACAACTGTGACATGAAGGTGAACTTTTTGGACCCCCAACTGTGGATGACATGGAATTGTACACCTTTCCTGATTATCAGTAAAGGTTGGATCATGGGGGCTGTTTGGGCCATGGGGTGACTCACATTGATACGAATGAACAGCTTTACAGATAAGAGTCGGAGTCAAAGAGCCGGGTTATCAGGGTGAGGCACCGCGGCGGTGGCCTGAAACCGTTGTGTGATGTGCCGGGGCTTTGCCACTGTGTCCCATCCTCTCCAGGACCCCTCAATGATAGATGAGCCTCGCAGCACTGGGTGTCTGCTGGGAAACGGGTGACAGATGGACCTGTCAGTGGGAAGGTGTCACCTGCTTCTGTTGAGGGAAAGATGTGGCCGCTGAGCTGTGAAAACAAGCCGTTCATCCCTCCGCCCCTTCCAGACAATGTATGCCGAGAGATGAAATTCCACCCAAACATTAGGAAGAAATGGCTTCCTGCAAGAGCTGTGCCATAGAGTGCTTCTCTCCCTCTTTGGGGATCTTTTAAACAGATCTTGGTGTCAGATACCAGCCCTCTCCATTTCAGAAAATAAGCTCCCTTTGATATAGTGAAGCTTTATTGAAGATAAATGGGCACAAGCTACTACATCTTGGTTGCTGTCAGAACTGGCAAACATCAAGAAAAAGAAGACATTTAATTTCTTACCACCTCTGATCATGGCTCAAGATGGTGCATGACATAGTTAAAACATATCATCATAAAAACATTCAGTAAAATGCATATATTTTATATTTTAGGTGCGACTGGTGGGGACAAGAGGCGGAGCCTTCTCAGCGGTGGCCCTTCATCTATGGAACTCCCTCCCTAGTGAAATTAAATCAGCTCTTGGCTGTGGGAACAAGCTTTTGGTCAGTAAGCAGAGCAGTAAGAGACTACATTTAATGGAATGATGACTCGGATTGGCCCTGGAATATTTTGACTTTGATTTTATAATTTTAACTGATGTCTTAATGTTTTAATGTTTATGTTTGTAAATGGGTTGATTTTGATGCAGTTGTTTATTTATTGATATGTATATAGTCAGCGCAAGAGAGGCGCCCCCAAAAAGAGATATAAGGACTCCCTGAAACAACATCTCAGGCTCGGCCAGATTGATCACCAAAAAATGGCCCACCCTGGCCTCACATCGGGAGGCATGGAGATGCACTATCCACAATGCTGCGGCCTCTTTCGAGAAGACACGCCGAACGGGTCTCGAAGAAAAACGACAACGCAGAAAGAACCGCAACTTGGAAACAACATCACCCGAGGAGACTTTCTGCTGTGCTTTCTGCAACCGAACTTGCCTATCTCAGATTGGCCTTTTTAGTCATCAACGCGCTTGCAAAAAGCGTGGAATGAATCTTTCCTAAAGAATCTTCATTTGCGAAGTAATGCCGATATTTATATATATATATATATATATATATATATATATATATATACACACATATACACACTGTGTGTGTATATATATATATATATACTGTATATATATATATATATATAGAGAGAGAGAGAGAGAGAGAGAGAGTAGAGTCTTGCTTATCCAACATAAACAGGCCATTGGATAAGCAAAAATGTTGGATAATAAGGCAGGATCAAGGAAGAACCTATTAAACATCAAATTATGTTATGATTTTACAAATTAAGCACCAAAACATCATGTTTTACAACAAATCGACAGAAAAAGCAGTTCAATACACAGTCAAGTTATGTAGTAATTACTGTATTTATGAATTTAGCACCAAAACATCGCAATGTATTGAAACAGTTGTGTATTCGGACCAGAGGCAGACTGCATCGGAAAATACAGAATGTTGGATGAACCAAGGTTGGATAAGTGAGACTCTACTGCATGTATATACATACGGCATTGAATTATGCCTTTGTGAGGCTGCCCTGAGTCCCCTTCGGGATGAGAAGGGTGGGGTACAAGTGTGATAAATTAATAAACAATAAATAATATTAAAACATATTTACATACACATGAACTATTTACATTGGTACAATTCAAATATTCCCCTATTACTCAAAACGCAATACACATTGCAGTTTCTGCGGTTTTCTCCCTCATTGGCCAAATAATAAAAAGCATCATTCCATTCCCACTTTCTCTGATTTCACATGAGAGAAAAAAACCAAGTAACTTTTGTTCTCAGAACAGGGTCCAAAGCTCAGCCTAAACAAGATAGCTGCACAGGTCTGGCGAATGTGGTTAGGTACCAACCTCTTACCAAGCAATTACAATATTATTTTCTATTAATTGGTACCAAAGATAATGACTTGTCAACATACATTTTGGTGCCTCGATGCTGCCCTTGTCACCCATTCAGAAGCAGCCCTGCAGCGCCTAACATCCTGCTTTGCAGCAGCTGCAAAGCTGTTTGAGCTGGAAGTCAGCCTGAAGAAAACGGAAGTCTTCTACCAGCCCGCACCACAGGAAGAACACCATCATCCCCACGTCGCCAAGGGGCAACGAATAAATCAAAACACTAAATAAATAAATAAATAAATAAATAGGCAAATCTGTGCTTAAGTCCGTTCAGCAGTTCACCTACCTGGGAAGCATCATCTCTTCAGGCGCCAAGATTGACAAAGAGATAGATCACAGATCAGCAAAGGCATATAGTGCATTTGGAAGGCTTCACAAAAGAGTCTGGAGCAACAAGCACCTGAGGCAAAGCACCAAAATCAGTGTGTACAGAGCTATCGTACTGTCTATTCTCCTCTATGGGTCTGAAACATGGATCACCTATGGCCAACACCTACGATTCCTCAAAGGCTTTCATTAGCGCTGTCTTCGCACAATCCTAAATATACACTGGACTGACTATGTGACGAATGTTGCTGTCCTTGAGCAAGCAGGGATCACCAGCATTGAGGCCATGCTATCGAGAACACAGCTGCGCTGGGCAGGGCACATCTCTAGGATGGAGGACCACCGCCTCCCAAAGATACTACTCTATGGTGAACTCGCCACCGGTCAGCGCAAGAGAGGTGCCCCCAAAAAGAGATATAAGGACTCCCTGAAACAACATCTCAGACTCGGCCAACTTGATCACCAACAATGGTCCACCCTGGCCTCACATCGGGAGGCATGGAGATGCACTATCCACAATGCTGCGGCCTCTTTCGAGAAGACACACCGAATGGGTCTCGAATGGAAACGACAACGCAGAAAGAACCGCAACTTGGAAACAACATCGCCCAAGGAGACTTTCTGCTGTGCTTTCTGCAACCAAACTTGCCTACCTCAGATTGGCCTTTTTAGTCATCAACGCGCTTGTAAAAAGTGTGGGATGAGTCCTTCCTAAGAATCTTCGTTCGCGAAGTAATGCCGAGAGAGGTACCAAAGATAATGACTTGCCAACATACATTTTGGTGCCTCAAATGTTAGCCCTACTTCTGGTAGATTTGACCTGCTGGTTCCAAAAATGGCACCTGTTTTCCCCTATCAGCTCTAGTTTTTGAGATACAGAAGAACAGCAGAAGAAGGAAGCGGTAGGCCCTCTGCATCAAGAAGGTGGAGAAATGCTAACAGGGGGATGGGGAAAAGACAGAGCTGCTCTACACCTTCTTTGTCTCAGTCTTCTTCCAAAAGGAAATTGATCAACCTGAGCCATATGGAGTGAACAAGGGAATAGGAGAAAAGAAGTAAAGGAGTAGTCCAGGAATAACTGGCAACTCTAAACAAATTCAAGCCTCCAGGGCCAGATGAACTACATCCAAGAGTATAATAATAATAATAATAATAATAATAATAATAATAATAATAATAATTTATTTCTAACCCAAAGGGGACTCGGAGGGGCTTACATGGGGCCGTGCCCGAACAACAAATACAAAAAATATCACAAACATCGGAAAACAATATACACAATAAAAGCAATAAACACAATAAAAAATACATCTGTAAAACCACAATAACGTAAGTGAATCTAAACAGAAACGAGAGGGTGAGCCACATGTACATAAAAAATGTTTAAAAACTCGGAGGAGATAACAGGAGTAGTGTCAACACATAAAGGGTCACATAGGGGGGAAGAGGTCTCGTCAAGAAAACTGGGGCATTTGGGAGTCTAATCTCCAAAGGCCCGGTGGAAGAACCAGGTTTTCAGTGGTTTTTTAAAGGATTCCAGTGAGGGGGCATTCCTAATCTCTCCCGGGAGGGAATTCCAAAGACGGAGGGCCACAGAGGAGAAGGCTTTCTCCCTAGTGCTCACAAGCCGGGTCTGTGAGACTGGCAGGGGCAAAAGGAGGGCCTCCCCTGAGGAGCGAAGAGCTCGAGCTGGTTCATGGGAGGAGAGCCGGTCACGAAGGTTGAAGGAACTATCAGAAGTAATTTCAGAACCACTGGCAATTATATTTAAGAATTCTTTTGCTAGGGTTACAAGCTTGGTAGATGAAGGGAATGCTGTGGAAGTAGTATATCTTGATTTCTGTAAGGCTTTTGACAAGGTTCCCCATGACCTTTTCCCAAACAAACTAGTAAAATGTAGGCAAAATAATACTACTGTTAGGTGGATTTGTAAATGGTTAAGCGACCAAACCCAAAGAGTGCTCACCAACTGGGTCAACTGGTTCCTCTTCATTCTGGAAAGAAGTGACGATTTGGTGCCATGAAGAGGGCTGGGTCTGTTGAGCCTCAGAAGAGGAGACTGAGACAAGGAGAACGGAGAGCCATGTTTCAATATCTGAAAAGCTGTCATAAGGAAGAGGGAGCAGGCTTGTTTTCTGCTGCCCTGAAGACTGAGACTCAATGAAGCCATGGGTTCAAGTGACAGGAAAGGAGAAGGACTTTCCGACGGTAAGAAGCAGAGCTGTTCCACAGTGGAACTCCCTGCCACAGAGTCCAGTGGAATCTCCTTTGGAGGCTTTTCCAGCCACATCAGATGAGGCAAATTAAGCATCCTAGGATGTTTTCAGGAAATTTCCTCCTCACTGAATTCTGGATAGCATCACACAATATATGATGACTTCCAGTGGGATCCCATGGAGGAAGTGTTCTGCAAGTGGTGCAGGAGGCTTCTGTCGGAACACAGAAGGCTTCCTATGTTCCATAGAAAACTATGGGCTCAAGCCATTGCGGTTGAGGGAGGTGCCAGGATTGCCCTGCTGCCCCACTGATTTGCCATGGGTGGTGGCAAATCGCCCCATGGGAACTTATCCATGTGATGAGGTCCTTAAACAGTGGATGGATGGTCATCTGTCAGAGGTACATTGATGGTGCTTTTCCTAGATGGCAGAAGGGGGTTGGACTAGATGGCCCATGGGGTCTCATCCAACTCTATTATTCTATGATTCTATGACAACTGGACAACAGGTACATACTGTAGTGTAACCCAGAAAGCCTGTTGGATATATACCATAACCATATGTTTGGGGGGGGGAGGTTCGTGTCAGGAGTAACTTGAATAACTGCAAGTTGTTTCTGGTGTGAGAGAACTGGCCATCTGCAAGGATGTTTAACATCCTTGTGGGAGGTTTCTCTCATGTCCCCGAATGGAGAGCTGGAGCTGACAGAGGGAGCTCATCCATGCTCTTCCTGGATTTGGACTTCCATATATGGTGATACATAGCAAAGGTACTTGACAGGACCTAAGAATAGGATCCTATATGTGGATGTTTTCATTGTGCAAAGTTATGCTAGGAAGTTTGTATCATGAAAAGATTGTGTTGGGGATTAATAATGGTCAAATTTCAGCAGCTTCATTATTTTTATTCCAGTTGACACCTTTGGGTCAACCATTTATTCATGAGGGGGTTTTTTTTTCAAGATGAAAAGTACAATTAACTCAAAGGGAAAGTGGAGAAAGGGTCAACACCTTCAGCCATGATCCTTCCTGCAAATTGACTCCAACTATTGTCGCTTTCCATCCTGCAAACAGACATTAAACCGGATGCATCCGGCCCATATCACAGCATGGAAATTGTTAATGGGGTGCCATGCTTTGATGCCCCCCAAAGTAAAGCCATCCCATGCAATAACGTTGCCTTTCATGTACAGCCATGTTCCCATCATGGTGGCACTTTGGTTGCCTCTTCAGAGGATTCAAACGCCGCCATGCACCCAGCATTCTTCACATCTCCTCTGCATTAAATCTCCAAAGCTTATCGTTCTCCGATTGCATAGCACACTAATGAGTTTTCTTGCCAAAGGAAGTTAATTAAGGTGTTGCTGTTTGTACTCCGCACGACAAAGAGCACCCAAGAAACAGCAATTATATTAAGTGCGTCTGCAGGCCATTTGGAAACATGTAAATAATGCAGGAGGTCTTTCTGATATTTGAAAAAAGAAACAGAGAAACACATGCGCCCACAACAACAATAATAATACTAATGGCATGTTAAGTAAGATATAGGCAGACAATTTGAAATGGAAATACAGAAAGCAATTACTATCTGCAGAGTTTATTGCATTCTGTAATCAGGCACAATTATGGGTCTTTATTCTCCTCCCTTTGCAATCTGCTGGGGTGCATTTGGAATATAAGCATCAACTCTTCCAAGGTCCAATGTAATGAAAGCACTCTGGAAGAAACATAAATAACTACAAGGCGCTACATCACAGGGATGGGCAACATATTTTTAAGCCCCCGGGGTTTAAATAGTGGTCCAAAATGCCCTCGGAGGGCATAGAGGGCATTTCCACCATGCTTGGAAGCAGCTCTACGACCCCAATGGTCAAAAACAAATTTTACAAAATTCAAATTTTTTTGCCCCAACATGACATCTAAGAATTGTGGGACACATTCCCACCAGGTTTTGCATCTTCTCTAGCCAATGTAAACACAGGAGAGGCCTTTTAGAAAAGGATATGACCTAACAAAGCCCTCTCCTAGGTTAGAATAAGGAGAACCAACCTGGACACAGTATATTATTTGAGAACACTGAAATGCTGGACCTTTAACAACCGCCATGTCAGACTACACAGAGAAGCTTTTGAAATCCACAAGCATGTGGACAATGTCAACAGAAAGGAAGAAACCATGAAAATGAACAAAATCTGGCTACCAGTATTTAAAATTCCAAAATCTTAACAATAAATTAAGAACAACACTCAGGAACAGGAGAATTCCAAACAAGAAACAATCAGGGCCAGCTAACCACCTCCCAATATAGCACCGGGAATGTGGCGCAGCTGGCTAAGTGTCAGTTGCATAAGATCTCTCTGACCAGTAGGTCATGAGTTCAAGGCCTGCCCGCGTCGAGGTGGGTTCTCGAACTTAAGTGTAGCCTGCTGCCGACCTTTGCAGCCCGAAAGACAGTTACATTTGTCAAGTAGGAGATAAAGGTACCACATTAAAGTGGGGAGGCAAATTTTGACTGATTTATGAGGCCATTAAAAAGAACCCAGGAATCGCTGAGGAATGCGGAAGAAACAACAAAGGGATGCTGGAAAACGCTGAGAGATGAGGAGTGCGTCAGCTCCCCCTAGTGGCCAGAAGGTTTGCCTCTGTTCGTCTATATATGTGTGTAATATGTCAAAATGTATGTACTGTACTGTACTGTGATAAACGTCACATGTTTATATGTCATATGTTGAACTGCAGGGATTGTCTGCAAGTATGTGTACTGGATGAGGGCTAGCAAATTGAAACTTAATCCAGACAAGACAGAGGTCCTCCTGATCAGTCAAAAGGCCGAACAGGGCATAGGGTTACAGCCTGTGTTGGATGGGGTTACACTCCCCCTGAAGATGCAGGTTCGCAGCTTGGGAGTGATCCTGGACTCATCACTGAGCCTGGAACCCCAGGTCTCGGTGGTGGCCAGGGGAGCTTTTGCACAGTTAAGACTCGTGCGCCAGCTGCGCCCGTACCTTGGGAAGTCTGATCTGGCTACGGTCGTCCACGCTCTGGTCACATCCCGAATAGATTACTGCAACGCACTCTACGTGGGGCTGCCTTTGAAGACAGTTCAGAAATTACAACTAGTCCAACAGGCGGCAGCCAGATTACTAACAGGAGCTACATACAGGGAGCATACCACCTCCCTGTTGTGTCAGCACCACTGGCTGCCTGTCCAATTCCGAACTCAATTCAAAGTGCTGGTTTTGACCTTTAAAGCTCTATACGGTTCTGGCCGTATAAATAAATAAATAAATAAATAAATAAATAAATAAATAAATACTGTAATCTGCTCTGAGTCCCCTTCGGGGTGAGAAGAGCGGAATATAAATAAAAGTAAATAAATTCCCCCAGGCAGTAAGAAGCCAGGTTTTGAAACTGCTGTGCCATTAAATGCTAATCAAGGTGGCCAATTGAAACATTCACACCTACCTTAAACAGACAAAAGTTATTTCTCCCTCCCTGGACATTTCACAGATACTGAATAAAAACCCCATTTTCCTAGTTTCCAACAGACCTCACAATCTCTGAGGATGTCTGTGTTAGATGCAGGTGATACATCATGAGAGAATCCTTCTGGAACATGGCCATACAGCCCGGAAAACTCACAACAACCCAGTGATTCCAGCCATGAAAGCCTTCAACAATATAATGATCACACAATTAAATAGGGGGAAAAGAAATTTTCAAACCAGGAACAGAATTTTTTTTTCAAATGTGTTACACAATGTAATTTATTATTGAGAGTACCCTCGAACCTTCACAGATGACTGGATGACCATCTGTTGGAGGGCTTTGATTGTGTTTTCCTTCATGGCAGCAGGGGATTGGACTAGATGCCCCATGTAGTCTCTTCCAAAAGTGTTATTCTATGATTCTATGATATACATGGCCTAGACTTTCAGGAAGAGGGTTAGTGGCAGATGCCGGCTCCTCTGCCAATGGGTTAGCAGTGAATCCACTCTGGTTTTTACTCTAGATTTTAAAAGACTTCCCCAATGCATTGATCCTTTTTGAGGGATAAAGTTCAGCATTGCAGATAAATCCTTTATCCCTCCAGGAAAAGAATACACTTGAATATTCTTTTCCTATTTGAACTTTTAAAGGCGCTCTCCAAGGATCCACACCTAGCTGGGAGATAGCATTCAGCACCATGGAGAGTTCCTTTGAATTCTAGGCTAGCATTGAAGACGCTTTCACTGCCCCACTGACACAGAAGACACCAGACATCATTGGGTAGCCTTTAAGACAACAATAGTGAGGATTATACAGTTATTGTAAGGTTCTCCATGCCCATGAAGACTAGTATTAACTTGGCACTCTAAATATGTAGTTAGCCGAGGAAGGCTAGGTTTTTAAACCTCAAGAATATCACACCAGGAAAGCATGTCACCGCATGATGCATTGCCAAATATTCATGAGCTGGAGAGAAAGGTGTGTCCAATAGCTAGAAGCCCCGATTCATCAAAAACTACCCTGATATATTTCAGTCACTTCTTTAGCTATCAGTTTTAAAATCACATCCCATTTTATTGTGCTCTAACTTTTGTGTCATGTATTTTAATATGTGTATGTTTTAATGTGTGCCTTTATGGTTTTATTTTAACTATACTTTATTTATGTACTTTTATATATGTCTCTGACTATATTGTGCCCTGCCTTGAGCTAAAAAGAGAGTAAAATTGTTTTTGTTGTTGCTGTTGTTGTTATATGAGTTTTCAGAGTGTAAAACACAGTTGAAGACCCATTTCTTCCGGCAGAAGGCCTACCCAGTCAGCTTTAATCATGGATTTTTAAATTTATGTCTCGCATCCACTATATCTTAATATTTGTTCTGTATAATTTCATATGTGAATTTTGTATAAAAACGTGTTTTAATCTGTCTATTTTATATAATATTTAGAATGATGTATTTTTAGTGATGTTGTAACCCACCTCAAGCCACAAGGAGAGGCGAACAAAACATTATTATTATTATTATTATTATTATTACTATTAACAAAACAAGATGAGTCCACAACAAACAAGATCACTCTGCTGGCTGTTGTATTGGATCACACATTGGACACTTCCCAAGTGTCTAAACAGGGCTGCCCAGGAAGTCGATCACAATCAACCAGTCGATCCCGGGACCAAAGGAGGTAGATCCCAGCCAGATGGGGTGCGTCTCAGAGGGGGGCGGAGCCAGGCTACACCAAGCCCTGCCCCCTCCCTGGCTTCGGCACTCCCAGCAGCTTCTACAGGCTTGAGGATGGCAGTGCCAAGTCAGCCTTGTGCTAGCTATGTCACTACTGGCTTGGCATTGCCATCCTCAAGCCTGGAGAAGCTGCTGGGAGCTCCAAAACCAGAGGGGAGGGAGCAAGGCTTGGTGCGGCCTGGCTTTGCGCCCCCCCTGGCTTCCGCTCTACCAGCAGCTTCTCCAGGGCTTGAGGATAGCAGTGCCAAGCCGGCCTTGTGCTAGCTTTGTCACCACTGGCTTGGCATTGCCATCCTCAAGCCTGGAGAAGCTGCTGGGAGCTCCAAAACCAGAGGGGAGGGAGCAGGGCTTGGTGCGGCCTGGCTTTGCGCCCCCCCCTGGCTTCCGCTCTACCAGCAGCTTCTCCAGGCTTGAGGATGGCAGTGCCAAGCCATCCTTGTGCTAGCTATCTCACCACTGGCTTGGCACTGCCATCCTCAAGCCTGGAGAAGCTGCTAGTAGAGCGGAAGCCAGAGGGGGGCGGAGCCAGCCGTGCCAAGCCCCGCCCCTCCCCTCTCCAGCCTTGAGGAGGTAGGTAGATCTTTCTGACTTGGTTTTATTATAAGTAGCTCGTGTGCTGAAAAAGTGTGGGCACCCCTGGTCTAGGAGTATGTGATGTATCGGCGAATAATGCATGCAGATCCCAGTAAGGTGGCCTTTTGCAGCTAGCAGATAGTAATTTTGTCAGCGCCTATTGTGTTTAAGTGCAGGCCAAGGTCTTCAGGCACTGCCCCCATATTATTATTATTATTATTGTGGGTTTTTTAATATAAAAACACTCTACAAGCTAGCTGGCATTGCCCATCCTGATGTTCAACGGGAAGTTGCTGATGTGATAGAAAATAAGGTTGAACACTGTGAAAGCCACCAACTGCATGGCTATCAGCCTCCTCTCAGTAGACTCAAATCAAGGAAAAGCTTCATGAGAACCACCACTCCTCTTAACGTTCCCCCAGCACAAGCAAGAGTATCCCTCTGGGCGGCTAAACCAGGAAATCTTAACTGGATGCCCCCACCCTCCCGCAACGAGGGTTTGTCTCCAGGGCCAACCCAAGAATGGGCAACTTTGAATTCCCTGAACATACTCAGAAGTGCAGTAGGCAGATCAAAAGACGACCTGGCAAAATGGACCTACCTAGAAGAATCCTCCACCGTGTGCAACTGTGGAGCAGAACAGACAACTCCACGTCTGCATGCTTGTCCCAATGTTCTGCTTCATGTACAGAGGAAGAGTTGTTGGAGGCTACTGACAATGTGGTTGCTGTTGCCCATTTTTGGTCAAAAGATATTTAGCCACTTGTGCTCCTTCTATTTTTATCAGTTTTATACTAATGTATGCAATGCTTTTCATATAAATTATTAATATTAATATTAATATTATTAGAAACACAACAAGATCACTATGCTAACTGTTGTATTGGATTATAATAATAATAATTATTATTATTATTAGACATTATTATGGTGGTGCAATGGGTTAAACCCTTGTGCCAGCAGGACTGCTGACTGGGGAGTGAGGTGAACTCCCATCTGTCAGCTCCAGCTTCTTATGTGGGGACATGAGAGAAGCCTCCCACAGGATGGTAAAACATCCCAGTGTCCCCTGAGCAACATCCTTGCAGACGGCCAATTCTCAAATATCGGAAGCGACTTGCAGTTTCTCAAGTCACTCTTGATACGAAAAAAGACATTATTATTATTCTTATTAAATTAGCCATTATTATTCTTATTAAATTAGTCATAATAATAATAATTATTATTATTATAGATTTATTTACACATAACAAAACAGCACACATGCATATTAGGTCCAAGCATCTGGGTTTCATCTCTGAATATCAGGCTCTTCCCAAGGGTCTAGGATATTAGGGGTATTTTCGCAGAATGTGTGCAATTCCAAGAAGTGGATTGATATTCTGTCCAAACTAAGGCTTTTCAAGTGCTTTGGGGAGGTTCTTGGAATGTATCCAAGAGCACCAACCAGTATTGGTAATACTGTTGTTCTCTTCTGCCATAGTCCTTGTATTTCATGATATTTTCCAGCTCTTTGTCCTCTACTCTACTGTCTACTGTACTGTTATGATTTGAAACACAACAAGATTAGTACACAGCAAACAAGATCACTATGCTGGTTGGTGTATTGGATCACACATTGGACACTTTCCAACTGTCTAGGACTCTGTGATGTATCAGCGAATAATGCATGCAGATCCCAGTAAGGTGGCCTTTTGCAGTTGACAGATGGTAATTTTGTCAGCACCGATTGTGTTTAAGTGCAGGCCAAGGGCTTTAGGCACTGCACCCAGTGTGCCGATCACCACTGGGACCACCTTGACTGGCTTGTGCCAGAGTTTTTGCAGTTCGATCTTTAAATCCTCATATCGTGTCAGCTTTTCCAGTTTTTCTCTTCAATCCTGCTGTCATCTGGGATTGCAACATCTACGATCCATACTTGGTTTTTTAAACACAACCAGGAGGTCAGGAGTATTGTGCTCCAAAACTATTATTAATAATAATAATACTTTATTTTTATACCTCGCCTCCATCTCCCTGAAGGGGGCCAAGTCCAACAACAGAGTTAAAAACATAGCACATTAGAATGCATAACATCAATTTAAAATAACACAAAACAACAATTATAGCAAAATATAAAACAGGCATCAAAATCAACAACAATAGCATAATTCAATAGATATCACATTATACAGTAGTATTATTATAGACATTATTATTTAATCAGACATTATTCTACTGACACAAAAACACAGTATGACACAGCAAATGAGATATGCGTCTTGGATTTTGTATCACAAAATCACAAGTTGAACACTTCCCAAGCGTTTAGGACTGTGTGATGTATTTCCGAATGATGCGCACAGATCCAAGTAAGGTAGCATTTTGTAGTTGACAGATCGTGATTTTGTCAATGTTTATTGACAAAAACCAGCCTTTTTATTGAAGCCCCCAGTGACGTAATGAGTTAAACTCTTGTGCCGGGAGGACTTCTGACCAAAAGGTCGGTGGTTTGAATCTGGGGAGTGGGGTGAGCTCCCATCTGTCAGCTCTAGCTTCTCATGCAGGGACATGAGAGAAGCCTCCCATAGATGGTGAAATATCTGAGTGTCCCCTGGGCAATGTCCTTGCAGACAGCCAATTCTCTAACACCAGAAGCAACTCGCAGTGTCTCAAGTCACTCCTGACATGAAAAATTATTATTATTATTATTATTATTATTATTTGCACTCAGGGAGAAACCTAAAGGAAATCTCTTTCCCTCATCATCTAACAGCTTTTTTTAAAAAAAAAACAACAACAAAACTATCCATCTGTATTTTGCTTGGTTGAGTCTCTAAGTGCTAAACTTCCCTCTCCCCTAAAAAAAAGAAAGAAGAAATCCCATATAGGCCATGAAAGCGGAACAGAAGTGCGGGATGTTTCAAATGGAGACGCAGGCACAGAGCCAACCGCCTGCAGCCAGAGACCAAGCGCTGTATGACAAACCCCCATGAAATTCACTGGGGAGACTTCCAAGCCCTGCCGTGTTCCAAGCCGACATGGAGATCAGGCCTTTCAATGAATGTTTCATGGCTCATGCGGGAATTAAGTACCTGTCATCCACCGGAAGCCACCAAAGCAAATTGCACACTGAAAATCGCATTAACAAAGGGAAGCAGAGTAAATCTGGCCTTGGACTCTCTCGCTCCGGTGGGCGCTGAAACATCCCAATTCTCAGCCCAGGTTGTTTCCAACTCCCTCCCACTGTCCTTCTCCAATCCCTATGGGATAAACCCCCAGCTACCATCATCCCTGAACTGGTCCCACCTGCCACCTTTTTGGCATCTTATATTCACTGCTGGCCTTTGAAGATGTTCCTCTGATTTCTTTTTATTTAAGAATGTCTTTTTATGAAATCCTCAGATGCCCTAACTTCCGATGGGGATGCTAGCAGTTCACAGGCAGTCCCCAAGTTATGAACAATATACTGTAGGTTCTGTAGGTTTGTTCTTATGTTGAATTTGTTTGTAAATCAGAACAGGTACATTTTAAGAGTAACTCCATAGATAGATAGATAGATAGATAGATAGATAGATAGATAGATCGATAGATCGATCGATCGATCGATCGATTGATCGATCGATAGATTTGCTGTCTGTGCCCTTTTTCAGAGGATTTAATCTCATTTTCTGTCCCTGTGATCATTGGATTTTGGAAAATTTAGCTTGTTGTGGAAACAAGGATTGGAGATAAGGCTTCAGTGGAGACCTCTTTCCCCCCAATAATACCCCATCCAGGAGTGGATTTCCCTTCCGAGGGGTAGATTTCTCTCACTTCCTGTTGTCTCACCCCATTCTTAACTAGGAGTCATTTGTAAGTTGGGTGTTTGTAACTCAGGGACTGCCAGTATTATATTTCTGCCAAAGGAGAAACCTAAGATGCATAGATTTGGAAGGAACACCAAGAGGTAGGTAATAGACATGTGCACAAAATTTGTTCCTACCATTTCTTTTGTGCTTTCCATTTATTCGGAAGCATGAAATGGGAAGCCCCCTCCCCAGACGAAAATCTACCCAACACAAAAGCCTGCCTACAGCCTACTTTCGTGTGCATCCAAACTTGCCTTCTTGCCTTGGAAAGAGAGTGCGTGTGTGACGGGGCGTACAGACGGGCAGGCCTGGAAAGTGTGGCAGGGCAGCCTCTTAGTCTAGAGCAGTGCTGTCCAACTTCTATAGGCCCAAGGGCCGGACGTCTGGTGGCGGGCCGGAGCGGGGCGGGGCCAGCCGCGGGGCGGGCCAATCGCAGGGGCGGGGCCGATCCCCGGAGTGACGCTGTGGAGAAGGAAGGGAGGTGCAGAGAGGGGCTCCCTTTGCGCCCCTCCTTCCTTCTACAGCGTCAAACTGGGCAAGAGGCACGGTGATTTCGCCATGCCTCTTGCCCGGTTTGACGCTGTGGAGAAGGAAGGGAGGCGCAGAGAGGGGCTCCCCTTGCGCCTCTCTTCCTTCTGCAGCGTCAAACTGGGCAAGAGGCACAGCGATTTCGCCATGCCACTTGCCCGGATTGACGCTGTGGAGAAGGAATTTCTCCCTCCTCCTCCTCTTTCCCAGGCACCGCGGCTGTCGGCGCCATGGGCGCCAGGGAAAGGCACGGCGCCCGGGAAAAGAGGAGGAGGAGGAGGAGAGCAGAAGGCGGCGCCAAGGCCTGGCGTGACGCGCTGCCCTTGGCGCCGCCTACTCCTCCTTTTCGGCGTGGAGAGAGGGACGGAGGGGGTGGTGCAGGGAGGAGGAGCTAGCTCTCTTCCTCTTCCTTGCCTCCCTCCCCTGCCCCCTCGCCGCCATTTTTTTAAAAAAATTAGATTTTTTTAAAAAAATAAAATGGTGGTGGCTGGGGGCATAGGCTGGGGGCCGGGGTTTTGGACAGCTCTGGTCCCGCCTCACGATCACTCATTCCCGCAATGCCCCGCGGGACATTGCGCTGGCAGCAGGAACGAGGGAGCATGAGGCGCGGGGCCTCTGAAACCCCGCCTCACGTTCCCTTGTTCCCTCATTCCCCTGAAGCCCCGCCCAGCCCCGTGGGAGGAGCCGGCAGCAGGAACGAGGGAGCATGAGGCGGGGCCTTCGGAAACCCCACCTCGCGTTCCCTCATTCCCGCAAAGCCCCGTGGGAGGAGCCGGCAGCGGGAACGAGGGAGCGTGAGGCAGGGCCTTCGGAAGCCCCGCCTCGCATTCCCTCGTTCCCACAATGCCCCGCGGGAGGAGCAGCGCACGCGCAAGGTGCACGGGTGTGGAAAGTGTGCTGCGCAGAAGATAGGTTGATCTTTTTGACTTGTTTTTTTTAAGTAGCTCACATGCTGAAAAAATGTGGGCACCCCTGGTCTAGAGTTAGAGGCACTTGGCTGAAGGTACTGGCAGGCGCATGTAGTTTCTGGACCTGCTTGCACGCCCCACCACACATTCACCCTCTTTCTAAGAAGAGAGTGTGTGTGGCAAGGCGTGCAGACAGGACCAGAAAGCATGCGCGCCTGCCAGTGCCTACAGCCGAGCACCTCTTATAGTAGCGCCTCTTATAGTAGAAACTGCAGGTGCCAGGTAAGAAGAATGCATGCCGGGAAGGAGATCCAGTGAGTGGGAAGCCCCCACCCACCACCCACCCCCCACCAATAATGCACTAATTATTGCGCGCGGGGCTCCGCAGAGCCCAGCAGAGCCGCAAAGCGAGAGAACGGCTCCCCGCAGGGCCCAAGGCCCGCTTGAGAGCCGAGTTTGTCCGGCTCGCGTCTTCCGGCGAGCCCAGCGGGAGACGCGAGCCGGCCAAACCCGGCTCCCAGGGAGGGCCTGTTCCTTGTGGGGAGCCTTTCTCCCGGTTCGCGGCTCTGCCAAGCCCGGCGGAGCCGCGAAGAAGGAGAACGGCTCCACGCAGGGCCCAGGGCCTCCCTCCTCCCCCTCCCTCCCGGTGCACGGGAAACCGCTCTTGGCCTC
This sequence comes from Anolis apletophallus, assembly GCA_030556195.1. Classification (NCBI taxonomy): domain Eukaryota; kingdom Metazoa; phylum Chordata; class Lepidosauria; order Squamata; family Anolidae; genus Anolis; species Anolis apletophallus. Next base: position 34,159,365 of record JARBWK010000011.1, on the reverse strand, counting down.
CCTCCAGCTCCCTGCCCGCCGCCGCCGCGCCTTCCTTCCTGCCTGCTTCGCCGGTCCAGAGTGCTCTCTGGATATAGGTGAACTAGAACTCCAAAACTCAAGGTAAATTCCTATTACCTATATGCATTACTGTGTTAGAGTGTCATTTTGTGTCATTTTGGTTGGTGGTGTGCCCCCGGATTTTGGAAATGTAAAAAGTGTACCGCGGCTCAAAAAAGGTTAGGGAAGAACTGATCTAGAGAATTCAAGGGGGGAAGGGGGATCATTCCAATTTGCAAAACTTAAACTGGTAAATGTGGAGAGCCAACGGTTTTGTCGACTTTTTGCTTGATTGTACTCCTGACATTCTGTTTGGGGATGTTGACCGAGAAACTGCATTCACATGCTGGGCATGAGGCTCTCCATGTACTGAAGGAGAAAGCGAGAAGCTGAAATGTACATGGAGAACGTCATGCTCAGCATGTGAAGCGCAGCTCCTCAGCCAACGTTCTCAAAAGACACTCTGAGAAGGAGGCATTCCTACAACCATTACATGGCCAGGAGAAAGGGATTTGTGTGTGTTGTGTGTGTGTGTGTGTGTGTGTTTGAGCGACTTGAGAAAGTGGAGTGGCGGCATAGAGTGGCGGCATAGAAGCCGAATAATAAAATAAAATAAATAAGAAACTGCAAGTCACTTCTGGCATGAGATAATTGGACATTTGCAAGAACATTACCCAGGGCATGTCCAGATGTTTCACTATCCTGTGAGAGGCTTCTCTCATGTCCCTGCATGGGAAGCTGGAGCTGACAGATGGGAACTCACCCCGTTCCCTGGATTCAAACTGCTGACCTTTCGGTCAGCAGTTCAGCCAGCACAAGAGTATATCTCATTGCGGCACCAGGAGCTCTGATTGAACAACAAGGACTAGATCCCTTCCTGGCTTCATCTCTCCAGAAAGGAACGAAGTGCTTGTTTCTCTTCTTCTCCCCTCCCTTCTTCTCTCCCTGGAGAACTACAATGAGGAAGTCCCTCCTTAGGGCCGCACTCCATTTAATAACCTTGAGAGCATGTGAAGTGGTTTTGAAGAAAATGCTATTTTTATAAGTGTCTATTTCAATAAAAAATGAAGTTTAAGAAGTTGGGAAAAGGAAAGATTGGACAAGAGGGGGAGGGCAGAGTGAACAGGATGGCAAAGTTCATTCTAGCAGCCTGTTAGACAAAACAAGCACAGCAGGAGCCGTGGAAGGCAATTGAAGGATGAGACTAGGTGAAAGGCTTTTCAAAAGGACTTTATGACCTGAAGAAAAAAAGGGGGGGGGACAGGAGGAAGGGAAGAGAGGGGAAATTATTTTGAAAGGGAGATGGGGGGGAAAAGAGAAGGATTGCAAAAGGGAAAATATTGTGTGCACATGTTTGCTTGCTTTGGACTATAAAGGTACTGAGCTGTGACTCAGATTTGGTGGCACATTTTTACTGGTCACCCCCAGTTTATTCTGGTCAGAAATAAAACTGTAGTTGTATCTTCTGTTTGCAATATCTTCACTTAGATGGTCGAGGATGATGGTCTTCCAGATGTAGTGTCTTGGCAGTGGGCCCGTACAGTAGGTGCCTGTGGAGCCCTATTCTTGATCTGCATGTTCTCCCGCAGTGAGAACATCGGTTTCCAGACAGAAGGCGGCCCCAGTCAGGGCTGGCTTGACCCGCCTTCCTCTTGGCATGTTTCTCCTTTCTGCCCTCCATTCATGCCTCTTCGAATTCCACAGCACTGCTAGTCACAGCTGATCTCCAGTTAGAGCGCTCAAGGGCCAGGGCTTCCCAGTTCTAGGTGTCTATACCACAGTTTTGAAGGTTGGCTTTAAGTCTATCTTTAAATCTCTTTTCCTGTCCAGCAACATTCTGTTTTCCGTTCTTGAGTTCAGAGCAGAGTGACTGCTTTGGGAGACGGTGATTGGCAGGTCAGGATTACCCATAAGGCCAACCTAGGCCATGGCCCGGGGGGGAGGGGGCGCAGATCACAGACCAAAAAAATAATAATAAAAATGTTGAAACAAATAAAAACGCAACGTGCATAGAGATGAGGAAGGAAGGATACCGGAGGTCCTCCTTTTCGGCGGCGCCCCTGCCCCTTCCTGAATACCAGCTCCTGCCTCTGCTATTGTTGCACAAACGGTGTATGCGCAGGGGCTCTCAACACTGGCGTCGACGTCGACAGGAGGAACAATTAACTCCCTCAATGCCGACAGCATCCACTTGCTGGCTCTTTCAGTGCAAGTACAGGAAACTCCATTGCGCAGTCTGCGCATGCCCTAATACCATGAAAGCTGGTATTCCTCCTCCAACACAAGGAGGAGACTCCTCCTTACTGGAGAGAGAAGCGCAACTGCCGGCTATGGCACATGTGCAAACCCCAGTACAGGAGAGAAGCCCAACGCGACAAGCCTCGGTATCGGGGAGAAGCGCGGCATCGGTACAGCTGCTGACTACAACACATGCACAATCCCCGATACCGGGTAGGAGTCAAGTTCCTCAAGCCCCGGCATCGGGAATAGGCTACTCCCCCCATCAGGAAGAGGCTCACCCCCCCAGTGGTGCCTACTGGTACATTATTTCCATATTGCCATGCTCATTATATCCCACACTAATGGGGTTATTGGGATAACAATACAAAAGGTTTGCTAGGGTAGACCCTCTTGTCTCAGCCCCCCGAACCAAAACCTAGCCCCCATGCCTGCATCCATATTGCCTGCCAAGAGGGAAACTCCTGTGGTGGACCTAGTGGGGCCACACCGTGAGAGCTAGATGCGGGGCCCTAAGGGGGACGAGCGGATGAAAGGATGTTTGGGGGGGGGGGTGCGGTAGAGCTTGGCTTAATGTGGACGTAATTCCAAAGAGTGACCTAGGGCGCAAAAAGGTGTTAATCCGGGCCTGGTGATCGGGCATTCGGACAACGTGGCCAGTCCAGTGGAGCTGATGGCGGAGGAGCATCACTTCAATGCTGGTGGTCTTTCCTCCTTCCAGCATGCTGACATTTGTCCACCTGTCTTCTCCCCAAGAGATTAGCAGGATTTTTCGGAGGCAGTGTTGATGGAATCGTTCCAGGAGTTGCATATGACGTCTGTAGACAGTCCACGTTTTGTATAACAGAGTTGGGAGGACAATGGCTCTATAAACAAGCACCTTAGTCTCCCTAAGGATGTCCCGGTCCCAGGCCCAGATTACCCATAAGGCCACCCTAGGCCATGGCCTACGGGGGCAAACCGAGGGGTGCGTAATTCACGGACCAAAAAATTTGAAACAAAACCATAACGCACGGAGTGATGACTCTCTCTGACTCTCTCTCTCTCTCTCTCTCTCTCTCTCTCTTGGGGGAGGGGGGGGGGAGAGTGCTGCGATGGGGCGGGGGAGGAGGGAATGGCGCCCCCTCTCACCATCGCCCCCGCCCCCTTGTCAAGGAAGGAGGGCGCGAGGAGGAGGAAGGAAGGGAAGCCCCGCCCCCGGGGCTGCTGTCGAGCATGCGCGTGCGGCAGGAGGGCGCGAGCGCCTCTGCCTCCTTCCCCAATCTTCCTGGGTGCTGGCTCCGAAAGGCTCAGGGGCTGGGAAGGGGCCTGGGAATGGCTCCCTGGGCAAACTAAATGCAAAACAACCGTTAGGAAAGCCAAGAGAGATTTTGAGGCACATATAGCTAAGAATATTTTAAAAAATAGCAAAAACTTCTTTAAGTACATCAGAAGTAGAAACCCAACTAGAAAAGCAGTTGGGCCACTTGACGAAAATGGTAAGAAAGGGACAATAAGTGAAGACAAGGAGATTGCTGAGCGGCTAAACGACTTCTTTGCCTCCGTTTTCACACAGGAGGACAGACAACATATGCCTGCAGCTGAGTCAGTTTTTTCAGGGAGGGAATTAAATGAATTAAACCAGATAGAGATAAACAAGGAAGATGTTCTCACATGCCTTACCAAACTAAATGTCAACAAATCACCAGGGCCAGATGGCATCCACCCCAGAGTTCTTAAGGAACTCAAGTGTGAAATTGCTGAAATTCTAGCCAAAATATATAACCTTTCTCTAAGATCAGGCACCGTACCCGAGGACTGGAGGGAGGCAAAAGTAACCCCGATCTTCAAGAAAGGATCCAGGGGTGATCCAGGAAATTATAGGCCAGTTAGTCTAACCTCAGTTCCAGGCAAAGTGATGGAAACCATTATTAAAGAAAAAAATTACCAAGCACATAGAAGAACAGGCATTGCTGAAGGAAAATCAACATGGTTTCTGCAAAGGCAAATCATGTCTTACTAACTTGATAGAATTCTTTGAGGGTGTAAATAAACACATAGATAAAGGGGACCCAGTCGATATTGTTTGCCTTGACTTTCAAAAGGCTTTTGACAAAGTCCTCACCAAAGGCTCCTAAATAAGCTCTTCAGCCATGGAATCAGAGGACAGGTCTTGTCCTGGATTGGAACCTGGCTAAACTGTAGGAAACAAAGGGTGGTAATAAACGGACATTTCTCTGGGTGGAAAGAGGTGAGAAGTGGCGTACCCCAAGGTTCAGTTTTGGGTCCGTTACTTTTTAATTTATTCATTAATGATCTGGATGTAGAAGTAAATTGTGAGGTAGCAAAGTTTGCAGACGACACTAAATTGTTCAGGGTAGTTAAAAATGAAACTGATTGTAAAGAGCTCCAGAAAGATCTCTCGAAATTGAGTGAATGGGCAACAAAGTGGCAAATGCATTTTAACCTAAACAAGTGTAAAGTCATGCACATCGGGGCAAAGAACCCCAACTACACTTATCAACTGATGGGATCAAAGCTTTCTGAGACAAACCAGGAAAGGGATCTTGGGGTTTTGGTGGACAGCTCAATGAAGATGTCAACCCAGTGCGCTGCAGCAGTGAAAAAGCAAATTCTATGCTTGGCATGATCAGGAAGGGAATCGAAAATAGGTCGGCAAATGTTGTATTGCCTCTCTACAAATCGATGGTGAGACCACATCTGGAGTACTGTGTGCAATTCTGGTCACCGCACCTGAAGAAGGATATAACGGAACTGGAAAAGGTACAAAGAAGGGCAACAAAAATGATCCAAGGGATGGAGCAGCTCCCTTATGAAATCAGGTTGCAACGCCTTGGTCTTTTCAGCCTTGAAAGACGGCGTTTAAGAGGTGACTTGATCGAAGTGTATACAATCATGCATGGGATAGAAAAGGTGAATAAAGAAAATATTTTTTCTGTCACACAACACTAGGACTAGGGGCACTCCCTAAAGCTCCAAGGTAGGAAAGTTAGGACTAATAAAGGGAAATATTTCTTCACCCAGAGGGTCATTGGGTTATGGAACTCACTTCCAGAGGAGGTTGTGACAGCGGTCAGCCTGGACAGCTTCAAGGCAGGATTAGACAGATTCATGGATACCAAGGGAATCAGTAGCTACTGAAATGGACATCCAAGTGCCACCTCTGTGTTGATGGAGGCAGGCAGGATTTTCCCCGGGTACTGGTTGTGGGGGGTCGGGAGCAGGTGAGGGTTTTGCCCTCCTTTCTGCTAGAGATCCCTGTGTACAACTAGTGGGCCACTGTGTGACACAGAATGCTGGACTAGATGGGCTGAGGCCCGATTCAGCATGGCTCTTCTTATGTTCTTATGTTCCTGCCTGGCCCAGCTGCACAAGGGTGCCGACCCGGGCCTGGGCGAGGCCTTGCTGGCCCTCCGCACGCAGCACATCAAGGAGGCTGGCGGCATTGCCCGCTTCCGGGAGTGCAGGGGGCTGGCACCGCTGCTGAGGGTCCTGGCCAGCGCCCCCAGGCCCCGCCGCACCCTCGACCTCGCCCTCAGCCTCCTGGGCAACTGTTGCACCGAAGGCGGGAGCCTGCCTAGAGGCAGGTGGAAAGAAGGAATTGGGGGTGGGTGTTTGTGGTAGAGGTTAGTTTGGGGGCGTAATTCCAAAATGTGGCCTAGGGCGTCAAAAGGGGTTAATCCGGGCCTGCCCGGTCCTCAAACACTCTCTGCTTCAGTCATAAAAGTGCTGCACTCGCAAAGCTCAGGCAGTGTTGTATTCCAGTGTCAATGTTGACTTTTGTAGAGGAGTGGTTGCCAAGGTAGCAGAAATGGTCAACATTGTCTAATGTTACACCATTAAGCTGTATTTCCAGCATTGCAGGGTTAATTTGGAAGGGAAAGCTAATGGGGACTTGCGGAGCCCCAACAGTTTGAGAGTTGGAGAAGACTGGAAACCAGGATTTGAATCCCTGGTCAGCCGTGAAACAGCTGGGTTATGTCACGCTCTCACAGTTCCAGAGGAAGGCAAGGGCAAGCCTATGATGGGATGACCATAGGTCAGAAATGTCTGGAAGGCCCACAACATGGAGCACTTTTCCAGGTTTGGCAGCTAATGAGGAAGGAAGTTTTAGAGCAGAGCCTAAGGGACTTGTGCCTGATCCAAAAGCAAGACAATTTACCAATTCGACCTCTAGTTGCCCCCATGTAGGTCACTAACAAGTGTCAACCTTTGCACTGTTTCTTTGCTTTATATCCAGTATGAAATGGAGCCTTTTGGAAAAAGAAGGGGAGCAGATCTGTCAGGGTGCAACGATAACCGCATCCGACAGAGGCGGGTCATAAGTGCCCCCAGTGCATCACCCATTGCTTTAATTGGGCTCCTGCCTCCTCTTCATTTGACCCTCTGGTTTCCCAGCCGCCGGCTCCAGGAGAGTGGGAAGCAGTGCCATGTCTCTCTTTCCCGCTCCAGCATAATTTTATTTAGGAGCTGACAGCTCTGTTCTGAAAATCTGCAGACTTAATTTGGGCCTTTAATTAAAATGCAATTGGACTGGCTCGCTGCTGTAAGAGAAAGCCTATTGCATTGTGGCTTCTCCTTGTAGGAGAGACAAAGGCAATGGACTGCAGGAAGAGGGTCAGCCTGCACTGGCTGCTGATTGAATATCGGGTCTCTTATAAGATCTCGATCCTGACCTTTAAGGCCCTTCATGGTCAAGGCCCACTATTTCTGAAGGATCGTCTCCACTCCTCCAACCACTGTCAACCTCCCAGATCAACCCAGGAAAACCTTCTTTACGTTCCGGGCCTTAGAGAAGTGCGTCTAGAGTCTACAAGGCGTAGGGCATTTTCGGCCTCTGCTCCAATTCACTAGAACTCCCTACCACCGTACAGAAGAGCCATGCCTGACCTGCGATCTTTTATGCAGGCCCTTAAGACTTGGCTCTTTGGTAGAGCATTCGGCTTGTAATCATTTTAATATTAATCGTTAATCAATTGTTGTAGAAGTATGTTTTAACGTGTCTGTGTAAGTCGCCTGGAGCACTCCGGTGAAATATTAAAGTGAAGTGAAATGAAATTGAATCCAGACAAGACAGAGGCACTCCTTGTCAGTCGAAAGGCTGAACAGGGCATAGGGTTACAGTCTGTCTTAGAGGGTGTTACACTCCCCCTGAAGATGCAGGTTCGCAGTTTGGGTGTGATCCTGGACTCATCAATCAGCCTGGAACCCCAGGTTTCGGCGGTGACCAGGGGAGCATTCGCACAGTTAAAACTTGTGTGCCAGCTGCGCCCGTACCTTGGGAAGTCTGACTTGGCCACGGTGGTCCACGCTCTGGTTACATCCCATATAGATTACTGCAACACTCTCTACGTGGGGTTGCCTTTGAAGACTGTTCGGAAGCTGCAACTAGTCCAGAAGACAGCAGCCAGGTTGAGCGGAAGCCAGAGGAGGGCGGAGCCAGGCTGCACCAAGCCCCGCCCCCTCCCCTCTGGCTTTGGAGCTCCCAGCAGCTTCTCCAGGCTTGAGGATGGCAATGCCAAGCCAGTGGTGACATAGCTAGCACAAGGCTGGCTTGGCATTGCCATCCTCAAGCCTGGAGAAGCTGCTGGTAGAGGGGGAAGTCAGAGGCTCCTAGCAGCTTCTCCAGGCTTGAGAATGGAGCCAGCCTTGTGCTAGCTATGCCACCACTGGCTTGGCATTGCCATCCTCAAGCCTGAGAAGCTGCTGGAGTGCCCAAGGAGGGGTGGAGCTTGGCACGGCCTGGCTCCTTCTAAGAAGCACCCCAGGCTTGACCTCCTTCGGTCCCGGGATCGACTGGTCAATCGCGATCGACTTCCTGGGCAGCCCTGCACTGGAGCATTGCGGCACACCCAAATACCTAGGAGTTACCCTGGACCATGCTTTGACTTATATGAAGCACTGCTTAAATATCAAGCAAAAAGTGGGTGCTACAAATAATATCATATTAAAGCTGACTGGCACAACCTGGGGATCACAAATAGACACCGTGAAGACATCTGCCCTTGCACTTTGCTACTCCGCTGGTGAATATGCATGCCCAGTGTGGAAAACATCTCACCACATCCAAACAGCGAATGTGGGTCCTAATGAGACACACCACATTATTGCAGGATGTCTACACCCTACACCTCTGGAGAAATTATACTGTTTAGCTGGTATTGCACCACCTGATATCCATTGGGAAGTAGCAGCATGTAATGAAAGGAGCAAGGCATTGACATTTCCGGCCCATCCTCTGTTTGGATATCAGGCAGCAAGCCAATGCCTTAAATCAAGAAATAGCTTCCTAAGATCTACAGAGATACTCGCAAGAACACCTCAGCAAGTGAGAGTCCAAAAGTGGCAGGTTAAAACCCATAATCTCAATCAGTGGCTGAAACCAGATGAGCAACGCCCCACTGGGGACACAGAAGACTAGGCAACTTTGGAAGGTGTTAAACAGACTGTGTTCTGGCACCATGAGATGCAAAGCTAACCTTAAGAAATGGGGCTACAAAGTGGAGTCCATGACATGCGAGTGTGGAGAAGAACAAACCAGAGACCACTTACTGCAATGCAGTCTGATTCCTGCCACATGCACAATGGAGGACCTTCTTACAGGGGCACCAGAGGCACTCCAAGTGGCCAGCTTCTGGTCAAGGGAAATTTAGTTTTTACCTTTGATTGTGGTTTTTCTATACATTATAACTGTATTTTCAATTTTCTTCTGACACAATAAATAATAAAGTCATATTGTTGCCTCATGTTCGGCTTGTGGTCTACGGAGACTTCTAGATTCCTTCCACATGGGCGGTTTTCAATCCAGGTGTTCCCCATCCTATATTTGCGCATTACATTTTTAATTGCCTAAATGTAGTGCCGTACATTTTTCCCATGATACAATATTGGTTCCGTGTCCGATCTCAATTTGCATGCATATGAGAACGCTGCAGAATAAATCCCATACAACAAGCCATTTTCAAAAACGGCATGATAGCAGAGGAATTTCTCACAGCGGGGAGACAAATGGCAATATTCCCACTTCTTGCCTAGAACTATGAAATTTTATGAGGCTTTGCATCCTTTTGTCTCACCTGAACCAATTGTCTGTCTCAGCACAAGGCGGCTTTCTCTTGTTCCTGGAGCAGGAAAATGGGGTCCCCACTTTGCCTGGATGTACAAATTTCAATGGATATCACAGAAAGGCCCTCAAAACTGAAAACTGAGCTGGATGCATTTAAGCAAGGATATATAGTGCCATCCGTTTTAAATGAGCACATCAACTGTGTCTTACTGGGGTCAGGAGGGCGAGCATTAAGTAATTCGATCACACTTCCCACTGTACAAATTGCTTGTGGTTACGGTCATGGATCTTCAAAACAAGCCAGGTAGTCATCGAAGGAAAGTATTGGCGCTAACATCAGCCATTCGACTCACATTCATAAGAAAAGATGGAACGCGGAGATTGCCTGCAATTGTTTTATCGGCATCTCTCTCTCTCGCTCTGCAAGGAGCCAGGCGACAGGGCTTTCTGGGTCACAGGCGAGAGCAGAGACGGGTCCAGGAAAATGTGAGGAGACTGAAATTGCATCAGGGCCGTAAGTAGTAATTTCCATCCTCAGGGTGGGTCGAGAAATTGCTTTTCCATATGAAGGAAAGGGGCGGGACCACGTTGCAAAAATGTCACATCTCCAGTACACAAATATGCAGCTCCTGCCAGGTCATGCTGCACATCTTTGAAACAGAAGAACTCACCCAGGCTCCATGAGGTGGCTGCTGGAGTTCTCCTGGTGTGTACAAATGATGCGCCAGGAGAACTCTGGCAGCCGCTTCATGGAGCCCAAGTGAGTTCGTCTGGTTTTTTACTCTGTTTTGAGAGGCTTATGGGAAGGGGATTGGTATTCCCACAGTTTTCTCAGCTAACTTAGCCTGGAAATCCATGGGAATACTGTCTGGACTGCAGTATTCTGCAGTCCAGACATCGGAAGTAGTGGGCACGGACTTTGAACCGTTGCTTGGCTGCTGTGTCGGACTGGATGAGGGCTAGCAAATTGAAACTTAATCCAGACAAGATAGAGGTCCTCCTGGTCAGTTGAAGGGCCGAACAGGGCATAGGGTTACAACCTGTGTTGGACGGGGTTACATTCCCCCTGAAGACACAGGTTCGCAGCTTGGGAGTGATCCTGGACTCATCGCTGAGCCTGGAACCCCAGGTCTCGGCGGTGGCCAGGGAGCTTTTGCACAGTTAAGACTCATGCGCCAGCTGCGCCCATACCTTGGGAAATCTGATCTGGCTACGCTCGTCCATGCTCTGGTCACATCCCGAATAGATTACTGCAACACACTCTACGTGGGGCTGCCCTTGAAGACAGTTCAGAAATTGCAGCTAGTCCAACGGGCGGCAGCCAGATTATTAACCGGAGCTACATACAGGGAGCATACCACCCCCTGTTGTGTCAGCTCCACTGTCTGCCTGTCCACTTCCGAGCTCAATTCAAAGTGCTGGTTTTGACCTTTAAAGCTCTATACGGTTCTGGCCCAGCTTACTTGTCCGAACGCATCTGCCGCTACGTCCCACTTTGTAATTTAAGATCAGCTGGGGAGGCCCTGCTCTCACTCCCGCCAACTTCTCAAACGCGGTTGGTGGGGATGAGAGATAGGACCTTCTCGGTGGTGGCTCCCCGTCTGTGGAATGCACTTCCAAGCGACATACGATCAACCCCATCCCTCCTGGCATTCAGAAAAGAAGTGAAATTGTGGCTCTGGGACCAGGCTTTTGCACATTAGCACAATGCAGCACTTTGGATTGGAATTGGAATTGGTAAATTGATGGTTATGGCGCAATGCTTATGTGATGGACGGAACTGTGTTTTTAACTTAATGTGTATTGTGTGTTAATGCTAATTGTACTTTAATCCTGAATGTCTATGGTTTTATATTGTATTTATATTGTGTATTGGCATCGAATTGTTGCCTTTTGTTAGGCCGCTCTGAGTCCCCCCTCGGGGGTTGAGAAGAGCGGGGTAGAAATGATGTAAATAAATAAATAAATAAATAATAAACGCACTATCAAATTAACTCGTAAATTAACTCAGGTTTATCCAGGATGTCGTCTGGACAGCTCCCTTTTTGTTGTGGAAGCTTCCGATTAAAGGGGCTGTCTAGATCCACCCTAAGTCTCTGAGTAAGGAGATATTTACAGTAGTGGATCCCATGCTGGTAAAGAGGCAAATATCCTCCAGGTTTTTTAGGGATCGAGAGAGCATATCCCCCACAAAAGTGGGAAAATTACCTGAGAGAATAACTCTATAGGAATCCCTATGTTTTCTAGTGGGCATCAATGGTCAATGTCTACCAGATGTTGACTATAGTATTACAATGAAAGATTTAAAAAGTTCCTATGTTTTCTTTAGGAATCCCTATGTCCTCCAGTAGGATTCAATGGTCAATGTCTACCAGATGTTGGCCGTAATATCACAATGGAGGACTTAGAGATTATTATAGACATCTTTTCTCTAGAAATCCCTATGTCCTCCAATGTGAATCAATGGTCAATGTTTCCCAGATGTTGACCACAGTATTGCAATGGAGACTTAAAGATTCCTATAGTCATCTTCTCTTTGGGAATCCCTATGTTCGCCAGTGGGAATCAATGGTCAGTGTCTACCAAATGTTGACCATAGTATCACAATAGAAGACTTAGAGATTTCTATAGCCATGTTTTCATTAGGAATCCCTATGTCCTCCAGTGGGGGTCAATGTCTACCAGATGTTGACCATAGTATCATAATGTAGGGCTTAGAGATTCCTATAACCATGTTTTCTTTAGGAATCCCTATGTCTCCCAGTTGGGGCCAATGTTTACCAGATGTTGGCCATACTATCACAATGGAGGACTTAAAGGTTCCTCTAGACCAGTGTTTCCCAACCAGTGTGCCGTGGCACAGTAGTGTGCTGTGAGCAATCATCAGGTGTGCCGTGGGAAATTGGAATCTCCAATACCCTTTCTTCCCCCTCCTGCCGAACACTTTTTCTTCTCCACTCGGGCTCCCTTCTACTGCGCAGACTCGCCCCACGTGTTTTGGACTCCAACTCCCACCATTCCTAGCAGCCTCATGCCCTTTTCCTTTTTCCCCCTCAGCCACTTAAGCAGGAAAGGGCCTCAGGCTGTTAGGAATGGTGGGAGTTGAAGTCCAAAGCACCCAGAGGACCGAAGTTTTCCCATGCCTGTTTTAGGGACCTTAAAGTGGTGAGCCTCCTTCCAACATTGTGATTCTGGATAGAAAACAAACAACAACATAACATAACATTGTTTGAGTCCACAGTGCTCTCTGGGTGTAGGTGAATTACAACTTCCAAACTCAAGGTCAATTCCCAAGCAAACCCTTTCAGTACTTTCAGTACGTTCAATATGCCAAGTTTGGTTCAATTCCATTGTTGCAAGAGTTCAGGATGCTCTTTGATTGGCCCTTTCCTGTTAAGTGGCTGAGGGGGGGAAAGGAAAAGAGCCCGAGGCTGATAGGAATGGTGGAAGTTGGAGTCCAAAACACCTGGAAGGTCCAAGTTTGCCCATGCCAGCTTTCGACAGAGACCTCTTCCTCCCCCTTCGCGCCCTTTCTTCCCCCTCCTGCCGAACACTTACTTTTTCTTCTACACTGTCGCTTCTGCTGCCATTTTGATCCGAGGGGGCAGCGTGAGCGTGTTCAGGAGGGGAGGGGGAGGGAGGAAGACGTGCCGTGCGGGCGCTACTGAGCAGACTCGCCCCAGAGCAAAGCGAGGCAAAGCGAGCAGAGAGAGGTTGGGAAGAAGGGAGCCCGAGTGGAGAAGAAAAAGTGTTCGGCAGGAGGGGGAAGAAAGGGTATTGGAGGTTCCAATTTCCCACAGCACACCTGATGATCGCTCACGGCACACTGGTTGGGAAACACTGCTATAGATGAACTCCTAATCCAAGAAGGTTTTTCATATTCCCCTGAAAATAAGATCAGGTCTTATATTAATTTTGGGTCCAAAAGACAAATTAGGGCTTCTTTTCTTTTCTTTTTTTCTTGTACAACATTCTACATTTATTCATTTATTCATGTACAAAAATATCTCGTCCAAATGAACCCATTTGGGTGTTTACAAATACTAAATTATAATTTATATTATCATTTATTTTAAATATTAATGTCAACAATATTATTTATTTATATTTCATTATATATTTATATTATTATTTTATAATTCAGTACATCCGTTGCGTGTTGCAACAGACATATTAAATGTGTTTGTGTGACTAACGATCTTAATTGGGACTTATTTTGGGGGGATATGGTTCATATTACAAGCATCAGACTAGGACTTATTTTCCAGTTAGGTCTTATTTTGGGGAAAATAGGGTAGTCATAATAATAATAATAATAATGCACTTTATTTATATTCCACTTTATTTATATTTCCGTGCATGATCCCATGCATATTTATGGGAAACTTTTGGTCTCGATCCTTTTTGCCCAGAAGCTGGTTTGAAGCCAATTTTCAGGACTTTTGGTGAGGCCATTATAACATTTGCTTCATTGAAATCATAATCCAAGCTAGGCAAATGTCCTACTTCAAAATATGGCCCTATTAAAAATTAGTGGTCGGCGGGGAGCATTGATTCTCTCTCCATCCTGACACTATGAACCATCTGGTGCGCATTAAAATAAAATCACAGAATCATTAAAAGAGACCAAAGAAACCAATCTTCTCCCATTTGTTCCTGAAACTGAGGCTTATTGTTATGATTTATACCCCACTCTCTCTCTCTCTCTCTCTCTCTCTCTCTCTCTCTCTCTCTGTCTCTTTATCCAGACACAAAGCTGAACGTTCCATGCAGTTTTGAACCTAGAACGCATACATATTGAAATATAATTAATCCTACAATTATTAAAACCAATCAGTTAACATCCCATAAAACAAGTAAGCATCTTACAATCACTAAAACACTTTGCAACGCCTTCTGGCTTGTTCATAAAAACTTTCTGCCTGAAAAGTTGATTATGTTTCCAATTTTGTCCCATGTGTTTTAATATGTGCACAAATATGTTTTAATACATGCTTTTACGGAACATATTTTAATATTATGATGTATTTTAACTATGTTGTAACCACCATAAGGAGGGATGGTTAGTAAATAATTATGTTGTTATTATTGTTTAATATTTTAATATTATTATTATTGCTTATAATACGTACTGCAATGCTGCAATGCAATGCTGCAATATTATTTCTTCTATTTATTATTATTATTATGTTGGTGGTTCATTGGGTTCTGGTTAACGACGCTCTGTGCAGTCATGCTGGCCACATGATCTTGGAGGTGTCTATGGACAATGCCGGCTCTTCAACTTAAAAATGGAAATGAGCACCAATCCCTACAGTTGGACACGATTTGACTTAATGTCAGGGGGAGACCTTTACCTAACAGAAAGTCTAGTGCAAGTATGGGCAAACGTCTACCCTCCAGGTGTTTTGGGCAAACGTATGGGCAAACGTCTACCCTCCCACAAATCCTAACAGCCTCAGGCCTTTTAAGCATCTGAGGGGGGAAAGGAAAGGGCCGGAGGCTGTTAGGAATTGTGGGAGTTGACATCCAAAACACTTGGAGGGCCGAAGTTTGGGAATTGTGGGAGTTGACATCCAAAACACTTGGAGGGCCGAAGTTTAGGAATTGTGGGAGTTGACATCCAAAACACTTGGAGGGCCGAAGTTTAGGAATTGTGGGAGTTGACATCCAAAACTCTTGGAGGGCCGAAGTTTAGGAATTGTGGGAGTTGACATCCAAAACACTTGGAGGGCCGAAGTTTAGGAATTGTGGGAGTTGACATCCAAAACACTTGGAGGGCCGAAGTTTAGGAATTGTGGGAGTTGACATCCAAAACACTTGGAGGGCCGAAGTTTAGGAATTGTGGGAGTTGACATCCAAAACACTTGGAGGGCCAAAGTTTAGGAATTGTGGGAGTTGACATCCAAAACACTTGGAGGGCCGAAGTTTCGGAATTGTGGGAGTTGACATCCAAAACACTTGGAGGGCCGAAGTTTCGGAATTGTGGGAGTTGACATCCAAAACACTTGGAGGGCCAAAGTTTGTCCATGAAGTCTAGTTGTGTCTGACTCTGGGAGGTGTTGCTCATCTCAATTTCTAAGCTGAAGATCTACTCACATTTGCAAGTTTTCAAACTGCTAGGGTGACAGAAGCTGGGCCAAACAGCAGGATCTCACCCTGCTCCCTGGACTCAAACCACCAATCTTTCGGTCAGCAAGTTCAGCAGCTCAGCGGTTTAACTTGTTGTGCTACTAGGTAATATATATGCATTAGGCAGCCTCGGTTGCACAGTGGGTTAAACCATTTAGCTGCTGAGCTTGTTGACCGAAAGATCGCAGGTTCAAATCCAGGGAGTGGCGTGAGCTCCTGCTGTCAGCCCCAGCTTCTGCCAACTTAGCAGTTTGAAAACATGCAAATGTGAGTAGATCAATAGGTACCGCTCCGGCGGGAAGGTAACGGCGCTCCATGAGTCATGCCGGCCACATGACCTTGGAGGTGTCTACAGGCAACGCCAACTCTTCGGCTTAGAAATGGAGATGAGCACTGACCCCAGAATCAGACACGACTGAATTTAATGTCAGGGGACAACTTTTACCTGGATAATGATCTTAACTATGTATTAACTGGTGCCGTATATATAAGTTTGTCCATGGCTGGTCTAGTTAAACCCTTTGCATCATCAAACAATTAGACCTAAAGTTTGAAAAATGCATTGAAAAACGACACAAAAATCCCAACTACAAACACAAACAACCCAGCAGGTTGGTGGCATCTATTTAAATGTTTTATTACAACTGTTTTCTTGTCTCAGTAAAAGGAGTCTGTCCCTGGCTTTAATTTTAGGCCTGTTCATCTGGGATTAATGGTTCTGCTTATCGGAGTCCAGAAGGAGATTTGTTTGAAATATCACCTCCAGAGCAGCGCATGAGATGGCTATTATGGCCCCGGTCTTGGGGGAAATGTGCAGTCAAAGACAACAAAACCCTGATTTCCCATAAATGACTTTGGGTTTTCCTTTTATAGATAACTTTGCTTTTGAACCACTCTCCTGTCCTCCCAGCGGCTCCAGCTGAAGGGGGCAGATAACCCCAAATGCAGGCATGTAGCCCCGGGGGGGGGGGGCTTGAAGGGCTTCAGCCCCCACCCCCCAAAATTCTCAGGGTGGTCCATGAGAATGCCTTACTGGTACATTATTTAAACTGTTATGTTTATTCATATCATGATCCGATCACCATGCTCAACATATCCCATATGCATGGGGGTATTGGGATAACGATAGAAAAGGTTTGCTAGGGAAGACCCTCTCTCACTCAGACTCACCCCCCCCCGAATCAAAATCTATCGGCCTGCCCAAATCGAAGAACAGTATGGAAAAGAGGGACCCCACTTTCACCTGTTTGGTCTGTTTGGTCAGAGAAAATGGTTGGAAGGAGCACAACGGGGTTAAAATGCTGCAGAGGAGCAACACATAGGCCCCTTCTACACTGCCATATAATCCAGTTCCAGAATGCAGATTAAACTAAACTGGATCATATGGCAGTGATTACTCATATAACCCAGTTCAATGGCATTTAATCCATGTTATATGAGTCGACAGCCCCATCTACACTGCCATATAATCCAGTTCCATAATGCAGATTAAACTAAACTGGATCATATGGCAGTGTATACTCATATAACCCAGTTCAATGGCACTCAATCCATGCTATATGAGTTGATGGCCCCATCTACACTGCCATATAATCCAGTTCCAGAATGCAGATTAAATTTAACTGGATTATATGGCAGTGTAGACTCATAATCCAGTTCAATGGCATTCTATCTGCATTATATGAGTCAATGACCTCATCTACACTGCCATATAATCCAGTTTCAGCATGCAGATTACATTGAACTGGATTATATGGCAGTGTAGACTCATATAATCAATGGCATGATCTTAGAACATGAATCAGCTATTCTCTTCTAAGCAGGCATGTAGCCAGGGGGGGCTAAGGGGGCTTCAGCCCCCCCCGAAATTCTCAAGGTGGTCCGCGAGAAGGCCTTACTGGTACATTATTTAAACTGTTATGTGTATTTATATCATGATCTGATCACCATGCTCATTATATCCCACATTAATGGGGTTATTGGGATAACAACACAAAAGGTTTGCTAGGGTAGACCCTCTTCCACCCAGTCTCAGCCCCCCCCCCCCCCGAATCAAAATCCTGGCTACGGCCCTGCTTCTAAGGCAACGTTTTTCAACCTGGGGGTCAGGACCCCTGGGGGGGGGTCACGAGGGGGTGTCAGAGGAGTTGCCAAAGATCATAAGAAAACATAAGAAATAAGTTCCAGACCCTGAGAGCTGGACATCCAAAGTACACAAAGCTTTAAGGCTACCATTTCAGAATGAAATGCCAATTCGAACCAGTCCAACTTCATTTCCAGTCAAAATGCACCCTCAAGGCTCTCCAAATCGATTAAACAACTGGCAATTGGCTTCTCTTACAAAGGGCCACTTCCTCCCTCTGCCTCATGGTAGGGCCAGCCCTGACTGCCTTTGCTTGCCATGCACTCATGTAGGTTAATTTCAAACCCAGCCGAAACATCACTGTTGGCATGGAAACTTTGCTCGCCAGCATAACGTCTTCCATTTTCAGGTCCATTGGAGCGAGGGATTCTGGATCCGCACTGCTCAGCAGAGAAATGCAAAGAAGTCAGCCAAGTCATGTCCTCAAGAGACCCAGATGTGGATTGATCCCTGCGCCTTCGTGGGAAAGAAAATGTCTTCTGAATTTGGGCGAAGGAAAGCTTTGAAGGCAACAGGATCCTGTCTTTCTCCCCAACCCCAAGGTCATCTTGTTCAATGATTATGAGAAGAGCTTTATGTAAGATGTAAACTCTGCGGCACAGAAAACCTACAGGCTATTGTGTCAGGAAGAGATTCCAGCTCCTGGGATTTGGAATCATGGAGGTGGAAGGGGCCACAAAGATGATCTAGTTCAGTCTCCTGCCATGAGGGAATGTACAGCTAGGCTGTCCTGAAAGACAGCTATTCAAACATCTGGCCATGTGTTATCTATATATATAAAGGAAGACCCGTCATCGAACGACTGCCAGAGGCAGAGAAACCTTCCAAGGCAGAGACACCAAACTTGCCAACAAAAATAGGCCTCAGGCAAGGAAGGTTTTTAGCAAAGAAACTTTCCCCCCCCCCAAAACCTAGAAGGCCCCCAAAACAACGATACAAAAAAACCCTACATTTCCCAGTGTCCTTTGTAGCCGCCAGCGAATCCCATTGGCCAACATTGGCCCACACAAAATGCAGGGAGGTTGAGTTCCCATAGTAGCGGTGGGCGGAGCCAGACAAGGCTAGGTTAGAATGCTGAGTAATTTGAGTTTAGTCAGTTGGTGTTTGTGGGTTAAACTGTCAAGGCACTAGGAGGGAGCAGGTTCCCACACTCGAGAAACACAATCCAAAAGACTAAGCCAGCACAAAATACCATACATGACAGCCACACAACTCGCGATGCCTACCTCTACAGACCCACAACACAACAGACATACAACACACACAACGCATACATACCACTGCTAAACAGAAACCTACACAGTACAACCAACTAACGCAGGAGGACATAACAACTACCAGGAGGACACAACACTAACACAAATAGGGCACCAGGGACACAGGCACCACTGACAAACACATACCGCCGGAATAACACAAACTTGCAAAACCCACAAAAAAGAAAACAATCCTGCAACACAAAAACCCACCCCAACCAAAATTCACAACAAACACCACTGGCAAAAGCAACACCCCCTCCACATCACAACCAGCACACAGCCAGACTGAGACAACTATGTCACCACAACACACACAAAATACACCCCACAAATATCTGACAATTTCCCCAACACAAAACCCAGGACTGCACTCACTACTCACCACTACACACACCTCCAAATACACGCACGCCCCAGGCACAATACTCCAGCAATTCCTACCCACACAGCACAACACAACTTCCTATCACAACCCATCCCCCCAACCTTACGGGACCACACACACAACACCTACCACCACCACAAACAAAAACCAACTCCACCTATACTCCAGTCACAACACAACACAACACTGCACTGATACTCCACAAACACACACAAACACCCAAAATACCCCACCCACACAAGCATCAACCTCTACATCAACACAGCAGACGGAAAGACAAAAAACATTGTATATCCACAAGCTCTGCAGAATGCCAGCAACACCACACACCGACAACTCCACAGGACTTCAACATCCCACCCACCAGAACAACCCACAACGACACAGCCATCAAGGTGTTATTTCTTGTTTCATTGCAACGGTGGTCTTAGTTCATTATAAATAGGCCTGTTTGATTTTTTAAAATGGTTCAAAACCCGTTTCGGATCAGACCTGGGGATCTAAAATCCGCATTTTCCAAACTGGGTTCAAAACTGTTCAAAACAAAGACTCTTAATGTTTTCAGGTCTGTTTCATTGTGGGAAAATAGTGATTTTATTCCCTCCCGCATCAGACCTGGGGTGAGAGCCGCATCCAAACTGGGTTAAACACAACTCTTGCCCCAGGTCTGATGTGGGAGAGGACATCCGCATCCAAACTGGGTTAAACACTGCTCTCCCGTGTCAGACCTGGGGCGAGAGTCATGTTTAACCCAGTTTGGATGCGGCTCTCGCCCCAGGTCTGACGCAGGAGGGAAGGACATCTGCATCCAAACTGGGTTAAACACGGCTCTCGCCCCAAGTCTGACGCGGGAGAGCCGTGTTTAACCCAGTTTGGATGCGGATGTCCTTCTCTCCCGTGTCAGACCTGGGGAGAGACCTGTGTTTAACCCAGTTTGGATGCGGCTCTCGCCCCAGGTCTGACGCGGGAGGGAAGATTTCCGACTCATTTACTAATTCGTAAGAGAAATGGCGGAAAAAGCTTCGAAATGGCAAGGATACTTCCGGGTTCCCAAATCGCTTTGAAATCACTTCAAAAAGGAATTTGATCCGAATTTATTGCGAATTAAGAAGATTCTGAACAAACCTACCCAGGCCTAACTACATTGGTTGCCTAGCTGGGGCTGGATCTACACTGCCAAATAATGTGAATTGAATTGCATTAAATGGTCAGCATATACCCATATAATGCTTATCAATGTCATTCAAACTGCATTATATGAGTCTCTATGCTGACTATATAATCCAGTTTCAAATGGCATTACATGGCCATGTAATTCCAACCTAAGCAGCATCTCCTGATCCTAATATACCTGGAAGTAGCAGCTATGAGCAACAGGACACTTTTCTCCTGTTGATCCGAATGCAGCAGAATGATGCTTCTAATCTTTCCTGTGATGCCTCTTCTATACTGCCATTTAAAATCCAGATGATATGCTCCAAACTGGATTATGTGGCAGTGTAGACTCATATAATACAGTTCAAAGCAGATAATGTGGATTATCTGCTTTGATAATCTGGATTATATGGCAGTGTAGAGGAGGCCTGAGTGATCTCTGGTGTGACTGATCAGGATCCCTATCACACTCTCTTAACAGTGGAGATTGCTTTCAGAAGGGTAGTAGAAGCATCAGTCTGCTGCATCCTCATAGACAGGAGAACAGACCTTCATCTCTCATAGCAGTCGCCGCCTGGTGGATTCATGCCAAGTTTGGTCCTGATCCAACATTGTTTCAGTCCACAGTGCTCTCTGGATATAGGTGAGCTCTAACTCCAACACACAAGGTCAATTCCCATCAAACCCTTCCAGTATTTTCTGTTGGTCATGGGAGTTCTGTGTGCCAAGTTTGATTCCATCGTTGGTGGAGTCCAGAATGCTCTTTGATTGTAGGTGAACTATAAATCCCAGCAACTACAACTCCCAAATGACAAAATCAATCCCCCACAAGTATTGAAATTTGGGTGTATAGGGTATTTGTGCCAAATTTGGACCAGTGAATAAAAATACATCCTGCATATCAGATATTTACATTACAATTCAAAACAGTAGCAAAATTACAGTTGTGAATTACCAACAAAAGTAATTTTATGGTCGGAGGTCACATGAGAACTTGTATTAAGGGGTCGCAGCATTAGGAAGGTTGAGAACAACTGCTGTAAGGATTGTGCAAGATTGCAATTACAAGTTATGAATGTGTAACATTTTGTATTTGCAATTGTGGATCTCAGCTTTGATCTGTAGACCCATCCCAGAGACTTCTGAAGGCTCTATCAGAAATGGAAACTTCTCCTTTTGTAGCCTCAACATCTTGTAGCACCAAATTCCAGGCATTTGTAACGATTTGCATGAAAAATGTTTGCCTTTCCCTGCTTTCGGGCTACAATTGATAAATGCCTATCTATTCCACTCAGCTGGGGCATAAGTTTAGAGCCTATAGCTTGTGTCTAGTGTAAATCTCTTATACATTGCTTGTGCTATGCAGCCCTTGTGCTGAATGGCAGGGACATGGGACTGAATATGCAACCAAATGTGATTGCATGTGCATGCATTTATGAAAGTATAAGAACAATAATTGGTGGGTGAAATGGTCAGCAATAAGGTTCTCACGTGCTGATGACAAGAAGACTCCTGGCGTGAATTTTCGCTCATCAAAATTTATGCAATGCAAAATCCACAGCTCATTATTTTGCATAGAAAACGGCATCTTCTTTGCAGAAAATAGTATTTATACATTAAAATGCAGATTTTTTGCATGCAAAACAGCGACAGGAAAAATTCTGCGCAGAAAATAACATTTTCTGTGCAGAAAATGCACAAAACACCACGTGCAAATTCTGTGCAGAATAACTCTCAAATAATGAATTCTTATCAAACACTGCATTTTTCAGAGACTTTCTTGCAGGAAGAAGACAATGCCCAAAATTACAAACCATTATCTCTGCAAGGTCAAGCGAAATGCTTTCCTTTCAGTTTGGGAACCTGGAAAAACCTTATATTGATGCATGGGAAAGTGTTGCTTTAACATTTGAAATTGATCGTCTTGTTTTCAAGTGCTCTTAGTTTCATGTACCAAGTTCTTGCCAAGCTCCAGTTTTGCCTGTGATATTTTTCCTATTATCTAGTTCCTATTATCTAGTTTCATGGTTTCAAGTGCCTAGTTCCATGGATTTTTATGTACTTTTGGATCTGGTTTTCCTTTGAAGTCTGGAACTATTTTACTTGTATTGGATATAGGGATTCCCAAAGTAAACAATAATCAAAATAAATAATGTATCATATAACCATCAGGCAATCAAGGTGAAGGCCATGCTCTCTCGAGGCACCAGCCCGGGACCACTGCGTTGCTGTGCTGGGACCCGTAAATTGAGGTGTCCCCAAATAAGAAATAATCATCAGGGGCCAGATGCTATCCAAACTTGTGATGAAATCAGGGCTCGTAGAAATAATGTACAATTGAGTAAATCAACATCAATCATATAGTATTATTCAATAAAACAGATCAATAGCATGAAATGAGCCAACCGATATAGCCAGACATATGTCAAGGCCATCTGAGGCACCAGCCCGTTTCGCTAGACAAATAAGTGCCAGATGCGGACAATACTAATCAGATCCCAAAACACGTATTTGTACCACTGAAAGCGGATAGACCCACACGCCACCACCACAGACTGGCTCATATGCATAGTTATTATTTACTGTTTGCTCCAGATAGATACATAGAGTGTTGAGTGTGTTTATTATTGCCTTGCTGCGCTCAGAGCAATCACCTTTATTATTTAGCGTTTGCTGGTTACAGCACCATTGTGTGTTCCATGACAACATTGCACCCTACCATAGTGTACCATTAGTGCATTCATTGCGATCCTTCGTGTTTTTCTGTGAATCATCAAGTGTGCCGTGGGAAATTGGAACCTCCAATACCCTTTCTTCCCCCTCCTGCCGAACACTTTTTCTTCTCCACTCAGGCTCCCTTCTTGTGACCCATGCAGGCGCTACTGTGCAGACTCTCCCCACGTCTTCCTCCCTCCCCCCTCCCCTCCTGAACACGCTCACGCTGCCCCCTCGGATCAAAATGGCGGCAGAAGCGTCAGCGTGAGCAAAGCGAGCAGATCGAGGCTGGGAATAGGGGAACCTGAGTGGAGAAGAAAAAGTAAGTGTTCCACAGGAGGGGGAAGAAAGGGGGAGGAAGAGGTCTCTGTCGAAAGCTGGCATGGGCAAACTTGGACCTCCCAGGTGTTTTGGACTCCAACTCCCACCTTTCCTAGCAGCCTCAGGCTCTTTTCCTTTTTTCCCCTCAGCCATTTAAGCAGGAAAGGGCCCCAGGCTGTTAGGAATGGTAGGAATTGAAGTCCAAAAGCACCCAGAGGGCCGAAGTTTTCCCATGCCTGTTTTAGGGACCTTAAAGTGGTGAGCCTCCTTCCAACATTGTGATTCTGGATAGAAAACAAACAACAACATAACATAACATTGTTTGAGTCCACAGTGCTCTCTGGATGTAGATGAACTACAACTTCCAAACTCAAGGTCAATTCCCAAGCAAACCTGTTCAGTACTTTCTGTTGGTAATGAGAGTTCAATATGCCAAGTTGGGTTCAATTTCATTGTTGCAAGAGTTCAGGATGCTCTTTGATTGTGTGTTAACTATAAATCCCAGAAACTGTAACTCCCAAATGTCAAGGTCTATTTTCCCCAAACTCCATCTGTGTTCACATTTGGGCATATTGAGTATTCATGCCAAGTCTGGTCCTGATCCAACATTGTTTCAGTCCACAGTGCTCTCTGGATATAGGTAAACTACAACTCCAAAACTCAAGGTCAATGCCCACCAAACTCTTATAGTATTTTCTCTTGGTTATGGGAGTTCTGTGTGGGAAGTTTGTGTCTTTCTGCCATTCCTGCCAGGATATCTATGTTGTGTTCATCGAAACAGGTCCAGGTTTCACACTGAGTGTATAAATACATTTAAAAACATATTAACTATATGTATTACTGTGTTAGAGTGTCATTTTGCGTCATTTTGGTTGGTGGTGTGCCCCAGGATTTTGTAAATGTAAAAAATGTGCCGCTGCTCAAAAACGGTTGGGAAACACTGGTCTATCAGACTGAAATGTCTTGCCACTTCCATTGCATAACCATCACCACCGGATGTTTCTATCTCGCTGTCCTTCAAGGCTGGGTCAAGCTCTCTCCCTGTTTCCCCTCCAAGACACTGCATTTTAGAGCTGACTTAACTAATCTCAGACCCTTAAGTCTCTTGTCAGGGAAATGCATCGAGGAAATGGCCTGAGATTTTCCAGGCTCCATTAACCTCATATTTATGGCCTTTCTTCTCTTCTGCAATTCAGGTCAGAGGCAGTCTTCTGTCAGTCTGTCATATTACCAGCTGATGAAAGGCTCCTCTCCCCACCGAACTCTCCAAAGGGCCTTGGAGCCAAACTGGCATTGCTTCGCAGGCCTCTGCAGAAAAACCATCTGTCTGGGCGGCTCAGCAGGGCCTGTCTGGGGGAAAGCGGAGCTGCTGCAAATGGGACAGAAACCATCTCCTATTAATAAATATGGGCCTGGGTTGCCCAAGAGCCAAACAGCGAGCCTTTGAGCAAAGCAAGGCAGTCTCTGGATGCTTCCTTTCCCTTTTCTGTGCCACCTCCATGTTTTTGAGCCTCTCTGCAAAACCCCAAAAAATAGCCATTCGGGATGGATCTACACTGTGGAATTAATGCTGCTTGATGCCGCTTGCACATCATGCCTCAATGCTATGGAATCCTGGGAGTTGTAGTTGGGTGAGCACCCATCCTCTTGGGCAGATAAGTTAAAGGCTTTATAACAGTACAGTTTCCATCTTTTTTTTTTAACCTCCCTTCAAAATCAGTAACCAACTTGGAGTGGATCAACAATATGAGATCAGTGCAGTTTGGCAGCCATTGTGCAATGCTATGGAATCCATAGTTTGGTGAGGCACCAGCCCTCTTGGGCAGATAATTATTTATTTATTAATTTTCTGCATTTATATCCCACCCTTCTCACCCCAAAAGGGGGGCTCAGAGCGGCCTTACAAAAAAGCAGCAATTTGATGCCATGCACATACATACATACATACATACATACATACATACATACATACATACAGTAAAAATAGACATATATATTAAAAACCAAAAATCAGCAGCAATATTAAAACAATTATTAAAATCCAGAGTCAAATCCAAGGCCATTTCATTACTCATTTCACAATTCCATATATTCATATTGCACTAACTTGCTAGCCAAAAGTTTGGTCCCATAACCAGGTTTTTACTTTCTTCCTGAAGGTCAGGAAGGAGGGGGCTACTCTAATTTTTGGGCAGGAGTTCCATAGCTGAGGGGTCACCACTAAGAAGGTCCTGTCTCTTGTTCCCACCAATAACCCCTGCAAAGAAGCCGGGATCGAGAGCAGGGCCTCCCCAGAAGATCTTAACCTCTGAGGTCGATCATAGAGGGAGATACATTTGGATAGGCAAGCTGGGCCAGAACCATTTAGAGCATTATAAGCTAAAGCCAGCACTTTGAATAGTGCTTGGTAGCAGACTGCAGCCAGTGGAGCTGGCATAACAAGGGGATTGAATGTTCACTGCACACCGCTCCAGTAAGGGATCTGGCTGTCACCCGTTGGACCATTTGAAGCTTCTGAACAGTCTTCAAAGACACCCCCACATAGAGTGTGTTGTAGTAGTCTATACAGCAGTGTTTCCCAACCACTGTTCCGTGGCACACTAGTGTGCCGTGAGAGATTGCCTAGTGTGCCGCGGAAAAACCTCTCTTCCCCCCTTTCTTCCCCCTCCTGCCGAACTCCTGCTGCTGCTTGGGGGGAGGAGGAGGAGGAAGGGCCAGGCAGCGGCGGCGGCGAAGAAGGGGCTGGGGCGCCGCCTCCTTCGGCTGTTTCCCCAGCCAGCCAGCCTCCAATCAAGGGAGGGCGGGGAACGGAAGCGGAAGTGGAAGTGCGGGGTGGCAGACGCATTCACCTTCCTCCTGCAGCAGTGAAGGAAGCGAAGGAGCCAGCTGCTTCCGGAGGCGCCCTAGCTTGGCCCTGTTGCGTCCCAGGTGAGGCCCCAGGGCGCCCTTCCCCTTGGCCTGCCCCCCCCCCCGAAGCCCCTCAGGGAGAAGGGGCCTTCTTTCGCGAGGGGAAAGGGTTGGGGCCTGGCAGGAGGGCCCTCGGAGGAAGGAAAGGCAGGCGGGATTCCGTGAGGGACTCCCTCGCCAGCCTTCCTCAGCCTTCCTTCCAAATGTCAAGGTCTATTTTTCCCAAACTCCATCTGTGTTCACATTTGGCCATATTGAGTATTCATGCCAAGTTTGGTCCTGATCCAACATTGTTTGAGTCCACAGTGCTCTCTGGATATAGGTGAACTACAACTCCAAAACTCAAGGTCAATGCCCACCAAACTCTCATAGTATTTTCTCTTGGTTATGGGAGTTCTGTGTGGGAAGTTTGTGTCTTTCTACCATTCCTGCCAGGATTTCTATGTTGTGTTCATCAAAACAGGCCCAGGTTTCACACTGAGGGTATAAATACATTTAAAAACATATCAACTATATGTATTACTGTGTTAGAGTGTCATTTTGGTTGGTGGTGTGCCTCAAGATTTTGTAAAGGAAAAAATGTGCTGCTGCTCAAAAAAGTTGGGAAACACTGCTTGTGTTGATGTGATTAATTGTATTATATACATGAATATGTATTGTAATGTTGGGAGAGAGTGAACAAGAGAGAAAGGCTGATATTAAGAACACATTTTTGCAGGGAGAGCAAAGTTGCCATAGCAACTTGGCTCTGAAGCTGTAGTGGGAGGAGCCAAAACGCCTCTGACAAGACCAAGGAGGGAATTCTAGTCAGTTAGGGTTAGGAGCTCAGTGTGTGAGGAGCTCAGAGAGTTAGTTAGGGTTAGGAGCTCAGTGTGTGAGGAGCTCAGAGAGAGAGTTAAGAGTTTAGAGGGGGAAGAGCTCAAAGTGAGTGGGTAGGTCTGACCAGCTCGAGAGAGCGCAGGGTTAGGATTAGTTTAAGGCTGAAAGAATACAGTCTTGGTTAACTGAACCCAGTTAGTTTGCCTGAGTCAGTTAGTTTAGACCTGCGGCTGAAAGCCTGAAGGCTAAAGGAAGATAAAGGGTCTGAAGAGGGCCAGTGTGCCTACATATTGAAAGAGTGAAAAGCTAATCTAGCTGGTTGATGACAATAGTTAGGCTATTGTAACTTTGGTTTTGCCATAACTAGAATTAGTAACCTTTTTATTGAAAGAGTGTTATTTCATCTAAAAAATTGCTAATCAAAAGTTTAGCTGGTTCACAAAGGGCTTCCCTCACAAAATGACAATAGTTGCTCCGGGCGACTTACAACAGCTGAACAATTGTTTAAAAACATGGAATATTGGTTTTGCCATAACTAGGGCTGGGCAGAATTAGTAACCTTCCAAGTTTTAAGGTTGTGCCTCCTCACCGTTGATGGAAGAGTTATAGGAAGGCCCAACGGGCTTTAAAGGTGAACCAGGGCTCTGAACTCTAGGGGCAGCCAGTGGAGTTCTTTAAGAATGGGGAGATGTGATTTGTGACCAGAATAAACTATTAGTTGTTATTTGGACCATCTAAAAACCTAGCTCTGTGCCATTGATTTCTAGGAAAGTCAGGGACTCGCCTCGTTTCAAAAGTTTATTAGGCTGAAACTGTCGTACTGATGATGACCCTGGGTCAAGCTTCAAGAGCAGTTCATTAGCAGGAGAACCCGTGGCTCCTAGCAATATTAGCCAGGGGCTGGATGTAGATATTAAAGAGGGTGGGAGATAGAATGGCACCCTGAGGCTTCGTTTTTCAAAAGGGTTTCCAGCCAGGCCAGAGCTCTGTCTTTACGATGGAGAAGCAGGTCGTGGTCTCTCACAAGAGGAAAATGGTGGCATGCACTTTAAAGACAAGCCCCGGATTGATCTAAGAAGACCCAATTTGGCTTTTATGTAGTGAATTGGCAACCGGGGGAAAGAACCTCGGGGCGATGTCTTTTTCAAGAGGGGGGATCGCCTTTGTCCGGAAAGGCACTTGTTTGATTCACCAGGTCCCTCAGGTGACAAGATGTCAGTATTGGACTTGATTAGATGTGATGGGCGTTCTCCTGTCACCAGTCACCTCCTCCGTTGTTAGGGGCTGAACAAATTGGTGGCAGCGATTTTTCCGTGTCTTTGGGAGCTGTTCGAGTTGTTAGGTTCCCTGCCCAAAATGGTGCAGTTTAAAGACACGGTGGGATCGCCTGCCCTGCCACGGTGACCCGACGTCTCCTGAGTCACCACAAATTGGTGGCAGCGGTGGGATCGCCTGCCCTGCCACAGTGACCCGACGTCTCCTGAGTCACCACACTGCTATACAGGATGTAACAACAGCGTGGATCACCGTGGCCAAGTCTGACTTCCCAAGGTACAGGCACAACTGGTGCAACTGGCACACGTGGCTAAAGGCTTTGGCTTTGTAAAACTATGCTAAAGGCTTTGTAACACTATGACTCCCTAGAAAGCCATAGAATTTAAAATGGTGTAGACTGCATTCATTCAACATCAATCCACCACCCTTTTTTTCCAAACAATGCCTCATATTTGCCATTAATCCTCGCCAATGAACTCCCCAGATCCAATGAAATTAAATAACATTGTCACAGAGTTAATGGCTGCTGAAATGCATTAGAATTAAAACAAAATTGGAGTTCATCCAGAATGGGTTTTCTCAAAGTTGGGTTGAGACCAAAGCTAGTGGCCAATTCTATCCAAGGCTGAGCTTCCCAGATAAGGCCTTGGGTCATTTGAAGTCCAGAAGATGGTTCTAATATCAACAAGGATGACGCTTCACCATTAAAAGTCCATAACATCACATTGGCAGATACGCCATTGGTTGTCCAAGACTGGTATCCAACAGAAAACTGGAATAACACCGCCACCTTTTAATTCTTGCTGCTGCGGATGAAGCTTCCCGGGCTGAGGCCAGTGATCTGGAGGCGCGCTGACAGTTTCAGGCCATTTACAAGATCTAAGAGGGCTTCCTGGAGGATGCTGAAAGCCGCAGCAGCCCTTGGAGGTGCTTCAAGGCTGCCCTTTGCCAGGATGCCGTTTTTCACTCCCTAACAATGTGCAATAAAAACAGAGGCACAGTTTACGGGTAAATAGATATATATCTCTCTCTCCGGAAAGCTTTGAGTAAAACCCTTTGCCGCTAATGTCCCAAGCTGTAGGGCCAGCAAAAGTAACTCATGAAAATAGCATGAAATGGACAGTGCAGGAGTCCCGGCGCTATTGTTCTAGAGCAGGCCTGGGCAAACTTTGGCCCTCCAGGTGTTTTGGACTCCAACTCCCACAATTCCTAACAGCCT
The DNA here is from genome assembly GCA_030556195.1 of Anolis apletophallus. Taxonomy (NCBI): domain Eukaryota; kingdom Metazoa; phylum Chordata; class Lepidosauria; order Squamata; family Anolidae; genus Anolis; species Anolis apletophallus. The sequence goes on along the minus strand of JARBWK010000011.1, from coordinate 34,129,692 downwards.
ACCTGGAGGGCCAAAGTTTGCCCAGGCCTGCTCTAGAGCAAGGAAAGGGAAAATCGCAGTCCAGTGGTGCACCTACATTGTAGAATTAATGCAGTTTGACATCAGTTTAGCTGCCATGGTTCCATGCTATGGAATAATTAGAGTTGTAGTTTTGCAAGGCCTTAAACCTTATCTGCCAAAGAGAGCTGGTGCCGCGCCAAACTACAACTTCTATCGCATTGGGCCATGGCAATCTGAGTAGGATAGGGTTGGGTTGGCGGACTGTAGATTTGGTGACAGCCTACGAATATGGAACGGGGATTATGGGGGATTTGATATGTAACCGTTTTTAATCTGCTTTGTTGTATTTTTTAAATACGTTGTTCTGTTCTTGTACGCGGCATTGAATTGTTGCCTTCTGTGAGCCGCCCTGAGTCCCCCTTCGGGGGTAGAGAAGGGCATATTAGAAATGAAATGAATTAATTAATTAGTTAAAGTGGTGTGAAACTGCATTAATTTCACAGTGTAGTTGCACCCTAAAGCTCTCAAGGCTCACTTGTGTAGAACCCTACCAGTTCCCCAAAAACTCCAACCCTCAAAAAATATGATTTTGAGGAATAAAATACCAAAGTCAGAATTATTGTATTAACTCACGTCCATGCAAAATCGAATCCACTGCACAATTTTCAAAACCCTGAAACCAAAAAAAAAAAAATTGAAGCTGCAAGGCCATTAAATGCTCATCAAGGTAGCCAGTTGAAACATTCACACTTGCCTCAAGTAGACAAGAGTTCTTTATCCCATTCTGGACCTTCCACAGATATATAAACCTCACTTGCCTAGTTTCCAACAGACCTCACATCCTCTGGCAATGCCTGCCATAGATGTGGGCAAAACGTGAGGAAATAATCCTTCTGGAACATGGCCATACAGCCCAGAAAAGTCACAGCAACCCAGTGTTGTTTCACATTGAGTTCCTGTATTGTGAAAAAGGTGGAATATGAATAAAGTAAATAAATAAATACATGTGTGTGTGCGTATAATAGTCTAAAGAGATGTTTACATGTTCTTGTGTAATTATATTGCTGTTTTCTTAAATCAAAAATATTAATAACTAATTAATAAGTTCGTTAATTTAATTAAGTAATTAATTAATAATACCGACCTCACATAGTTTCATTTCTACTAACAAAATAAGACCTCTCTAGGCATTTTTAGGTCCTCTAGAACCGTGTTTTTCAACCTTTTTTGAGCCGCGGCACATTTTTTACATTTACAAAATCCTGGGGCACACCACCAACCAAAATGACACAAAATGACACTCTTGTCATTTTACTAACTGTCACCCTCCCCCCTCATGACGCCGCTGCTTCCGCCAAACCCCCCTCCCTCGGGAAGCCCACACAGAGGGGGCCCATCACCGTCCCGCAGGGGAGGGCTGCGCTGAGTGGCCGAAGCGCGCGTGGGATTGGCTGAGCAAGCCTCGGAACAAACTGCAGCAGAGGCTCGCAGCTGTCGCCACCCCACCTCTCCTTTCTGAAGGGGTTCAGCTCCCCCAGGAGTGCCTCCCCCCCCCCGCGTCCCTTCGGTTTCCCTGCTGTCACCTTGGGACCAGATCGGGAAGGAACCAAGCTGGGCTGTAGAACTGCGCATCCTGGCCTCTGCTCTGCTCTGCAGCTAACCCGGAGCACAGCCAAGAGAGGCCAGGAGATGAGAGGTTGCATGGAGGGGCTAGAGAGCAGAAAGCCTTGCCTCGAGCCTCCGGGAGCGGGGTCAGACGGAGGCAGCTCCCATGGACTCCTCCTCCCTCTCCTCCTCCTTGCTGCCGGAGGGGAGGAGAGCAGAAGAACGCCTAGGAGCCAGGAAGCAGGAGGAGCCGCAGCCCAGCCAGCTAGCCCTTGGTGCGCAGAGGGAGTAAAGGAAGGAAAGGAGAGAGAGAGGAGGGAGGGAGGAAAGTTCTGGACGCCGAGGGCTTTCCCTGACTGCAGCCAGGCTGGCTGGCATTGCTGCTTCGGCCAGGAAAGCCTCATTTCCACTGCCTGAAGTTTCCTGCTAGGATCTCTCTCTCTCTCTCTCTCTCTCTCTCTCTCTTTCCACTGTAATTTCCCACGGCACACCTGATGATCGCTCACGGCACACTAGTGTGCCCCGGCACACTGGTTGGGAAACACTGCTCTAGAAAGACTGTATGGGTGAGATTTTTTGAGGTAGGGGAGATTGTGAGTTTAAAATGTATTGTGATGTTTTAACTGCATTTTAGCTAGACACACAGTACTATTTAATTGCTTGGGATTTTTTGTTTTTTGTTTGTTTTGCGGGGGTGGTGGTATTCACTTTGTTTTCAATCGATCGAAGTGTGTGGTTGTTAACCGCCTTGAGTCCACTTGGGGAGAAAGGCGAGGTATAAAGTAAATAATAACAATCATCATCATCATCCTGTGGATACTGGGGTTGTGTTATATAGCCATTTATTTTCCACCCTGAATATCCACCTGGTCATGACCTTTGTCTATCTCTGAAGAACGGTGGAATCTGATGAACGGATTTTCGTATAACCCATTGAAGGAGTTGGCAAAACGAAGCGGTCTGTCTGGCGCAGAACTAATAGTTATTATCTACATTAAACACCATGGCTGACAGGTTGGAATTAATTCCTGCGCTGCGAGAGATGAAACGTCCCTCCATTTTTCAGGCCCGTCTGCGCCGCACAAGCCGGCGAAAGGAAAATAACTTAAAACGTGATTAAAAATGATCTCCGTTTTATTAAAAGTAATGTTAATTTATCTCCTCCACCATCGGCCTCCTCCTCCCCTTGGAATCCGTCCCGAGAATCGAAGGAGAGGAAAGCCACAGGGAATTGGGGAGACTCTCTTCTGCCAAAGTGGGACATCGTCCATCATGCTTAATAGCCAGATTGGGCTGGTTTTGCTGTTTGGGAAAGAAGGAGCAAGGGATGCAGCATGTGACGCATGAAAGGGGCGTTGAAGAACTGATATGCAAATTCCAAAGAAAGGTCTGAAGTCCAGTATGAGGACACAAGCCATCACTTTACCCCTCCCTAAAGATATAGGATCTCAGAAATCCAAAGGCCTCCAAGCTCCTTTGCAATCAGGTTGGAACTAGCTCAAATAAAGCCCTAAACGGTTCTGAGCCAACTTATTTATCTGAACGCATTTCTCCTTATGAACCCTCCAGGACTTTAAGATCGTCTAGGGCAGTGTTTCCCAACCAGTGTGCCGGGGCACACTAATGTGCCATGAGCGATCATCAGGTGTGCCATGGGAAATTGGAACCTCCAATACCCTTTCTTCCCCCTCCTGCCGAACACTTTTTCTTCTCCACTCGGGCTCCCTTCTTCCCAGCCTCGCTCTGCTCGCTTTACCTCGCTTTGTGGCCAAATTTGGCAGCAATTTGTCCAATAGTTTTTGAGTTATTAATCCCACAAATGAATATAGAGAGAGAGACAGAGACAGAGACAGAGACAGAGAGAGAGCACAACAGCGCAGGCAGGGAAGCCCTGCTCTTGGTTCCACCTTCGTTACAAGTACGGTTGGTGGGGATGAGAGACAGGGCCTCAGTGGTGACCCCTCAGCTATGGAACACCCTCCCTAAGGATATCAGATCGGCCCCCTCCCTTCTAGCATTTTGAAAGAGTCAAGACCTGGCTTTTTGAGCAGGCGTTTGCAAATACTGTGTAACAGACATAAGAAAATGGAATGGTTGGACGATGTGATTGGATAATGTTTTTAACAAGGAGACTCTAATGATACATTGATTTTGCTGTGGTTCTTATATTATCCGACTGCTTTTATTGTATGGAAATTGTATTTTATGGTCTTGGTACCAACTGTAAACCGTCCCGAGTCGCCTGTGGGCTGAGAGGGACAGTATATAAATATAGTAAATAAATATAGTAAATAAATATATAAATATATAAATATAGAAAATAAATAAATGCAGCTGGATCTAAACTACCATATCATGCAGTTGCAGGGTACATATTAACTGCATTGAACTGGATTATATGGCAGTGTTTGACACCTTCAATCTGACAATTCCTGGTTCCATTGGACTTAGTGCTGGCAATTCAAGAAGATGCCAGGTTCTGAGATATCATGAAGTCCAGGAACAACAGCTAATTATCTCTTCACCCACTAAGCCTCAACTACAGTGGCTCAGACTTTAGGTGCAGCTAAACTGCCAAATTATTCCAGTTTGACACCACTTGAACTGCCATGGGTCAATGCTATAGAACCCTGGAAGCAGTATTTTTCAAGGTCTTTCACCTTCTCTGCCAAAGAGTGCCTCACCAAACTACACCTCCCAGAATCCCATAGCATTGAGCCATAGCAGCTCAAGTCGTGTCAAGCTGCATTAATTTTACAGAATGTCAAATAAAAACCACGAATTTAACCATCTTTCCAAGACCCAGAGCCCACCCCTACAGATGAGAACTTTAATAGGGTCTGATGCCTCCAAGACTCTTTCTTAGGATGCATATACACTGTAAAATTAATGCACTTTGATGCCACTTTAAGTGCCATTGGTCAATACTATGGAATCTTGGGAGATATAGTTTTACAAGGCCTTTAGCCTAAGACATCTGATGTCTTACCAAAAACTACACCTCCCAGGATTCCGTAGCATTAAGCCATAGCAATTCAAGCAATGTCAAACTGCCTTAATCCTTTTCATCCAACTCAACTCATTGTGATATGGACCCCCCCCCCCAAAAAAAAATTCCAGAACAATCTGGAACTGCTGCCGAGTAGGTTGGTGGATGTCCAAGCCTGGAAGGATCAAGCTATAGAATGAATAGAGTTTCGTATTACTTGAACGTCCATGACCCGATGCTATGGGATTCTGGAAGTTGTCGTTCGGAAAGGCACCAGCCCTCCTGGGCAGAGAAGGCTAGAAAACTTGTAAAATGTGCATAACAGGATGTTGTCAGAAAACAGAACCCCATAACGTATACTGAAACCTATGGCCCCATAGCTACCCAGCAATGGAGTCCGTGATAACGTTTTCTCCGGTTTCAGGTGACTTCAGGTGTTTTGAAGAGCTGTCAAAGTGCTATACGTAGAATCATAGAGTTGGTAGAGACCTCATGGGCCATCCAGTCCAACCTCATGCCAAGAAGCAGGAAAATCAAATTCAAAACACATGAATCTGTATGTTTGCAATTACACTTAAGTCAATCTCTGAAGTGCAGACTCTGCTGACATCCACTTTGGCCAAGAAGAATATACACCTCTGTTCTCTGCCTTCATCCCATGTGTGTCTCATTCGGTCCATTGGGGGTTTGACATGCCAGGCTTCCGATCTCTCGGTTCTTGCAGAGCTGAAATCATTTAGCAAGACAATTAGATACCACTTTTTGCAAATGTGCAAGAAGGACAGCCACTGGCAAAGAACTCCAGTATTAATTTTAGTCTGTTTAAATCCTTTATATACAAACAGTCATCAAGTTACAAACAAGATGGGTTCTGTAGGTTTTTTTCTTAAGTTTATTAGTATTTAAATCAAAAAAGGTACATTTTTAAGTGCAATTTTCTAGTTTTGGATAGCATGGGGAAAGTAACCTTTATTTTGCTGCCTGTGCCCCTGTTTAGAAAATTCCACCTCACTTTTTGTCCCTGTGAGAATTGGGCCCCTTCTACACTGCCATCTAAAATCTAGATTATCAGTTGGATTATATGGCAGTGTAGACTCAAATAATTTCAAAGCATTATTTATTTATTTAGACTTCTCAGTCGCCCCATCCGGTGGGCTCGGGGCAACTCACAGAACTTCAGCATCATAAAACACAGCAAAACACTCTAAAAACACATAAAAACACCATAAAACAACAAGTCAATGTCCCATGTAAAATGTACAATATACAGATACTGCGAATGGCCTTTATTGACCGAATGCCTGCAAGAACAAGAGGGTCTTGCAGGCCTTACAGAAGGCCAAAAGGTTAGAAAGCGCCCGCACTGGGGGGGGGGGGCATTCCACAGCATAGGCGCAATGGCACTGAAAGCCCTCCTCCGCGTTGCAGTCAAGCAGAGAGATTGGCAACTGGGAACTGTCAGCAGGTTTAAAGACTCAGATCGTAGTGGTCTTGAGGGATTATATTGGGATAATGTGGATTATCTGATTTGATAATCTGAATTATATGGTTGTGTAGAACAGTGTTTCCCAATCAGTGTGCCGTGGCATACTAGTGTGCCGTGAGTGATCATCAGGTGTGCCGTGGGAAATTGCCACTCTTCCCCCTCCTAGCAGCTCTTTCTCCCTATTTCCCTCCCCAAAGATCCTCCCCGAGACAAAGGAAGGGCTCCGCCGAATGCCAGGGCCAGGCCCGCCTTGAGGAATCCTTCAGGAGCCTCGACTCAGCATGGCTCCAGCTCCCGCTCAGGGCTGCTTCAGCCTCCCGATATGTTTCATAGATCTGTGTGGCCTCTTTCGCTGCCTCCCTCCGCAAAAGCAGAGCACTGGGCGGAAGTGATTGAGTCGGTGTTTTCACGTTGGCTTGGATTTACCGCGAGAGCAAAGCCGGAAGCTCCACGTCGGTGAATTGGGCAGTGAGAAAACCTGGGAGCTTAGGGAGGCTGAAGCACTCACAGGTTTCCAAGAAACAAATTGAGCCTCTCCGCTTGGAAATGTTTTTGATTTTTTTTACTACTTTACTGGATTTTTCAAGAGTTGCCTCCCCCCCCCCCAGGAACTGTTTATAACAGCTTCATGACATCCATAGTTAACTGGAAGCAAGTTTCACTCAGGGTGAAATTTCACAAGGGTCTGGAGAACAAGCCCTATGAGGAGCAGCTTGAAGAGCTGGGCATGTTTAGCCTGAAGAAGAGAAGGCTGAAAGAAGACATGATAGCCATGTATAAATATGAGAGGAAGTCATATATATGTCGTGTTCATCGAAACAGGCCCAGGTTTCACACTGAGTGTATAAATACATTTAAAAACATATTAACTATATTTATTACTGTGTTAAGAGTGTCATTTTGTGTCATTTTGGTTGGTGGTGTGCCCCAGGATTTTGTAAATGTAAAAAATGTGCCGCGGCTCAAAAAAGCTTGAAAAACACTGGTGTAGAAGATAATGTGGATTATCTGATTTGATAATCTGGATTCTATGGTAGTGTAGAAGCAGGCATGTAGCCGGGGGGGGGCTAAGGGGGCTTCAGCCCCCGAAATTCTCAGGGTGGTCCGCGAAAAGGCCTTACTTGTACATTATTTAAACTGTTATGTTTATTCATATCATGATCTGATCACCATGCTCGTTATATCCCACATTAATGGGGTTATTGGGATAACAATACAAAAGGTTTGCTAGGGTAGACCCTCTTCCACCCAGTCTCCACCCAAACTCAGCCCCGAATCAAAATCCTGGCTACGGCCCTGTGTAGAAGGGACCTTGGACTTTGGAAAATTTGGTTTGCCGTGGAAACAAAGCTTCAGTGGAGACACCTTTTCCCCATGATAATAACTCTTTCAGGACCAGATTTCGCTTCCGAGGCATAGATTTCACTCACTGTTGTCCCAGCCCCTACTTTCTTAACTATGAGTCATTTATAAGTTGGATGTTTTTGTAACTCAAGGACTATGTGCATATGTGTGTGTGCGTGTGTGTGTCCACACATACATGTACACACAAATCAGTATTCTGACGGCGCTTTGCCTTTGTAACCCTGACCTTGTGCTCTTTTGAAAACATTTGTCCTTTGAATCTAAAGCTAAAGAAGCATGTTTGCAACCCAATAAGAAATCCTTTGGCACAGACACAATGGTATGACAGGTGGGATCGATGTGGTTTCAAAAGGCCAAGTTGACTTTTATTTATATTAATGCACCACACACACGCACATGCACACACACACATACATACATATACTCTTTCTCTCTCTCTCTCTCTTTCTCTCTCTCCATCCCCAGACCTTCTCCTATTTTGGCTCAGGCACAACACCTGAAGCCAGAGGGGACAAAGCTTCAAACAAGCTGCCCTGAGCAACTAACTGAAGTGCATGGTTTTAGACTGGAGACTTGACAAGGGCACAAAAAATACAGAGGGGGGGGGGGGGAAATGGGGACCGAGTGTAATATTGAGTGTCACTACAACCGAGAACCCCTTCTAGCTAGTAAACACGCATTCCTTTCCTCGCCACGGCCGGGGAGATTGCCGCCTTGGGCTTTTTGCAAAATAGGGCCGTTCCATCAAAAAGCAACAGGAAATGTAATGAGAGAGTTGGGAGTTGGGTTTTTGCGGTCTCACCCAGACGTGGGTTTTTCATGGATTGATTTAGCGGAGGACGAAGGGCTGCTAGTTTGCAATTAGAGCAAAAAAGAAGTTTCTTTCTAAGGGAAGGGGGAAATATCTAAAGCTGGGCATAGCAAGCAGAACGCTCCCTTGTTGAAGTGGCTTCAATGCATATTCATTCATTCTGGGCACAGTTGAAAGCTTCTATATCTATATGGGCCAACTTCGGTGTTTTGGACTTCAACTCCCACAATTCCTAATAGCTGGTAAGATAGCTGGACTTCCTGGGAGTTGAAGTCCAAAACACCCGGAGGGCCAAAGTTTGCTCTATATCAGGGCTGTCCAACTGGTGGCCCCGGGGCCGGATCCGGCCCCGTAGCCTGTTGGACACGGCCCCACCTATGCCCTCAGCCGCCATTTTTAAATTTGAAAAAAATCAATTTTTAAAAAAATGGCGGCCGGGGGAGGGGAGGCGGGGCAGGGAGGAGGAAGAAAGCTAGCTCCTCCTCCTTTCGGGCGCCCTCCCTACCTAGGGGCGGGGGAGCCGCTGAAAAGGGCAGAAGGCGGCGCCAAGAGCAGCGTCACAGGCCTGGCGTGACGCCCTGCTGCCCCTTGGTGCCGCCTCCTCTCGGCGGCTCCCCTTCCTAGGAGGGGAGGGGGGCACCGAAAAGGAGGAGTAGGCGGCGCCAAGAGCAGCGCGTCACGCCAGGCCTGTGACGCTCTGCTCTTGGCGCCACCTTCTGCCCTCCTTTCGGCGCCTCCCCTCCGGCCTAGGAAGGGAGGGGGCGCGAAAAGGAGGAGTGGAGGCGGTGCCAGGGGAGCCGTCACGCCAGGCCTCTTGGCGCTCTTGGCGCCGCCTTCTGCCCTTTTCGGCCGCTTTAGGAGGGGGGGCCTGGGGTTGGGGCGGGGCCTGGGGGCGGGGCCTGGGGGGGCCGAGTGGCCCCTAGGTCATCAGTGACCTCTTATCCGGCCCTGGACCCGCCAGAAATTGGACAGCACTGCTCTATATGATTTAGGTTCTGATTCAAAACCTTACGCGGTTTAGGTTCAGATTCAAATCACTCTATAGTTTAGGTTCAGACAACGCTCTAAAGAGTTTGTTTTCAGATTCAAAGCCCTATATCGCTTGGGTTCAAGTTCAGATTTGAAGTCCTATATGGTTTAGGTTCGGATTCAAAACTCTATACCAGTGGTTCTCAACCTTCCTAATGCCATGAAACCTTAATACAGTTCCTCATGTTGTGGTGACCCCCAACCATAAAATTATTTTCGTTGCTACTTCACCACTGTAATTTTGCTACTGTTATGAATCGTAATGTAAATATCTGATATGCAGGATGTATTTTCATTCACTGGACCAAATTTGGAACAATATGCCCAAATTTGAATACTGATGGTGTTGGGGGGATTGATTTTGTCATTTGAGAGTTGTAGTTGCTGGGATTTATAGTTCAAGTACAATCAAAGAGCATTCTGAGCTCCACCAACAGTGGAATTGAACCAAACTTTGCACAAAAATTCGCATGGCCAACAGAAAATACTGGAAGGCTTTGGTGGGAATTGACTTTGTGTTTTGGAGTTGTAGTTCACTGACATCCAGAGAACACTGTGGACTCAAACAATGATGGATCTGGACCAAACTTTGCAAGAATACTCAATATGCTCAAAGGAGAACACTGGTGGATTTTGGGGGAAATAGACCTTGACATTTGGGAGTTGTAGATGCTGAGATTTATAGTTCACCTATAATTAGATAGCATTCTTAACCTCATCAACAATAGAATTTGATCAAATTTCCCACACAGAACCCCCCTGACCAACAGAAAATACTGTATTTTTGATGGTCTTTGGTGACTCCTCTGACAACCCCCTTGCACCCCCGCCCCAGGTTGAGAAAGGCTGCTCTATACAGTTGAGGTTCCAGATTTAAACTCCTATACAGTTTAGGTTCAGGATCAATATGGCTTTGGTGCTGATTCAAAACCCTATACTATTTAAGTTCAAAGCCTTAAACAATTTAGGTTCAGATGCAAAGGTTTAGACTTAAAGCCCTCCCCAAGGGCGCACATTAGGTAGATCGCGATCTACTGGTAGATCACATAGGGCATTCTGGTAGATCGCAGGCAGGGCAGGAGGAAGGCTTCAGTCCCGCCCTGCAGGCTCCTGACGCTGCCCAGGTGCAGAAGGAGATTGGACTGGATGGCCCTTGGAGGTCTCCTCCTATTCTAGGAACCCATTGCTATTATTATTATTATCAGAGGCTGAATGGCCATCTGTGAGGAATGCTTTGATTGTGTTTTTCCCTTATGGCAGAAGGAGGTTGAACTGGATGGCCCTTGGAGGTCTCCTTCTACTCTAGGAACCTATTGTTGTTGTTTAGTAGTAGTAGTAGTAGTAGTAGTAGTAGCAGCAGCAGCAGAGGCTGAATGAATATTATCATCAATATTATTATGAATAAATTCAGGGGCTTATTATACTCACATTTAGTTGAATTCAGTCTTAAAATATATTATATGGCTCTCACTGAAATAAATTTCCATATATTTTGCTTTTATGGCTCTCTGAGTAGTGGGGAGGTAGATCATTTTGACTTGGTTGTTTCATAAGTAGCTCGCATGCTGAAAAAGTGTGAGCACCCCTGCCCTACACAGTTTAGGCTTGGAATCATTGGAGCCGTAGTTTTACAAGGTGTAAGGAATCCCTGTTTTTCTTCCAGTCCCATAGTGGGATTACTAGCTGAGATGGTGGACCAGTGGACGTACCGTAGGTTTCACTCTGATCTTTCCCTTTGGAAGAGTTCAAACCTAAAACTCAGAATGGTCGTACACACCCCTATCCAATGTATACAAGATTCTCCAAACAGCTCTTAGCAATCAGCTGTTTTGTCAGCCTTCTCGACTGTCAGATCTGTACCCCGAAGACAAGCGGGTGACACCGGGTGCTAAACCCCTGACTCCAGCGTCTCACAGTGCTCCTCCTTAGGTCCTTCCATGGCTTTCTGGCATCCTACAAGTGGGTCTAGATGCAAACTGACTGCACTTTGGGGGGGGGGGGCTCCTGACCCCCTTTTCCCCGCCATTCCCCATCTGCAACCTCCTGCAATTGATAGGGCTGATAAACTGAACTGTCAATGAAAAAACAGCCCTGTCTGGCCCTATTAGTGGCGTGGGGTTGAGCTGCCGCCAGAGCAAAGTCTGGGGAACAAGGCAATCGATAGTGACAAGCCGGAGCATCTGGGCATCTTCAGGCGCCTGACAGTGACTTAAGCGCTGCGTCGCTCTTCCTCGTTTCTCTCTGCCTTTCCAGATCTTCTCCTTCCCCCCGCAATTCTTGTGCAGAAAGCCAGGTCTATCTCTCTAACAGGGATATTGTAAATCTTGGATGGTTACTTTTCAGGGTTCCCCCACCACTCCGGCACAGAGGTGCGATTAATTTGCCTCTGAAAGGTTGTCTCAATTCATCTCCGGTGTCTAATCCTGAGACTTCCAAAGTGAATGGATCCTCGCGTCGCTCCAGAATAATATTTTACAGCATTTGACACACCATTATTTCAGGTACCTGGTCTTGGTTTTGGCGTTTGGCGCTCGAGACAGGTTTCAGCATTGGGTGTTCCAAAATTGAGATGCAATAGTCTTATTTTGTTGATTCGCAACACTGTGGCATTGGAAAGGACCCCCAAACACAATCCAATCTAACTCCATACCAAAGTAGGAATTCATAACTAAATCCTTCCTAGTGGACAACTAACCTTTGCTGCAAAACCTCCAACAAAGGAAATCCATCACCTGCCAAGGTCTTTTGCTCCTGTTGTCTCCTCAGCATTTGCTGCCTGAGGCACGTACCTCACATTGCTTAATAGAAGGGCCAGATCTGAAAGCCACAGCAATACTCCCCATCACTACCATTGCCCCCCACTTCCTAAAAGAAAAAGATCAGTTGTAAGTATAGTTGTTTTCTGGGTTGTTGTAAGTTTTTTGGGCTGTATGGCCATATTCCAGAAGCATTCTCTCCTGACGTTTTCCCCAGGCCCGGATTAACACCTTTCTGCGTCCTAGGCCACACTTTGGAATTACGCCCCCTTTAAGTCAACCTCTACAGCACCCCCACCCCCCATCACTCAGACCCACACTAAAAATAAAACCTTATCTTCTCCTTTGATCTTCAAAACGCGTATTGCTGGTGATTTTTTGTATTGAGAGAAACAAATAATTAGTAACTAGTCTTGGATATTAGGTTATTATTAACCCTTACAGTACCAACATCCGGCCTCGAGACAGCCCAGGGAGTGTTATAGTAGTGTACTACATTTGCGGTGTTGAAGAGACAACACCTCTGGATCATCCTACTAGCCTGGCCAGGTCGGTTTTGAGGCTGGTGAGGGGCCGGACCTGGAGGTTTGTCCTCCAGGCTTCCATGGCCCCTCGCCCTGCATAGCCTTCGCAACAGTATTTTAAAAAAATAAATAATTAAATTATTTACGTAAAAAAATATTATTAAAATACAAATTATATATACCTTTAAAATAGCATGTTGCTGCGGACAGGCCCGGCTCCCTAGTGGGGAGCCATGTTACCGGGCCTGCCGCACGACAGCCGGGTTGTTTGGACCCCACCCACAGCCTGTTTCTTAGTGCGGTTCAGGTAGGGAGGGGTGTGTTGGGCGGGAGCCAGGCCCGTTTCCCGGCCCATTGATAGGGGCATGGCGGTGTGCTGGTTGGAGGCGCCGCCATCCCCGCCGGTGCTCCTTTCTCCTGTTCCCCTCTCCATCTCTCAAAGAAAAGAAAAAGAAACGGGCCTCAGGTGAGGCTCCGACTTGCAGGCGACGGCCATTCATGGGCCCGCAGCCGGAGCTCGCTGCCGGCGAGCGCACCGCATTTCGGGCACCCGGCCTTGCTCCCTCCTTTGGCCACCTCCAGGCCTCGTGGACAAGGCAGTGCCCCCCGGAGGCGGCCATCTTGGAGGTGGTTCTGCCACCATCTTGGGAGGGCAGCAGCCATCTTGGGGGTGGGGTTACAGGCGCCATTTTGTGAAAGTTGGCAACAACTGGGCGGGGCCTCAGCGGCCATTTTGTGAAGGCCTATCGGCCATTTTAGGAAGGTCAACATTTTTATTTTATTTTTTGGTCCATGATCTGCGCCCCCCCTTAGCTTGCACCCCTAGGCCATGGCCTAGGTTGGCCTGGTTTTGCCTGAATCTATGGCAGGCATCCTTAGAGGTTGTGACCTCACAATTTTATAGTAAGCTCTCAAACTTTGATCCTCCAGATTTTTGGGGTGACAGCTCCCAGAAGCCCTAACCAGCTTATCCAATAATCAGGAATTGTGAGAACTGAAGTCCAAAATGTCTGGAGGACCAAAGTTTGGGAGCCACTAACTGATTGATAGTCCCAGTTATTTTATTGTTAGTTCCAACTGCAACCAAAGCATTGAATGGGTTAGACTTATCTATCAGTTGACTCAGAAACGATCAAATGGATCCAATCAAGTTTGGACTAGCCAACAGGATTGCGATGTTGGTGCTTATTCAAAACTTTCTCCTGAACCCACAAAGGAACTCATTTCCCCATGACCATGCAAGGTAGATCAGTAGGGTTGACTATCCTCCATTTCCCAAAGATATGCAAAGAAGTAGGGCAAAATGAGAGGATGATGAGCTTCTAGGTCCTTTGCTTCCTCTTCCTTCAAGTCCTGCCTGCATCTGGGGTAAATATTTCACCAGTCAGGCAGAGGGATCACAGAGTGATATTTGAAGGCTCCAGTGGTCAATAGAAATGCAGTTTTCCGTTCCTGAAGTCAAGGCCCCTGGAAAAGGTCATTCTGCCGGGTAGCTTTAGAGTTTATTGACTCAGGCTCAAAAACAGCAAAATAATTGAAAGGCTTAATATATCAAATCAATACTTAGAGAAAGCAGGGGGGGGGGGCGGACAGGCACCAGGGATGAGAGAGTCAAGGAGGACGGAGAGGAGACTGAGAAGACAGGAGATGTATATATGTCCCCTTTGATTCTGCCACAAAGCCAATTTGGGCAAATATTTATGAGTTCTCACCCCAGAACCAAGTGGGTTTGTGGATGTCAGACTCTGGTAGGGTTAAGCTGTTATCTCTCTGCAGCAACAAGGAGAAAAAAATCTTGCAATGCCTTAAAGGTGGGATCGATTTAATGTGAACTGTGGGGGATGAAGTCCAAAGGTCGCAAGACATCTGGTGCACTGTAACCTCCATAGTATTTCTGGTGCAAAGAGCGGCCACCTTTTGCACCAAATCTTTCTGTTTTATCTGATTTTGCAGAAGGTGGAGGAATATTAGGCTCATGGTCGTCTATCCCTCCCAACTTCTATCCCTATTTATATATCTGTCAACTAAGAATCACACTTCAACAGATAATAAACTGGGCTCTAAACCATGAACACTTTGTGTGACACATAGGCCCGGATTAGCCATAAGGCCACACTAGGCCACGGCCTAAAGGTGCAGCCATGGGGGGGCTAGTTCCAGACCCCCCCCCCCCAAATTCCAAAAAAAGTCTATTTTGGCTGCTTCTGCGCCTGCGTGCGGAGCGCCATAGACTCTCAGAGGCCGTTCCTCTGCCTCTGAGAGTCTATGGTGCCCCGCGCAGGCGCAGAAGCAGCCAAAGATCGCGCTTTTTTCTCATGCGTGGTGGCTTTAGGAAGGAGGGAGGAGCCGCAGAGGGAAACCCCGCCCTCGGGGGCACTGCCATGCATGCGCGGCATCGGCTCCGGGGATGGGACTTTCCTTCCTCCTCCTCCTCGCGCCGGCAAAGAGGAAGAGGTGGAGCCACGAGCGGAGGCGGAGCCCGGGGCAAGGCGGAGCCGCGGGCAGAGGCGGAGCCTTTGGCCTAGGATGCCAAAAAGGCTTAATCCGGACCTGGCAACACACAATCAGTTTCAGCATCTCCGTTACTCTAAATTAGTGGTTCTCAACATGTGAGTCACCAGGTGTTTTGGCCTGCAATTCCCAGAAATCCCTGCCAGTTTATCATCTGTTATGATTTCTGGGAGTTGAAGGCCAAAACATCTGGGGACCCACAGGTTGAGAACCACTGCTCTGAGGGATTGCTCTTATGATCTACCTCCAGGGTTGATCCAGCTGCTTCCACCTCATTGAACAACAAGAAGATCTAGAAGAGAGATAGGGAACCTCAGACAGACCAAATTGTTTAGGGCTGTAACGTCCACAATCTGTAACCATTGGTCTTCTTGGCTAGGGCAACATCTGGAGCCATGAAAGTTCTCCATCCATGTCCTAAGACAGAGAGTTGTGCTACTCCAGGATCAATTTCATGGAGACCAGTGCAGCTTTCCTCTGCTAAGTATCTTGGTCCTTCTTCCTCAGGACTGTCAGCTATGACTGGCAACTATGGCAATCCAGGTTTTTGTGAAATATTCTTTCTTTGCCCTATCTGCAAATCAAATCTAGGATCTCCTTAATGGAGACTGATTAAGTTGCCTTCTACTGAGCCAGGTCCTTGGTCCTTTTAGGCCAGGATTGTCAGCCATGCAAGAGAGCTCCATTCAGGTTTCCATGCAACATCCTTTCTTTGCCCTACCTGGAAATGTCTGGGATTAAACCCGGGTGTTTCTTCATAAAAACCTATGAAGTTGCCTTCTATTGAGTCAAGTCTTTGGTATCTCCACACTAAGATTGTCAACTATGACTGGCAACCATGGTTTCTGACTGTCCAGGTTTCTGTGCAAGAGTGAACCTGGGGTCTTCTTCATGGAAACCTAAGGAGTTGCCTTCTATTGAGTCAGATCCTTGGTAAGGTTGTCAACTATGACTGGCAACTATGACGGTCAATGTTTCTGTGCAAGATTGAACATGGGGTCTCCTTCAAGGAAAGTTGCCTTCTATTGAGTCAGATCCTTGGTATATCCAAACTAAGATTGTAAACTATGACTGGCAACCATGACTGTCAATGTTTCTGTGCAAGATTGAACCTGGGGTCTCCTTCAAGGAAAGTTGCCTTCTATTGAGTCAGATCCTTAGTATATCCAAACTAAGATTGTAAACTATGATTGGCAATCATGACTGTCAATGTTTCTGTGCAAGATTGAACCTGGGGTCTCCTTCAAGGAAACCTTTGAAGTTGCCTTCTATTGAGTCAGATCCTTGGTATATCCAAACTAAGATTGTAAACTATGACTGGCAACCATGACTGTCAATGTTTCTGTGCAATATTGAACCTGGGGTCTCCTTCAAGAAAAGTTGCCTTCTATTGAGTCAGATCCTTAGTATATCCAAACTAAGATTGTAAACTATGATTGGCAATCATGACTGTCAATGTTTCTGTGCAAGATTGAACCTGGGGTCTCCTTCGTGGAAACCTATGAAGCTGCCTTCTACTTAGCCAGCTCCATGATGCTTCTTGTCGTGATTTGTCAGCTATGACTGGCAACAATGTCCAGGATTCCATGCAAGACTTTTCCCTTGCTTCACCTAGAGATCTCTGGAATTGCCTGGTAGCCTCCCAACCAAAGACGAACCCATCCTGATCCTGTTTATCTTCTCAAACGTAGCTCTGATGCATTCCAGCTGGTTTGAGGGTAATTACATTTGTGGCAAACTTCGCGTACATTTCCCAAATTCCCCGAAATGTAACGACTCTGCCTTATTTGCTCTGTAGAATCATCAGAAATCCACCCAGAGAACATTGTCTGATATTAAAATGAGGGAAATTGCTGAACCTCTTGGCGCAGCTGAGATGTTATTAAATCTCATGCAGCTGCTTTTCGCTTAGCTTTTTTTATGTTTCTGCGAACCTACATGCCTCCTCTCTCTCAGACACACACATTGCTTCTCGGTCATTTCCGAAGTGTTAATTACAAGCGTCTCTATTTGCCAGACTACATTTTCGGTCGGTCGCTCCCCGTTCGTCTCCGGCTTGCTGCAGGTGCTGGACAGTGTTATTAGATTCCTAATGCGCTGCATTAAGAGCTCCACAAGTTTGTTTTCCTCACTGCTGATGGGTATTTAATTGGTGGGCTCTTGTCGGAAGGGTGGGAGCATCTGCCAGGAATCCAATGCAAATAGGATTATTGAATTGTCGGCGCTGAAACTTGCCAAATGCATCAAGTCGACACAAGAACATCAGGGAATCCCACAGTTTTCTATCTCATTGAAAGAGGAATGGGATGCCAGTCATTTTTTCAATATGTCGAGGAAGAGGCTGCACTTTATGTCTGCGACAAGTATAAGTATCAATTACATTTGCCTATACAATAAGATCTCCTTATCTGCAGATTCAATTATTCACAGTCAAAATATTACATAGGCCCCCTTTATCCACGGTTTGGATTTCTATAGTTTTAGTTACCAGTAGGCAACCACAATATTATTTAAATTTAGTTATTTAAAACCTTTGTACCCCAACCTTCTCACCTCTATTGAGAGACTCAGACCAGCATTACAGCAAAAATTCAATGCTATACAGTTTAAAAACAACTACAACAACATATTAAAATACATAAAAATCCCAGCATAAAACCACATCGCCATTAAAACAATTCCATTCAATCTGTAAACGTGGTCATTCATTCAGATAATAGCCTATCTCAGCCTATTCTGGGAAGGCTTGGTTCCACATCAAAGTCTTCACCAGCCTCCTAAAGGACAACAGAGAGGGGGCAGATTTAGCATCACTTGGGAGAGAGTTCCACAGCCAAGGGGCGACCACAGAGAAGGCCCTGTCTCTCGCCCCCACCAGTCGTGCTTGCGAAGCTGGTGGGATCAAGAGCAGGGCATCTCCCGAGGATCTTGATGTCCTTGATGGTTCATAGGGGAGAATTCGTTCGGACAAGTAAACTGGGCCGAAACCGTATAGGGTTTTGTAGGTTAAAACCAGCACTTTGAATTGTGCTCGGAAACTAATTGGCAGCCAATTGAGCTGGCGTAACAAGGAAGTTGTATGCTCCCTGTACCCCGCTCCTGTTAGTAACCTGGCTGCCGAGCATTGGACTAATTGCAGCTTCCGAGCAGTCTTCAGAGGCAACCCCACATAGAGAGCGTTGCAGTAGTCTATTCGAGATGTAACCAGAGCATGGACTACCCTGGCCAAGTCAGACTTCCCAAGGTACGGGCGCAGCTGGTGCACAAGCTTTAACTGTGCGAAAGCTCTCCCGGCCACCGCCGAGACCTGGGGCTTCAGGCTCAGCAATGAGTCCAGGATCACTCCCAAACTGCGAACCTACGCCTTCAGGGGGAGTGTAACCCCGTCAAGCACAGGCTGTAACCTTATGTCCTGTTCGGCCTTACGGCTGACCAGGAGTACCTCTGTCTTGTCTGGATTTAGTTTCAATTTGTTCGCCCTCATCCAGTCAGTTACAGTGGCCAAACACCAGTTCAGGACTTGAACAGCCTCCTTAGTAGCAGTGAACATGGCAAACTATGCATTTCTCATCTCTTTGCATATGAGCTTGTGCAGTGTTGCAGTTCACGAATGCACTATTGTCATGCAACTCCAGGAGTGTCAAACTGCATTCCATTTCATTGGATCTCAGCCACGTATAGGCCTTTTTGATGTAGACGCACAACCACAGCACTATCCCCGCAGGACAGTATGACTCCACCTCTTTGCCATCCAAAATAACCCACTGCCATTCTCCCAGTGTCGTCACCTTTCTCAGGGGAGCCGTGCCGAGCGAAGCGCACAAAGCCATTTGTTTTAATTAGGCAGACTTAATTGGCTGCATTCTAAGTGGGGGGAAATGATTCGTAAGGATCGATATACCTCTTGTTCCTCACAAAGGCATCGATCCAACTCCGATAACTCCTGCCAGGCAAGGAGGGGACAAGGTGCAAGTGAGACAATTATCCGAAAAATGGCACAGATCCAAACAAGAGGCACTCCTCAGAAAAGTCTAGCCATGGCTGGGGAAGGGGGGAGGTTCTATGGGTGCATCTATGCAGTAGAGTTAATACAGTTTGACACAACTTTGACTGCAATGTATCAATGCTATGGAAATATGAAAGTTGCAGTTTTAGCCTTGTTAGTCAAATATCAACTACAACTGTCATGATTCCATAGCAATAAGCCATGGCAGTTAAAGTGATCTGAAACTGCATTAATTTTACAGTGTAGACCAGTGTTTCCCAACCTTTTTTGAGCCGCGGCACACTTTTAACATTAAAAAAACCTGGGGGCACGCCACCAACCAAAATGACACAAAATGACACTCTAACACAGTAAAGAACGGCTGGGGGATGGTGGCCTGCTGGGAGCAGCTGCTGGGAGTGCCAAAGCCAGGGGAGGGGAGGAGCCAGGTTGCACCCTCCTCCCGGCTTCAGCTCTCCCACAGCTTCTCCAGCCTTGAGGGGGCAGTGCCAAGCCAGCGGTGCAGAGCCAGCACAATGCTGGCTTGGCACTGTCCCCTCAAGGCTGGAGCAGCTGCTGGGAGTGCCAAAGCTGAGGGAGGGGCGGAGCCAGGCCGTGCCATGCCCCGCCCCCTCCCCCGGCTTCAGCTCTCCCACAGAGGAGGAGCATGGGCCGTGGACGGGCTTCAGTGGGCGGGGCTCCTCCTCCGCGCAGCTTCAGCGAGCGAGGGACGGAAGTCATGGCGGATTGGAGGCTGGCTGGGGCAACAGTCGAATGAGGCAGTGCCCTGGTCCCTTCTTCTTTTTCTTCGTCGCCCGGCCCTTCCTCCTCCTCCCCCAAGCAGCAGGAGTTCGGCAGAAGGAGGGGAGAAGGAAGGGGGGCAGAGAGCTTTTATCGCGGCACAGCAGGAGATCCGTCACAGCACACTAGTGTGCCGCGGTTGGGAAACACTGTTTTTAGCAGATGCTGAATAGCCTTGCTATAGGTGCTTGGATTGTGTGTTCCTGCACGACAGTGGGTTGGACTTGATGGCCTTTGTGGAGGGTCTCTTCCAACTCTATGCTTCTATGATTCTCTACAAACAAAAAAAAGAAAATGGCCCTGTTCAAGGAGGTTGCATTGTTTACGAGATGGGTTTTGGAGGTAACATTGAGAGATGTCACTACAGAGACAATCCTATATTATTCATATCTGTCTCTTGATGCCAGACCACAGTCCATGTATTTAATTAAGTATTTAAGTATACTTTCCAACCCTAAAGTGAACCTATCACTGGGTTTTCTAAGGCAGTGATTTTCAACCTTTTTTGAGCCATGGCACATTTTTTACATTTACAAAATCCTGGGGCACACCACCAACCAAAACGACTCAAAATGACACTCTTAACTGTCATTTTAGTAATGGTCACCCTCGTGATGCCACTGCTTCCACCAAATCCCCCTCCCACCCGCCCCCCCAGGGAGGCCCACATGCAGGAGGCCCATCACCGTCCTGCGGGGGAGGGCTGCACTGAGTGGCCGAAGAGCATGAGGACTCAGCTGAGCAGGACAAATAGGAATTGAGCACACAGGGTGGCTCCGAGCCTCGGAACAAACTGTGGCAGAGGCTTGCGGCCACCCCCAGCTCTCCTTCCCAAAAGGGTTCATCCGCCCCAGGAGTGCCTCCCCCTCCCCCGCGTCCCTTCGGCGCCCCTGCTGTTGCCTTGGGGCCAGATCAGGAAGGAACCAAGCTGGGCTGTGGAGCTGCGCATCCCGGCCTCTGCTCTGTTCTGCAGCAAACCCGGAGCCCAGCCAGGAGAGGCCAGGAGATGAGGGGTTGATCCCCTTCCCCGGCGCGGAGGGCCTAGAGGGCAGAAAGCCTCGCCTCGAGCCTCCGCGAGCGGGGTCGGACGGGGGCAGCTCCCACAGACTCCTCCTCCCTCTCCTCCTCCTTGCTGCCAGAGGGAAGGAGGGCAGAAGAGCGCCCAGGAGCCAGGAAGCAGGAGGAGCCGCAGCCCAGCCAGGTAGCCCTTGGCGCGCAGAGGGAGGGAAGGAAGGGAAGGAGAGAGATAGGAGGGAGGGAGGAAAGTTCTGGATGCCGAGAGCTCTCCCTGACTGCAGCCAGGCTGGCTGGCATTATTGCTTCGGCCAGGAAAGCCTCATTTCCGCTGCCTGAAGTTTCCTGCTAGGCTCTCTCTCTCTCTCTCTCTCTACACTGTAATTTCCCACGGCACACCTAATGATCGCTCACGGCACACTGGTTGAAAATCACTGTTCTAAGGTTGTGAATGTGTGCCACTTTAGCTTTCCAGGTTTTATTTAGAGGTTACCAACACCCTTCCTCTGTTGCTGAGAGTTGTCCAAGGCCACCCAATGGGTTTCTATGGCTGAGCAGTGATTCGAACCCTGCTCTCCAAGAAATCCTCGTCCTACTCTTAAACCACATCATCACACCTACTCTGCTGCATGGAAGATAAAGCCATAATCCCTACCCACCTTCTCAGCCTCTTACATGCTGAAGGTGGAGTGGAGGCGGGGTGGGAAGAATCTTCTGCAACAGTAAACAGCCTGCTTTCCTGTGACCCGGATTGTCAATGTCCAATAAAAACACTGCAAAAGAGAGATCAATGGACAGCCCTTCCCACACCAAATGAGGAAGGAGGGGCAGCTGCTGTGGAGCATGTCTTGCCCAGACATGGCTGGGTTCATGAAAGTGGCAGTGTGTCCCCTGAGTACACGGCAGAGGAATCCGACAGCCGGCTGGGGCTTTAATAAAGCAGCTGTCTCACACATCTCGAGGACAGTCGATAGGCCTGTAATTTCCCATTTATTTCCTCGAGGTTGTTGTCAGGTTTCACGTATTCACCAGGAAAGGAAGGAGAGGAGCATGTCGGCACGGAGACACAAGGCTTCCGATGCACCAATGTCAGAGTCCTATTCACCAAATGACTGTTTAAAAGACGCACACTGTATCATAGTCCGAAGCAGTCCAAGGTCATACACTGCAGTCAGCCAAAATAAGGGTAAGGCATAAGACTAGTCCTTTCCACACTGTTCAAAGCAAAGTAATCTCACCAGCTGTAAGCCAAAAGGTATTTCACAAACCAAGGTTCACCAGTAGAGATTCAAGCTGTAGCAGTTACACTGACATTGCTTCCAGCACCTTGCTGATCCAGCTACTTATGCCCATTTCCCAAGTGATCTCACTTCTTGGCCCTCTTCTCAGTCAACCGACTGGATCTCCTCAGTTGAATGGCATCAGATCTTAATTCCAGCCTAGGTGGAATATTTAGTGGCTGGTTTGCTTCCTGAAGCCCTTGATTCTGCCCTGACTCTGTATGCCAGGGGTGGGCACCCTACGGCCCGTGGGCCGGATCTGGCCCAGCAGCCGATGCTGTCCAGCCCTTGGCTCCCTCAAGGCTTTGTCCTGAAGAGAGGGAAACGAACTCCCATTAGGGCAGCTACAAAAGTGAAGAAGCAGGCAGGCAGGCAAGCGGAGGGGAAGGGAAAGGAGGGGAAAGAAGAGGAGGCGGCCAGGAGCAAGAGCATGCCTTCACCCTCCTCCTCCTCCCTTTACTTCCTCCTCACACGCTCCCCCCTCTCTCTTGCCTCAGCGCTCTTTCCCTTCTTCTGTTTCCTGTCTTCCTGTTTCCTTTCCTCCCTCCCTCTTACCCCCTTTCATTCCTTCATTCCTTCCCCCTTCCACCACCTGAACGGAAAAGGGAAGGAGTGGGAGTGCAGCAATGGAGAGGGGGCAGGGCCAGAGCGGGGAAAGGGGCGGGGCAGAGGGGGGGCGCTTCCATTCCTGCCTCGTCTTCCTCCTCTTCTGCCTCTTTGGGCATATTGAGGATTTGTGCCAAGTTTGGTTCTGATCCATCATTATTTGAGTCCACAGTGCTCTCTGGGTGTAAGAGAACTACAACTCCCAAACTCAAGGTAAATGCCCAGCAAACCCTTTCAGTACTTTCTGTTGGTCTCATGAGAGTTCAGTGTGCCAAGTTTGGTTCAAGATGGCTGAATGGCCATCTGTGAGGAATGCTTTGTGTTTTTCCCTTATGGCAGAAGGAGGTTGGACTGGATGGCCCTTGGAGGTCTCCTCCTACTCTAGGAACCCGTTGTTGTTGTTGTTATAATTATTGGCTGAATGGCCATCTGTGAGGAGTGCATTGATTGTGTGTTTCCCTTATGGCAGAAGGAGGTTGGACAGGATGGCCCTTGGAGGTCTCCTCCTACTCTAGGAACCTGTTGTTGTTGTTGTTGTTGTTGTTGTTAGCAGAGGCTGAATGAATATTATCATCATCATTATTATTATAATGTTCTCACTGAAATAATGTTCTCACTCTCTTTTTCATTGCTCATAACATATACGCTTATCAGTCTTATTAATATATCAAAAACGCAATGTAGTGCGTTTTTTTAATTATTAAAGAAATTCAATTGATATTACGTAGAATGTAGTTCAGCCTTTAGGTGCGGCCCTCCATAATATTTTTTGGCTTTTGTGTGGCCCCTTGGAAAAAATGATTGCCCACCCCTGCTGTATGCCTACCTCCTTGGGGCTACTGCTCCTGCTCTGCAGAGGTGGGTTCCTCAGTGTCAGACTGCTCGTGCTGCTGATCTATGTTTGTCCCTGACTCAGATGCTCGACAAATAAACCCTTCCCTTTCATCCTCAACACAAACCATGACAACCAATAGATTCCACATGTCTCTCATTTTACCCAGTGTTTGGGTCACTATACAATTCCTTTTAAAACCCACACCAGACTGCATTGTGGGGAGGCCAAGCTGAAAGTATAGGTGACATTAAGGACTTCATCCCATGAGCAGCGAGAAAACAGGGGGAAGCGGAGGGAACAGTCTTGCTTCATTTTCTCTTGTTGACGTCCATATTCTGAGATGACTGGCCATCTCACATTCTTTTCCTGTCTTTTCCCTACTTTTCCTGTCTTTGCAGTTTGGAGTCAGAAGAGCGGGGTAAAATCCCGAAATAAAATAAATAAATAAATTTCCCTATTGTTTGCAGTTTCGAGTCAGGAAGCACCCGTGTGTTTCCATGTGCTTCAGAAACAGAGTCGGAGTCCCACCAGAAGTGCCCTTATGTCATGTGATGGCCTCCGTTGGACTCTGTTTCCGAAGCACATGGAAATGGAGCCCAGGCTGTATGGGATGAGATCCTTACACACAAATGGCAGTTAGTTTCCAGAATTTTGACTAATCCTGGGTGTTATGTGAGAATGGGAAGCTGTGCTTTCTGTTTATCCCCAGAGACACTATTTCCTTTACATTACTTTTGAATATTTATGTGTGTGCTCTGTGGCCTGAAGACATCACCAAGGAGCCTGTCTGTACCTGAATCATGTTCTCTTTGCTTGGTAGCCCCGGAAGCTACATCGAATGCACTAAGTTTTAGTACAATGTTTAAAGGAGAA
Organism: Anolis apletophallus; assembly: GCA_030556195.1. Taxonomy (NCBI): domain Eukaryota; kingdom Metazoa; phylum Chordata; class Lepidosauria; order Squamata; family Anolidae; genus Anolis; species Anolis apletophallus. The sequence continues at coordinate 34,105,222 of JARBWK010000011.1, read as the reverse complement.
ATGCTAGTTGATGAATTCTCTTCCTTCCCTGAATAGTTTCAGGAACTTGGACAACTCCTTTTAACTTCTGACTAAAACCCAAAGTTGGGTCACTGTCCCACTGACCGAAAAGCCAGTAGCATCCACTGTTTCCATTCCTGTGGCCATCCATGTCAAACTCTCACGATGGGTTATGATTATTATGACAATGGCAAAGCACCCAACAAAGAAAAGCTGCCCTCGGGCAACCTCTAGCTTTCTAAACCCTTTGCCCCAGAGGAGTGGAAGATTGGCACCTGTCAATCTTTGTCTCCTCTTAAAGCCTCCCAGCTCCCTGGCCATGCATATTCATATGTTTGTGTCAGCACCGCAGAGGCTTCGAGGGGGTCTCTTGACGGGCACCCGGCCCATTAACTATTCATGGAATACACCAGGCCAACGTGTAAATACTAATTACTTTGGCAGATCGCTGGCTTATTAAGTGGAGATTTCAAGCGTTGCTCAGACAATTATGCTCTGGCAGGAAACAGTCTGGTATGTTCCACAGACGGCACACAGCTACTCACCACCATGTTCCTCTGCTTCTTCCTTCCCCTGTTGCAGTTTTATTTATCCTATGTGAGGCAAGTACTACAGGGCCACAGAGCAGAGATACTTTGGAACTGGAACATGCAGATGTAATTGCTTGGACTACGGCTCCCAGCATCCCTCAGTCATCGTGGCCATTGCCACACTGACCATTGCATTTGTGGAGGTGCACTGAACTAGTATAAAAGTTGGAATCCTGTGAGTGACATACATTAGCGTTGATTGATGTTATGCACAAGTATGTCTTGTTTTGGATGAAGTACAATTTGGTGAAGAGAAAAGGAAAGGAGATGCAGCAGGGAAAATACTGTTTTATGTTTGTTTATTTATTTATGTTTCAAACTTCTATACCGCCACTCCCCGGAGGCTCGGAGCGGTTTACAGTTTGATTCATAACACAATAACAATACAGAACAGACATTGCAGCAGAAGCAATACAGGGTTGGAACATAAATAAGGGAGGAAACATAAGGATCGCATACATTCGAAAATGGAAGGGGGATAGGGATTGGATAGAACCAGGGTCCATACCGATTGACCCCTTACTGGGATTGTCCCATGGTGGCAGTTGGCGACCATCAAAGGGAGGCAGCCGCGGGACTCCCAAAGAGCCCTGTAGGATCACAAGGTTGGGAGGGAGAAGGAGATCATCTCCGACCCTTGGGCCTTGTGTTCTCAAAGGCTGTCTCCTTACAAGTCCAGCAACCTGACTCGAGGGCTGGCAGCTCTCCGAAGGACATTTCGAAGTTCCAAGGTTTGAACTCCAGAATCTCCTCAAATGAAATGTCCTCTGGGTCCCCGAGCTAAACACTCTGGTCCTCTTCCACCGTTGAAGACCAGCAGCATTCACAACAGTCCTGGGGACTCTGTGATCACAATGAGTCATTGATCCGGTCCTAGGCTGGGTGATCTGGTTGGTTCCCAGTGCTCTTCGGCGAGGCCGGAAGTTCGCTCTAGGAGACTCTTGTTCTTCTTCCATCGTTTCCGCTTCCTGGGACGATTACGCGGTTTCCGGTGGGAGTTCGCTGTCAATTTCCGGTCTTTGGCTGGAGAAGATGTCCGGTCCGCTCCAGCGTCCTCAAGGTCGGTCGCCATATTTGAATGGCCCTCGACCATCCACCCCCCCCCCCAGATCTCTTCGGCAGGGGGGATTTGGGCAGCCGACAGAATCTCCGAGACGTCCAGCGCTGGTATAGAACCACTAAAGACGGGTCGGCTCAAGCCATCTCCCAGTGGTGAATGCCCAGATGGTGGGCCAGACTCCAGTCTTGGATTCTGATCAGCTGCTGAAGGTGGGTGTCCATGTGTCGACTCACCGGTCCCTCCCGTGTCATGGAGGGGTCTCTGTCCAGGTTCGTTTCCTTCCCTAGTCGTCCTCTCTGTGTTAATACGGGTAGTTTGAGCAGCAGTCAGTTCTGTCTCCCCTCTGGTCTCTGGGCAATCCATATCGGCCCAGAGGCCTCCGGTTTGGAAGACCCAGGATTTATCCCAGTCCATCTCGGGGACCGCAGGGGGATCTGGTTGGGAGTTGACTGATGCTGCGGCTCCGAAGATTGAATGGGGATCTTGTAGAGTTAAGATGCCCATTCTCCTCAGGAGGTTGCCATAATTATGGAAAAAGCTCTACGAGCCTTCTGTATTCTTCGATCAGAAATTCAACTGTTGAAGGGTCTGGTTGAATCGGGTATGCTCCTCGCGGCTCTGGGGTTTGGCCACTTCCATGAGTCTCAAGGGTCTTTGTATGGTGGCGGTCCGGCTCGGTCGGTTCGTTCCGCTGCTTAGGGGTCGACTTTGCAGGATTCCTCCTACTTAACGACCTCAGAATTTTTGCTGTAGTGGCCGTCACCGGAAGGACGACCCAGCGTTCTGGATATCCACCATCCCCCGGATCCGGTCCTCTTCCATGTACCCCAAGATGAGAGTTCAGCAGCCAAACTACTTTCCCAGGGGTTTGAGGATCTCCAATGGCCCCATCATGAGGCCAGGGATCAAACTCAGCCCCTCCAGGGACAGAGTTATGTCGCTGGTGAGTCTGAGGCAGATAGTCAGGTAGATCAGGCAAGCTCAGCCGGAGCTCTCTCAAAGGGCTCTCTACAGCCAGCGCCATCTTGAAAGGTGGTTGATCTTCTCTCCCTTAGAAGGCAGAGGAATTGGTATATGGAAGTCGAGCCCCTCACCACTCACTGGGACTAAAACACAATGAAATTGTACCAGCTGCTCTTTTCTCTCCAAGATGCCAAAGGAAGTGGAATATGGAGGGAGAGTGTCTCACCAAATAACAACGGACCTGGATCAGGCTGCTCTTCTCTCCCTCAAAGTTCAGAACATTGGAATATGAAGGGAGGTCACTGACGCCAAATCGCCATGAGTCTGAGCCAGATTGTTCTTTCCCTCAAAGAGATAAGCATCTCACCAGTCATTGGGACCAAATCATAATGGATCGATCAAACTGCTCTTCTCTCCCTCAAAGGCAAGAGGCACTGAGACATGGATGTAGGCCTCCTCTCACCAGTCACAGGAGACAAAATACAATGGATACAGACCAAGTTGTTATCTTCTTCAAAGATTGGAGAATTGAAACACAGAAGTAAACCTCTCACCAGTTCCTAGACCAAAGCACAATGGATCTTGGCCAGGCCGCTCCTCTCTGCCTCAGGAAATTGGAATATGAAGGTATGCCTCTCACCAGTCACTGATGCCAAACCACAATGGATTTGGATTAGGTTGCTCTTCTCTCTTTCAGTTGCCAGAGGAATTGAGGCATGGAGGTCGGCATCTGACTAGCCACTGGGGCCAAAGCACAATGGATGCAGACCAGGCTGATCTCTCCTTCCAAGAACAGAGGAATTGGGACATGAAGGTAGGCCTCCCTACAGTCACTGACACCAAAATATACCAGATCTGGACCAGGCTGCTCTTCTCTTTCTCAGAGACGTCATGATGACAACAATTTTTTTTCCCGACTTATATACCACCCTTCCCGAAAAGGCTCAGGGTGGTTCACAGCAACATACTTGAAAACATAATAAAAACAGATTAGGACCAGAGTAGGGGTTACAGCTTAGAGATTGAACGCCTGACGGAACAGGTTGGTCTCACAGACCCTCCGAAAAGCCTGTAGATCAGTTACTGCTCGTGCCTCTGGGAGGGCGTTCCAAAGGGTAGGCGCTGCTACAGAAAAAGTGTGCTGCCGCGTCGATGACAAGCGACAGATCTTAAGTGATGGAACCTCTAGTAGGTTTTGCTCCATGGACCGTAGTGCTCTCTGGGGAAAATGCAGGGAAAGGCGGTCCTTCAGGTACACTGGCCCCAGACCATGCAAGGCCTTAAAGGTTAGCACCAGCACTTTGAAGGCAACCCGGTACTCGATAGGGAGCCAGTGCAAGCGCTGTAGGACTGGTGTGATGTGGCACGATAGTATCACTCCAGCCAGCAGTCGAGCTGCAGCGTTTTGCACCACCTTCAGTTTCCGGATTACCGACAAAGGAAGGCCAATGTAAAGGGTGTTACAGTAGTCCAGTCTCAAGATGACCGTGGCCTGGATTACCGTGGCCAGGTCGTCACCGGAAAGGTAGGGTGCTAGCCGCCTTGCCTGGCGCAGATGGAAAAACGCTGCTCTGCTCACGGTGGAAACCTGAGCCTCCATCGCCAGCAGAGGGTCCAATTGGACCCCCAGGCTTTTAACAAGAGGCGACGGGCTAACCACCTCACCTTCCATTATTGGCAGCCAGAGCTCGCCGCCCGGGTGACCCAGCCACAGGACCTCTGTCTTCGACAGGTTCACCTTCAACCTGCTGGCCCGTAGCCACCCAGTCACGGCTTCCAGGCACCGATGGAAATAATCGGGTACAGAGTCCAGCCGGCCTTCCATCCTCAATTATGAAGATGAGATTCTTCTTGCTCCTGACCAAGGTAGTATTTTGTGTGGAGGACACCATTGAATGGACCAACACTTCTCCACATTGTGGTGGCCGCTGCTTCTGCAACTGCTCTTGTAAGTCGCCCATTGCAAACTACGGTATGTCACCAGCATCCCAAGAGGTTCGGCATAGTTTTGAGAAGATTGTGCTCCCATGTCACATCCACTACCACTACCTAGCTTCACCAAGCTAAGTATCAGGAGGCCTCATTAATGTCAGCAAAGTGCCTCGACCAAGTAGCTCTGTCAAAAATGCAAACAAAGAAATTACTGTGAAATCAGCAGAGAAGTCAACCGTTTCAAAGGAGGCTGGGGGAGGAATGCCCCCTAGGGAGAAGCCAACTCACAAAGACAGCAAGTTTGACAGCCTTTGAGTTTGGGGAAGGGAACTTCTAGAAAGAAGTTGCAAGGTAGAGGGAGCAGGGGAAAGAAAAGGGGGCAGCTGTTGGGTTGCAGCACTCAGGTATTCTCTTGTATAAGAAACTACGTAGCTGTACCCGTCACACGTTGCTGTGGCCTACCTTTCCTCCCTATTTCTCTCCTTCCTTCCTTCCTTGCTTCCTTCCTTCCCCTTTTTTCTTTCATTCTCTCCTTCCTTCCTTCCTTTCTTCTCTTCTCCTCCCCCCCCCCCCCTTTTTCGTTCCCGTCCTCTTTCTCCCCTTTCTTCCTTCTCTTCCTATTCTTGGTCTGCAACTCCCCACAGTCTTCCTGATTCTCCCCTTTCTAACTATCTATCTCTGCAACTCCCCACAGTCTATCTATTTTATCTATCTATCTCTATCTAATCTATCTATTTTATCAGTCCAGGAATTGCTGGAAATTGCAGAATATGAATATGCAGGGATTGGGATGCTCTCAAAGAAATCCAAGGAGAAGAAAGCTTGCAGCTTGGAAGCCATGCATTTGGATCATCCTCCTCTCCTAAAGGACCTGGTGTAGGAGATGCTTGGAGCTGTAGTCCGGAAGAGAGTGTGGATACCCTATTGTGTGTTTTGTTTGCCAGGGGTAGTCATTTTGTGCATGCGCTGTAATGTCTTTTTGCCTTTTTTGCCTTTTTAAATCCCTTCCGCTGTATTTTTCAGTGTTTTTATGAGTGATGGTCACTCGTTGGCCTGATAGGTGTATTGTGTCCAAATTTCGTGACAATTTCTCCAGTGGTTTTTGAGTCATGTTAATCCCACAAGCAAACATTACATTTTTATTTATATAGATGGATGAGTTTCAAGGCTATCATAGTTCTGCCCCCTAGACCAGTGTTTTTCAACCTTTTTTGAGCTGCGGCACATTTTTTACATTTACAAAATCCTGGGGCACACCACCAACCAAAATGACACTCTAACACAGTAATACATATAGTTGATATGTTTTAAAATGTATTTATACACTCAGTGTGAAACCTGGGCCTGTTTCGATGAACACAACATAGTTATCCTGGCAGGAATGGCAGAAAGACACACACAAAGGTCTTGCTCAACAGCTGGGAGTTATAGTTCACCCACAATCAAAGAGCATTCTGAACTCCACCAATGATGGAATGGAATCAAACTTCCCACACAGAACTACCATAACCAAGAGAAAATACTATAAGAGTTTGGTGGGCATTGACCTTGAGTTTTGAAGTTGTAGTTCACCTATATCCAGAGAGCACTGTGGAGGGGAGGGAGGAAGACATGGGGCGAGTCTGCACAGTAGTCACGTCTTCCTCCCTCCCCCCTCCCGCAGAAGCGGCACCGTGAGCAAAGCGAGGCAAAGCAAGCAAAGCGAGGCTGGGAAGAAGGGAGCCCGAGTGGAGAAGAAAAAGTGTTTGGCAGGAGGGGAAAGAAAGGGTATTGGAGGTTCCAATTTCCCACGGCACACTGGTTGGGAAACACTGCCCTAGACAAACGTTGCACTCTAAATATAAGAAGACCTCTCACCACAGCACACCCTAGAGTGTAAAACTGGCACAACACCTAATGAGGGCAATGCATCACATTCTTCCTTCCTGGCCACAAGGCATCACCATGTTTTTCCAGTCCAGAAGGACATTGTGGTTGTTGTTGTTGTTGTTGTTACTATGTGTTCCATACAGAAAGTCTGTGTTGAAATTGACCTCACTGGAGACCTTTAGGCATCTCTTGTCACCAATTGACAGACAACTCTGGCTAAGCCGATTGGGGGATTCTGAAAACTTTTCCAAGCACTGGAAATATGTCTGACTAGGTCTATCTTTTCTCTATTGTTTCCTCAGCTTTGCATTTAGACTGAGCTGGGGCTTTTAATGGCTAGAAGCGTTGGGAATCGGAGCTGTTAGGCTCAAAAAATAACTCTCACTTGAGGTGATTCCACAATAAATGTAGCAGAGTGCTCGAAGAAAACTCCATAACTAGCAGAAACTTACATGCGGTGACTCAGGATTAGCTTCCATTTGACAGGTTGGCACAGGATTGCACAGTCACAACTTTAGGTTCAAAATATTTATTGAAGTAAAAGGAAGCCCATTATAGATAGAAAAGGGTCTTGGAGCTAACTAGCTCACTAAGCTCATCTTCTAAGGTAAAAGGATAAAATATCAAAAGTGATGGGAATCAGAGCTGTTAAGCTCGAAAATAACCCTCACTTGGGGTGATTCCACAAAAAATATAGCAGAGTGCCAGAAGCACAGTTCATAACAGCTTATGTGCAGTGAGCAAGGATTAGCCTCCATTCAATAGGATGGCACAGGATTGCAGGAGCCACAACTTCATAGGTGCCAAAATATATGTTTATTAAAGTCAAAAGAAATCAATTCTAGATAGAAAAGGTTCTTAGAGCTAATTAGCTTACTAAGCTATCTTCTAAGAGAAGAAAAAGGATAAAAATAAGAAAATATCCATGCAACTACATCTGGAAAAAGATTACCCATAAGGCCACCCTAGGCCATGGCCTAGTGGTGCAAGCCAAGGGGGGCGCAATTCAGACGGACCCCAAAAAATGTTGAAACAAAACCGCAACGCAACTCTCTCTCTCTCTCTCTCTCTCTCTCTCTCTCTCTCTCTCGGGGGAGGGCAGGGGGAGAGCGCTGCGAGGGGGAGGGGGAGGAGGGAATGGCGCCCCCTCCTCGCCATTGCCCCTGCCCCCTTTTCAAGGAAGGAGGGCGCGCCGCGAAGAGGAGGAGGTGGAGGGAAGCCCCGCCCCTGGGCCGCTGCCGGCACAGTGGGTGGGGCTTCCGTCCGCTTCCTCCTTGACTCAAGGAAGTCGGGTGCATGGCACCACGAGGAGAAGGAGGAATTTGGGGGTGCGGTAGAGGTTGGTTTGGGGGCGTAATTCCAAACTGTGGCCTAGGGCGCCAAAAGGGGTTAATCCGGGCCTGGACAAGAGTGTCCTTACTCAAATAAGACAAAAGGAAGAGAGAGGCCAAAATTGAGAATGACCACATGGCCAAACCAAGAAAATAAAGCCAAGGCAATAAAATACCTTTAAAGAGGAAGTTACCTTTTGCTAAATATTCAAAGGAGGAGATAGCGGCAAGCAAGAAGAGTAAAGACAAAGCCCCTTCAAAGCCATTTCTGAGATAGGTATGCATAGGAATTTAAGGGAGGAATCCCTCTGTCACACACCAGGGCTGGGAAAGCACCTCTGAACCAATATCACTCACCAGAGTTCAGTATAATCAAAGCAGTTTATTGAAGAAATAAAATAGCTTCAGCAAAAGGATAAAAATGATTAAAAGTCGTATAAAGTATTGTCCATAAAAAAGAGTCACTTAAACATTGGAAACAAGAATCGAAACACCAATCTCAGGAAACAGGAAAGCCCAAAAACATGACAAGAACCAAAAGTAACAAGAGCCTCTGATTCCAAAATACTCCAGGACAGCAAAACCAGACACATGAAAATACATGAACAAAACTTGAGCATTAAATCCAAGGCATGAAAAGTTACAGACCAACCGTGCCCTTCGAGTAAGAATTTCTGAACATAAATCGTGCGTTAGACTTGAAAAACAAGATTCAATTTTATATTCCCATTGCTTTCAACATAAACATTCACCAGACGAATTGAAATTTTCTTGTGTTGAAATTGTTAAAGCAGATACACATGCTAATATGCACACAGAACTCATACGTGCCGAAAATCGCTGGATTCTAACCCTCTCCACAGAGTTTCCTCAAGGGTTAAATGAAAATATATCCCTTCAATCTTTACTCCTTTAAGGATTCTGCCTCCTCTTCTGGTGTTTGCAATTGTGATTTAATGATTCAGACCTTAAATGTAATGTGTTGTAAGGGTTACATGCCTTACTCCATTGAGTTTGGCCCGTGCATAACTATCTACTAGACTGTGGTATGTTTAAATTACTATTATGGTTGCTAAGTTCACTATGTTTGATAAATATCTGGTTATTTTGAATTTGCAATTGTGACTTATGGATTCAGACCTCAAATGTAATGTGCTGTATGCCTTACTCTCTTAAGTTTGGCCCATGCATAACTATTTACTAGACTGTGGTATGTATAAATGGCTATTATGTTGCTATGTCCACTATATTCAACAAGTATCTGTGCATTTTCAATTTGCAATTATGATTTGATGATTCAGACCTTAAAAGTAATGCCTTACTCCCTTGAGTTTGGCTCATGCAAAACCATTCACTAGACTGTGGTATATATAAATTGCTATTATGTTTGATATGTTCACTAAGTTTAATATGTATCTGTGCATTTTTAATTTGGACCTACTGTGTATTACCTGACCCTTTATATCTGTTCTAGAAACGGTGGATGCCTCGGTTGCCATATTGTGATAGTGGTTTTGATAAAGCGCCTATCGGTGCGAAACGGAGAAGGATTCCTTATGCTGCCGTCAACCAGGCTTTTGATGTTCTAATATTGGCACCACTTGATATGATTTCGCCCTTCGTATGCACGTCATCTACTATTGGACTATGATAATGAACTTTAATTTGTGATATTTCCACACTCCAGACCAGTGAACTCTATGTCTATGGACTTAATATTGACAGAATGTACTGATTGAATTGTGGTCTGTGAGTACAACATTGACTGATTGAATACATAAGAATACTGATGTTTCAGATTTAAACAATTTTGATTATTGCCTTTATTTCATTTGGGTCTTTACACTTATGAAAAGTTACAGGAACATCAGCATGATTGTAAATCCAAGGCACATTAATATTGAACCCAAGAAGGAATTACTGTCTAAACCAAACGTTGGTTCCTCTGAAGACACAAGCTCAGACACCTGTTTCGTCCATGTGCTCTTTACTGTAATGGCCAAAGAGAGGAAGTCCTGCCCCTCAGATGACTTCAGAAAGGGGAGGAGTTAGGGTGGTGACATCATGTATGGAGCCAAACACAACACCTCCCATAAATGTCCACATGGCAGAACAATAGGACAAAGTCCTTGCAGGTGAAGGCAAACAGGTACATAGTATATATACATAACAAGCCCCCATGGGGGCGCAATATGACTCCTATCGAAATAGGTCTCCTCCCCTGGATCCCCAATTAACACATTCCAACCTTGACTCCCTTCGGAAACCAAACACAAGTCTGCACATCTAATGCTTGACCATCCCAGAATCCTCAGTTTCATCATGGCTAACACCACTCTCCTGTCCAAAATTCCCATTTCCAGACCCCTGTGGGTCTGCAAGATCTTGGTCATTTGACACTGAAACCTCAGGCAATGAAACAGATGCAGGCTGAACCGCTACACCCTCACTCTAATTCTATCTAGGCTAACGACTCATTGAGGGCTGGAGACTTGTGCAGTCAGGGATGAAACTCAACAAAAAGTATCCATGCGGCTATATTTTGCCTGGAGAAAGGCAAAATGCATCCTTACTGGAAGGGAGACAAAGGCAAAAAGAGGGCAATGGAAAATGACCGTATGGCCAAAATCCATGGCAATAAAATATCTTTTAAAAGGAAGTTACCTCATCCCTCACAGAGATTCCACTGCTACATCATCAAAGGGGGAGGAAATAGTGGCAAGCATAAGAGTAAAGACAAAGCTCCTTCCGGGAAAACCATGCATAGGAATGTGGGGAAGAATCCCTCACTCTAATCCTATATCTAAGTCTAGCTACTCATTGAGGACTGGAGACTTGTGCAGTTCAGGGATGAAACCCAACAAAAAATCCACTTCTGTTTCGAGGAGGAGAGGGAGGGGGGGGAGAAGCCAAAAATATATTCATGCAGTTGACTGGTGATTGTGCTACATCTCTCTTCTGACAAATTCGACATTGGGGCAGTGCCTAGAGGCCGTGACTGGATGGCTGCGAGCTAGCCGGTTGAAGGTGAACCCATCGAAGATGGAGATCCTCTGGCTGAGCCGCCCTATGGGAGGGGGGTGTCGACTGCCTACCCTGGACGGCGTGGCACTTTGCCCGTCGCCCTTGGTAAAGAGTCTAGGGGTCCAGTTGGACCCGCTGCTGACTATGGAGACCCAGGTCGCCATGGTCAGCAGATCAGCATTTTTCCACCTGCGGCAGGCTAGACAGCTGGCACCTTACCTGTCTAACGGCGACCTTGCTACGGTGATCCAGGCGACGTTCATCTTGAGACTAGACTACTGTAACGCCCTCTACATTGGCCTTCCTCTGTCCACGATCCGGAAACTCAAGCTTGTGCAGAATGCTGCAGGACGTCTACTCGCCGGGGCTCCGGCGAGATGCCACATAGCACCTAACCTGCAGCAGCTACACTGGCTCCCAGTGGAGTACCGGATTGTGTTCAAAGTGTTGGTATTAACCTTTAAGGCCATACATGGTCTGGGGACTGTGTACTTGAGGGACCGTCTCTCCCCATACATTCCCCAGAGATCACTGTGGTCTGGAGATCAAAACCTATTAATGGTTGCCTCGGTCAAAACTTACCACCTATCCTCTACGAGGTAAAGAGCTTTCTCTATTGTAGCTCCGACACTGTGGAACTCTCTGCCGGATAGCACTCAGGCTCTTACAGAAATATCGGTATTTAGAAGAGCCTGTAAAACAACACTGTTCCGACAAGCATTTAACATCAATGGTCCCAACTGACTGTCCTATATCTTTAGTGTTCTGGTATTGTGACAAGCTGTTCAGTAGTTTTATAGCGTTTTAATTATATAGTGTTAAATTGTTTTATTGAAATTGTTATGCTTTTATCTATGTAAACCGCCCCGAGCCTAAGGGAATGGAGCGGTATATAAATTTGAATAATAAATTAATAAATAAAATCATTATATTGCCTTCCAATGCGCCCATCTCTGTGATCAAGCTACTCTTAATGCGGCAACAACAAGGATCAGAGAAAAACGTGGTTACCTTAAGTGCAGCAATTCAAAAGAGGCAAGGCTTATCATAGAAACAAGGCTGGGATGATCAACTGAACTTTGATAGCAGATGAAGGGAGGGAAGCGACGCTTTAGTATCCACCCCACGTTCTTCTCCGAAATGTCAAAAGTATGCTTTTCTATAAGAGCATAATAATCAAACTTGCCAAGTGTGGGAGCTGACTTCTACGTTACCCTTTGTGGGCCCATCCTGCAAATCTGCCTCCAGAAAAACAGAAGAAAACAAAACTCCACTCATCCTTAGTAATTGCCGGTTGCATCCAGTCCTGTCCAAACAGCCTGTTTTCGGTGACGCAGCAACCGCAGAAGTGAGGCAGCTGGGTTTTGTTTAATACCCTGCACAAGTAATGATCTGACGCCACGTGTGGCGTTGGAAGACATCAACCAAAGGGCTACCGAGATCCCATTAATGAGCCTCTGAGAGATAATTAAGCATCAGTTAGTGAAACAGTCATTTAGCGGAAGGGGGGATAAAAAGGAACCTGTCAGCTGGATAGCTAAAGCCCCCTTTGCCGCCAATGATGCGTCGCATGCCCACGCTATCTCCCAACCCCTGCATTTACCTTGGATCCTTAAGAAAGATCTTTGCACATTAGCACAGAAATGGATCAAACTCAGCAACATGTGAGGAGGGGGAGAGAAATACAGGTGTCTCCTTGCACACTCTCCCCATGATACGAGTCACATTAGGAAAGCTGGTACAGAAGGAAGGCCGGCAAAACAATTGCAGCTGGTGAGTTCCATGGATGCATATACCGTGTAAAATTGATGCCTTTCACGACCACTATAACTGCCATGGAATCATGGGAATAGCATTTCCACATCCTTCTCTGTCAAAGTCCTGGTGCCTCGCCAAACTATACATCCCAAGATCCCATCACATTGAGTCACCACAGTGTCTAACAGCATTCGTTCTCTATATTTGAAAAGGTGTTATAAGGAAGAGAAAGCAGACATTGTGTTGTCGAAGGCTTTCATAGCCAGAATCACTGGGTTGCTGTGAGTTTTCCAGGCTGTGTGGCCATGTTCCAGAAGCATTCTCTCCTGATGCCATAGATGTGGGCAAAACGTCAGGAGAGAATGCTTCTGGAACATGGCCATACAGCCCGGAAAACTCACAGCAGCCTAAAGCAGACATAATAATAACAACAACTTTATTTTTATACCCTGCCACCATCTCCCCAAGGGGACACTGGGCAGCTTACGTGAGGGCAAGTCCAAATCACAGATAAAACAACAGCAATTAAAATCAGACAAATAAAAACATCATAAAGTACAACAACAACAATAACAACAACAACAACATAAAAGCAATATCATGGCTGAAAAGCAGAATCAAAGCTGGCTCAAGTAAGTGCAGTGAAATTCCTAAATAGAGCCGGGGAAAGTGCAAAATTCAAGTGTGCCAGTCTAGTGGGAGTACCTATGGCCATAAGGTGTCGGGATTAGTGGGGGATGGACCAAACTAAACTGCAGGAGTTTAGATAGGGTCAAGCCAATTCTCTGGTGAAACTGCCTAATCAAAGGCACAATGGAACATCCAAGTTTTTAAGTTCCTACGGAAGGTGGACAAGGTGGGTGCTTGTCTGATCTCCTTGGGAAGGGAGTTCCAGACATTATTTCCTGCTGCCCTGGAAACTAGAACTCTATGGAGCAGTGGGTTCAATGGAGATTCCATTAGGAACATTAAAAAGAACTTCCCAACTGTAAGGAGAGCTGTTCAACTGTGGAACTCACTGCCTCAGGATCCAGTGGAGGCTCCTTCTCTGGGTGCTTTCAATCAGAGACGGGATGGACATCTGTCGAAGGTGCTTGAATTGTGTCTTTCCTGCTAGGAAGAAGGGGGTTTAAATTGGATGTCCCTTGGGGTCTCTTCCAACTCTACGATTCTATGATCCTATGTCAACAGGGGTCTGAGAAGCTACTTTTCAACATCTACATGAAACCGCTGGGTGAGGTCATCCGGAGTTTTGGAGTACGGTGCCATCTCTACACAGATGACGACCAACTCCACTACTCTTTTCCATCAAATTCCAAGGAAGCCCCTCGGATATTGGACCAGTGCCTGGCCGCTGTGACGGTTTGGATGAGGAGGAACAGGCTGAGGATCAATCCCGTTAAGACAGAGGTCCTCCAGGTCAGTCGCTCGTCTGATCGGGGTATTGGGTGGCAACCTGTGCTGGATGGGGTTACACTCCCCCTGAAGTCACAGGTCCGCAGTTTGGGGGCTCTCTTAGATTCAGCGCTGACGCTTGATGCTCAGGTGTCGGCGGTGGCTGGGAGAGCCTTCGCACAGTTAAAACTCGTGCGCCAACTGCGACCATACCTCATGAAGTCTGACTTGACCACGGTGGTCCACACCTTGGTTATCTCTAGATTGGATTACTGCAATGTGCTCTACGTGGGGCTTCCCTTGAAGACGACCCGGAAACTTCAACTTGTCCAATGCTCGGCTGCCAGATTAATAACTGGGGCAGGTTACAGGGAGCGGTCGACCCCCCTGTTTAAAGAGCTCCACTGGCTGCCATTTATTTTCCGAGCCCAATTCAAGGTGCAGGTGATTACCTATAAAGCCCTAAATGGTTTGGGACCCGCCTACCTTCGTGACCGGCTCTCCTCCCATGAACCAGCTCGAGCCCTTTGCTCTTCAGGATAGGCCCTCCTTTCGCCCCTGCCACTCTCACAGACTCGGCTTGTGAGCACTAGGGAGAAAGCCTTCTCTTCTGTGGCCCCCCACCTTTGGAATTCCCTCCCGGGAGAGATTAGGAATGCTCCCTCACTAGAATCCTTTAAAAAACAACTGAAAACCTGGTTCTTCCACCAGTTCTTTGGAGATTAGACTCCCAAATGCCCCCGTTTTGCTGAGACCTTTCCCCCTATATGATCCTCTATGTTTTTGACACTACTCCAGCTATCTCCCCCGAGTTTTTAAACACTTTATATGTACATGTGGCTTGCCCTGACATTTCTGTTTTAGATTCATCTGTGTTGTTGTATTTTCAAAGATGTATTTTTATTGTGTTTATTGTTTTTGATTTTTTTCCCCTGTGATTTGTTGCTCGGGCACGGCCCCATGTAAGCCGCTCCAAATCCCCTTTGGGGAGATGGATGTGGATTAGAAATAAATTATTATTCTTATTATTATTATTACTTTGGAGCTATCCATGGTCCTGGGTGTATTCTGAGAACTGTTTCAGCACCTCGAAGAGTTCCTTCAACGTTTGAAAGTGGATTTATTGGCTCATTAAAATAGGAGCCAGCCTCTTAAAGGCCACCATACCGAACATGACCCAACTGGGCCAGGCCCAGCTTAGTCTTTGGCTTCCAACATTAGCAAGAAAATGTTGTCAGGAAACTTCCAAACTACACGGAGAAGTAAGAGTCCTTAGACGATCCCACAACATCTTGGTACAAATGCTCTAAATCAGGGCTGTCCAACAGGCGGCCCGGGGGCCGTACCCGGCCCCCCCAGCCTCCTGGACACGGCCCCCCAGCCTCCTGCAAGAATTTATTTCTTTTTTAAAAAAAATGGTTTTTAATGGCGGGGAGGCGGGGCAGGAAGGAGGAAGGGAGCCAGCTCCTCCTCCCTACACCACCCCCTCCGTCCCTCTCTCTGCGCCAAAAAGGAGAAGTAGGCGGCGCCAAGGGCGGCGCATCACACCAGGCATCTGACGCGCCGCCCTTGGCGCTGCCTTCTGCTCCTTTCGGTGGCTCCCCCTCCCTAGGAAGGGCGAGGGAGCCAAAAGAAGCAGGTAGGCGGCGCCAAGGGCGGCGCGTCAGAGGCCTAGGATGACGCGCCGCCCTTGGCGCCGCCTACTGCTAGGAAGGGTGGGGGAGCTGGCTGCCTTCTTCCTCTGTAGCCCCTCCTCCTTCTCCCTGCTCACACCGCCGCTCGGGATCCGAGCAGCAGCGCGCCCGGGGGGAAAGAGGAGAGGCTTCGGAGGAAGCCGGCTGCCTTCTTCCTCCGTAGCCCCTCCTCTTTCCGCCGGGCGGCGCTGCTCGGATCCCGGGCAGCGCGCGGGAAAGAGGAGAGGCTTCGGAGGAAGCTGGCTGCCCTCTTCCTCCGTAGCCCCTCCTCCTTCTCCCTGCTCGCGCCGCCGCCTGGGATCCAAGCAGCGCTGCGCCCGGGGAGGAGGAGGGGCTATGTGAGCAAGCAGCCCCGCCCCCACCCCACCCCCCGCGAGCGGCCCTGCCCCTTCTCACTGATCACCTACGGCCCCCCCAGGTGATCAGTGACACTTCTTCCGGCCCTTGGGTCGGAAGAAGTTGGACAGCCCTGAAGAAAATGAAATCAATAGATCTGCTTTGCCCCCTAAACCACCTCTGCTGGAACAAGGAGGCTCCCCGCAGCATGGTTGGACCACATCTCTCAGAATCCCAGGCAACATGGACAGTGGCTTTTTCGGGTTTTCAGCTGGAAGGTTTTGTGTGCACATCTCCAGGCCTGTGGCTCTCATGTCGGTGATAGCATGAATCCGTCCTGGGTTTCAGTTCAAACTTTAGAAGCAGAATGAGAGATGCTGTACCAACCCCCCAAAATCAGGTTGAACGTCTCCTTTTCAATTCAGGCTGACGCTGAGAGCGCATTCACCCCTCGTCGTCGTCGTGTGACATGAAGGCTGCCAGCCGCTGGTGTTTTCCAGCTCTTGCCGGTCTGATTGATTGCAGGATTGATTGATTGCAGGGATGGGAATGGATTGATTGCAGGGAGCAGGCACTCCCCTTAATGTCTCCTTCAAGCCTGTAATGATTGTGATGGATGAGGGCCCTGGATCAGCTTCTAAACCGGCAGGTGCTCATGACCCATCCTGGCAGGGCTCGGATACACCAGAGGCAACTGCCTTCAGCCTTTTTTCTGGCTATTATTAGCCTTCATTGTACCAATCTTAATTCCTGATCAAAACAGCCCAGGAGGTGGACTTTGTCAAGTATCAATCATTCCCAAGCCCTAGTCCACCAGGTCTTTTGGACTTCAACTCCGAGAAGCTTCGACTACCTTGGCCAATGATGGAAGGATTGTGGGAGCTGAAGTCCAAAACACCTGGAAGACCAGAGTTTGGGAAACAGTGGGAAAGGGTGCCACCTGTTGGAGAGAGCTACTCACTGATGAAGCCAAAGCTCTGATTCCTAAACTCTAGGCCAGTGGTTCTCAAGCTTCCTAATGACGTGACCCCTTAATACCGCTCCTCATGATGTGGTGACCCCCAACCATAAAATTATTTTCGTTGCTACTTCACAACTGTAATTTTTCTACTGTTAAGAATCGTAATGTAAATATCTGTTATGCAGGATGTATTTTCTTTCACGGGACCAAATTTGGCACAAATACTCAATTCACCCAAATTTGAATACTGTTGGGGTTGGGGGCACATTGATTATGTCATTTGGGAGTTGCAGTTGCTGGGATTTATAGTTCACCTACAACCAAAGAGCATTCTGAACTCCACCAATGATGGAATTGAAACAAACTTGACCAACAGAAAATACTGGAAGGGTTTGGTAGGCACTGACCTTGCGTTCTGGAGTTGTAGTTCACCTACATCCAGAGAGCACTGTGGACTCAAACAATGATGGATCTGGACCAAAACCTTGCATGGATACTCAATATGGCCAAATTTGAAAACTAGTAGAGTTTGGGGAAAATAGATCTTGACATTTGAAAGTTGTAGTTGCTGGGATTTAGAGTTCACTAGCTTGGGTACCCGGCAATGCCCAGGTTATTTCAAAAAGGTATTGTTTGTTTCGGGGTGTTAGGTAATAACATTTAGTTAATTAGTAACACTATGTATTAGAAAAAAAGCCAGTTTTTGATTTGATTTTTTAAAAATAAATGCTCCCTTTAGGAAAATGCATAAGGATGTGGGTGAACTACAATTCCCAAAACCATGGGTCAATCCTCCTCAAACCAGGCCTGTATGCACAGTTGGCCATGTTGCATCTGTGTGCCAAGTTTGGTCCAGATCGGACGTTGACTGGGTTCAGTGCTCTCTGGGTGTAAGTGAACTACAACTCCTATAAATTAAGATCAATTCCCCAAACCTGGTCATCTGGCTTCTGCGTACCAGATGTGGTCCAGGTCCATTATCAGAGGGGGTCCCACTGCTCTGCTTTGATGCAGGGAGAACTGCAATTTCCATCCTGTTCAGTCAGTCCCCCAAGACCCTCCAGCCTGTTCAGTTGCTGATCAATTCCTCTGTGTTTGCTGTGTGCCATTGGAAAGGGTAGGAGAGGGTTAAGGGAGAGGCAGTGGGCGGGGTCATGCAAATTTCACACAAGGAACCCTGGGATGCCTGCCCGTGGTGGCAGAAACATGTCAAATCTAGGAAGAAATTGCCCCTGAATGAAAGCATTCCTTGGGTGGTGGGCCGTAGCCTTTGGGGAGGACATTGGCTGTGTTTGGGCTACATATTCATGATGCTCACTGTAACCTGCAATGTCAGTGGAGGGAGTGCCTTTGGGGGCTTCTCAGCATTTGGAATTCTAGCCTGTTTGTAGAGGTGAGAGGCATGTCTACGTAAATGTAAATGGATATCTCCGCCACTGTCATGCCTCAGCCTGACCCCATAGCCAAACCAGACCGAAGCCATGTTAAATCCAAGTTTCCAGCCTGGGCTGGGAAAGAATCCTTGCAGAGGCTCCGCGTCAAATGCAGACGTTAATGAGCCCACATATTTGTCTCCTGCAAGAGGCCTGGGGACGGCAGGTCCACAAACTGTCCATGGGAAAGAGTTACAACGCAGTCAGCGTCTTAAAGATCAACACAGTGTGGGGCCTATTTAAGTTGGGTCCCGTTGGAGCTCCGCATCTTGCGCCAACGTTTAGCCTCCGTTACCAAGCTCCACGGAACCTAAGCCCAGGACTAGACCACCGAGCCTCCATGCCACCGTACTCAAGTATTCAGCCAAGCCATTGTTTGCCAAGGACTTATCCCGGATTTTAGCCCATTGGGGTTTCAAGACTATTTCCTTTTTTATTGGATCTTTGAACTTTGCAAGACTATTGCCTTTTATACCTGGATGCGGGATGCATCAATGGACTAAATTTTTGCCTCTTCTCTTTTTCTACTCATTTTAAAGAAAACATTTAATCACGGCTGCTTTGTGGTAGTTTACTGAGGGATCATCCAGGTCTAGGTTGCAACAGCCACATACACATTTTTCACTTTTTTAATATCGGGATAGAAGATTTATAATCAAAGAGCATTATGAACCCCACCAACGACAGAATTGGGCCAAATGTCCCACACATAATCCCTGTGACCAACAGAAAATACTGTTTTCTGATGATCTTTGGCAACCCCCTGACACCTCCTTGTGACCCACCAAGTGATCCCGACCCCCAGGTTGAGAAATGCTGATCTAGGCTTTTTGGACTTCAACTCCCAAAAGCCTCAACAGCTTTGACCAATGATGAAGGATTCTGGAAGCTGAAGTCCAAAACACCTGGAAGACCAAAGGTCGGGATTCACTGGGAATAACTATGTATGGAAGAGAAATGGATGATCTCTTCATTCATAGTCTCCAAAGAGGTACACAATAGAGACTTGAGGAAACAGATCAAAAGACACACAGCTCTCAGAATCCATTTGGTTATACCAAGTAGAGTGAAACCATGGAATGATGTCTGAGATTCATTCAATGGCTCTGTTCTAAATTGGATCAATTCGTAAAATTTAATAGTAGTCTCCAAAGCCTATCCTGGTTTTAAGGACCAGAGACCATGCAAAAGTGGCCTGAAAACCATTATTAGAATAGACATATGAAAATATGCAAAATAAATTTAAAAAAATAAAGATCCCACTGAAGCCAGAAATATTTTTATTAGGAATCAGCGAACTAAAATTAGACAACAATACAGATAAACTCCTTTTCTTAGTAACAACAGCTGCAAGAACATGTTGTGTGAAAGTATGGAGAAAAATGGAAATACCAAAACTAGACGATTGGAACAAAAAAAATGATGGACATAAGAAACATGGACAGATTAACTTACTTGATATCTAAAGAAATGACAAGGAAAAAAACAGACTGGACATTGATAACCGAATACTTAAAGTAAAAATAGCAACAAGTAAAGAAGGAAACAAACTACTCACCACCCAACAGAGAGTAAAGAAGAAGGGGAGAAAAGAAAAGAAAAAGAAAGGAAATAGGGGATGGTGAGGAAAAGAAGGAAAAGGGGGAACCCTCCAGAAAGAAGCTCGGAAGTGAAACTTTTCTATATTTTTTAAAATTTTTATTTTTCTCTTCTTATTTTATATATTCTTTCTCTCTTTTTTTCTCCCCCCCCCTTCCTCGGGGTTTCTCTCTCTCTCTCTCTCTCTCTCTCTCTCTGTGACGCCCCCATGGGGCTGAAATTACATCTGCAGTTTGTATTTTGCTGCCCTTACCTGCAAAGGTCTTTGTTTCTTTGTTTGGCCATGTGCTTCTTTGTCTGCCATGTGGCCACTGAGGGGAGGGGCTGCTTCCTGGCTCCAAACCTGGTGTCTCTGCCCTCAACTCCTCCCTTTACCGGAGTTTACCTAGGGGCTGGATGTCCACTCTGGCCTCATTCCAAAGAACTCACGGACAAAGCAAGGCTGGGACAATAGCATTATTCGTTCACCTACTGAGTCTACCTGCACTCTCAACCAAGCTGCAGTGCATAGGGGGACCTATCCTCAACAGAGACTGCAGATTTTGGGGTCTTTTCAGGACTTCGTGGGCCTACAAAGACCAGAGAGGAACAGGATACCTGGGATCCAAAGAAGGCAAGTGAACGCTTTCCCTTTGTTTAAAGGACTCTTTTGCAACCAACCAAGCATTTTGGGCCACCAGCATTTTCCACTGGTTGTTATCCAATAAATCCTGTTTTGGTTCACTATTTCTGAGTCTAGCACTCATTATTATAGATATCCTGGGTCTCCCTGCATGTGGGAAGGCTCTATACTCTATCTTCAGGGTCATAGCTTGCCCTTTTTTAAAGCCCTTTTTTGACCCTGGAGGCAGAAGACTCTCTCTCTCTCTCTCTCTCTCTCTCTCTCTCTCTCTCTCTCTCTCCCCTCCCTCCCTCCCCTTTTTTCTTTTCTTTTCTTTTCTTTCTTTCTCTCTTTTAGAAATTTTAACTTTGTAACTTGAAAATACTCAATAAAGATTTTTTTTAAAAAAAGATTAGACATATTGAGCCAGTTGAATTGACCTGTGGATTGACCCACGCTATTTAGTAGTAAATTCAATGGATCCGGTCCATTTGTGACTAACTCATTAGATTCTGGCCTTCAAAATAGTCCTTGGGTATTTAATCCGACCAAGTCTCAGCCCATTACGCCCCAGGATGCTTTGAAAGTGAGAAGGGTTTCAGTCTCACCTGAAATATTCCTAAAAGGCAGCTGCGGGGCTTCAGCTTAGCCCCATATATCACTCCCGAAGCCGAATACATAAACCCGACATGGAAATGATGTTGACAATGTGCCATGCTCCTCAATTTCGAGCTGACAGAAGCAATTTGAATGGCTGCCTCCGAAAGACAGATGGCTTTCACCCCTTTGCGCCCGTTTGCCAGCATCCATGTCTTAGGAAGCATCAGAGGATCCTGTTCAGGGTTGGGTTTCCTTCAGGTGTCACCCAGACCTCCCACATTCACCCGGAGGTCAGTGGGACAAAAGTGAGCAGCCCAAAACGTCACCTGTCAGTCACATGTCATTGTAGAACTTTGGCACATTTTTCTCCAAGTTATTTTTCAATCTCCTGGCAGCTCAGAATATATTTTGGAGTTTCCAAATGTCAGGGCTTGGACCGAATACCCTATCCTTGGTGCAAGAGGAAGGAGTATTAGGATGCCTTGAAATGTGGCTTTAGGCAGAAGATGGATAGATGAATAGACAGATGGATTAATGGATGGATAGATTGATGGATGAATAGATGGATGGACAGATAGAAAGATTGATAGATGGATAGATAGATTAATAATATTTTTTTTCTTGCCCGCCTCTCATGGCTGGAGGCGAGTTATAACAGTGCTAAAACACACATTCATCTTAAAATATTCTTTAATATATACATATTAAAACATACAGTATTTCCTCAAAATATATATTAAAATAAACAAAACAAAAATTAAACATTCGACGCAAGTTTCAAATTTGTCATTAAAACTGTCTGGGGTGGATGGATGGATGAATAGATAGAAGGATAGATGGATTGAGAGATAGATGGGTGGGTGAATGGATGAATAGATGGATGGATAAATAGATAGAAGGGTAGATGGATTGATTGAGGGATGGATTGATGGACAAATAGAAGGATAGATGGACTGAGAGATCGATGGACAAATGGAAGAATGAAGGAATAGACAAATTGATAGATTAATGGATAAATCTGAGTTGATAAAAAATATTCATATAGATCAAGTGTGGGCAAACTTTGGCCCTCCAAGTGTTTTGGACTTCAACTCCCATAATTCCTAACAGCTGATAAAATGGCTGGGATTTCTGGGAGTCCAAAACACATGGAGGGCCAAAGTTTGCCCATGCCTGATACAGATGTATATTTGTGTGTTGAGAGCCATCTTGGTGTAATGTTTTGAGCATTGTCCTACAATTCTGGAGCCCAGGGTTCAAATCCCCACTTTGCCATGGGAACCCTGTTTAGCATAACAGCTCATATTCCCAACATAGAGTGTGACGGCACAGCAAGCGCCACCTGTATCAAAAACTTTAAGTTGCAAAGGTTTGCACTGCTATATTGTGTTTCTGCAAGCCTGCTCAGTTTTGCAAAGGTTTGGTTGCATTGATTGGTTCTTTACGCCTGTCAATCATTGTTTAACAGAGCCCAGTTGAGTTTCTTCCGCCCCTTTTCCTAGGGACTTGGGAATCTAGCCATTTTGTTTTCAGAGCTTTCCTGTATCTCTCCAGAAGAGGACATATCTGAAGGTTTGCCAGGTCCAGCACTTGGTCAAGCCATCTCTCAACACCAGATTGACTTTCCTTGGGTCTCATACAGAAAGGCCAAAATACTGGACAGTTGGGTAGTTCTGAGGAGACCCAGGCGCCTTCAAACTAGTCGGCTGGCCTTCAATATAGGCCAGCTGGCTGGGGTCTCGAGTGTCCTTACCTCGAGACCATAAAGACATAGAGGACTTGGAGAGCCATCTAGCTGAAGCTTCCTGGACCCAAGCAACTAAGAGACTGTAAAGTATTTTTCTTTTACTCTTTTGAGGAACCAAGTGAAGTGCCTGAGTGAAGATAACTCATGTTGTGAACAATAAAGCCTGTTTGAGTTATCTATAGTGTCCAGCTTGGTCCTTAGGAGCCTCAAGCCTCTAAAGAAAGGCAAGAAACAATCCCCCGGTAGAGAGAGTCTATGCCAGGGGCGGCTAACCTACGGCCCGCGGGCCGGATCTGGCCCGGCAGCCGACTCTGTGCGGCTCGGGGAGAATGGCTTCGGGGGCGGGGCCAAGAAGGGGTGCCGCTGCCGCCATCCGATCGCGACAGCTTTGGCGTGCCTGACATACCTTTGGAGCGGCGGCTTTGGAGTGCCCCAGGCTCTCCGCCTCTTTCTCATGCCTCCGGCATGGAGAGGCTCCAGATGGCCAGTGTGGGAGCGTCAGTGCCAGCGGCGTGGCAGGGAGGAGCCTTTGGACGACTTCCTGTAGTCCCGGATGAGCTGGCTGAGGCATTCTGGGAGCCGTAGGAGTCAGGAAACTACGGTTCCCAGAATGCCTCAGCCAGCTCATCTGGGGCTACAGGAAGTCATCCAAAGGCTCCTCCCCACCATGCCACTGACGCTCCCATGCTGGCCATCTGGAGCCCCTCCATGCCGGAGGCAGGAGGAGGAGGCGGAGAGCCCGGAGCTGGTGCTGCCTCCACCCTCGGGCCCTCACTCACTCCACCGACGCGCGACCCTCCATGCAAGAGGGCCAAAGCCCAGGATCACCACCGTGAGGGCACTCCGGATCCGCTGTAGAAGGCAGGAAGGAACCCCCGCTGCTCTGGTGCAGCCCGCGGCAGCCGCCGCTTTGAGGCAGGGCCATGGCAAAACGGCCTGCCACTCCTCCTCCCTCTGCCCTCCCTGTGCCCTCCTCTTCCTCCCTCCTCTCTTCTTTCTAAGGTACGTAGTTGGATTTTCTTTTAATTATTATTATTTTATAATGATTTTATTATAATAATATAATAATATAATAAATAATATAATATAATGTTATATTATAATTTCAATATATTATAATGTCTATATACTGTATATACTATAATATAATAATTATATTAATACTAATAATATATGAATATTTCTTGATATATTAATATGTTAATATTAATGATGTGTAATATATAGTAAATATATATTACACATCATTAATATTAACATATTAAGGGATAGGGCCTTCTCGGTGGTGGCTCCCCGCCTGTGGAATGCGCTTCCTATTGATGTACGATCCACCACATCCCTCCTGGCCTTCAGGAAAAAAGTAAAATCCTGGCTGTGGGACCAGGCATTCGTACACCAGCACAAGGCAGCATTTTAGATTGGTTTTTAATGAAAGTGGGTGATTATGGCCAATGTTTTTATGGACTGAACATTGTTTTAATCCAGAGTGAATGTGTATGGTGCTAATGTAGTTGTATTTTAATGTATTTTTAATGTATTTTAATTGTGTTTTGGGGTTTATATTGTTATTATGTGGGCATCGAATTGTGCCGTACTGTAAGCCGCTCTGAGTCCCCCCTTGAGGGTTGAGAAGAGCGGGGTAAAATCCCGAAATAAATAAATAAATAAGTAAATAAATAAATAAATAAATAAATAATGTAGATTAGAATGTAGTTCCCCCTTTAGGTGCAGCCCTCCATAATATTTTTTGGCTTTCGTGTGGCCCCTTGGAAAAAATAATTGCCCACCCCTGGTCTATGTCCTCGCCCTTCCTCAACGGCGCATAGAGGATCCCTCAAAGGACAATAGACTCAACACCTTGGATCTCTCCTTCAAAGTTCAGATGAAAGCTTGGAATGGATTCATCTCTTCCTTGACAAAGAAGTCCCTGTCTTCTGGTGGATTTGATTCCTTTTAGACCGAGGGAAGTCTGTCCCTTTTCACATCATATCTATTACGGGTAAAATGTCCCATAAAACATGTTTATGTTTTCTGCAACTCCCCAAATTCCAAAGAAGCCCCGACTCCTGCCATTTAGAAACCTTTCATCTGATTTTCGGTCAAGAAAGCAGTCCCTTTGGGGCCAAAGGGAGACACCGAGAAAGCGCCAGCCGATATTCTCCCTCTTGCCTAATTGACCTTAAATAAAAATTGGCTCCTTCCTCCCTGCTCAAAGGAAATCAATGCCATTTAATAAAAAGCTTTTAGGGCTGAGTTCTGGTAAGCGAAGAGGAGGAGAAAGGAGAAAACAAACACAATCCGACACTGTTGTGTGACACGATGCGGAGGGATCTTGAGCTTTGGACAGTGAGCTCCACAAATACAATGTTTTGGACCAAACAGGACTGAGATATTCCCCTGGTTGTCTTTAACTGGCCCTTTAAAGTGAAAGATAACACCATGTAATACATTTTCTTTGTTCCTGGGTTATAAATGTCATTTGCTAATTGGATCTATCATAAAAACATGGAGAAAGTTTATTAAACAGCAAAAACTTTGTTTGTGCTGGGCATCCTACAGCACATTTTGCTTTAGTTTTTCAATGGATATCTCGAGTCTCAACCAATTCAACATAGTTTGTGGCAGCCACAAAAACAAAGTTTATGAAGTAGAAGACTACTTTCAGAGTAAGGACCACACAATTAAACAGGAAATAACACTTTCAATCCAGGAACTGATTTTTTTTTCAAAATTTGTTATAATATATAGTGTAATGGAAGCTGCAGTCCAACAAAGTTCTCAACATTGAACTATAACTCCCAAAATCCCCAAGTGGTCAGTGCTTTGCCTAAATCAGGGGTGCTCATTACGGTGATCGGGAGCACCTAGGTGATCTTCGGCCCTCTTCCAGGTGATCTTTGGGCCTCACCAGCCGGATGCCATGCGCGCGCATGTGCACTCCCACCGCCTCCTTCGCGGGGCTTCTTTTGCCAAAATGAGGCTTTAGTGGGCGGGCCCTGGCGCTCGTCTTGCCACGCATGGTGTGGTGACATGACCGCCCATTGGTTCTGCTGGGGGGGGGGCGGGAGCAAGGCGAAGGCACGCGCACAGATAGGATGCGAGGCTGTGGGAGGGATGGAGGGAATGTGTGTGTGTGAGAGGGAGAGCCAAGGAGAGAAGAAAGAAATCCGGAGAACTTTTTCGGATCCTTTTGGCAGGCGGGCAGGCGGGCGCTGGAAGGAGAGAGCTGGAGAGAGAGAGAAAGAGGCGAAGGAGGCTGGGCAAAGTGGGGCAAAGCCAAGCAAGCCCCGCCGCAAACCCTGCTGCTGCCTTCGGGACTCCCATTCCAAGCCGAGACCTGGGCGAATGAGCTGTGTGGGGCTGCTTTCTTTCCTTGGTTGGGGGCGAGGAGGGAAGGCTCCGCCGTGTTCCTGGGGCTGAACCCGCAGAGGAGGGGGCTGCGGGGATGGAGACTCCACTTGCTGCTGCTGCTTGTGCCCTCGCTGCCTTTCTCCGCCTTGTCCTCCCTTGCCCACAAAGGAGAAAGGCAGCGAGGGCCCACGGGAGAGAGAGAGAGAGAGAGAGAGAGAGAGAGAGAGAGAGAGAGGGTGGCTCTTCAAAGCTGGCTAGGAAGAGCCACCCTCTCTCTCTCTCTCTGCCGTGGGCATGGACTACCACCAGTGGGAGGGGTCCTCCTTCCTGCCAGCCGTCCACTTGGGCGTCCTTTCTGAGTGACACCCTCGAAAGGAAGGAAGGGCGCCCCCCGCTGCATCTGTCACTTTGGGGAAGCACATCTTCCACTCTTCCTGCCCAGGTAAGGAAGCCTCGAGGAAGGAGGGGGGGAGGCTGCCGTGGGGAGGCTCCAGCCTCACGTGGGTCCTTCTCGGTTGAGTTTCCCAGCCCAGGCAGCAGCCGGGCGGCCCCTCTTCCCAGCCCTGCGCCTTCCAAGCCGCCGCCGAAGCCATATCTGGCACCTATAAATACCCTCCTGCTGCGTGTGTGGGAGGGGCCTGCTGTGCACGCAAGAAGCAGGACAGGATGGGGACTTCCTGCTTCGCGAAAGCATGCAGCAGAAAGGAGGAAGGCAACAAAGACATTAAGAGAGAGAGCGCGCGCAGGCAAGGAGGATCCCCTTCCCGGGTGCATGCGGCGGCGAGTTCGTGGGCAGGCAAGAAAGAAGCCCCGCTCGGACGAAAGGCTGCAGTAGGAGCATGCGCGTGCGCGCGCACACTCACATGCACAACAGGTGATCTTTTCAACTTGATTGTTCATATAGTAGCTCGCATGATGAAAAATTGTGGGCACCCCTGGCCTAAATCATGAAATAACATAGTTTATTGGAAAAGAAGACAATGCTGGAAGGAACCATTCGGAAAAGGGGAATCCCATTACAGGTAGATTGATTGAAATAAGGAAGCCATAACTGTTCTGAATTTGCATGGCCTGAGCACATTGATGACCACGGATCTTGGAAGTGGTTCAGTCATAGAAGTAGTTCATACACTGCAGAATTGATGTGGTTTTACACCACTTTAGCTGCCATGGTTCAATGGGATCCTGGGAGTTGTAGTTTTGGCAGCGAAGGATGAAGATGTTGCAAAGCTACAATTCCTGGGATCCCATTGCGTTGAGCCATGGCAGCTAAAGCAGTTCATTCTGCAGTGTACATGGCACCATTAACCAGAACATGAGGCACAGCATAAAAACCCAATCAAATGGCACAGATACCATTTTTTGTCTTGAAATACAGCTCCCATTATCTTGGCTGCAAGGCTTGGAGAGCTATCATCCAAAAGAAAGAAAGTTCCTGCCAGCACTTCTGGAAGCTCTAGTCCAGTGTTTCTCAACCTTCCTAATGCCGTGACCCCTTACTACAGTTCCTCATGTTTTGGTGACCCCCAACCATTTTTTTTTGCTACTTCATAACTGTAATTTTGCTACTGTTATGAATCGTGATTTAAATATCTGATATGCAGGATGCATTTTCATTCACTGGACCAAATTCGGCACAAAATCCCAATATGCCCAAATTTGACTACTGGTGGGCTTGGGGAGGAGGATTGATTTTATCAATTGGGAATTGTAGTTGCTGGGATTTATAGTTCACCTACAATCAAAGAGCATTCTGAACTCCACTAATGATGGAATTGAACCAAACTTGGCACGCAGAACTCCCACAACCAACAGAAAATACAGGAAGGATTTGGTGGGCATTGACCTTGAGTTATGGAGTTGTAGTTCACCTACATCCAGAGAGCACTGTGACTCAAACAATGATGGATCTGGACCAAACTTGGCATGAAGAGTCAAGATGCCCCAAAGTGAACACTGGTGGAGTTTTGGGGGAAAAGACTTGTCACTTGGGAACTGTAGTTGCTGGGATATATAGTTCACCTACAATCAAAGAGCATTCTGAACCCCACCAACGATGGAATTGGGCCTAATTTCTTACACAGAAACCCCATAACCAACAGAAAATACTGTGTTTTCTGATGGTCTTTGGCGACCCCTCTGACACCCTCTCACGACCCCTCCAGGGGTCCTGACCCCCAGGTTGAGAAACACTGCTCTAGTCCAAAACAAAAGTCATTTGCCTTTTTCTCTCACCACATTCGTGTGACCCTGGAAAAATGCCAACAATTGGTGTAGTGCATGAAAAGAACCAGGTTGAGTGTTTCTCTTCGAGAAGGCTTATTTAGGTATCGTGTCAGAAGCGAATTGAGTGTACAGGTATAATGT
Organism: Anolis apletophallus; assembly: GCA_030556195.1. Classification (NCBI taxonomy): domain Eukaryota; kingdom Metazoa; phylum Chordata; class Lepidosauria; order Squamata; family Anolidae; genus Anolis; species Anolis apletophallus. The sequence continues at coordinate 34,076,611 of JARBWK010000011.1, read as the reverse complement.
ATTTAAGAACACAAAGTTGAAAACTTGGCATTATGCTAAATGTCCTTTGACCAGAAGCTGGCTACTCGGAGTACCTCTGGTGTTGCCATAAGAAGATCCTCCATTGTGCATGTGGCAGGGCTCAGCCTGCATTGTAATAGGTGGTCTGTGGTTTGCTCTTCTCCATGCTCGCATGTCGTGGACTCCACTTTGTAGCCCCATTTGTTAAGGCTGGCTCTGCATCTCGTGGTTTTCACCTGCCACTTTTGGACTCTAGTTTGCTGAGGTGTTCCTGCAAGTGTCTCTGTTGATCTTAGGAAGCTGTTTCTTTATTTAAGGCATTGGCATGTTGGCTGATAAATCCCAGCAACTACAACTCCCAAATGACAAAATAACACACACACCCAACCCCACCAGTATTCAGATTTGGGCAAATTGAGTATTTGTGCCAAATTTGCTCCAGTTAATGAAAGTACATTTTTTACATATCCAATATTTACATTACGATTCATAACAGTAGCAAAATTACAGTTATGAAGTAGTAACAAAAATAATTTTATGGTTGGGGGGTCACCACAACATGAGGAACTGTATTGTGGAGGGAATGTGGCGCAGCTGGCTGGGTGTCAGCTGCATAAGATCTCTACTGACCAGAAGGTCATGGGTTCGAGGCCTGCCCGGGTCGAGGTGGGCTCTCGACCTATTGTGTAGCCTGTTGTCAACCTTTGCAACCCGAAAGACAGTTGCAGCTGTCAAGTAGGAAATTAAGGTACCACTTAGTGGGGAGGCTTAATTTAACTGATTTACGAGGCCATAAAAAAAGATCTCCAGGAAACACGCTGAGGAATGAAGGAGTGCGACAGCTCCCCCTGGTGGCCAGATGTTAAATTGCCTCTGTCTGTCTTGTGTATTTGTGTGTCTAAATGTAATGTGTACATTGTTATCCGCCCTGAGTCCCCTGCGGGGTGAGAAGGGCGGAATAGAAATGAAGTAAATAATAAATAATAATAATAAATATTAAGGGGTCGCAGCATTAAGAAGGTTGAGAAAGAGTGCTGTAGAATGAATGCACTTTAACGGCCTTGATTCAATCTTATGGAGTCATGGGGGCTGTAGCTTGGGATCATGGGGGCTGCTAAAAATGAGGAGGCCTCACCAAACTACAAATCCCAGCATTGTATAGCATTAAGACATGGCAATTAAATGAGAGACGATGTCCCTCAAAGAGGAGCTGCTGAAGTAGTTTCCTCTTTTGCTTTGGCTCGGCATTCAGATTACCATATTATGCCAATCTAATGTGCACCCTAATTTGGGGGAGGTAATTAAGCCCCCAAAAAAGTTGAGCATTAGATTTGCGTAGATACAATACTTGTCAGTTTTCTTTGCTGCTATTTCCAAATCTTCGTCATCGCTCGCCCTGGCCATACTGTGCCGACCCTTATCTAGTGCACACTGTTCTACTTCTCGGCAAAGCAATTGCTCTCAACAGCCCAGATCATTTAGGACTGGCTGACCTTCTCGGGGCTGTTTCACTTTCTACGAGATTATCTTCCAGACCGGAGGAACAGCCGCAGGCATCGGTGCTTATTCTCTCGGGAATATATTGAGAAACAGACTGTCTCTTTTCCTCCCCCTTGTCTATTGAGTGCGGAAGAGGAACAGGAGCAGACAGTTGCCATAGAGACCCAAGGAGGCCGGGAAGCGCACAGACAGAGCGCGGAGCCGACCACTCAACCAACGAAGACGTGCCACGGAGGATGCCAACCACATCCCAATGGAGAGACGGCTTCTGAAATCCGGGAAGCCGGTGCCCATCTCTTTGTTTGACGCCAAGATCCTACAGAGTGTCAATCCTCCCTAGTGTAGTTTAGTTGCATGGTGGTTGTGCTGGTGGGTACCGACATCGTGTCACCAACCCTGCCAACGTGCCCGATACTTGCCCTACTGCGCAATGAGGAAGGATGCCCAGGCTCTGCTTCTTCAGTCCTATGGAGCCAAAAGGGACACTGAAGGCATGGTCACCATCCAAGAAGGCATGACTGCGTAGTGCAATGTTTCCCAACCTTTTTTGAGCTGCGGCACATTTTTTACATTTACAAAATTCTGGGAGTTTATATAGGGGCCAAAATGCACCCTGCTGCATTTATACTATAGAACAGGGCTGTCCAACTTCTACCGGGCCCAGGGCCGGAATAGAGGTCACTGATGACCTCGGGGGCCGCTCGGCCCCACCCCAGGCCCCGCCCCCAGCCCAGGCCCCGCCCCCTCCTACAGCTGTCATTCTCCCTCCTCCTCCTCTTTCCCGGGCGCCACGGCGCCAGGGAAAGAGGAGGAAGAGGAGGAGGGAGATTTCTCCCTCCTCCTCTTTCCCGGGCACCATGGCTGTCCCGAGCGCCACGGCGCCTGGGAAAGGCACAGTGCCCAGGAAAGAGGAGGAAGAGGGAGAGCAGAAGGCGGCGCCAAGGACAGCGCGTCACAGGCCTGGCGTGACGCACTGCCCTTGGCGTCGCCTACTCTTCCTTTTCGGCAGCTCCCCGCCCTTCCTAGGGAGGGAGCCGCCAGGGTAGGCGGCGCCAAGGGCAGCGTGTCACGCCAGGCCTGTGACGCGCTGCCCTTGGCGCCGCCTACTCCTCCTTTTCGGCGGCTCCCCCGCCCTTCCTAGGGAGGGGGAGCCGCTGAAAAAGAGCAGAAGGCGGCGCCAAGGGCAGCGCATCACAGGCCTGGAGTGACGCGCTGCCCTTGGCGCCGCCTACTACCTCCTTTTGGCACGGAGAGAGGGACGGAGGGGCGGTGGAGGGAGGAGGAGCTGGCTCACTTCCTCCTCCCTGCCCCGCCTCCCCCTCCCCCCCCCCGGCCGCCATTTTTTTAATTAAATTTTTTTTAGATTTTTTAAAAAAAATTAAAAATGGCGGCTGGGGGCATAGCAGGGGCCGTGTCCAACAGGCTGGGGGGCCGGATCCGGCCCCAGGGCCGCCAGTTGGACAGCCCTGCTATAGAATTAATGTACCGTATATTCCGGCATACTATACAGCTTTTTAAGCCTGGAAAATAATATGAAAAGTTGGGGGTCGTCTAGTATGCCAGGTATAAATCAAAATAATAAGTTAAAGAAAAAAATTAAATCGTGCTTAACGACTTGAGGAGGGAGGGAGGAGAAGGGTGGAGGGAGGAAGGGCATGGGGAGGAGGAGTAGCAGCCCACATTGCCACGGAGTCCGGCTGGGCGTAATGGCCCGCTGGACTTTCCCTGCGGCCCCTGCCGCTCTCCATTCAAGGACCTCCTCCACCCTCGCCACTTGCCTCCTCCGAAGGCTTGCCTAGGCCCAAGGAAGTGCCTCCGGATGCCAACTCCTAGCAGCGCTGGGTGGCAGCGAGCCTTGGATGTGCTCCCAGAGGCATGCTGGGAGCAGTAGGAATCAGGGGACTATTGCTCCCAGCATGCCTCTGGGAGCACATCAAAAGCACGCCATCCCCCAGCGCTGCAAGGAGTCGGCGTCTGGAGGCACTTCCTTGAGCCTAGGGAAGCCAAGTGGCCTTCAAAGAAGGTAAGCGGCGAGGGAGAGGAGGTCCTTGAACGGAAAGCGGTGGGGGCCGCGGGGGCATAGTCTTGGAAGAGGGAGGTAATCTTAAACGTCGAGTATATCCCTCTGTATTTTATCTTGAAAAGTTGGGGGGTTGTCTTATACCCCCAGTCGGCCTTGTATTCCGGAATATATGGTAGTTAATGCAGTGTCTTGGTGAAGGAAAGCTATAGTCCCTCTCTATTCGGTACAGTTCTACACTTTGGAAATCAAAATGAAATACAGTGATATAGGATGGGGATACTTAGTAGGAGTCTTAGTAGACCACAAGCAGAACAGGAGGCAACATTGTGATGCAGCAGCTTAAAAGGCCAATGTAATTATAGGCTGCATCTAGTGTTGAGATGAAGGGAAACCATAATCCCACTCTCTTCTGCTTTGGTCAGACCTCATCCAGAATAATTACCCTGTGTCCAGTTCTGGGCGAAGCAATTCAAGAAGGAGATGGAGAAGACAGATGTTGTCCAGAGAAGGGCAATCCAAATGAGGCTAACTCTGTATTCAATAGGTGCCTTATCAGTACATCTACACTGCAAAATTAATGCACTTTGAGACCATTTCAACTGCTCATGGCTCAATGCTATGGAATCATGGGAGTTGTCATCTGGTGAGACAACAGCCCTTTTTGGCAGAGTAGACATTGGGAAACTCCGGCTTTCATGATCCCATAGCACTGAGCCATGGCAGTCAAAGTGCAATCATTCTACAGTTGAGATGGACTGCTAAGTAGGAAGTTGAATGAGTTGACACATAGGTAAATCCAATGGATGCAGTGGCTCAGTGAAATGGCTCCATGTGTGCAACTCTCCTTATAGCAATGGTTCTCAACCTTCTTAATTCCGTGACTCCTTAATACAGTTCCTCGTGTTGTGGTGCCCCCCCAACCATAAAATTATTTTTGTTGCTACTTCATAAATGTAATATTGCTATTGTTATGAATCATAATGTAAATATATGATATGCAGGATGTATTTTCATTCACTGGACCACATTTGGCACAAATACCCGATACGCCGCATTTGAATACTGGTGGGGTTAGGAGGTTGATTTTGTCACTTGGGAGTTGTAGTTGCTGTGATTTATAATTCACCTACAAGCAAAGAGTATTCTGAACTCCACCAGCAATGTAATTGAACCAAACAGAGAACTCCCATGACCAACAGAAAATACCGCAAGGGTTTGGTGGGCATTGATCTTGTGTTTTGGAGCTGTAGTTCACCTGCATCCAGAGAGCACTGTGGACTCAAGCAACGATGGATCTGGACCAAACTTGGCACAAATATGCAATGTGCCCAAATGTGAACACTGGTGGATTCTTGGAAAAATAGACCTTGACATTTGGGTGCTGTAGTTGCTGGGATTTATAGTTCAGCTACAATCAAACAACATTCATTGGTTGCTCCCCCCAGGAGCAACCAATGGGCGGTCATGTCACCACATCACGTCAAGAAACGAGCGCCAGGGCCCGCCCACTAAAGCCTCATTGCCGAAAGAAGCCCCGCGCGGGCGGAAAATGGCGGCAGGAGCGCGCAGCAGGAGTGCACAGCGGGAGTGCGCGAGCGGCGGAGGACCGGGAGCGCGCCAGGTAGATCTTTTTGACTTGGTTGTTATAAAAGTAGCTGACAAGCTCAAAAAGTGTGGGCACCCCTGGTCTAATACAACCATCTGAGACCCATTAAGACCAGAGTCAGTTTGGTGTAATGTTTTCAGAGTTGGAATAGGAACTAGGAGACCAGAGTTCAAATCTCTGGTCAACCTTGCAAACAAACTGGATGGCCTTTGGCTTGTTCTCCTCTCTCATCCTTGAAGACAACGATGAAGCGCCTCAGAATAAATCTTGCCAGGGAAATCCTAGAAAGAGGTCACCTTAGGTTTGAGTGAGCTTGGAGACACAACAATAACAACCACAACAACAACAATGCTGGTAAACCCCTGACCCAGCCACCAGGGTCTGATGCTTCAGCCACTAAGAGCTGGTTTCTGACAAGTTCGGTGACACACAAGTCTCCAGAGAGAACCCTCCGGAAAGATGACAGCGAAACCCCTGACGCTGACAACCGCTATTCACCCATCACTTGCCTTTGACAGTTTCGGTGTCTTTCTCTCTGCAGGGAGAGAGATAAAGCATGGAGAGAATGTCAGGGAGATCTCTGTTACCAAGCGCAGACTTCGAGAGGCATGCATTTCCAGAGGCCAGGTGCACTATTCAATCTCTTTCGAGTCCTTGGTCATTGAGAACAGCCCTTCCCATTTTGCTGGTTTGGCCACAACAGCAGTGTTTATCTTGAATATCGGCATACTAGTTTGTTTTTCAAAAATAGATTGAGTCATGGGCTGTTTTTGGATCCAAAGCAAATCCCAATATGTCGGGGTCAAAGTGACAGATTTATTAACTGATTGATTTATCAATGTTTATTATAATATTAGTATATATACCTGGCATTGCCCTGGTGTTGGAGGCGCTGCTTTCATCCCTTCTTTCTCTTTCCCTCACCTCTTACTTTTTTCCTTTCTTTTCTCTGTCTTCCTTTCTTCCCTCTTTTTTCTTTCTTCCCCTCTCCCTCCCCTCTTTCTTCTCCTTTTCTTCATTTCTTTACCTCTTTCTTTCTTTTCTTCCTCCCTTCCCCAGGGGATTACCCATAAAGCCAACCTAGGCCATGGCCTAGGGGTGCAAGCCGGGGGGGGGGCGCAGATCACAGACCAAAAAAAATTATTAAAATGTTGCCCTTGCTAAAATGGCTGCCAGGCCTTCACAAAATGGCTGCTGAGGCCCCGCCCCGTTGTTGCCGACATTCACAAAATGGCACCCGTAACCCCAGTGAAAAAGAGTTCAGCACAAATCATTCAAAATATATATCTCTATTTATCATGAATCAATAGTGTGTATAAGTATACAAAAGAGATATATATTTTGAATGATTTGTGCTGAACTCTTTTTCACTGTGTTCTCTAACCCTGACTCTTGTGTAGACCCGTAACCCCACCCCCAAGATGGCCACCGCCCTCCCAAGAGGGCGGCGGCAGAACCACCTCCAAGATGGCCACCTCCGGGGGCACTGCCTTGCCCACGAGGCCTGGAGGCGGCCAGAGGAGGGAGCAAGGCCGGGCGCCCGGCAACGAGGCCGCGCTTGGGCAAACGGGCCCCGAAACGTGGCCCGCCCGCCAGCAGTGAGCTCCATGAATGGCCGTCGCCCGCAGGCCGGAGCCTGACCTGAGGCCCGTTTGTTTTTCTTTTTTGAGAGGGGGGGGGGACAGGAGAAAGGAGAGCCGGCGGGGATGGCTGCGCCTCTAACCAGCACACCGCCATGCCCCTATCAAAGGGCCGGGAAACGGGCCTGGCCCCCGCCCAAAACACCCCCTCCCCATATGAACCACGGTAAGAAACAGGGTGTGGGGGGGCAAACCACCCAGCCGTCGTGCAGCAGGCTCAGTACGTGGCTCCCCACTAGGGAGCCGGGCCTGCACGCAGCAACATGCTATTTTAAAGGTATATATAATTTGTATTCTAATAATATTTTTTACATTAATAAATTAATTAATAAACAAATTTAAATACTGTTGCGGAGGCTATGCAGGGCGAGGGGCCATGGAAGTCTGGAGGACAAACCTCCAGGTCTGGCCCCTCACCAGCCTCAAAACCGACCTGACCAGACTAGTAGGATGATCCAGAGGTGTTGTCTCTTCAACACCCCCAATGTAGTACACTACTGTAACACTCCCTGGGCTGTCTCGAGGCCAGATGTTGGTACTGTAAGAGTTAATAATAACCTAATATCCAAGACTAGTTCCTAATTATTTGTTTTTCTCAATACAAAAAATCATCAGCAATACGCGTTTTGAAGATCAAAGGAGAAGGTAAGGTTTTATTTTTAGTGTGGGTCTGAGTGGTGCAGTAAGGTTGGCTTAAAGGGGGCGTAATTCCAGAGTGTGGCCTAGGGCGCAAAAAGGTGTTAATCCGGGCCTGCTTCCCCTCCATTTCCTCCCTTCTCAGTCTCTGAGAGGTCCTACCTACAATGTCTTCATGGCAATGTGGCTCTCTTTGTGCTTCCTTCCTTCCTTCCTTCCTCTCATATACATGCCACCTTTCTTTCCCATTGACATCACAGAGGGCCACTTCAACTAGCAACAGCCTTTGTGAGACAGAGGCTGGTTCTGCACTGCCACATAACCCAGATTTTCAAAGGCAATAGTCTAGATTATCAGATTTGAACTGGATTATATGAGCCTAAACTGCCATATAATCCAGTTCAAAGCAGATAATCTGGATTTTATATGGCAGCATGGAAGGGACTAGACAGACATACTTTGACTTTTATAAATATACAGATTTATATCCCAAACCTATCTCGTAATTGTCAAAATCCGACACATGTTTGGACACAAGAAAACTATATTAAAGTAGTTTGAAGGCAGTTGTGCTCCGCTTTTGCTGAATGCTGACATTATGAAGCTCTCCTTCTTTTGATTTCTTGGCTGCAATCTCCTTTATGATTGAGGACTAAACCAAACTTGAATTTATTTCAAGACAGTGGATGCTCGTAAATGGAAATATAGTAGAGTCTCACTTATTCAACCTTCGCTCATCCAACTTTCAGTATTATCCAATGCAGTCTGCCTCCCACCCAGATCCACAGCTGTTTCAATACATTGAGATGTTTTGGTGCTAAATTCGTAAATACAGTAATTACTGCACAATGTTACCATGTGTTGAACTGCTTTTTCTGTCAATTTGTTGTAAACATGATGTTTTGGTGCTTAATTTGTAAAATCATAATGTAATTTGACGTTTAATAGGCTTTTCCTTAATTCCTCCTTATTATCCAACATTTTTCTTTATCCAACGTTCTGCCGGCCCATTTATGTTGGATAAGTGAGACTCTACTATAAAGCATTGTGGGCAAGAAAAGACATGGATATCTTGGCTGGGACTCTTCTGGTCAACCACTCTGCTCGAGATCCCCGTGTACAACTGGTGGGCCACTGTGTGATACAGAATGCTGGACTAGATGGGCTGAGGTCCGATTCAGCATGGCTCTTCTTATGTTCTTATGGTAAGAGTAAAGGTAAAAGTAAAGGTTTTCCCCTGATATTAAGTCCAGTCATGTCCGACTCTGGGGGTTGGTGCTCATCTCCATTTCTAAGCCGAAGAGGCGGCGTTGTCTGTAGACACCTCCAAAGTCATGTGGCCAGCATGACTGCACGGAGGGCTGTTACCTTCCTGTTACTTTACTACTGGAGCGGTACCTATTAACCTACTCACATTTGCATATTTTCAAACTGTTAGGTTTGGCAGAATCTGGGGTTAATAGCGGGAACACACGCTGCTCCCCGGATTCGAAACTGTAACCTGTAACTGTTAGCAATTTTAGCAGCTCAGCTGTACGACCAGGGGCTCCAATAATAATAATAATGATGATAATCATAATAATAATAATAATAATAATAATAATGGGGATGGAAATGAGTTTGGGTGTTGTGCAATCTGCAAAGAATGACGCAAAAAAGTAAGTTATGTTGACACTGTTTGGGCTTAATCCTGCATAATACACTAATAAGATGCTTGTCAATAGGAAAGATCCCGCTTTGTCTCGGTGGAGTAAATAAGTTCACCCTCTCTCCGTCACTCCTACAGGCCCAGTGGATTTCCGGGCCATTACTCTTCTGCCTAATTTGATTTGGTGCATTCATTAGTTACAAGACAACGGAGCCAGACCTCCTGGGATGCCAGTAGCAAACACAGGGGCAACAACATCAGAGTCACATCCCCTGTAAGGAAACGGTTGCTAGCGAAGCGAATGAGGCCTTGGTTGCAGCAGAAGAGAGACTTGCACTTGTCCTTAACAGTCGTTTCATTCCCCAGACGTCACCCTAGAGATTCCCTTGACTCTGCTGCCAAAAAACCCGGATGTAAACTTTGCAAAGTTGCACATTCAGTTTAGCATAAGCCAGCGATGGGCAACCTTTTGAGCGTGGTGTGTCAAAATTAGCCAAAAAAAACGAGCATAATTCGGGTGGTGTGTCACTTCAAGAAAAAAAGGCACAATTTTGCAATATTTAGTTTAAATAACAAAAATATATAATTGTAATATATAACTATATTTAATAAACTGAAAACTAATTATATAACTTACCTGCTTAGTGACTTCCTTGTTCATCCGTCAGTCGGTTTCTTTTGTTAGTCTTGATATTATTTAACTCGGTGATTTTCAACCTTTTTTGAGCCGCGGCACATTATTTACATTTACAAAATCCTGGGGCACACCACCAACCAAAATGACACTCTAACAGAGTAATACATACAGTGAATATGTTTTTAAATGTATTTATACACTCACTTAGTGTGAAACCTGGGCCTGTTTCGATGAACACAAAATAGGTGATGTGAGAGTGCTATGGTTCCATTTCTTAAAGGGACAGATGCACCTTACAGTTTATATATGAATGAAGTTCGAGAATAATTTCCCACGGCACACCTGATGATTTCTCACGGCACACTAGTGTTCCGCGGCACACTGGTTGAAAATCACTGATTTAACTTATGTCTCTCTTTAATTGATAGTGTACGTTTGTGTTCAGTCTCATTATTCGGTCTTTTATGATATTTCTACTGGGTGGTAACTCTGATATTCTCTTAATAATTGCATCTTTATTCTGCATATCGTGAAATAGAACTGGTGCACATCTTAGGAGCGTTTCTTTAATAAATTCTCCCTCGCTGAGTGCTTTTCCATGCTGAGCTATGGAGTGAGCAATGCTCAAACTTGCAGATGTTAAATTTATAGATCCTTTTACAAATTTAAGGATGGAATTAGATTGTCTCTTATAAAGGTGTAGCTGCCTGGAAACGTATTCTTTCCTTCCATCTTCACTTTTTTTTCATGAGCTGGGAATGATTAGTTTCAAAATGTCTATTTATATTCCATGTTCTGCTTACTTTCAGTACATAGAATGCAAAATGATCTGCCATTTTTTCTATAATGCCATACATCTCCACCCATGTCTCTTGAAAGGGTTGGCTACTGCTACTACCACTTCCTTTACTTAACCTTGTTTTTTTTTATTTTGGGGGGTCTCCATCAGGGGGCAGTGACAGAAGACAGTGATTTCAACGTGACGCTGAGACTGTATTTGTATATTTTAATTGCTAATTGTATGGTTATTGTTTGGTTTGTTTTGCTCGTGTTTTGATTGGAGGGCAGAGACTGTCTTGTGTAAACCGCCCCGAGTAGCCTTCGGGCTGAGAGGGGCAGTATAGAAATGTGATAAATAAATAAATAAATTATAGATATAGATGCAGGCAATTGGGGGTTAACTAGCCTAACTGACAACAATATGGCACACGTAACTAATTTTTGGGAAAAGGCAGGATTAATAAGCAGAAATAGGTGTCAATAAGGATGCACAACAGCAATAGTGGTGAAATGGAGTCTGCACTATGCTGCAAAATGGTGTGTCTTGCGGAAATTAAGATGGCTGCCGCTATATCTAATGGCGGGAAATGGCACCCATAGCACAGGCCCTCGCCTCTCCCAGTCTCTCCCTCACCTAAGTATTGCCTCACCACCAGCTACTTTCAATGGGCCTGTAAAATGGCTTTTGAGAGATGGACGTGAAAGCTTTGGGCTCTGAGGCAGAGAAAAGCCTTCCCATACACAGAAACCCGAAAGTCTTTGAGTAATGAGTTCTAGACTTAAAATGGTGAACTCAAACAGGTTTATTGAATAACAACTAGTGAAAAACAACTGGTGGCCCAAAAACGCCAAGCTGGTTGCCAAGAAAGGGTCCTTTGAGAAAAGGGAATGATCACTTGCCTCGTTGTTTGCAGAGTGATGGTACTTTCTTCGATTCCAGGTTCCTTTGTGGCATTCAATGGTACCTTGGCTCACGAAGTCCGCTGGTACCCCAAAGATTGCAGCCTCTGTGTGAAGGGAGACCTTCCTATTCACTGTAATCTTTGGCTGAAAGCTTCAGGTTGGCTTTGTAGGTGGACAAAGGTGCTTTGTCTCAGCATGGATGGATTTCCATGCACGTCCATGCGGCTTCTTTCCTGCAATGGCCAAAGAGAGGAAGTCCTGCCCCTCAGATGACCTCAGAAAGGGGAGGAGTTAGGGTGGTGGCATCACCTTGGCACCAAACAGAGTCCCTCCCACCAAGCCCACATGGCTGAGGACAAAGGAATGCAGGTAAAGGTAACCAAGTCCATGATGCAGTTCTAAACAAGCCCCGTGGGGGCATAACAGGGACAATGAATTCTATGAACGGAAAGATGGAGTATCTATGGGGAGCCCACTCAGCCCAATCATAGCAAATTTCTACATGGAATACTTTGAAAAACAAGCCCTGGAAACCGCAACAAAAAAGCCCACAATATGGTTCCAATATGTGCATGACACCTTCACCATTTGTAGCCGAGGTGAAGAAGAACTAAACAGGTTCCTGGACCATCTTAACAGCATCCACCCAAACATCCAATTCACCATGGAAAAAGAAAATGAAGGAAAGCTGCCTTTTCTAGATGTCCTAGTCATCCGCAAACCAGATCAACAATTGGGTCACACAGTTTACAGAAAACCTACACACACAGATAGATGCCTACATAAAAACTCCAACCATCACCCAAGTCAAAAAAAAAAGAAGAAGCAATAATTAAGCCTTGGCAGACCGTACAAAAATAATCTGCGAGCCCCACCTCCTCCAAGATGAACTGAACCACCTAAACTGGGCTTTACAGGCCAATGGATACTCCATCTCAGACATGCAAGACCAAGAACAAACCACAAGAGTAAAAACAAAGATCCACCCAGAGGAAAAGTGTTCTTGCCATCAGGGGCGGTCTAACATATACGCGAACTACGCGGCTGCGTGGGGCGCCATTTTGGATGGGGGGAACCGCCGCGGCCGCGGCATCCGCGCCGCCGCTGTGGCGGCTTCAGTGCCGGCAGCAGCTTCTGGGCATGCGCAGAGATTTTCGTGCATGCCCAGTGGCTCCGGAGCACAACTTGAGCTCCGGAGCCACTGCACATGTGCAAAAACCTCCGCGCATGCCCAGAAGCTCCTGCAGATGCTGAAGCCGAAGGCTTAACAGGCTTCAGCGCCTGCAGGAGCTTCTCGGCATGCACGGAGATTTTCGCACATGCCCAGAAGCTCCTGCAGACGCTGAAGCCGAAGGCTTAACAGGCTTCAGCCCCTGCAGGAGCTTCTGACCGGCCCCCTTCCTCTCCGCCTCCTTGCAGCCTGAGCCGAGCGGCAGCTCCTCCGAGAGAGAGAGAGAGAAAGAAAGAAAGGGAGAGGAAGGAAGGAAGAGGAAGGAAAGAATAGGTAGGGAAAAGGTGTGTTTTACATGGGGGGACCAAACTAATGTTGGGGGGGGCGCCAAAATAATGTTCGCTTACCATTTTAAATGACCTTAGACCGCCCCTGCTTGCCATACAAGAACCCCCTCCAGGGGTCCCAACCCCCAGATAGGGAAACACTGCTTTAGGGTTTTACCTTTCTCTCCCAAGTCAGTGTCATCTGCAAATCTGAGAAGCTTGCTTTCTATTCCATCATCCATATATGGAATAGCCCTGAGTTCAGTATATCTCAAAAGCCACTTCTCTCCAGGACGATGAAGAGTCATTGGACCTCAATCCACCTCACAACTGCATCATCTCACCCACATTTTATTTACTTTTTAAAATAATATCTTAAGTCCCAGTCTTGGAAGAAAGTCAAGCTATAAAACAGTCAAACAGACAAACCGATAACCAGATAAAGTGAAATACTGTGTGGGCCAAAATGCAATTGCTAATCTGAGCTAGAGCAGACTCATTAAAGGAATGGAAAGTAAGTGTGTCAACAGTGGCCTAAGTCCCATTGATTGAATCATTACGTTTTAATCGGCCTGTTCCAATTGGGACTTATCCATAGGATTTAAGTCTACAAAGTCTCCTAGGGTTTCATTATCGGGGATGGAGATCCCATTTTGCCTTGTCAAACTTAACAATGATGGGGAAGCAACCCAGGAGTTGTTTTTGTTTGTTTGGCACTAAACCCAGAAGTTGGTGCGGTTTAAAAAATATAATTAGTGCCCAAAAGGAGATAAGATTTGCTACCAATGCTAAGCATAAACGTTACCCGGTTTGCCTGCTCCCCTTCGCTCGGTTTAATTGCTTCGTTAGCATTAAGTGTGAAGGAATTGCACTTGAATTATCTGCAAAAAACAAACATATTTTGAAAGTGTTAATGGAGAGGAATCATTCAGTCTGCAGGAACAATACAGCTGCAGGTTGGATATGATTCCTTCATCATTACTGTTGATTCTCCCAACAAAACAGAAGAGGTGCCCATTTTGGATAATACTTCCCATCTAAGCTCAATGATCAGAATGGGCTTGGCTGACTTACCGGCCAAGCGGGTTACGGGCCAGCGTTGCCCTCGCGCCATCTTCTTCGCCTAGGGGCTTCTTCCCCCCAGAAGCCCCTGGGGTGGCGGGAAGGCTTCCCGCCACATGCCGGCCGGCCAATGAGGGGGCTGGGTCATCCCCGCCCCCTCCCTGCTTCCGTCCGGTCCACACTTCCGCCTGGGCAGTTATTTAAGGCTGCCCGGGGATTGCCTCGCCACATGCTGAGGCAGTCCTGCTTTTCCTCCCACCCTCCCTACCCATTGCATTGCTTGTTGGTGCCTTTTGTTTCTTTGCACTTTATTGTTGCTCTGTTCATGGTTTTCATTTTGTTATGTTCCTTGTCGCAACTCTGTGTTTGGCGTGTGGCATGACCCCTGGATCAGGCTGGCTTATCGCCTCTTGGTTGTAAGGGGGATAACGCCCAGGCTCCCTGAGTTTCCGTGGATAGGCATTGGGCCGCTCGCACCCCAGGCTTGTAAACGCATATGGACTTTCGTGGGGGCTGTCCGACCTTGATCCAGGATCCATGTGTGGCCGCCAACCCTATGTTCCTGTTTTCAATAAATTGAGTTGTGGCCATTTTTATCCTGGTTGGACTCCAGGTTCGCTGCAGAGCAGAGGCCTGGATGCGCAGCTCCACAGCCCAGCTTGGTTCCTTCCCAATCTGGCCCCAATGCGACAGCAGGGAAGCCGAAGGGACGTGGGGGGGGGGGGAGGCACTCCTGGGGGGGGGGCTGAACCCCTTCGGGAAGGAGAGCTGGGGGTGGCGACGGCTGCAAGCCTCCGCCGCAGTTTGTTCCAAGGCTCGGAGCCCCCGGTGCTCAATTCCTATTTGTCCTGCTCAGCCGAGCTCGCGCGCGCTTCGGCCACTCAGCGCAGCCCTCCCCTGCGGGACGGTGATGGGCCCCCTGCGTGTGGGCCTCCTGGGGTTTGCCGGAAGCAGGGGGGTTTGGTGGAAGCAGCAGCGTCACGAGGGGGGAGGGTGACAGTTAGTAAAATGACAGAGTGTCATGTTGTGTCATTTTGGTTGGTGGTGTGCCCCAGGATTTTGTAAATGTAGAAAATGTGCCGTGGCTCAAAAAAGGTTGAAAAACCCTGGTTTAAGAAACTCAAGTTATAAGACCATTCTCTGACAAAAAGTAAAGCCTGTTAATCTATTGAAACCACTCACTTATTTACTGTTCCAGAACAAAATAAACAACATATTCCTGATTTATTTCAACTGAAGACTTTGTGTGGCATTTTAAACATTCCAGTGAAGGAGGTGGCCTATGAAATAATAAATTGGTGGCAGCAAATTAAAATACAGTGGTAGCTTCCCACTGCCTGTGTGAAAGGGGGGGTGTGCTCTGGTCCCCTCACGGCTTCGCTGGCCTGTCATATTATTGCAAGGTCCTTTTGGATCCTGATCCTGTCTCCTGGAGCATTTGCTCTCCCTCCCAATTTGGTCCCATCTGCAAATGTGATCCACCTTCTCTCTAAACCTTCACCAAGTCATTAATAAGGATTCTGGACAGCCCTGAAAGTCCCAGGACAGACTCTTCTTTATGGCACCAAACAGTCACTTCTTTCCAGGATGAGGAGGAGGAACCATTGGAGAGAAGCACTCTTTGGGTTCAGTCACTCAACCAATTACGAACCCACCTCACAGGAGTATTACCTAGCCCACATTTTACTAATTTGTTTTCAAGATCATGGAGGGAGAGGAAGGCAGGAAGGAAGGAAGGAAGGAAGGAAGGAAGGAAGGAAGGAAGGAAGGAAGGAAGGAAGGAAGGAAGGAAGGAAGGAAGGCAGGCAGGCAGGCAGGCAGGCAGGCAGGCAGGCAGGCAGCGTGGCCTTGAGGAGAGAGCGAGCGAGCGGCCTGGCCCAGCTCTCCCTTCCTTCCTTCCCGAAGCACGCTCTCCTGGCGTTTCTCCTGCATCTATGACTAGCCTCCTCGGAGGTGGTGAGGTCTCCCTCCCTTCCCCCCTCCCCCTCCAGAGATAGCCCTGCCCTGCCTCTTGCCTTCTTCTTCTTCTTCTTCCTCTGTGTTCGGCCTCCCCTCCTGCCTCTTCAGCTCCCATATGCGACCATAAGAGACTCGGGTCCCTTTGGAAGAGGCAGACAGCCCAGTCCTGCCTCTTGACTTCCGGGCTTCATTTCCCCTCCTACCTCTTGAGCTTTGCTCTCTGGCCTTCACAGGCTGGAATCCCTTTAGAATAGCCAGAGATTCATAGAATCCTAGAGTTGGAGGAGACCTCGTGGGCCTCTTTCATCCAATATGCAGGAAAATTGCCTTCAAAGCACCCCTGACAGATGGCCTCTGCTTAAAAGCCTCCAAAGAAGGAGCCTCCACCACACTCCAGGGCAGAGAGTTCCACTGCTGAACGGCTCTCACAGTCAGGAATATATAAATAAATTTTAAAACATATTAACTATATGTATTACTGTGTTAGAGTATCATTTTGTGTCATTTTGGTTGGTGATGTGCACCAGGATTTTGTAAATGTAAAAAATGTGCCGTGGCTCAAAAACACTGCCCTGGACAATATTTTGGATAGCACCAAATGTTAGTGGCAACACCAACAACACAAAAGTACAATAGACATGGGTAGAGAACACAGGATGGGGAAGAGGGGGGGGGAGGGAGGAAAGAAGCCAGCAGCGATACCTACTGAGACACCACCCCGCCGTCGAAAGAAGGCAGGCGGGGAGGGCCCAGCAGGATCGCTGGCACTAGGGTGCGAGCGGAGGGCAGAGAGGGCAGACTGCTGGCGAGTCGTCTGCCCTGTTGATGGAGCAGCAGGAAGAAAAAGAGACCAGTCCTTACGGTTCAAGAACTTGGATAGCACCAAATGTACTCTATTAAATGCTCAGCAACTGGGAAAGTTCCATTAAAATTCAGACGAAAACCCACAGTTGATTCCTCATGGCTATCCAGGACCAAAACATCTGGAAGGCTCCAAGCTGGGGAAGTCTGCTGCCTTATTGTTGGCCTTTTTTGGAATGATGCATTATATTGACGTTTTGGCTGCTCCGGAGCATGATCTTTCCAGCTGCCCTGCTGCACAAAACAGATAACGCCAAGCAGTGATCGTCTCTCCCGTTCTTTTTGGCAGGAGACCATCTGAGTGTGAACAAAGCAATGAGATTATGGGCCTCTTAAGCCGAAGAAAGAGGCCACTGGAAAGGCTGGGTTATTGATCAGGGGTGCTCATAAACCCAGAGAGAACGCTTTCTGCATGGAAGGAGCCTGGTTCATTCTAGGAGGCCAAAGAAACCTGAAATGGAGCATCACAGTGAAAGGGATGGACCATAGCAGAGCAAAGATTTCATGATTTTTTTTCCCTGATGAAAAGAGCTATTCAACAGTGGAATGTGTTGCCTGGTCTTTCTCTGGTGTAAATGGTCATCTATTGGGAGGGCTTTAGTTGTGTCTTCCTGTCTGGCAGAATGGGGTTAGGCTAGATTGCCTTTGGGGACCCTTCCATTTCAATGAGTATTCAGATTTTGAGATGCATCCCATTTCATGACACATAGGATTCGTTTCTCCGAACCACATGTCTGCCTGGCAGAATGGGGTTAGGCTAGATGGCCTTTGGGGACCCCTTCCATTTCAATACATGTCCAGGCGTTTAGATGCATCCCGTCTCAGTGGCCCATAAGATTCGTTTCTCCAAACCACATTCTCTCACACACCTCTGTCTTTGTCGTTATTTGTGGAAGAGCTGGCAATTTCCGGACTAATATTTGCACATCGGGGAACGGTGGCTCCACCTCCGCCTCCCCACCTGAGTCACTGCTTCAGCTCTTTAATTGATTCACGCAGGTGCTGCAAAGTCTTCCTCACATGGCAACCAGCTGATGCTCAAATCAATTACCTGCCCAAGACAAGCATGCCACTCGCATCGCTTTCGTGCCACCAGCTGCAAAGATGCCAACCAGAAGATTGAAGCAGGCTGCAATGCTGGGCACAAACTGAGAGGAATAGAATATCTTTTCATGGGATGGGAGCAAAATTTCAGGAATTTCCGGTGGAAGCAATCGCAAATATCTCACTATGCAGTGTTTCCCAACCTTTTTTGAACCGCGGCACACTTTTAACATTAAAAAAATCCGGGGGCACACCACCAACCAAAATGACATAAAATGACACTCTAACACAGTAAAGAACGGCTAGGGGTTGGTGGCCTGCTGGGAGCAGCTGCTGGGAGTGCCGAAGCCGGGGGGAGGGGGCGGAGCCAGGCTGCGCCATGCCCCGCCCCCTCCCCAGCTTCAGCTCTCCCACAGCTTTGCCAGCCTTGAGGAGGCAGTGCCAAGCCAGCATTGTGCTGGCTCTGCCACCGCTGGCATGGCACTGCCCCCTGAAGGCTGGCGAAGCTGTGGGAGAGCTGAAGCCAGGGGGAGGGGATGGAGCCAGGCCGCGTGGAGGAGGAGGAGCATGAGCGGTGGACGGGCTTCAGTGGGCGGGGCTCCTCCGCGCGGCTTCAGCGAGCAAGGGGCCAGAGTCATGGCAGGAGTCATGGCAGATTGTTGACTGGCTGGGGAAACAGCCGAAGGAGGCGACGCCCCGGCCCCTTCTTCTTTTTCTTCGCCGCCACCCGGCCCTTCCTCCTCCTTCCCCAAGCAGCAGGAGTACAGGAGGGGGGGAAGGAAGGGGGGCAGAGAGCTTTTCTCGCTGCATAGCAGGAGGTCCATCACGGCACACTACTGTGCCGCGTCACAGCAGTTGGGAAACACTGCACTATGGGTGCGTCACACTGATGAATTTATGCAGTTTGATTCCACTTGAACTGCCATGTGGCTCCATTTTCTGGACCACTGGGATTTATAGTTTGGTGAGGCGCCAGCATTCTTTGGCAGAAAAGGCTCAAGACCTACACAACTACATCTCCCATTATTTCATAGCTTTGAGCTCAAAATAGCGTCAAACTGCATTCATTATACGGTGTAGATGCGCCCTCCATTGACTGTAAATATTTGTTTTCTCGGTGCCTTCTTTCCTTTTCCTTGCAGTTAAGCTTTCATTAAGATTCTATGCAAAATCAGAATACTGCACTTTAGACAGTAAACACACATAATGAATAGCATCAAAGTATTATTTTTTTAAAGCCACACATGTAACACAGAAAGAATGTAAAATCGCAATATAAACAATGGCCAAAAATGTGCCTTTTTCTTCATAGCTGCTCTGTGCTTTGGCGTCTTTCCCCTTCCTACCAGTGCCTCTAGTGGGTTGGGACCAGATAGGTTAGTCTCAACTGGAATGGATGAGCGATTAAGGTGGTCATTGCAAGCAAAGTTGTGTCAAACTGGGTTAAATCTGAAGCGTAGATGCGCCTGGTGAAGCAAGGGGAAGAGAAGAGGCATGTGGCCTCGGGAGCAAGGAATCAGAGCATGGAATCGGTGCAAAGCAGAATTCCAGTTTTCCCTTTTTGCATCCTCTTTTTTTTACCTTTAAACACACAGAGAGGCATGAAAAAATAAGCGTTACTGGGAAGAGACAGGCGTAAAGGCCTGAGAAGCAATTAGGAGCAGCGAGGCATAATTAGTGTTCAAAATGCGAGCGCCAGCAACGAAATAAAGTAGCATTCGGAGGCAATCAGGGCCGTGCCTGAATTACGAACTGTTCGCTGAATTGCTAATTATGCTCAATGAGTGAATCACATCTTACGGAGGGCCCAAAGACAAGCCTGACTTAACACACCCTGTTCGGGGCATCTCCATCCTGCAGCCCGTATTGGCCATTTTCACTGCCACGTCACACTGTCGCCTCATGTTCGGCTTGTATCAACAAAGCTTTTGAGAGACCCCAAAGGTTTAGGTTGAGAAGACACTTTGGGGAGGAAAAAAACAACACCTTGAAAAGATGAAAAAGCATTTGCACAAGGAAAGGTGGGTAAGAAATACAATTATTGTTATGACACTATATAACAAAATTGGGGGGGGGGGGACCAGTTCCTGGTTTAAAAATGTTATTTCCTGTTTAATTGTGCAGTCCTTAATTTTTCCAGTTTAATTGTGTGGTCCTTACTTTGAAAGTAGTTGTTCTACTCCAGAAAAGGAAAAGGCCTGAGGCTGTTAGGAATTGTGGGAGTCCAAAACACCTGAACGGCCCAAATTTGCCCATGCCTCATCTTTACTGTAGAGTTAATGTAGTTCAATACCACTTGAACTGAGGGTTCTTTGTGCCAAATTTGATTCAGATCTATTGTTGGTGAGAGTCACAGTTTCTCTGGTTGTAGATGAACTACAACTCCCAAACCCCTCCAGTAATCAAATTCAGTTGCATCAGGTATGTGTGCCAAGTTTGGTCCAGATCCATTGGCTTTGGAATTCACAGTGCTCTCTGGATGTAGGTGAACTACAATTCCTATAAATCCACCCAAAGACCACCAGTACTTTTTATTTGTCATAAGGCTTCTTGTGTGCCAAGTTAGCTGCAGGTCCATCGTTGGTGGGGTTCAGAGTGCTCTTAGATTGCAGGGGAACTATAAATTCCAGTACCTACAACTCCAATAAATCAAGATGAATTCCTCCCAAATACCTCCGTATTTTGCCTTGATCATGGGAGTTCTGTGTGTCAAATGTGGTACCGGTCCATTGTCGGTGGGGGTCACAGTGCTCTGTCTTAATGCTGGGTGAACTACAACTTCCATCATGTTGAGTCGGGCTCCCAAACCACTCCAGTATGAGCAGTTGCTGATCAATTCCTCTGTGTTTGCTGTGTGCCATTGTGAAGACGCGCCTGGGGTCTTTGACTTAGAATAGGAACAAGGACGTGACATCTCTTCCCAGGGGACTTCTTCTTGCCTTCCCATAGAGAACTGGAACTACCAAGGACCAAACCAGTCACTTTAGATAACTCAAACAGGCTTTATTGTTCACAAAAGGAGTTATCTTATAGAGGTACTAAACTTGGTTCTCCAAACAGCGGTAAAATAAAATATACATTACAATTCTTTAGTTGTTTGGGTCCAGGAAGCTTTCAGCCGGATGGCTTTCCAAATTCTCTCTCTCTCAATGGCTTTGAGGTGAGAACTCTCTTAGCCCTGGTCAAATGGCCTATATTGAAGGCACAGAGCCTTCCTCTTGGTGCCAAATGACTAGTTGAAGGCGCTTGAGATTCCACAGTCCCATCCAGGTGTGCTGGATATGCAGAATGAATCCAAGATATGAAGAATTGGTGCTAGAGAATGCCTGACTGAGGCCTGGCTGGCAAACCCTCTAACACGTCCTCTTCTGTAGAGATGCAGGCAAAATCTAAAGAGAAAGCTAGATTTCCAAAGTCTCAAGGGGGAGGAAAAACAAACTTAACGATGATTGACAGCTCTAAAGAACCAATCAATGCAACCAAAACTTAACAACAGTAAACAGACTAGCTGAAACATAATCCAATAGTTTAAACCTTGCAACTTAAAGTCTTATACACAGGTGGCATCAGCCACGCCTTCACAGCCATAGGAAAGAGTGAAGCTCCATGCAGTCATGCCGGCCACATGACCTTGGAGGTGTCTACAGACAATGCCGGCTCTTCGGCTTAGAAATGGAGATGAGCACCAACCCCCAGAGTCGGACACGACTGGACTTAATGTCAGAGGACAACCTTTACCTTTACCTATAGGAAAGAGTAGGAAAGGGTTAAGGGAGAAGCAATGGGTGGGGTCATGCAAATTCCACACCAATGGAGAGAGAGAAAGAAACACTGGGAAGTCTGTGGTGGAGGAAGAACATAAAATCTAGGATGGAATGGTCCCCGTATGAAAGCCTTCACTTGGGTGGTGGACAGTATTGTGTTTGTGGAGGACAAAGGCAGGGGTCTTGGACATGTATGGCACTTGCTATAACTGTCACACCACAGAGCCTCCAGGCTGCCCATTTGCCCAGGCCTACACAGGCCCATCCGGCCTATGAAGTGGTTAAACCGTCAGTTTGATGCTCCCCAGGCCCCATCGGGGCCTCTCTGCATTCTCGTGTGAAAGTGGCATGGAATGCAGATAACTACATCCAAGGTTACCAAAGCGAGACTCCCTTTTGTCCAGGCGCTGCAGAGGAGCCAGAAACTACTCCTCCCTGAAACATCTGTGCCCGGTAATTGGGGAACATTCCGGAGAACCTTAGGTAACAATAAACATATATCAATCAAAACTTTATTATGGTCACAGACCAGCACAAAGCGGGCACAAGCGCCCCAAGAGGAGAAGGACAACTCCCCAGTAAACAGTTATTTAAAATCAGACTAGAAATCAGTATATAAATATATTTTAAAAGACAGGATATTGTTGCCTTACGATGTCAATCATCAGCACAGAACTTAGCAACACTGTAAGTCATTGCAGTGTTAGAGTCCGACAGCAGCAGGGTGGAATAACATCTTTCACTGCGCCCCTGGTACTTTAAAAGCCATGGTCCAATGAGATTGGATCTAAGATCTCTGTAGAACATGCATTGAAGAAGCACCTGCTCAGTTGTTTCCACATCACCAGACCCACAGGGACATAGTCTCTGCTTGAAGGGGGTCTTCTGATACCTCCCCTCCAATACAGCTGATGGGAGGGCATGGCATCTTGCCAGGGTAAAAGCCCTTTAGTGTTTGGGCACCTCCAAGTCTGTTAGGTATGCCATGGGGGCAGTGAGGTATCTAGTGGCTTCTCTAACAATGAAGGCTGGGGAACATTCTAGGTCGGATTGGCGCTCTATGTCCAGGATCCGTTGCTTAATGAGATCCTTGGCTTGGTCCCATCTCATGCTTAGCAATAAACATATAGTTTCTCATCAATCATTGGGTTTGATGTTCGACGCACTGGGACTGGCCAAGGGACCCTATATCAGAGAACCCCACACCATAGTGGGCATCTCGGATTAATTCACGCTAACGAAGGATGCTTCTCTGAAGAGCCGGCCACGAACGGCCTGACCTAAGTTACTCCCGCCCATTCCACCGGGCTGCCTTGGTCCATTGAACTTTGTGTGCGTCCTGCTCAGGCCTTGCTGCTGCTAAGACTTTATTGCTAATCTTCCTTGCTTCCCAAGCCGCCCGGTTGTGGAAACGGAGGGATTCTGTTTGGAGATTCTCCCTGCGCATCCGGCTTGGAATCCCCGCCGCAGGACTTATTACCTGCTGTTCCTGATTGCTACTTTAAGGCATTTGTATTGGCCTTCGCGCTTTCCTCTTTCCTGCACAATAAAACAGTGTTGTACCTCAAAGCTGTGTGGTTTGTTCAGGGAGGTGCCCAAGCCTAGAAGGCGACAATAACCTGCATTGTCGTTGGAGTGAGGGCCATTGGTGTCTCCTAAATCGGTGTTTCCCAACCACTGTGACGTGGCACAGTAGTGTGCCATGACAGACCTCCTGCTGTGCCGTGAGAAAAGCTCTCTGCCCCGCTTCCTTCCCCCCTCCTCCTCCTGCTTGGGGGAGGAGGAGGAAGGGCCGGGCGGCAGCGAAGAAGAAAAAGAAGAAGGGGCCGGGGTGCCGCCTCCTTCAGCCGTTTCCCCAACCAGCCGTTTCCCCACCATGATTCCCGCCCCTCGCTTGCTGAAGCCGTGCGGAGGAGGAGCCCCACCCTCTGAAGCCTGTCCATCGCTCATGCTCCTCTTCCTCAGCGAGCGAGGGGCGGGAGTCATGGCGGAGAGCGGCGACGGGGACTGTGACTCCCGTCCCTCGCTCGCACTGCCCCCTCAAGGCTGGAGAAGCTGTGGGAGAGCTGAAGCCGGGGAGGGGCGGGGCATGGCGCGGCCTGGCTCCGCCCCCTCCCCCAGACTTCAGCTCTCCTACAGCTTCTCCAGCCTTGAGGGGACAGTGCCAAACCAGCATTGTGCTGGCTCTGCCACCGCTGGCTTGGCACTGCCCCCTCAAGGCTGGAGAAGCTGTGGGAGAGCTGAAGCCGGGGGAAGGGGCGGGGCATGGCACAGCCTGGCTCCTCCCCCTCCCATGGCTTTGGCACTCCCAGCAGCTGCTCCCAGCAGGCCACCATCCCCCAGCCGTTCTTTACTGCGTTAGAGTTTCATTTTGTGTCATTTTGGTTGGTGGTGTGCCCCAGGATTTTGTAAATGTAAAAAGTGTGCCGCGGCTCTAAAAAGTTTGGGAAACACTGTGCTAAATGGTGCGAGCTATAGCTGTTTGTCGAGGCAGGAGTTTACCTGTGTAAATGGACATCCCAGCCACATAACCACATACATATTTTCACTTTTATTATGTGTATAGATAGGCTGAAAAAGGCTGAAAAAGGCTGAAAAAGCCCCCCTCAGCTTGTAATCGAGTTAAGGTTATTTGTTATTTTCATCTGTTGTTTTTGTTGTTGTTACATTTATTATATTTATTATTTTACCCTATTTATTACTATTGGAAGGATATGTAAGCACACTTACATTGAAGAAGGTTAGAATAATGGTATAATCGGAGTTGGGCAGTCTTATCTTAAATTGCAGTTTCAAGTAAAAATTCAAAAACATTTAACCTCCTGATGCCTCAATTAATATAATTTTATTGGTATCTATATTAATTTTGAAATTTACCAGTAACTGCTGCATTTCCCACCCTCGGCTTATACTCGAGTCAATAAATTTTCCCAGTTTTTGGTGGAAAAATTAGGTGCCTCGGCTCATATTCGAGTATATACGGCAAGTCCCACACAATGAAACAGGAAATAACATTTTTAAACCAGGAACAGAACATTTTTCAAATTTCGTTACACAGTGTAGTAATAATAATTGTTCCCTCATCCCAAACCATGCCCACCTTCAATGCACAGAACATCGACGCAATGGGGGGGGGGGAGTAAAAAGGAATTGGGCATCTGGGATTTGCTTTAAAGCAGAAGGTGTAAAGAGAAGCAGGGGGGAGACAATAATAATGAAGATGAAATTGTTCTTGATGCAGGAGGGAAATATGAAAGGAGAAGAAGCGTTCCCTCAGGGACTGGAACAACTAGTTAGACCTTTAGGAGCAATGCATCTGAATTTGCTAAAATATGAATAATTAATCCGGACCCCTGAGGGTTCTCCTTGTCGCGTATTAGGCGCAAAATGCGGTCCTGCTGGGAGTGATCCCCCCTGTTGCGACGATAATGTGATTAATTGCAGGTGCCATGCGCCTTTATGTGTATGCCATGAAGGCTTCCAGCTTTGTTCCTTTGGGACCAGGATCCGCCATGCACAGAAGGGCCAAAGCTGTGGCTGAAGCTGCCCTCCAAGGCAAGGAAAAGATTCGTCTTCCATATATCGATCCCAAAAGTATTGTGTAACGAGGTTTGAGTTTTCGACTATGGATCTTATCCCATGTGGGTGGTGGTGGTATTTACTTACTTAGGCAATCCCTTGTACCTCGAGGATGATGGTCTTCCAGTTGTGGTGTCTTGGTGGTGGGTTCGTAGGTGGTTGTGGAGCTCTATTCCTGATCCGCATGTTCTCCAGGTGAAAGGCGGTCTTGATCAGAGTTGGCTTGACACACCTTCCTCTTAGCATATTTCTCCCTTTCGCCATCCATTCACGCCTCTTCGAATTCTACAGCACTGCTGGTCACAGCTGACCTCTAGTTAGAGTGCTGAAGGGCCAAGACTTCCCAGTTCACGGTGTTTATGCCACAGTTTTTAAGGTTGGCTTTAAGCCCATCTTTAAATCACTTTCCCCATCCACCAACATTATGTTTCCCCGTTTTGGGGTGGGAGTATAGTAACTGTTTTGGGAGACGGTGATCGGGCATTCAGACAACGTGACCAGTGCAGCGGAGTTGATGGTGGAGGAGCATCGCTTGAATGCTGGTGGTCTTTGCTTCTTCCAGCACACTGACATTTGTCCGCCTGTCTTCCCAAGAGATTTGCAGGATTTTTCGGAGGCAGCGCTGATGGATTCGTTCTAGGAGTTGAGTGTGACGTCTGAAGACAGTCCACGTTTCACAGGCATATAACAGGGTTGGGAGGACAATGGCTTTATAAACATGCACCTTGGCCTCCCTACGGATGTCCCGGTCCTCAAACACTGCTTAATTCAGAAAAATGCTGCACTTGCAGAGCTCAGGCGGTGTTGTATTTCAGTGTCATTTCAGGTGGCTGCCAAGGTAGCAGAAATAGTCAATAATAATATGATAGTGGTGGTAGTGGGGTAGTGTCATGTAATTGTGGTGTTTAGTCTTGTAGCATTGCAAATCATTACGTTCCATTAGTCATTATTCATTACTTATCACATGTTGTCTGAATTTGCAGGTTTCTCCTCTGTTACTCTTTTCATCCTTATCCCAGGAACGTGTGGATTGCACTATGTAACACGATTTTTGTTCCTGGGTTACAAATGTCATTTCCTAATTGTTTCTATCATAAAAACATGGAAAAGGTTTATTAAACTGCAAAAAGTGTGTTTTAGGGGGATATTCCAAAGCATATTTTGCTATAGTTTCTCAATGAATATCTCATCGAGTCTCAACCAATTCAACATAGTTTGTGGCTGCATAAACAGCTGAGGGGGGAAAGGAAGGGGACTGAGACTGTTAGGAATTGAAGTCCAAAACACCTGGAGGGCCGAAGTTTGCCCATGCCTGGTTTACAAGGGCGGGTCAATAAGTCAGTGACTTTTTGAATTTCCTGCCTCTTAACTGAAAGGGCAACACTGCTCCTGTCAACAGGCCTCTGTCAGTTGACTCCTGTCAAAATTTGAACAAGAGGTGTCATTTAGTTTGTGTTTCACAGCCATTGATAGCAGACTACCGTGTGATTTGAGGAGAAAATGGAAAAAAAGTTAATTTTGTGTGCTCATTAAGCATTATTTTTGTGGAAAAAAACCATCACTCAAACCAAGGCTAAGCTTGATAAATACTATGGGGACTCTGCACCATCAATTTCAATGGTAAAAAAGTGGTTTACTGATTTTTGTTGTGGCCGTACAAGCACGGAAGATGCCGAACGTTCTGGACGCCCAGTTGAGGTCTCTACACCCGAAACAATTGAAAAAAATCACAATATGGTGTTGGCCAATCGGAGATTGAAAGTGCGAGAGATTGTGGAAGCCATAGGCATCTCACATGGCTTCAGTGGTTTCAATTTTAAATGATCACTTGGGTATGAGAAAGATTTCCACAAGATGGGTGCCGCGTTTGCTCACAATCGACCACAAACGCAATCGTGTGACAATTTCGCAGGAGTGTTTGGCTTTGTTCAACCGCAATATGGATGGGGTTTTGCGCCGGTTCGTAACCGTAAATCCACCACAACACACCAGAGACCAAACAGCAGTCAAAACAGTGGGTTTCTCGGGGTGAATTGGCGCCAAAGAAGGCCAAGGTGGGTTTGTCAGCCAGTAAAGTCATGGCGACCGTTTTTTGGGATGCACGCGGTATAATCCACATTGACTACCTTCAAAAGGGTAAAGCAATCAATGGCGAATATTAGGCTAACTGACTGGGTCGATTTAATGAGGATTTGAAAAAAAAACCCCGACCGTATTTGGCCAAGAAAAAAGTTCTTTTGCACCAGGACAATGCAAGGGTGCACACATGTGCAGTTGCCATGGCAGCAATCCATGAATTAGGATACGAAGTGCTCCCTCATCCACCCTATTCTCCGGATTTAGCCCCGAGTGACTATTTCTTGTTTCCAAACCTGAAGAAATAGATCAGTGGAAAGAGATTTGAGTCCAACAATGAAATCATCTCATAAACAAATACCTATTTTGATGACCTCGGCAAATCTTATTTTTTGGAAGGGATTAAAAAAATGGAGAAACGTTGGACAAAGTGTATAGAGCTCAAAGGAGACTACGTTGAAAAATAAAATGTTTTTTTATCCAAAAACCTGTGTTTCATTCAAAAAGTCACAGACTTATTGACCCGCCCTCGCAGATGCATCCTTGGTCCGAATTCCAATATAATCCCAGTTGATGTCTCTCCTTCAAAAGGCCCAACTGGCCCCCTCTCTATTGTCATTTGTCCATCAACCGAAGGCCATTTAATTTAAAGAGACATGTTATAATAAACCTATTTGGCAGATGTCTGTATGTGCTGCAGTTTTATCCTCATTACATCCTTATATAATTTATACTGTTTATGAATTATTCAGATTGCATTCCTTTCTAGCTGTCGGAATTTAAAATACAATTAAAAAACTATCTCTTTCAGCAGGCCAACCCAGTCCATTTCAATCTATGAATTTAAACATACATTTTATTAGTATGGATTATTTTAATGTGCTTTAAATCTTATGCCTCTCTTTTAATGTATGTGTTTTTAAAATCTTTTGTTTTTACCTATTTTAAAGGGAGCCTCGGGGAGGGACAGATGACAAATTATTACTATGTATTGTCAAAGGCTTTCATGGCTGGAATCACTGGGTTGTTGGAGGTTTTTATTTGTATTTGTATTGATGATTTTATTGTAAATTTATGATGTTTTAGATTTTAAATGTTAGCATTGAATACTTGCTGTTTGCTGGTCTGAGTCCCTCTTCGGAGGCGAAAAGGTTGGGGTACAAAAGTTTTAAATAAATAATAATAAATTTTTCGGGCTATATGGCCATGTTCTAGAAGCATTATCTCCTGACGTTTCGCCTGCATCCACCTCTGAGGATGCCTGCCACATGTTGTTATTATTATTATTAAAATATTTTAACTCTTTTGCAGCCCACCTTGATCCTTGAGAAAAAGGGAATCAAATAAAAAGTATTATTACTATGATCATCATTATTAGTAGGAGTAATTTAATAATAATAGTAATCTCTCTCTCTCTCTCTCTCTCTCTCTCTCTCTCAGCATTACTTCGCGAACGAAGATTCTTAGAAAGGACTCATCCCACGCTTTTTACAAGCACGTTGATGACTAACAAGGCCTATCTGAGATAGGTAAGTTTGGTTGCAGAAAGCACAGCAGAAAGTCTCCTTGGGTGATGTTGTTTCCAAGTTGTGGTTCTTTCTGCGTTGTCGTTTCTCTTCGAGACCCATTCGGCGTGTCTTCTCGAAAGAGGCCGCAGCATTGTGGATAGTGCGTCTCCATGCCTCCTGATGTGAGGCCAGGGTGGACCATTGTTGGTGATCAATCTGGCCGAGTCTGAGATGTTGTTTCAGGGAGTCCTTATATCTCTTTTTGGGGGTGCCTCTTTTGCGCTGACCCGTGGTATAATATTATACCCGTGGTATAATAGTATAATATTATTATACTATAATAATATTATAATATTAATAATATTATTATTACTATTATCATTATTATTAGGAACCCCCGGTGGTGTAATGGGTTAAACCCTTAATCCGGCAGGACTGTTGACCGACAGGTCAGCAGTTTGAATCTGAAGAGAGTTTGTTGAGCTCCCTCTGTTAGCTCCAGCTCCCCAAGCGGGGACATGAGAGAAGCCTCCCACAAGGATGGCAAAACATCAAACATCTGGACATCCTCTGGGCAACTTCCTCTCAGATGGACGATTCTCTCACACCAGAAGTGACTTGCAATTTCTCAAGTCGCTCCTGACATGAAAATATTATTATTATTATTATTATTATTATTATCCTATTTAACCATGTTATAGCCCACTTCAAGCCTTGAGAAAAGGAAGGGAAATAAATTGTTGTTGTTGTTGTGTGATATTGTTCACTTTTCCTTTTGACATGTTTCAATGCTTTCTAAAAATTTAATGGGGTTTTTATATGGATAGTTTGTTTAACTGTTTTTTTTTTAAAAAAAAACTTTATTATTATCCAGTTTTCAGCTTTCACTTATTCAAGCTGGGAGAAAGGCGAGGATAAAAATTTAATTATTTAATGGTTGGATTGATTAATTTAATTATTGATGTTCTTAATACGTGGGCTTATTTTCTTTTAAAATATTTTAAGGTGAGGGTTTTTTTTCCCAGCCGACTTTGCTGTAAGCGGCTTTGAGCGAAAGGCCTTGCAGAAATGAAATGAAGCAAGCTGAAGTCAAATTAAATTTTTAGATTAAAGAAAAGAGAGGCGCAAAGAAGGAAGAGGCCCAAGAAAGTCCACAAAGTTGGGCACCAGAAACAGAAGGTACAGCAGGCCCGGATTAGCCATAAGGCCACACTAGGCCACGGCCTAGGGGCGCAGCCATGGGGGGGCACCAGATCCAGACACCCAAAAAAAATTCAAAAAAAGAGAGTCAATTTTCAGCCGTTTCTGCGCCTGCGCGCGGGGCGCCATAGACTCTCAGAGGCCATTCCGCTGCCTCTGAGAGCCTTTGGCGCCCCACGCACAGGCGCAGAAGCAACCGAAGATTGCCCTTTTTTTCTCAGGCGTGGTGGCTTTAGGAAGGAGGGAGGAGCCGCAGGGAGCCTCCCCGCGACTCCTCCCTCCCTCCTAAAGCCACCACGCCGGCCTGAGATAAAAAGGATGCTCTTCGGCCGCTTCTCAGGCCGGCGTGGTGGCTTTGAGAGGGAGGAGCCGCGGGGAGGCTCCTCGCAGCTCCTCCCTCCCTCCTAAGGCCACCACGCCGGCCTAAGAAGCGGTCAAAGAGCGCCCTTTTTTCTCAGGCCGGCACGAGGAGGAAGGGGCGGAGCCGTGAAGGGAAGCCCCGCCCTCAGGGCCACTGCCGCACATGCACGACATCGGCTCTGGGGGTGGGACTTTCCTTCCTCCTCCTCGCACCGGTGAGGAGGAAGAGGTGGATCCGTGGGCGGAGGTGGGGGCGGAGCTGAGCCGCAGGGGCGGGGCGCAGCCTTTGGCCTAGGGCCTGAGGTACAGCTATTCTTTTCTCAATTCAGGTTTATTACTTCCAGAATGAATGAGAAATAAATCCTTCTTCTTGTGCCCATTTTGCAGAGGGCAAACTGAGGCACAGCTTGGCCAAACTGTAATCGAGAAATCAACCCGTCCCCTTCCAAAAATAATAAATGAAGTCTCTGGAGGAGCATTGCTTCCCTTCAGTAGACTAGTGTAATTTTAAATCCCTTTGCCATTGATCCCCTCTTGCTAGGATTTCCTTCCCTCCATTTTTCTTCATGTCAGGAGCGACTCGAGAAACTGCAAGTAGCTTCTGGTGTGAGAGAATTGGTCGTCTGCAAAGACGTTGTCCAGGTGACTCCTGAATGTTTTGATGTTTTACCATCCTTGTGGGAGGCTTCTCTCATGTACCCGCATGGGGGGCTGGAGCTGACAGGGAGCTCATCTGTGTTCTCCCTGGATTCAAACCTCCGACCTGTCCGTCTTCAGTCCTGCTAGCACAAGGGTTTAACCAATTGCGCCATCGGGGGGGGGGGGGCTCAAAAAGGTTTGGTTAGGGAAGGATAAAGACCTTGTCCAACTACATCTCCCAGGATTTCACAGCATTGACCCATAGCATGGTGTCAAACTGTATTAATTCTACAACGTAGATTCGCTCCAAACTAATCCTAAAGTATGCAAATTAGCATTGTAATCTTGGATTCCAACTCCCATAAGCCCCATGGTCAGAAATGATGTCCAAAACCGTCGAAACACACTCGATTACCTGTCCCTAAAAGGCTTGCTTGACAATTTAATTGCATTTTAATGGTAGCCATTTGTACCTTTTAATCTGCAAGCTATTTTGTTCTCATGTAGCAAAGCTGCCCTGATTCCTGTTTATGGAAAGGGAAAAACATGATATACATAAAGATAGCGACAGCAGCCTTCAATCTTCATCCTTTTAGGCCTAATGCAATGGAGTTTCCTCCTCTGGAGGTTTTTAAGCAGAGGCTGGACGGCCATCTGTCGGGAGGGCTTTGAGGGATGTTTTAGGACTCAAAATGACAGGGATGATATTTTAGTCCTACCCAACATATCTGACACTTAGCCATTTGCTTTCCATAGCAATTGGGTGGTGGATCCACTCTGGGTTCCACTCTAACAGTGCTCAATGCCACCTGCTCATCTATCTATCTATCTATTATTATTATTACATATAATAAAAGTCAGTGTTTGCGGACGGTGGTGCGGCTGAGCGACTGAGCGGAGGGAGGAATATGTGCAAGCGTTTCGATTGGCTGCCACTGTGGGATTATTTGCATAACAGGCTCTGATTGGCCAGCCTCAGAACTCCAACATTCTACGGCCCCAGACAGAGAGGATTGGTTGCCACTGAAATGGTATTTGCATAACGTACTCCGATAGGCCAACCACATTCCACCATTCCAAGGTGACTCAGAGGGAAAAGGAAATGCCTCAGGCAGTCACCAAATGCAGCCAACAGCAATGACGGATCACGACCAAACTTGGCAAACAGGGGAACAATGGCCCACTTTTCAACCTGGTGTGGTTTAGGGCAGGATGGGCCACGAATGATGGGATTTGCAGTACAGTCACCTCATACACTTCCCAAACAACACTGTAGCCGCTAAAATTCACATACCATGCCCAAACGGCCCCAGACAGAGGGGATTGGCTGCCACTGAAATTGTATTTGCATAACGGACTCCGAATGGCCATCCACATTCCAACATTCCAAGGTGACTCAGAGGAAAAAGGAAAAGCCTCAGTCAGTCATACACTGCGGCCCACAGCAGTGACGGATCAGGACAAAATTAGCAAACGGGCCCAATGGCCCACTTCACAATCTGGTGTGGTTTAGGGCAGGATGGCCCACGAATAAAGGGATATTAAGTACCTTCACCTCATTCACTTCCAAAACAACACTGTAGCCCCTATACATCACAGACCAGGCCCAAAATTGACAACAAGGCATCCTTAACTTGATTTTCCTGACTAGGCCTCAGCACATGGGATATTGTTAGGCTCCCTCAACTTGATTTTCCTGACTAGGCCTCAGCACATGGGATATTGTTAGGCTCCCTCAACTTGATTTTCCTGACTAGGCCCCCGGGACTCGCAGTACCTTCACTAAGTTCTTGAGACCACTGCAAGACACATAAACATCTAATAGGAACCAACCTTGGCATACAATGCCTTCCTCAAATAACCCGGGCACCGCCGGGTCCTCAGCTAGTACAATTATAAAGTTGGAAGGGTCCCCCAAGGGCAATCCAGTCCAACCCCCTTCTGCCATTAAGGAAGACACAGTCAAAGCGATCTCAACAGATGGCCATCCAGCCTCCATCTAAAAAAAACCCCAAAGAGGTTTAATCCCTACAGAAGTGGAGTGCTAGTGTTGTTCAGGTGTATATACTGCTATAACTCTTATAATTTGCACATTTTGTTGGTTGACTTTCAGTAATTACCACTAAAATGGATAAGTTTCTAATTAAGAAAAGAAAATCTGTGGAGAATTATGGTAAATGACTATACAGAAAAAAGAGAAGGAAGTAAAGAGGGAAGGAATAAAGAAAGAAGGAGAGAAAGACTGAGGGAAAGAAGGAAGGAAAGAGAGAAGGAAGGAAGGAAGGAAAGAACCCCATGGGGCGTCTTATAGAGGAAATGACACACGAATCAACTGTAGCACAGAAGAAGCATAAAGAAAACATTTCCAAACCTTCTTTGTGCAGTAAAATTGTGTGGAAACTTATATATATTACATTATATGTAATTACTAGCTGTACCCGCCACGCATTGCTGTGGCCAATCTTCCCTTCCTCTTTCTCTCTTTCTTTCCCTCCTTCCTTCCCTTTTTTCCTTCTCTCCTTCCTTCTCCATCTCTTTCCTCCCCCCCCCTTTTTCTTTCCCTTCCGCTTTCTCTTCTTTCTTCCTTCTCCACCTCTTTCCTTCCTTCCTTCCTTCTCTCTTTCTTTCCCTCAATCTTTCTCTCCTTTCTTTATTCCTTTCTTTCTTGCTCTCCTTCCTTTCTTCCTTACTTCCTTCTCCTTTATTTTGTATCATCATTTAACTTTCCGTCATTTAGCATTTTTTTGGGATTTAAGTCCTTACCACTCTTTTTGGGGGGGATTTATGAGTGATGGTCACTTGTTGGTTTGTTAGGGGTGTGGTGTCCAAATTTCATATCAATTCGTCCAAGTGGTTTTTGAGTTATGTTAATCCCACAAACGAACATTACATTTTATTTATATAGATAGAATATATATGTTATATGAAACTCTTCTAGGGTTGGTTTAGCCTTCCATTTGCTAGTCAAACTGAATGACCGAGTTGTGAAAGTATATCTAAAAAACATGAAAAGTTTGGAAGGCTCTGATATAGACACTAGAGTCCTATGAATTCAGCCTAGAATCGCATTGGCCTTTTTAGCGGCCGCATCACACTCTTGACTCATCTTCAGCTTGCAGTTCACTATTACTCCTAGATCCCTTTCCTGTGGACTATTTTCAAGCCAGGCATTTGTTGTTTGTTGTTTTTTCATTCAGTCGCTTCCGACTCTTCGTGACCTTATGGACCAGCCCACGCCAGAGCTCCTTGTTGACCGTGACCACCCCCAGCTCCTTCAAAGTCAAGCCAGTCACTTCAAGGATACCATCCATGCATCTTGCCCTTGGTCGGCCCCTCTTCCTTTTTCCTTCCTTTTCCCCCAGCATCACTGTCTTCTCCAAGCTTTCCTGTCTTCTCATGATGTGGCCAAATTACTTCATCTTTGCCTCTAATATCTTTCCCTCCAATAAGCAGTCGGGAATTATTTCCTGGAGGATGGATGGGTTGGATCTACTCACGGTCCAAGGCACTCTCAGAATTTTGCTCTAACACCACAGTTCAAAAGCATCTATCTTCCTTCGCTCAGCCTTCCTTATGGTCCAGCTCTCACTTCCATGTGCTACTACGGGTAATCTCGGCATTACTTCGCAAACGAAAATTTTTAGAAAGGACTCATCCCACGCTTTTTACAAGTACGTTGATGACTAAAAAGGCCAATCTGAGATAGGCAAGTTCAGTTGCAGAAAGCACAGCAGAAAGTCTCCTTGGGTGATGTTGTTTCCAAGTTGCGGTTCTTTCTGCGTTGTCATTTCTCTTCGAGACCCATTTGGCGTGTCTTCTCAAAAGAGGCCGCAGCATCGTGGATAGTGCCTCTCCATGCCTCCCGATGTGAGGCCAGGGTGGACCATTGTTGGTGATCAATCTGGCCGAGCCTGAGATGTTGTTTCAGGGAGTCCTTATATCTCTTTTTGGGGGTGCCTCTTTTGCGCTGACCCGTGGTATAATATTATACCCGTGGTATAATAGTATAATATTATTATACTATAATAATATTATAATACTAATAATATTATTATTGCTATTATCATTATTATTAGGAGCCCCCGGTGGTGTAATGGGTTAAACCCTTAATCCGGCAGGACTGTTGACCGACAGGTCAGCAGTTTGAATCTGAAGAGAGTTTGTTGAGCTCCCTCTGTTAGCTCCAGCTCCCCAAGCGGGGACATGAGAGAAGCCTCCCACAAGGATGGCAAAACATCAAACATCTGGACATCCTCTGGGCAACATCCTCTCAGATGGACGATTCTCTCACACCAGAAGTGACTTGCAATTTCTCAAGTCGCTCCTGACATGAAAATATTATTATTATTATTATTATCCTATTTAACCATGTTATAGCCCACTTCAAGCCTTGAGAAAAGGAAGGGAAATAAATTGTTGTTGTTGTTGTGTGATATTGTTCACTTTTCCTTTTGACATGTTTCAATGCTTTCTAAAACTTTAATGGGGTTTTTATATGGATAGTTTGCACTTTTGCACTTTCTTCTTTCACCTTGGTTAGACGGCTCCTCAGCTCCTCCTAGCTTTCAGCCATCAACGTGGCATCATCTCCATATCTAAGGTTGTCAATGCTTCTTGCATGATGTGTTCTGCATACAAGTTGAATAGGCCAGGCATTGCCCATTCTTTTTCTGCACATTTCATTTTTTTCTGTGTTTTGTTTTTCAGAGAAAACCTGGAATGGATTCACTGACCCACTGGATTGGGATCCACTGGGTTTCTGTCCTGTTTGTTCCTTCCAGCCCCCTCCACACAAAAAAGCATCTCTTATTTTAGTCACATAAGAGAAAGGCTGACTCTGCAAAGGAGGAAGTTAGGAAGATGAAGGGAAGATCAAAGAGCATCCTTCATCTTTTTTAATAAGCCATCGCCTAAATAAATCCAGGAGGCCGAAATGAGGAAGGACATTCCAAACAAGATCAAAGCCCCGTTTGAACGCTGCCTCCGGAGAAAGCAAAGCAAAGAAAGAATTTAAAGGAAGGGGAGAGAAAAGGAAGAGGAGGAGAAGGGATGAGAAGAAAGGAAGGAATGAACGAGAGGCGGATAAACGAGTGAAGTTCGGAAGCGAGACTTGTGGCATCACAGGAGCTGGCGGAATCCGTTTTGAAAAGAACGAGGCACCAAAGGCTTCGGAGGGAAAAGCGAGATTTTCTCCATACTCTCTGCCTCTTCTTCCATCAAAAGAGCCTTTGCAAATCAAAGAACCTAAACCTTTTCCAATCACTTGCATCAAGTGATTTGATCATGGATAATGCATTGTTTTAGCGGCTGGTTTGTCTGCTTCCTGGGTAGCATTTACCCTGACAGGTTCCTGGTGGTGCAGAATAGCATCCCACTGTCACGTCATTGTAAGATTGCAATGCTGTACACTCAAATGCGCAATAGAGTTCAATGTACAATCCACAGCCAATGGCATGCAGCACCCAATCTGCAGAACACAATGGTGTGAAATAGCATCCCACTGTCACTTCATTGTAGGATTACAATGCTGTACACCCAATTTTGCAATAGAGTGCAATGTACCATCCACAGTCAATGACGTGCAGCACCCAATCTGTAGAACACAATGGTGTGAAATAGCATCCCACTGTCACTTCATTGTAAGATTACAATGCTGTACACCCAATTGCGCAATAGAGTGAAATGCACAATCCACCGTCAATGACGGGCAGCACCCAATCTGTAGAACACAACAGTTTGAAATAGCATCCCACTGTCACTTCATTGTAAGATTACAATGCTGTACAGTACACCCAATTTTGCAATAGAGTGCAATGTACAATCCACAGTCAATGACGTGCAGCACCTAATCTGCAGAACACAATGGGGCAAAATAGCACCCCACAGTCACTTCATTGTAAGATTGCAATGTTGTACACCCAAATGAGCAATAAAGTACAATGTACAACCCACAGCCAATGACGAGCGGCACCCAATCTGCAGAACACAATGGTGTGAAATAGCATCCCAATGTTACTTCATTGCAAGATTGTGATGCTGTTCAAGTAAATCTATATACTGTACCTAAACCTAATAAAAGTGAAAATATGTATGTGGCTGAGGTGCCCACTTGAACACACAGGCTCCCACTTCCATGAACAGCTTTAACTCACAGTGCTGAGCAGCCACCAAAAGTCCTCCTTTCAATGACATTGCAGGTTACAGCTAGCAACATCTCAGTGTTTCTTACTCTCTCCATTGGTGTGGAATTTGCATGATCCCGGCCACTGCCTCTCACTTAACACTTTCCTACTCTGTTCAACTCTGTCTGCACAACAAAGAGAGGCGAAGTTGTGCAGAAGCAATCAGCAACTAAACATATTGGAGGAATTTGGGGGATTGATTCCACATGATGGAAGTTGTAGTTCACCCTGCATCAAGTCAGAACACTGACCCCCACTGACAATGGACCTGGACCACATTTGGCACACAGAACCCCTATGACCAAAGCAAAATACTGGAGAGGTTTGGGGAGAATTCACCTTGATTTATAGCTGTTGTAGGTAGGTACTGGGATTTATAGTTCACCTGCAATCAAAGAGCACTCTGGACTCCACTAGCAATGGCTCTGGACCTAACTTGGCGTACAGAACCCACATGGCCAACAAAAAATACAGAAGGGCTTTGGGGAAGTTCACCTTGATTTATAGGAATTATAGTTCACCTACATCAGTGGTTCCCAACCTTTGGTCCTCCAGGTGTTTTGGACTTCAGCTCCCACAATTCCTAACAGTAGGTAAGATGACTGAGATTTCTGGGAGTTGAAGTCTAAAACACCTGGAGGACCAAAGGTTGGGAACCACTGCCCTGCATCCAGAGAGCACTGTGAATGCAAACAATGATTGATCTGCACCAAATTTGGCACACATACCAGATATGCCAAAATTTGAATATTGATGGGTTTGAGATGGAATTGGCATTGACATTTGTTAGTTGTAGGTACTGGGATTTATATTTGACCTGCAATCAAAGAGCACTCTGAACCCCACCGGTGATAGACCTGGACTTAATTTGGCACACATAACCCTCATGACCAACTGAACTTACTGGAGAATTTTGATGGAACTGACCCACTATGGTGGGAGTTTATTTATTTCCTATATTTATACCCCATCCTTGTCCCCCCAAAGGGGGACTCAGGGTGGCCTAACAAAAGCATCACACGATGCTAGCATCATAAAAACAACCACAGTACAATCAAAATATTAAAACAACAATTAAGACACATCCATTAAAATCGAAATCCAAAAAAACCCAAAAAAACAGTCCGGGTCAATTCATTGCCATAAGTTGTGTGATCTTCTTCCACTTGCTGCTCACTGATCAAACGCTTGGTCCCATAACCAGGTCTTGATTTTCCTTCTAAAAGACAAGAGAGAGGTGGCCAATCTGATATCTCTAGGGAGGGCATTCCATAGGCGGGGGGCCACTGCTGAGAAGGCCCTGTCTCGTCCTCATCAACCGCGTTTGCGATAGTGGTGGGATCGAGAGCAGGGCCTCTCCTGAAGATCGTGATGGTTAGTGGCAGGAGATATGTTCGGACAGGTAGTCTGGACCAGAACCGTTTAGGGCTTTAAAGGTTAAAACCAGCACTTTGAATTGTGCTCGGAAGCTGATCAGCAGCCAGTGGAGTTGGCATAACAAAGGAGTTGTATGTTCCCTGTGCGTCGCTCCGGTGAGCAACCTGGCTGCCAACCATTGAACTAGTTGAAGCTTCTGGGCAGTCTTCAAAGGCAGCCCCATGTAGAGTGTGTTGCAGTAGTCTATTCGGGATGTAACAAGAGTGTGGACTACCATGGCCAAGTCAGACTTCTCAAGGAACGGGCACAGCTGGCGCACAAGTTTTAATTCTGCAAAAGCTCTCCCGGCTACCGCCGAGACCTGGGGTTCCAGGCTCAGTGATGAGTCCAGGATCACTCCCAAATTGTTGTAATTCATCCTGCAGCTGGAGAGCATAATGAACCCCACTGATGATGCATCTAGAGCAAATTTGCCCAACATGACAAACTTTAAGTATTGGTGGAGTTTCAGGGAGATAAACTGGCATGATGTGAGGTGTAGTACGGCCACAACCTTATGCATTTTGTAAAATAAAAAATGACTTCTTCTAATAACCCAGGAAACGTGACGTACCAAAGCTAGTGTGAAATAAATTGCAATGTACAATGCACAGTCAACGACGCAGAGTACCAAATGTGGAAAACACAATGGTGTGAAATAGCATCCCATACTGAACCCCGTCAACAACACAGATGTTATGAAACTGGCATCTGGTGACTAACTGGCTCTACAGAAAGGATCCCTAATGTGGATTAATGTGTTGAACTTTGATCTGCATTGTCATGTCTATTAAATGACTCCCTCCAGAATCAACTTATCGGCGGTTTAATAAGACGATTTAATTTAATGGATTTTTTAAAAGATCTTTTTATCATCAGGGTTTTATTTCTGTCTTCTTGTAACTTTGTTTTAAGCTACCTTGGTCCCCATGTTGGGGAAAAGCCAGGACATGAATTAAATACCACATTTCTTTGATTCAAAGACGCCATCAAATGTAAGTCACATACTAATTTCAGTACCACAAATAACAACAAAAACGGTGTGTGTGTGTAGTGCCACAATTTAAAAGACGCACTTCATTTTTAGAGATATTTATACAGGGGAGAAAGTGTGTCAGAATCAAAAAGCTGCAGTCTATAAAATTAATACAAGAGGCGTTCATTAAAGATTTCCCCGGACCCACTTCTATTTATCATCGGATGATGAAACAGCACATATGTAATGATATAAATCTCTATAGGTTATGTGCTAATTTACAACTCAGAACTGATAACAGTCTTGATTTTACAGGTGCTGAAGTGATGTGAGGTTTGATAATGGACCCAGTGGAATTCAGAGCAGTCCTCAAGTTCCTTGACTTGAAAGGCCGCACACCAAAGGAGACGTTGGATGAGATGAAAGAAGTTTATGGTGATGATTCCTCATCATATGATGTAGTCAAGAACTAGCATCGTCAATTCAAATGTAGTCGGACTTCGGTGCAAACGGCTCCAATTCCAGGGTGACCCCACTCTGCTATTGATGAACACACCAGCAAGTGGAGGTCGCAATTTTGGAAAATCACCACATAGCCGTTCACCACAAAGCCCAAAAAGTCAAGATTAGTGTGGAGTCCATGGGGAAAAAAATCATCCAAGACCATCTTCACGTGCATAACGTATCCAATCGCTGGGTCCCCCGGCTACTCACACCTTTCCAGAAGCAGGAACGACTTGAATGCTCTCAGGCTCTATTGACAATGTGCCATGGAAACCAGGAGGACTTTGTCAACAGACTGATCACACAGGATGAAAGCTGGGTCCATCATTATGATCCTGCAACTAAATCCAGTCGATGCAATGGAAGCATCATGACTCTCCGCCTCCAAAAAAAAAGCACATGCCCAACTCTCGGCAGGCTTTCAGCCATCAAAGTGGTATCATCTGCATATCTAAGGTTGTCAATACTTCTTGCATGATGTGTTCTGCATACAGGTCATGCTCACAGTATTTTGGGACCAGCACAGAGGAGTATTGATGGATTTCCTAGCAAAGGGTCCCATGATCACTGGGACATACTATGCTTCACTGCTACAGAAATTGCGGGAGGCCATCAAAACCAAGAGACAATGTGGCATGCTCACCAAAGGTGTCCGCCTTCTGCAAGACAGTGCACCAGTTCACAGCTCACCTGCTGCCCAAATGGAAGCATGCTCCTGTGGCTTTGAAATTCTACCGCATCCCCTTATTCACCAGACCTTGCACCATCAGACTTCCACCTCTTTCCAACAATGAAGTTATTTTTGAAAAACAAGAATTTTTCAGATGATGAGACTCTGATTTCCAAAGTTGCAACGTGGCTTTTGGAGCAACTTGTCAACTTCTACAAGCAAGGTGTTTACAGTTACTTAAAAAGATCGGAGAAGAGTGTGTCTCTAAGTGGCACCTATATAAAGAAGGGCTAATAACTGTGCCAAGTTTCATTGCTCGCAGTCCATAGGAAGTGGATCAGGGGAAATTTTAATGTACACCCCTCATAGACACAGCAAAGACTTTGTTATGGATCGCAGATAAAGTTCTATGCTTTCCGCACTCCGCCCAGCAACAACCAGTTTTTTCCAAATCTAGATTTTGATCCATATTTTAAAGGAGTTATCTGAGGTGTTGCATCTGTTTGGGTGATTGGATTCAACCCTTTTTCTCTAAAGTTCAGACTAAAACTCAAAGCAGACCCCACCCCCTAATGCATTGAAAGGGAAGCCATTGATCACCAAGAGCTCCACCACAACATATAGGTGATTAGAAGATTAATATGTTAAACCTGCTTATTGTTCCTTAGTATACCCAATGCAGCATGTTTTTAATCATTTCAAGGTATTTGGGTATGTGCCCAGCTGTATTAAATAGTGAGGACCTGGCTTGTCTTGGACTGCAGCTTCCATAATCCCCAAACCCAAGGGAGTTGTAGTTAGGGAAAAACAGACCAAGTCCAGGCTCCTCGATGTACATGAAAGGAGTAATCCCTTGCAAATATAATCCTCTGGTTGTTTCCCCACAAAAAAGGTAATCTTCTGCAGGTTTGAGCTTGGAAAACAAGGCCATTCCTTTGCTGCAAACGCCAGCACTGACGTCACAAATCCCCTCTTAACAGAGCAATTTCTGAGTTTTTCAATAAACCAGAGTTTGGGTTCGTTTAGTTCCCCCTTTGAACCAACAATTTGGCTTTTGATTGAGCAAGATTTAAAGCTGTTGCTTCTTGAAAAGGAAATATGTGGGGAGGAGAGAAGACCAAAGGTAGAATCAGTGGAGGAATGTTTGCCGAATGCATAAAGACAGCAGGAGAATGTGAGTTTTATATGAACCTACATCTGTACCTGTACTTTCCCTTTGCTGCCGTTCCCTTCAAAGGGCCTCTAGATACCTCATCTAGTTAACAAGCTTTTAAACAGGAGTTCCAGATGTTGCTGGGCCGAATTCCTGCAGCCTTCCAGATGTTCCCAGATCACAACATCCAGCACTCCCCACTGGATCTGCTGGGATTTCCAGTCTGACAACATCTGGAAGATGACACAAATCCAATCCCGGCTGTGCTTTAAGCCTTAATTAATCACTCCGAAAGACCGTATGAATTGTCCTGGCTGAGAATTAATGTTATGTGTTTAAATTTCATTTTTTTAGAGTCTAATTTGACCCTCAGGGTATGAAGGCTTAACTAGTCGTAATGGTATTTCAACCCAACAAGTGTCATGCTCTTTTGAATCATATCTCAGCAATGAGGAATTAAATGAATGGTGTGAGACAGACAGTGTAATGATGTGGTTTGAATGGTGGGCCAAGACTCTGGGAGACTAGGGTTCAAATCCCCGCTCAGCCATGGAATCCCAGTGGGCAGCTTTGGGTCAGTTTCCCTTCCTTGGAGGAAGGCAGTGGCATTAATGATTGTGCCTTCTGCCCAACCAATCAGAATGTGGACCTCTTGATTGTCTCCGTTACCTTGGCTCCTCTCACCACTGATAGCTATGCTAGCTGTCCAACCAATCAAAATGTGAACCCGTTGGCTGTCTCTTGCTATTCTGGCTCCTCCCACCACTGATGACTAAGCCTTCTATCCCACCAACTAGAGGGTGGATCAGTTGGATGTTTCTATTGCTCTGGTTCCTCCCACCATTAACATTGTGCCTTCTGCCCCTCAAATCAGGATGCAGGCCAGCTGGCTGCCTCTGTGTTGTGATTCAGCCAGATGAAGCTGAGGGGATTGGTATTCCAGAGCCTGGGAGACAGGCCCGGATTAACAATTTTTTGTGCCCTAGGCCACACTTTGGAATTCCGCCCCCTTTAAGCCAACCTCCTGCCACCTCCAAGGTCCCCCATTCCCACCGGCTGGAAAGCTACGCTGTGCTCTGAAGGTCTCCTCGGGATTTGGGAGGCTTGGGGAGAGCGCAGCGGGTGCAAACTCGCTCCACTGGCTCGAGAGAGAGAGAGAGAGAGAGAGAGAGAGAGAGAGAGAGAGAGAGACTTTGCCAGGAGGAGTGAGGAGGGGCATGAGAAAGGGGGAAAGAGGGGCGCAGACCCCACCCCCAGCTTGCGCCCCTAGGCCATGGCCTCATTGGCCTTATAGGTAATCCGGGCATGCTGGGAGAGTGGTGGATGGTTCTTTCAATGAGGGAAATGGTGGGATTTTAGATCAAGATCCCGTCTGAGAGAATGGGATTGAAAGTGAAACCGCAGAGTCCAGCAGACAGGGAGGTGCAGTGACTAGCGGAGACCTTCTGCCTAGTAGTGTCATAGCAACCCCTGATAGGGAATCAGATGGACAAGAAAGCTCAGCTGAAAACACACCTGTGCAGATGTGTCACGCTTGATCTTAGGGAGGAATCAAGCAAGCTAAGGAAGTCGCAAAGACTCCATGAGAAACAACAGCATGAGAAATCTCAGAGTCAAGGGAGCCAAGGTCACAGAAATGACATCATGGCTTGTGGTCCTCAAATCAGAGAAGTATTCCCTTGATTCATGTTCATGTTTTGATTCTTGTTTTCCTGGATTATGCTCATTCTGGCTTTTCATTCTGGGTTCTCCTGTACCTTATTTTATGGTACAGATTTGAACAGTTTTGATTATTACCTTTGGAGTGTTTTTCCCTATTGCCAGTTTGGATTGGCTTATCACTTGTTGACTATTTTTCCCATTTTCTGTTGGATTTTGCCTTTCTTATTTCTTATGGTGATGTTTCCTTTTTATATGTACTTTTCTTAATAGACTGTTTTATTTCCACTTTTGGGATTCCTGTCTGGTGTTGAGTGCAATGTGAATTTTGGCTGGGGTGCAACACTCTGTTAACAACCGATCAGAAGGTTGACCAGTAGGATGTCAATGGGTGTCTCCTCCCACCATTGATGGCTGTACCTTCTTCACCACCAATCAGAATGTGGACTACCTGGCTCTCTTTATTATTCCGACACCTCCCAGTTTTGATG
Source organism: Anolis apletophallus (assembly GCA_030556195.1). Taxonomy (NCBI): domain Eukaryota; kingdom Metazoa; phylum Chordata; class Lepidosauria; order Squamata; family Anolidae; genus Anolis; species Anolis apletophallus. The sequence continues at coordinate 34,032,638 of JARBWK010000011.1, read as the reverse complement.
ACTATGCCTTCTACCCTACCAGTCAGAATGTGGTGGTCTCTTTTACCCTGGATCATCTCACAATTGACAATTGTTCCCTTTTCCCCACCAATCAGAATGTGGAGTATTTGGCTCTCTTCTCTATCCACTGTTGATGGCGATGCTGCCTTCCCTACCAATCGGAATGTAGACCAGGTTACTGTGTGTTTCTCTGGCTCCCCCCCAAATTGATGGCTCTACCTTTTCCCCCATCAATCAGAATGTGGACTACCTGGCTCTCTTGGTTATTATTACTCCTTCCACCATTGATGGCAGTTTTGTCTGCACCGCTAATCAGAATGCAGATCAGCTGTCTGCCTCTTGCCCTGACTCCTCCCACCATTCACATCTGTGCGTTCTGCCCCACCAATCAGAATATGGATCACCTGATTGTTGCCCTGGCTCCTCCCACCACTGATAGCCATGCCTTCTGCCGCCAATCAGAATATGGAACTGCTCGCTGCCTCTGTTTGCAACTAAAGTTCTGCAAAAAGGCTGAAATCCAATTAGTTCAAATTCACTTTATTATGGTCAATGACCTGCTCATGAGAAGAGGGACACATTTCAGAGATTCAGATGGCCCCACTTTGATTAGTAAAGATTCGGAGTGATCCCATTCTGATTCGTAATCTGAATTTCCAAAGCTTCATAATTGCTTCGTTAAGATTCATTCCATTAGCAGCAACGAGGGAAATTGTGAAGCTTGTTTATCTGTCATTTGAATTACTATCTAGTTGAAACTTGGCACACCTGTAGGCAACATATATGACTTTAAGCCTGCCAGGTTTCAGAAAATTTCAGTCATCCAGTGATTATTAGAATTTTTTTAAGTGTTTACAATTTCAAAAAAAACACTGCAAGAGGTATTTCCTTGAATTTTTGGACAGTGAGACATCAATCTTGCAAAGTTTCAGAAAGATTAGCTTATCTACAGATTTCTAGGAAGTTTTAAAAGTTTTTTGAATTAAATTTTCCTCATAGCCTTATCTATTAGCGCTCATTGCTTCAGTTGTGCCCATTTTTACCTCAAAGAGGTGCTTCAGCCTCGGAGCCAGGAGAAACCGCTGATGGCAGAAGAGGTGGAGGCGGCGGCAGCTAAAACGAAACCCTCCACTTGCCTCAGAAAATGGGAACTACTGCCAACAGCACCGGCCAAGCTCCAAATCAACAAATATTTTACAAACCTCTCCGAAAGTTTTGGAGACTTGTGGTCCGATTCATAAACACTTCAGAGGGGTCTTTTCTGATTAATAATTCATAGGTTCTTATTTCTGAATCTTCTAAATCTCCGAACTCCGAAGCTTTGCACACTTCTATTTGCAACCAATCAGAAGGTGGACCCGTTAACACCAAATGGGTGGCTGCTCCCACCATTAATGACTGTACCATCTGCCCCACCAATCAGAATGTGGACCATCCATGGGTGAATTCTGATGTTTCTCCTCCGAACTTCAGCCTGCTGTTGCTTCTTTTTCTTTCTTTCTCAGTTTCTTTCTCTCGTTCTGGTTTTCCCTCTCATCTCAAGAGCTCCATTACTTTGCTGTGCAAACTTACACCGGCACTTCTCCTCGCCATTGCAACAATCACACACTCCGAGGGGCGACATCATTTGAGCAAGCCAGGCCTGACAAAAGGGCATGATTGCTTTCGCTTCTCTTTATTCCTCCTCAGACGGAGGCCGCGTGCTCTCCATCCCAGCAACCTGATAACCAGCGATTGCCTCCCTGTCTTGTTTGCAGAGCAATTTTGTGTGGATACAGCTGTTTTCAGAAGGAAAGCGAGGAAGGAAGCAAAATACGCTGAAAGGAAGAGGCTGATAATCCAGCCGAGAAGCATCAAAATACGATAGAGAAAGCAGGAGGTGGTCCAAAGGCATAATTTGATCCCGCTCTCAGGTAGATTTGGAGATGAAAGGAAGGCTGTTTCGTTGCAAATAAATATAAAACATGACTACTTTGGGATTTTAAATTATTCTGTGTATTCACAGCACATTCCATGAGATTTGTATGCTCACAGTTGCTTCTAAATGGCAGGCAAAGCCTAAGGCAAGTTATCGGGAGACTGCCAGATCCATCCAGCTTCACCCCAGCCGAGGCCTCCTCAATTTGGAGAAGATGAACCGCCAGAAGGAAACCAAATTCCAGCCAAGAAGGAAGACGGCACTATCCAAAGGGTGCACAGCTGTAAGGGTTATTGAGGAATCCAGGGATATTTGGCACCCAATGCAGGAATTCACAACTAAAGCACACCTGAAAGATGCCCGTCCAACTTCTGTTTGATACCTCCAAAGATGAAGAGTACACCAATTTCTGCGGCTATTAATTCCACTATCAGCCTGTTTAAATTTATCTGGAATCTCCTTTCTTTTAATCTGAATCCCTTGGTCTAGTTTTTGGAGCAGCAGAAGTCCCTAAGCAATCCCTCGTTGTTAGAGGATGATGGTCCTCCATGTGTAGTGTCGGTGGTGGGACCATACATGGCTGTGGAGACCTATTCTTGATCTCCGTATTCTTCCTCAGTGAGGACATTGATTTCCAGGTGGAAGGTGGTCCCAGTTAGGGTTGGCTTGATGCACCTTCCTCTTGGCACGTTTCTCCCTTTCGCCCTGCATTCCTGCCTCTTTGATTGTGCAGCACTGCTGGTCACAGCTGACTCCATGTTCTACATGACATCCCTTCAGATCTTTAAAGATGGCTATCATGTGACTGCTTAGTCTTCTCTTCTCCGAGCTAAACATATTAAGGTCCATCAGATGTTCCTCGAAACACTTGATTTCCAGATCTTGGATCATCCTGGCCTCCCTTCTACTGAAAGACATTCAAAGATGGAGAATCCAACACTTTACATAACAATCTATTCTACTATCAAACAGTCTAATAGTCAAGATGTAATTCCTAATGTCTACATGAGGTCTCTTTTCTTGCAATTTGAATCCTTTGGTGCATGGTCTGGTTTACGGAGAAGCAGACGTCGAGCTGACCTCATGTTCTGCATGACATCCTTTCCAATCTATAAAGTTGGCCATCATGTCACCTCTTGGTCTTCTCTCCTCTAAGATGAACATACCTGGATCAATCAGTTGTGCCTTAAAACATTTGGTTTCCAAACCTTGGATCATCTTGGTCATCCTTCCCTGCATACATTCCATCTTCTCAATATCATTCGTCAACTGTTATGCCCAGAAATGGACATCATAGGATTCCAACATGTGAGGCTTGACCAAAGCAGAATCGAACAAGAATACTACTTCCCTTGATTTGGACACGAAGCTACTGATACAGCCTAAAACAGTATTGGCCTTTTTGGCTGCTGCATCACCCTGATGACTCATGTTTGTCTTGTAGTCCTATATCAGTGGTTCCTAGCTTTTGGTCCTCCAGGACTTCAGCTCCCAGTGGGCCCAATTGGTTAAAATGTCTGAGAGTGGAAGACCTAAGCACCTGGAGGCCCAAAAACTGGGAACTATTGCCTTAGATCAGGCATAAGCAAAATTTGGCTCTCCGGGTGTTTTGGATGTCAACTCCGGCTGTTAGGAATTGTGGGAGTTGAAATCCAAAACACCTGGAGGGCCAAAGTCTGCCTTAGATCCTTTTCTCATATACAGTTTTCAGTGCAGATGTTCTGCATCAAAGGCATCCTGGGAAGAACCTACACCTGCATAGCACATCTATAGGATTTTGGCCATGGCTTGTAGGAATGTAATACATTTTCAGTTCTTCCTGGCCTTGGGGCCAAGACATCAAGGTGAATCAAACCCATGCATCTCTTTCAGCATTGATAAAGCCAAAGGGGCAAAGCCAAGCTGGAGAATGTCACTTGCTTCTGTCAAGCGTCATTAGCAGCAACCCATCAGCTACATCTGCATATTTCTCTCCTCATTTTCCATTCCGTTTAGGCTTCGGCGCTCTGGGCAGATTCTGAAAACGGATCTCTCTGGGAAAAAAGTGCAGTGCTAATTAAATATTTGGGAGAGTTTTGAAGGGGAGAAGAATTGTAGAAATAAATGGTGAGGGATTGGCGTTGGGCAAGTGGGCTTATTGACAAAAGACCCTCCTCATAAATGCACACCGGAGTAACTTATTAGCAGCAGCGTGACCCAGCACCAGTACCCCAAAACAAAAACACACCGACCAATGTTATTTCTTCCATAGGAGGCTTGTCTTTGTAGCAAAATAATATGGTTGCACTATTTACAAGAACAAGGTTTCCACAACACAAATAAAGTCCTTTATACTTCCTATTTTTGCTTCCACGCTGGGCTTCTTTCTTATGCATAGAAACAGCTATGCTCTCACAGAGCCTCCTCTCACACCAAAATTACACAGGAGCTTCACATAGTAGCTTTACACACTTTTACACATGAGGCCCTTCAACCTGGAGCTTCTCTCGCCTCGGAAGGGTTTGAGCCGAAAGGCGGGGACTGCATCAGGCGGAAAGAGCCGCGCGGAAAGAGAGAAGATCCTGGGATGGGACTTCCCAGGGTCCCTCGGCTGCCTGGGGGCGGATCTACACCGCAGCATTCATGCAGTGAGGCACCCCTTGGTCTTCCAGGGCTCAAGGCTGGGGAATCCCGGGATTTGTAGTTTGGGGAGGCTCAGGATGATGTCAAACTACCACTCCCGTGATTCCCTCACACTCAGCTAAGGCGGGTCAAGGGACGTTCGGGACACAGGGTTGAGGCACCTTTAAGCAGGGGCCGAAAACTAACAGGGTTTGCTCACTTAAGGCAGGGGGGCCAACTTGGGCCCTCCCTCCAGGTGTTTTGGCCTACAATTCCCTCCATTCATATATATTATGTATATGTATATATATGCTGTATAAATTTATTATCTCTATCCGCCACGCGTTGCTGTGGCCAACCTTCCCTCCCTCTTTCTCTCCTTCCCTCCCTCTTTCCTTCCCTCTTTTTCTTTTCCTTCTTCTATCCCTCCCTCTTTTTTCCTTCTCTACCTGTTTCTTTCCTCCCTTTCTTTGCTCTTTGGTTCCATTCTTCCTTCTCTCTTCCCTTCCTTCCTTACTGATGCATAAGAACACAGAGAGAGACTGACAGCTGTTGAGCAAGACCTTCGTGTGTGTCTTTCTGCCATTCCTGCCAGGATATCTATGTTGTGTTCATCGAAACCGAGTGTATAAATACATTTAAAAACACATTAACTATATTCATTACTGTGTTAGAGTGTCATTTTGGTTGGTGGTGTGCCCCAGGATTTTGTAAATGTAAAAAATGTGCCGCGGCTCAAAAAAGGTTGAAAAACACTGTCATAGACTAAGGCCTACCTCACGCTGTGAGGCCTACTCACAGACTGAGACCTTTCTCCCACTGAGGTTTACCTCAGACTGACAGATACTAAGTTACCGACACACCTGCTTATATAAAACTGCAGCTTTTGCGGAGTCATTGCATCCATTTAACCCTTTCAGTGCTTGACTCACATTTTTGTAATTAAAAATACCTAGTTAATTTGAAATATTTCTGACAGTTGAGGAGGAGGATTCCTGACGCAGAGCTGCCAGATTCTCTGGAAATTGTTGTTTGGACCCCACTGGAAACCTGGATTCATTAGACTTCTGGGGAGAAGGGCTGACACAGATACACAGCATGATGGGAGAAGCAGTTCCTTGACACAAAAGAGATAAAGAAAACAACTCCATCTGAGTCCCAGGCAGTATACTGAACAGTCCTGATCATTAGCAAGCTCTTCCTAACGTTTAGGTGAATCTTTTCCTACAATCCGAATCCATTGCTCCATTGTGTCCTGGTCTCTGGAGTTGCTGAAGACAAGCTTGCTCACTCAATGGGACCTCCTTTCAATATTTAACTGTGGCTGTCACGTCTCATCTCAACCTTCTCTTACATAAGAACATAAGAACATAAGAAGAGCCATGCTGAATCGGGCCTCAGCCCATCTAGTCCAGCATTCTGTGTCACACAGTGGCCCACTAGTTGTACACAGGGATCTCTAGCAGAAAGGAGGGCAAAACCCTCACCTGCTCCCGACCCCCACGACCAGTACCCGGGAAAATCCTGCCTGCCTCCATCAACACAAGGTGGCACTTGGATGTCCATTTCAGTAACTACTGATTCCCTTGGTATCCATGAATCTGTCTAATCCTGCCTTGAAGCTGTCCAGGCTGACCGCTGTCACAACCTCCTCTGGAACTGAGTTCCATAACCCAATGACCCTCTGGGTGAAGAAATATTTCCCTTTATTAGTCCTAACTTTCCTACCTTGGAGCTTTAGGGAGTGCCCCCTAGTCCTAGTGTTGTGTGACAGAGAAAATATTTTTTCTTTATTCACCTTTTCTATCCCATGCATAATTTTATACACTTCGATCAAGTCACCTCTTAAACACCGTCTTTCAAGGCTGAAAAAAGACCAAGGCGTTGCAACCTGATTTCATAAGGGAGCTGCTCCATCCCTTGGATCATTTTTGTTGCCCTTCTTTGTACCTTTTCCAGTTCCGTTATATCCTTCTTGAGGTGCGGTGACCAGAATTGTACACAGTACTCCAGATGTGGCCTCACCATAGATTTGTAGAGAGGCAATACAACATTTGCCGACCTATTTTCGATTCCCTTCCTGATCATGCCAAGCATAGAATTTGCTTTTTTCACTGCTGCAGCGCACTGGGTTGACATCTTCATTGAGCTGTCCACCAAAACCCCAAGATCCCTTTCCTGGTTTGTCTCAGAAAGCTTTGATCCCATCAGTTGATAAGTGTATTTGGGGTTTTTTGCCCCAATGTGCATGACTTTACACTTGTTTAGGTTAAAATGCATTTGCCACTTTGTTGCCCATTCACTCAATTTCGAGAGATCTTTCTGGAGCTCTTTACAGTCAGTTTCATTTTTAACTACCCTGAACAGTTTAGTGTCATCTCTTCTTTAAGCTAAACAGACCCGGGCCTTTAAGCCGCTCCTCAGAGGTATTCATGGCTTCCAGACCTTTGACCATTTTGGTGGCCCTTCTCTGAACACCTTTCAGCTTGTAAATTGAATTGCTTTGCCCAGAGCTGTCGCACACCGGCCGTGAACCAGGGCCCTTTAAATATTCACACAACCACGGCTGGAAATAACAGTCTATTTATTGAAGTAAACAATGTCCAAAAAAAACCAAAACAGTAAACATGAAAATAGCCAAGACAAAAAGCATTCGAGAAAATCCCAGGAAATGTTCCCAAAGCCTCAGGCTAATTAAGTTGTAAGGTCTCTGAATATAAATCCACTAAGAAGCAACAGAACTTAAAACTAGGATAGTCCCAAAAAAGGCAAGCTCAAAGTTCTGTCATGAATGACCAAAAAACCATGAAATCAGGAGTTCATGGAACTGCTTGCAGTAGAATCGAAAGTTGACCAGGAACTGAATTTCAACCTTTACAGGGCTAATAACAAGATCTCAACATTCTAACATTTCCCTCCCTTTTCCCCGGGAAAGTAACAGCTGCGGCTAGAATCAGCAAGCCAGGTGTCTCAATTTCCACCCACCAGACTCTCAGAAAAACTAAATTCCCTTAACTGCTTTTCCAGAGTTTCAACCATCACCTTGGCCCTGCACTGAAAACCACACAGATCCCTGCACACCACCACAACCCACAACCCTTGAAGCAACAGAAACCACAGGCCCAACAAGAACTGGATACAGGGTTATTATTCAAGGTGAAATCTGGCCAAAGCAGAATAGAGTGGGACAGTGACTCCCTTCGAAGGAGGAGGGAGGGAAGGAGGAGGGAAGGAAGGAGGGAAGGAAGGAGGGAAGGAGGGAGGGAAGGAGGAGGGAAGGAAGGAAGGAAGGAAGGAAAAAAAGGAAGGAAGGAAGGAAGGAAGGAAGGAAGGAAGGAAGGAAGGAAGGAAGGTGTAGCGGCAATTTGGAGTCCCAAAACTCCTTAGGCAGTAGCGGAAGGAAGGAAAACAAGAGGAAAGGAGAAAAGGAACTAGATAAATAAGGACGCTGCTGGAGGTGTAATACAAAGAAAGGGACCTTTTTCCATGTATAGTGGTCTTGTGAACTAGTGCAGGCCTATTGGAAAAGAATCATAAAAGAAACATAAAATGATCCACAACAAAGTAAAAAAAAACTGGGACATGCCTATTACAATTATTCAGTGATAAATTATTGCAGCCAGAAAGAGACATTTGTCTGTACAGTTTTGCGGCTGCACGCATTGCAATTGCCAATGACTGGAAAGGAGAAAAAAGTTAAGTATCAAAAAGTGGAAGGATAAATTGTAGGATTATGCACAGATGACCAAGATTTCTAGCAATCTGAAATATGAAAGTCATGAAGTTTTTAAAAGACATTGAAAGTTTGCCTTGGCATACCTGATGGGAGAATTTAAGAAATAATAAGAGGAATGTATTGATCAGAAGAACAGAGTGTAAAATAAAACTATGCATAAACTCTGCGTAGATCAGTGTCGGGAGCCAAGGTGGTGATTGCACAGGGAGTGGGCTGAGGGGTACTTGTATGTGGGCAGCCGGTTGTCTATATATGTGTGTGTATATATGTTTGTAATGTGTATTGTGGGTGCATTACAATTTTAAAATAAAAATTAATTTTAAAAAGAGAGAGAAAGGGAAGAAAGGTAAATAGAAGACATAGAGGGAAGAAAAAGAAGGAAAAAAGGAAAATAGGTCTTGCGTGTGCATAGGTGATACACCTCCCCCCATGTTGCCAAGAAGACACCAACACAAGTAGTTGGAGTAAAATATGGCCACAACTCATTTATTGATAACAGGAACATGGGTTGGCAGCCATGCATGGGTCCTGGATCAGGGGTTGGACAGTCCGCTGCTGTCCGAAGATACTTACATCCCTGGGTGCCACAGGCACACCGCTGGTTCCCGTAAGCTCCACACCCCAGGGGGCCGGGCGTTATCCCCCCCCCCCCCCTTCCAACCACCCCAATCCAGGGGCAATGCTACATGCCCAACACAGAGTTGTGACAAGATAAAGACACAACAGCAAGAGCAGCTAACCAAATACAGAGCAAGATGAACACCAAACAACAGCAAGATAAGCTAACAAATGCGAAGCAATACTGCATGCAGGGAGGGTGGGTGGAAAAGCTGATGCAGGCCCAGTGCCTGCTGGTAGGACTCGGGCAGCCTTAAGTAGGCTGCCTGGGTGGAAGAGAGGGCTGGCCCCAACTATGAGCCAGGCCAGGGCGGGGCCAGCCCCACAATTGGCCAGCTGGCTCTGGTGGCGGGAAAATCTCCCGCCACTCCGGGGGCTTCTGGGAGGAAGAAGCCCCCCTCCCGATCCAAAATGGCGGCGAGGACACCCAGCACCTGGTAAGTCAGGCCAAGCCATGACTTGAAGACACACAACAACAACAACAACAAGCTATAGCCTGCCCCCCAACAGTCAGAGGGACAGTGAACAGCCCTCTGTTTAAAAGGTTTGAGGACCCCTGCTCTAGACGCTAGACTCCTATTGATCCGATAGTCTTCCGATATGGAAATGGATGAGATCTACTGCTATGCTGGCCAATTAAATCCATTTCAGCAATCAGCCAGGCTTTGAAGCTACAGGGCCATTAAATGCTAATCAAGATGGCCAATGACAACATTCACACTTGCCTCAAGCAGAAAAGAGTTATTTCTCCCACCCTGAATATTCGAGATATATAAACCCCATTTTCCTAGTTTCCAACAGACCTCTGAGGATGCCTGCCATAGATGCAGGCGAAACGTCAGGAGAGAATGCTTCTGGAATATGATCATATGCAAAGGTTGGCTTCCTTTGCATATTTCTCCTGGACCAGATGTCATATGGATTCTTAGGTGTATATATCTCCTCTCTGCCTCCTTGGGATGTCTGTTTCTCACAAATGAAGCCTTTACCTTGCCAAGTACACAGACATTTCCACAGACCTAGCTGTGCATTGGTTTTCATTGCACGCAAGGTCCTCTCTCCATCCAGATTAAACTTTCCTCTTCTGATGCCTGACAATCCTTTTCAGGAAGCCAGATCCAAGAGGAAACAGCAACTCTTTCCATCCTTTGCTCACCTGGAGTGAATCTCAAATAAGCAATTTGGGATCTGGAACATCAAAGAAGATGTGTAAGCATTGGATGCGTCTGCACTGTAGAATTAATGCAGTTTGACACCACTTTGGCCGCTGTGGCCCAAGATGCAACTTGAGGAGACACCAGCCCTCTTTGCCACAGAAGGCTCAAGACCTTGCAAAAACTACAACTCTCCTGATTCCCTAGCATTGAGCCCTGGCACGTAAAGCAGTATCAAACTGTGTTAATTCTATGGTGCAGATGTGCCCCAAGAAGAAAATTGGATTATAAAAGTTCCAGAACTGACAGAAATGGGCAGGGGATCTTCTTTGATGAAGGAGATGTCAGCAGACAAGCTTTCTAAAAGAAGAGGAACTATTTGTATCCTTTATAAAGAAAAATGTAAAAGAATGCTTGCGGGATTTGAAGGTTAGGTGAAATATTGAGCTAGCAAGAATGGAGAAGTCACCTGAGAAAAGAAGTTCGGGAGATGACAATAATATTTATTACTAGGAGCATTCATAGCAGTGTATAACTAGATATTATATTACGTAAGTATACTATTATGTAATTATTAATATTTTATATTATTTTATATTATATTCTTGTGTAACTTTATTGCAAGTATATTATAATATACAATTTATTATTATCAGTCACAGTGTCGCAGCAGACGCCAGTTTAGAGAGCTAAACCCAATTGAAGTGTAAATAGTTTGTTTTAATATTCACAGAGTCTATGGAGATACGTATTTGCAAAACAAAAGCACTTAATGGTCAGTGAAAACGCTAACAAAAGGAAGCCTTAACCGGCATGAAAACAAACAAGGAGAAAAAGCCTGCATTCAAAACGCCAAAAACTCTTTAGCAAAATCAAAGCAAAACAAACAGGGAAAGGCACGCTGAGGGCAGCAGAGAAGATGTCGTCAGAATCAATTCAAGGTCATCAGCATTGAAGTCATCAAAAGGTTGACCAAGAAGGTATCCAAAGGGGCGTAGGAGAGACGTAATCCAGGAGCCAGGCCAAGGTCAAGGAAAGGAAAGGAGATAGACATAGAAGCGAAGACAACCCACAGTCCAAGTGGGGAGCAAACCAGTGGAGTTCAAACCCCACCACAGGAAGCAGCAGAATCAGTCTGGAAACAAGGCTTCAAGATTCAAGATGACAGGATACAAGATGCAAGAGTCCTAGGATCCAAAGGCAACTCCTTGCTAGCCACAGAGGTTAGTCCCAACATGCCCACCTTTTAAGCTCACTACAAGTCATATCCACTTGATGAGGTCGACGCCCTATCATCATCCTCAGGTGTTACTCTCCCAGCAGCTGCTGCCCTTTGACTGCCCCTCCAAGATTTCCACCTGTGGTTAAGACTTAGAACATCCCACCCATTGTCTGGGGACTCTGAGGGCCAATCCTGATCATCAGTGAATCCTACCCAGGTGTCTGAACTTGTGGGCTCCTCACAAGCCCTCTGAATTTCTCTTACTTGAGTCCAATCCATTTCAGTAGAAGTGTCCTCTGTACTCTGACTCCCATCATTCCCAGAGAATCCTTCAAATGTCTCAGAGTCTGTAGGTGCTGTAATTATTTGTTTGACTCTCTTGAGTTGCAAGTGATCCTCTTCACTCGACTCACTTGACTCATGAGTAAGCCTCTTTCTGCAAACACCAGTACTCCTGTAACAAACAGCCCCACCCAGTTCCATACTCTCCCCAGATGCTGAGCCATCAGAGTCTTCTGAATCACTACTATCAGTAGCAGCTGGAGGCTCAATCACAACACACAGGGCCACTCGGGGTATAAGGTGGCGCTGATGGTTGAAGCTCAGGTGTCAGCGGTGGCTGGGAGGGCCTTTTCACAATCAAAACTCAGCCTCAACCGTACCTTGAAAAACCTGACATGGCCAGAGTAGCCCACGCCTTAGTTACATCTAAAATGGACTACTGTAATGCACTCTTCGTGGGGCTGCCTTTTAAAAAAAAAAGCTCTGCAACAGCAGTTAATGGAAAGGTCGACGGCCAGATTACTAACTGGAGCTGGCTATAGGGAGCATAGGTAAAGGTAATAGTTTTCCCTGACATTAAGTCCAGTGTCCAATTCTGGGGGTTGGTGCCCATCTCCATTTCTAAGCCAAAGAGTCGGCGTTATCCATAGACATCTCCAAGTTCATGTGGCCGGCATGACTACATGGAGCGCCGTTGCCTTCCTGCAGGGGCGGTACCTATTGATCTACTCACATTTGCATGTTTTTGAACTGCTAGATTGACAGAAGCTGGGGCTAACAACAGGAGTTCATGCCTCTCTCCAGGTTTGAACCTGCGACCTTTCAGTCTGCAAGTTCAGCAGCTGAGCTGTTTAACCCTCTGCGCCACCGAGGGCTCATTCCAGGTGGTGGTGGGGTATAAATTTATTATTATTATTATTATCATCATAATATTGGTTTAATTTCATGATTATTATTTTTGGGGGGAATTAGTTTTATTTATTTATTTATTTACTTCATTTATATTCCGCCCTTCTCACCTCGCAGGGGACTCAGGGCAGATTACAGTGTACACATTACATTTAGACACACAAACACACAACACAGACAGAGGCAATTTAACATCTGGCCACCAGGGGGAGCTGTCGCACTCCTCCATTCCTCAGCGTGTTTCCTGGAGATCTTTTTATGGCCTCGTAAATCAGTTAAATTTAGCCTCCCCACTAAGTGGTACCTTAATTTCCTACTTGACAGATGCAACTGTCTTTCGGGTTGCAAAGGTTGACAACAGGCTACACAATAGGTTGAGAGCCCACCTCGACCCGGGCAGGCCTTGAACTCATGACCTTCTGGTCAGTAGAGATCTTATGCAGCTGACACCCAGCCAGCTGCGCCACATTCCCGGTGCTAGTTTTAATGAGTACATTTGTGATATGTCGTGTATTGGAAAATTACTGTGTTCAGATATTATGCCTATATTGTTGGAAACAAATTATAAAAAGTAAAGCTAAAGGTAAAGGTTTTCCCCTGGCATTAAGTCTAGTCGTGTCCAACTCTGGGAGCGATGCTCATCTCCATTTCTAAGGCCATAGACACCTCCAAGGTCATGTGGCCAGCATGACTGCATGGAGCATTGTTACCCTCCTGCCAGAGGGGTTCCTATTGATCTATTCACATTTGCATGTTTGCAAACTGCTAGGTTGGCAGAAGCTGGGGCTAACAGCAGGAGCTCACTTCACTCCCCGGATTCGAACCACCGTCCTTTCAGTCAGCAAGTTCACCAGCTTAGCGGTTTAACCTGCTGCACCACTGGGGGCTCCAAACAACAAAAAATTATAGATTTGTTTTAAATAGAATGAAACTGCACCCTTCCTTCCCATTCTGTTATAGCATCTTTGCAATGCCATAACAACAACAACAATAACAACAGCTCCATATGCTATTGCCAAAAGGCCCTGGATGGAAATGCCACCCTCTTTCCTTCCTTCCTACTTCCTTCCTGCTGACGGCTCAATTATCAGCATTCGTCTCCTGTTTGCCCGCAGATCCCATAATCAGCCGTCTGCCTGTGTGTATTCTGGCAAAAATTAATCATAATTGCTGAAAGCACGACACATCGCTCTTGTAACTTTGGTCCTTTAATTAGGAGAGCGTAATTGGATACAGCGCTCCCCGTAAATCCAATTATTTGAGATTAGAGAAGCAGCAGCCGGCAGGACAGGCAAGGCCTGGGAACCGGATACGGGACGGAAAGAGAGAGAGGCTTCTATCGGAAGCCCAAGACGATCAGAACTGGGATCCCAATCTCACTTTGAATCAGAAATGGGATCCTGATCCGAGACCTCCAGAAACGACTGAAAGGGGTACAGAGCTCTGTCGCTCACATCTGCAGCCGCTGCCGAATTCGGAGACGTTTACGGTTGTGAATCTCAATTGCAGGTGCTTCTTTATGAGCCATTTGCTGCCTGGATCCTCAAAGGGATATAACCAAAATCTGAAGTTATCTGCCCTCTATATTTGCAGGTTTAACTTGTTTGGGATTTGATTATTCACGGGTTTAATATGTCTCTCTTGGACCTTGGGCCACAGAGTTGCACTGGAAGACTTAGATGTTCCTAGACAGAACACCCTTTCAGCATTTGTAGGTCTTCCAGCACCATTCTATGGTCAACATCTATCCAACGTGATTACTATAGAGTCAAACTGGAGGATCTAGAATTTCCTGGAGAGAATATTTATCAAGACATTTGTAGGTCCTCCAGAATGAGTTCATGTTCAACGTGTGATGCTGGATCACAAAGTTGCACTGGAGGAAACAAGAAATTACTAGAGAAGACATCTTTAGGCATTTGTAGATCCTCCAGTGCTAATCAATGGTCAACCTCCGTCAGAAGTTGACCATAGGGTCACACTGAAGGACCCAGAAATTCCTAGTGAGGAAGAGGATTAGTGATGGTTGTTGTTGTTGTGTTTATTATTATTTGTGGTTATTATTATTTGTGGTTATTATTATTAGTGATGTTATTGTTGTGTTTACTATTTTTTTCATGTCAGGAGTAACTTGAGAAACTGCAAGTCGGTTCTGGTGTGAGAGAATTGGCAGTCTTCAAGATGTTTTGATGTTTTACCACCCTTGTGGGAGGCTTCTCTCATGTCACTATTATTTGTGATTATTATTATCTGTGATAAGAATTATTATTTGTGATTATTATCTATGATTATTATTTGGGATTATTATTATTAATTTATGTGATGGTTATTGTTGTTGTTGCATGTGGTGGTGATGATGATGATGATTATTTGAGATTTTTCCATTTCGACAGAGGTCCTGCACCCCTAAACCCTTGCAAAAGCAAAGACCCTGCTGAGCTTAAATAAGCATCCTATACAGGACTCTGGCCAATAATGATAATAACATTCATATTAATAGTATTAATTCCCCCTTATTAGCCTTATTTCCATGGTATATTAAGGTCACCTTTATGGGGCCTCTTTAGCTTGGCTAGCTTTGTTTGAAGCAGCCAATTTCCCTTATTACATGCCATGCTTTTTCCCTTGAAGCTATAAAATGAAATTTCAGGTTTTGCTAAGACTCCCTTTTTTAAAAAAAAATAATGCCACAAACGGTTTTAGAGCTTTATTTATGTGTGTGTGTGTTTTGAGGCTATAAAGCATTCTCTTATTGGTTGTATTGGTAAAAGCAGAATCCTCAATGTATAGCTTTATTCCAATATTGTCCTCAATTGCTTCCCCACTTATTTGAAGGTAAAGGGAAAGAAACAGGGCTTAATTGCTGTCTTGAACCCATTATTAAGTTTTTATTTATTTACTAACTGTACCTGCCACGCGTTGCTGTGGCCAACCTTCCCTCCCTTTCTTCTCTACCTATTCTTAGACCGCAACTCCCAGCAGTCCTCCTGATCAATCTATCTACATACCTATCTACCTCTATATAATCTATCTTATCTATCTGGAGGATTGCTGGGAGTTGCAGTCCAGGAATAGGAAATTGGAAATATGCAGAGGCTGGGATGCTCTCAAAGAAATCCAAGGAGAAGAAAGCTTGCATCTTGGAAGCAGGGCATTGTAGCACAGCAGTTCTCGTTTGTGCCTGGAGGGCAGGGGACAGGACCTGGGGTCCCATTAGCATTAGAACCAGCGGTGCTAGAACAGGATTCAGAGGATGAGCTAGATGACTGGGGTGAAGGGCAGCTTTCCCCGCAAGGGCCTCTTTCGCCCACAGAGAGCTTGGCCTGGGAAGAAATGTGCTTTGGTCCTAGGGATGATTCAGATAACCAGGTGCAGTTAGATAGCGATTCGGGGAGTTATGAACATCCGGGAGGAAGATCTTCCCAGGAGCCTCCTGAGGAAGATATGGAAGAAGGCGCATGGGAAACGGCTAGGGAGGAAAGCTCTCAGGGAGATAGCAACACAGCTGCCGAGAGACAAGGTCGAACCTTTGATAGGAGACGGAACATCGAGTCTAGCAGGAGGGATTGGTCCCGGGCCCTAGACCGGCCGAGGTCCGTCAGCAGGGATTGGAGACGAAGAAGCCTAGAGCGTCGGGGACCTCGGCCGAAGGATTAAGTATAGGATTCGTGGGAACGAATCCTCAGTTCTCCGGCCACGTCTTACCTGAATAGGCGTGAAGCGGAGTGGGACCACAAGCTAAGCCGTGGTCATCAAGCCTTGCCTTGCCTTGCCTTGCCTTGCCTTGTTTCCTGATCCGCATTGGTTTGCGGGGCCTTGCCCTGTTTCCTGATCCGCATTGGTTTGCGGAGCCTTGCCCTGTTTCCTGATCCGCATTGGTTGTGGAGCCTTGCCAAGCTTTTTGCCTATTTGCTACGTTATTTGGAACTGTGATACTTCAAGCCTTTTGACTATTTCATATTCTATTGGACTATATTCTTTGGAACTGTTTTTATATTCAATAAAGTAGTTAGCCTTCAGTACGTCTCCGTGTGTGTGATTAAGGGGCCGGTAAGTCCGTGATTGTGACAGTTGGCCGGAGAACTCCTCGAACCCCTTATCACACCACGGACGCCGCAGGACGCGCCCCACGGCAGTGGCCGCCATGGCCAACTTGACAGATGTCCAAGTGGCAGAGATGCAACAGGAATGGGGAGAGCTGCGCACGGGCCGGACGGCATCCGGGGTGAACGCACCTGCCCGCTGGGGCAACCCTGCTCAAGTCGAGGTGTTCGTCTGCCAAGTGGAACTTTATCTGGAGTTGCGCCCAACGAGTTCGCCAACGACCAAGCCAAGGTGGGGTTTGTTTATACCCTGTTGGAGGGGACAGCAGCAACGTGGGCCACTTCGTTGATCCGGGCCCAGTCTCCCCATGTGCTCACGCTGCAGGCTTTCCTAGGGGCGATCAGGGCGACCTGGGGCGCACCCGTGAACGAAGAGCTGGCCGAGAGGGACCTGGCCCGGCTGACGATGAAGGACCTATCCCTGTCTCAATACATTTCCCGTTTTCGAGTGCTGGCGGCCCAGGTCCAGTGGAACCTTCCGGCGTTGCGTTACCAGTACATCGCGGGGCTGACAACGGAGTTACAGCAGGAGATACTGAAACATCCTCGTCCCGCGGATCTCGAGGACGCCATCACCCTGAGCCTACGGGTGGAAGCAGGCCTGCAGACCCGGAGGCGGTGGGACAAAGGTGTGGTGGAAAAGCCGGTGGTGAGAAAGGAAGGGGGAGCTGGACAGTTCCAGCCCCGGCACTTGGCCCCGGCACCAACAGGCCCGGATGACCGGAGCCCATGCAGTTGGGGACGGTGCGGCCCAAAGTGGATCAGGCGGAGAAGGCACGTCGTCAGCATCTCAACTTGTGTTGGTACTGCGGGGGGGCTGGACATTTTTCCAAAGAGTGCCCCCAGAAACCTCGTGGAAAGACTCCTCGGGCCTCTGCTGCCCTCGGAGGGGCCCCGGAGGCCGAGGAAGCCATCCAGGCGACGGGGAAGGGGCCGGCCGAGTGTAAGAGGGTTCGCTCACTCGGCCGACGTTGCTAACCTCCCCCCTGAACCCAAGACTGGACAATTGTTCCTTGTAATGGTCAGCCTGTGGTCGCCTGAGAAGGGACCGATGATGGACCATGCCATGATCGACTCGGGGGCCACCAACAACTTCATCGATGCAGACTACGCCAAGTCTGCTGGATTACAATTTCTGGATCTCCAAGAGCCCAAGGGTGTGCAGACTATTGATGGGAGAACCCTGAAAACGGGGGCTGTGACTCAATATACGGCCCCTACCAAGATGTGGACCAGCTCCCATAAAGAGGACATTTCTTTTCTTGTGACCAAGCTCCCAGATTTCCCCATTGTCCTGGGCATTGTGTGGCTCGCACTCCATGACCCCCAGATCTCCTGGGCCAAGAGACAGCTAATTTTTTTCTTCCGACCATTGCCAGGGCCACTGCATGACGGCTCGGGCTTGCCAGGCTCAAGAAGTGGAAAACGTTGCCACACTGCCCAAGAAATATGCCGGATTCTGGGATGTGTTCAGTGAGAAGGAGGCAGAACGTTTGCCTCCTCACCGGCCCTATGACTGCGCCATTGAATTGCAACCTGGAGCCCCCATCCCGCGGGGGAGACTCTACCCTCTCTCGGAACCAGAGCAACAGGCTCTCCGAGATTTCCTGATGAGAATCTGCGGGAAGGGCTTCATTCGGCCTTCCCAGTCCCGGCCGGGCGCGATTCTTTTGTCAAGAAGAAATCGGGAGCTGTGCTCTGCAATGACTATAGGGAACTCAACAAGATCACGATCTGGAACCGCTACCCCCTACCCCTGATCCCCGAGCTTTTGGAGCGGATGCGGGAGCTAAGGGGTTCACTAAACTGGACTTGAGGGGGGCTACAACCTTGTCCGGATTCGCCAGGGAGACGAATGGAAGACGGCTTCCAGACCAAGTGGGGAAGTTTCGAATACGTCGTGATGGGATTCGGTTTGTGCAACGCTCCCGCCTGTTTTCAACACTTTATGAATGACATTTTCCGGGACCTGCTGGATCGCTATCTGGCGGTCTACTTAGGCGACCTGTTGATCTTTTCTCGGATCAAGTGACCCATGACCGCCATGTCAAGGAAGTGCTCCAGAGACTTAGAGCTCACGGGCTCTATGCTAAGCTGGAGAAATGCGCTTTTGATCTGCGTGAGGTGGACTTTCTGGGCTACCGCATCTCTCCTACGGGCATCGCCATGGATGACACCAAGGTCCAAGCCGTGGTTGATTGGGCTGCCCCAGCCAGCAAAAAAGACATTCAAAGATTCCTGGGCTTTGCCAACTATTACAGAAAGTTTATTCCTGACTTTGCCAAGTGGGCCGATCCTATCACCCAGTGTTTGCGGGGAAAGGTGCCTTTCCGTGGACTCCGGAGGCGGATGTGGGTTCCGCAGGCTGAAGCAGCTGTTCACCACTCAGCCGCTTCTGCAGCACCCCAACCCCGCACCCCTTTCATCGTGCAGGCCGATGCTTCAGATGTGGCGGTGGGAGCGATCCTGCTACAGCCTCAGGGGACGGACTTGTTGCCCTGTGCCTACTATTCCCGGCAGCTGACGGCTCCGGAAAAGAACTATACCATTTGGGAGAAGGAACTTTTGGCCATCAAGGTGGCTTTTGAAGTCTGGAGACATCTGCTTGAAGGCTCCAAATTCCGGTGGAGGTTCACACCGACCACCGGAATTTGGAGCACTTGAAGACCCAGCGCAAATTGAACCAGAGGCAACAGAGATGGTCCCTGTTCTTTGAGCGATTCAATTTCCGCATCCACTATGTGACCCCAAGCAGACCAAGCAAGCTGATGCGTTGTCCCGGAAGCCGGAGTACGTTCGTGATGGCGGCGGGGGCCGTCCAAGGCTCGGTTGCTCAAAGCGGAGAAACTGCGGCTGCTCGGCGCTCCCTGTGAACCCTCCAGTGGCCCCGCCGCCCCTGGAGACAAGAGACCTCTGAGTGCCCGTGTCCAGGCTCGCCAGCGGACCGACCCGTGGGTACAAGAGCAGCTGACCAAGGGGCCCCAAGCCCTTTCCAGGTAAGAACGGGTGCTCTACCACCGGGACTCTGTCTATGTTTCGCCTGGGCCTGAGCGGGCGGACATTCTCAAGCTTTGCCATGATAGCCAGGCCACAGGCCATTTTGGGCTGTTTAAGACTCTGCAACTGGTGCTACGGGACTTTTGGTGGCTCAAAGTGCGGAGGGATGTGGAGGACTATGTGGGCTCCTGCCCTGTGTCTCAGCGGGCTAAGAACCCGGGGGGCAAGCCGGCTGGTTTGCTCCAGCCGCTCCCGACCCCTTCTGCTCCTGGAAGATGATTTCGGCTGATTTCATCACCGACCTCCCCAAGTCCAAGGGTTTCACTACGATTCTGGTCGTGGTGGACTTTTCACCAAGATGGGACACTTCATCCCCTGTGTGGGGGTGCCTACTGCCAAAGAGACTGCTGATATGTTTGTGCAACATGTGTTTCGGCTGCATGGACTTCCACAGAGTTTGGTGACGGACGGGGCACCCAATTCACTTCCCAGTTCTGGAAGGCTGTTCAGAAGCTGCTGGGGATTGATGTGCGGATGTCCACGGCTCACCACCCGCAGTCCGATGGCCAGACCGAAAGGGTCAATGCCACCTTGGAACAGTACCTACGGTGCTATGTCAACTATCAGCAAACCAACTGGGCGTCCTTGTTGTCTTTGGCGGAGTTCGCCTACAACAATGCGACGCACAAATCCATCAAGGAAACTCCTTTCTTTGCCAACTATGGACACCATCTTCGCTTTTACCCTCCGGTGGACCCGTCCGGAGGGGTGTCGGAAGCGAAAGATTGGCTTCAGGAGCTCACTGCCTTGCAAGACTTGCTGCGCACTCAATTGGACCAGGCTAAAGCGGATTATAAGCGGATGGCTGATCGGCGGCGCCAGGAGGGCCCTGCGATCCTGGTGGGGATAAAGTTTGGCTGTCTACCAAGAATCTGCCCACACAGAGACCTAGCCGCAAGTTGGATGCTCGATTTTGGGGCCTTACACAGTGTTGGAGAAGGTGGGGCCTGTTTCTTTCAAACTACAGCTCCCAGCGGACATGAAAATCCACCCTGTGTTTCACCGTTCTTTGCTCCGCCCGGCGAAGGGTGCGGCCTGATGTGACGCAGCCGCCTCCTCCCCCTGTGATGCGTGATGGCGAGGAGGAGTTGGAGGTGCAGGACATCCTGGATGCGCGTATTCACTACCGGAAGCTGGAGTATCTCCTTGACTGGAAAGGCTTGGGACCGGAAGAGCGTTCTTGGACGCGGGCTCGTGATGTCCATGCCCCGGACCTGGTCGCTCGGTTCCATCGCAAGTACCCTGACAAACCCAAGCCTCGGGGGCGGCCTAGGAGGGGCCCTGAGGGGGGGATAGTGTAGCACAGCAGTTCTCGTTTGTGCCTGGAGGGCAGGGGACAGGACCTGGGGTCCCATTAGCATTAGAACCAGCGGTGCTAGAACAGGATTCAGAGGATGAGCTAGATGACTGGGGTGAAGGGCAGCTTTCCCCGCAAGGGCCTCTTTCGCCCACAGAGAGCTTGGCCTGGGAAGAAATGTGCTTTGGTCCTAGGGATGATTCAGATAACCAGGTGCAGTTAGATAGCGATTCGGGGAGTTATGAACATCCGGGAGGAAGATCTTCCCAGGAGCCTCCTGAGGAAGATATGGAAGAAGGCGCATGGGAAACGGCTAGGGAGGAAAGCTCTCAGGGAGATAGCAACACAGCTGCCGAGAGACAAGGTCGAACCTTTGATAGGAGACGGAACATCGGAGTCTAGCAGGAGGATTGGTCCGGGCCCTAGACCGGCCGAGGTCCATCAGCAGGGATTGGAGACGAAGAAGCCTAGAGCGTCGGGGACCTCGGCCGAAGGATTAAGTATAGGATTCGTGGGAACGAATCCTCAGTTCTCCGGCCACGTCTTACCTGAATAGGCATGAAGCGGAGTGGGACCACAAGCTAAGCCGTGGTCATCAAGCCTTGCCTTGCCTTGGCTTGCCTTGCCTTGTTTCCTGATCCGCATTGGTTTGCGGAGCCTTGCCCTGTTTCCTGATCCGCATTGGTTGCGGAGCCTTGCCAAGCTTTTTGCCTATTTGCTACGTTATTTGGAACTGTGATACTTCAAGCCTTTTGGACTATCTCATATTCTATTGGACTATATTCTTTGGAACTGTTTTTATATTCAATAAAGTAGTTAGCCTTCAGTACGTCTCCGTGTGTGTGATTAAGGGGCCGGTAAGTCCGTGATTGTGACAGGCATTTGGATCATCCTCCTATTTTAAAGGGCCTGGTCTAGGGGATGCTGGGAGCTGTAGTCTGAAAGAGAGTGTGGATATACTTTTGTGTATTTTGTTTGCCAGAGGGAGTCGTTTTGTGTGTGTGCTGTAGCGTCTTTTTGCTTTTTTGGCGTTTTAAGTCGCTTCCGCTGGGTTTTTCGGTGTCTTTATGAGTGGTGGTCATTCGTTGGCCTAATAGGTGTATTGTGTCCAAATTTCGTGGCAATTCGTTCAGCGGTTTTTGAGTTATGTTAATCCCACAAACAAGCATTACATTTTTATTTATATAGATTATAAAGGTAAAGGTAACGGTTTTCCCCTGGACATTAAGTCTAGTCAACTCTGCGGGGTGGTGCTCATCTCCATTGCTAAGCCGTAGACACCTCCAAGGTCATGTGGTCAGCATGACTACATAAAGTGCTGTTACCTTCCTGCCAAGGTGGTACCTATTGATCTACTCACATGTGCATGTTTTCAAACTGCTAGGTTGGCAGAAGCTGGGCATAACAGCAGGAGCTCACCCCACTTCCTGGCTTTGAACCACCAACTTTTTGGTCAGCAAGTTCAGCAGCTAAGTGGTTTAACCTGCTGCAACCCCAGGAGGGCAATTTATTATTATTATTATTATTATTTCATTTAAATTGCTTTTGAACCATTATTAAATTATTATTATTATTCTATAGCAATTGCTTTCTTAAATTGTTGTTGGTATTCCATTTCAATTGCTGTCAAGCCATTATTAAATTATTTATTATTATTATTCCGTTTAAATTGCTGTCAAATGGTTATTAAACTATTTTATTTATTAATTATTAAATATGTTATTATTTTTAAAGGAGTGTTATTATTAGATTATTCGTTATAATATATTTTTTAAATTTTACAATAAAATTTAAAGAATAATATGTTATTATTATTAAATAAAAATAAATTTTAAATAAAGTGTTTAAGAGCCTGCCAGGAAGATTCATTATAGTATTTTAATTGTTTTCAATGTGTTTTAGTGGTTTCGGTTATTTGATTAGTATGGTTTAATTCTATTTTAAGATTTATATGCTGAGGACTTTAAATCTCATTGTTTTATTAATGTCACAAGCCACATTGTGCCTCAAAGAGATAAAAGCGGAATATAACTAAATATAACAACAACAACAACAACAACAACAGCAACAGCAACAACAACGAGATTGAACTTCAAGACAAGCCCAGTTCTAAGTTGGAAAATAATAATAATAATAATAGAGATTGGACTTGAAGGCAGGCCCAATTCTGAACTGGAATAGTAGTAACAACAACAACAACAACAACAACAATAGAGATGGGACTTCAGGGCAAGCTCAGTTCTGAGTTGGAAATAATAATAATAATAGAGATTGGACTTGAAGGCAGGCCCAATTCTAAACTGGAATAGTAGTAGTAGTAACAACAACAACAACAACAGAGATGGGACTTCAGGGCAGGCTCAGTTCTGAGTTGGAAATAATAATAATAATAATAATAATAATAATGTATCACACAGTCCTAAATGATTGGGAAGAGTTCGACTTGTGATTTTGTGATACGAAATCTGGCATATATATCTCCTTTGCTGTGTCATACTGTGCTTTTGTGTCAGTAAAATAATAATAATAATAATAATAATAATAATAGAGATTGAGTTTTAGGATGGGCTCATTTCAGAGGTGGAATTAGCTGAAATTCTCACTTATTTACACTTTTATTCCAGGTTTCCCTTTAAAAGGTTGATTCAGAGGTAGCCTGACCCCTGAGGCTGAGAGAGTGTGACCCAATTTCCATGGCTTCCATCTGCATTATATAGCACACTAAAATGCTGCCATTGAGCTAGTGTTGCAAACCCTGTGACCCCTTTGGTCCAGAACCCCCAAAAAGGGAACAATTGATTTATTAAATAGGCCCCAAACTCCTCCACCTCTTCTTTTTTCCCCAAAAGGCAGCAGCAAATGGCTTGACGTCTCGTTCCTGATCCTGTGAAAGAGACGCCGCCAGAGCAGAAGGCGCACAGAAGCCTCCCGTTAAAATTTAAATGTCAAAATCATTATTATCTTGCAGTAAAGCACAGCTCCGGAAGGGAAGAAGAGGCGGAAGGGAAATGCCAGGAAATGGCATCTCCTGCCGATTGGGAGGGATGGGACGCCCAGCCACCATTTGCAAAAGCTTCCCTGGTTTAGATGGTGGGATGTGCAGCTTGGCTCACTTGCTCGAGCTGTGAAATAGCAGCTGTAACAGTTTTATATCAATGGTATGATAAATAGGACAACTGTGGTTGAGGCTTCACTCAATGCACTGAATGATCTGTCACTCCTTCCCACCTGTCACTAAGGAGGCTGTCCAGACTTTGAACCGGTGCTTGGCTGCTGTGTCGGACTGGATGAGGGCTAGCAAATTGAAACTTATTCCAGACAAGACAGAGGTCCTCCTGGTCAGTCGAAAGGCCGAACAGGGCATAGGGATACAGCCTGTGTTGGATGGGGTTACACTCCCACTGGAGACGCAGGTTCGCAGCTTGGGAGTGATCCTGGATTCATCGCTGAGCCTGGAACCCCAGGTCTCGGCAGTGGCCAGGGGAGCATTTGCAAAGTTAAGACTCGTGCGCCAGCTGCGCCCGTACCTTGGGAAGTCTGATCTGGCTACGGTTGTCCACGCTCTGGTCACATCCCGAATAGATTACTGCAACGCACTCTACGTGGGGCTGCCTTTGAAGACAGTTCAGAAATTACAACTAGTCCAACGGGCAGCAGCCAGATTACTAACCGGAGCTACATACAGGGAGCATACCACCCCCTGTTGTCTCAGCTCCACTGGCTGCCTGTCCACTTCCGGGCTCAATTCAAAGTGCTGGTTTTGACCTTTAAAGCTCTATATGGTTCTGGCCCAGCTTACTTGTCCGAACGCATCTGCCGCTACGTCCCACCTCGTAACTTAAGATCGTCCGGGGAGGCCCTGCTCTCGCTCCTGCCAACTTCGCAAATGCGGTTAGTGGGGACGAGAGAGGGCTTTCTCGGTGGTGGCTCCCTATCTGTGGAACGCGCTTCCTAGCGACATACGTTCAATTCCATCCCTCCTGGCATTCAGGAAAAAAGTGAAATCCTGTCTGTGGGACCAGGCGTTTGCACACTAGCACAAGGCAGCACTTTGGGCTGGATTTTAATGGCAAGTTGGTAGATATGGCTCAATGCTCTTTTTATGGATGGAACACTGTTTTTAACTTAAATGAATGTGTATGATGTGTTAATGTTAATTGTATTTTAATGTATTTTAATGCTGTATGTTTTGGGGGGTTTTATATTGTATTTTACTGTGTTTGTTAGGCCGCTCTGAGTCCCCCCTCGGGGGTTGAGAAGAGTGGGGTAAAAATGCTGGAAATAAAATAAATGATGTTGTAGGCAAAGGCCCATGTTAATGTTAGAAACTGTTTTTTTCAGGAAATATGCAGCTTGGCACACTTGCTCGAGTCGGACAAAAACAGAGGAAACGGCTGCCTTCGCAGGTGACATTATTAATCCAATGGCTGTGGTTGAGGTTTCTCACTCACTGTCTTCATAATATTGTCAGCAAAGGCTATTTCAGCAATGGGAAACCTATTTTCCCAGAAATATACAGCTTGGCTCACTTGCTCGAGCTGTGCAAAAGCAGAAGAAACAGTTTTATATTAATGGCATTCATAATCAAACAGTTGGGGTTGACACTTTACTCAATGCACTGAAAAATAATTGCTGGCGAAGGCCCCTATTGGCACTAGAAATCCATTTTCCACAAATGTACAGCTTGGCTCATTTGCATGAGTCATACAAAAGTGGAAGAAACAGCTTTATATTAATGACATGAGTAATGGGACATGAGACATTGGGCCTAAGTTTCCCCCATTTTATGGAATATTCTCCATTTAAAAGAGATTACTATTAGTATTATTGTTACAGTCTGTCATAAAATAGAGACTACAGTATTCCATAAAATGGGGGAAACATAGGTTAAATGCCCCATGTATAATAATAACAATAACAACAACAAATGAGGCATTTGGCCTAAGGTTTTTCCATGAAGAAGAAGAGGAGGAGGGGGAAGAGGACCCTTGGGAAGGGTCCGACATGTGATCCAACACAACAGCCAGCATAGCGACCTTGTTTGTTGTGTACTAATCTTGTTGTGTTTCGAAGAAGAAGAAGAAGTAGTAGTAGTCTGGATTATTGATGTTGCCATATCAGGTGACAGTCAGTCACATTGAGGAAAAACAACAGGAAATGCTCAGCCGTTATCAGGACCTCAAAATCAAACTGCAAAGGCTCTGGCATAAACCAGTACAGGTGGTCCCAGTGGTCATCGGCACACTGGATGCCGTGCCAAAAGATCTCAGCCTAAGTAGATAACCAGGGGGGACCGTATCTACCTGAGCTGAGTAAACACACTGGAACAGTATAGAAATAAACAATATATTGCAAAGGTGCTGGTTATATCACATATGTCATATGCATCAAGATATAATGTAGGATACATAAATAAATGAGTGGATACAAACAACAACACATAAGGCGCACTAATACAGCAGGTTCCTACCCTTCAATGTGAAGTCCAGATCCACAATGTTCATATACTAATGTAACGATGGTCTGGTAGAGTTCAATGTAGACCAAAGTTCAATAAGGAACTGGAACTGAAGACACAGTCAATAATGGAGAAAAGATCTCAGCCGGCATTTGGAAACAATAAACATTGACAAAATCACGATCTGTCAACTGCAAAAGGCCACCTTACTTGGATCTGCGTGCATCATTCAAAAGTACATCACACAGTCCTAGAGGCTTGGGAAGTGTTCGACTTGTGATTTTGTGATACGAAATCCAGCATATATATCCAAGCCCAGATTACCCATATGGCCAACCTAGGCCATGGCCTAGGGGCGCAAGCCAAATGAGGGGGGGGGGGCAAATCACGGACCAAAAAAAATAATGTTGAAACAAATAAAAACGCCGTGGCCGGCACTTGGGGGTCTCTCCCAAGTCTCAGAGCTTGTGAATGCCAAGGGGGAGTTGGGTTGGTGTTGGTGTGTTGGTTGCTGCAACAGCCACGCGCAGGGCGGGGAGCTCAACACACAGGCTGCAGAAGAAGAGGTCCCTCCCTCTGCTCTCCGGGCCACTTTGTGCAAGTCGCTCAACTTTCGGGTCAGGGTTTGAAAGGAACCTCTTGGCCTGGGAAGTGGGTTGGCGGTTGCGCGGGTCTGCCTAAGGCACTGATTTTCTCCACCCCACCAGCCTTTGGGAGCAAGGCATCGCCAATGCCCACCACCACCCCTGGCCGCCCGCCTCCCTCCTCCCCCTCCCCTCGGAGTGCCTTTGACCTTTCTCCTGGGAACACAAGAGCAGCAGCAGTCCATCTTGCTCCCAATACAGCCCATCCTGAACCCCGCGAGGGTGGGTTCACCCGGGACGGCGCAAGGGCTAAGAGGGGCTCTCCATCCATCAACAGGCAGGCGGCCTGCTGCTCAAGAGCCCCAACAACGCTCAACCTGCCAACCGCCGACTAGAACTTCATGCATTGCTAGGCATTCGCACGCCGTTAAGTCTCAGAAGAGGGGCGCCTCCTCGGAAAACTCCCCTCCCTTTCCTTTCCTTCCCTTCCTTTCCCTCCCTTCCTTCCCTTCCCTTCCTTTCCTTTCTTAACCAAACAGAACAAAACTCCAGCGGGTCAGATAGAAGAGGACCAGGCATGTAGCCGGGGGGCTAAGGGGGCTTCAGCCCCCCCCGAAATTCTCAGGGTGGTCCGCGAGGAGGCCTTACTGGTACATTATTTAAACTGTTATGTTTATTCATATCATGATCTGATCACCATGCTCATTATATCCCACCTTCATGGGGTTATTGGGATAACAATACAAAGGTTTGCTAGGGTAAAACCCTCTTCCACCCAGTCTCAGCCCCGAACCAAACTCAGCCCCGAACCAAAATCCTGGCTACGGCCCTGAAGAGGACTATTTCGATCAGGGCCAGAAGAGAGAGCCAAGGAGCTGGGGCCACTGTATTACTCTTGTTTTAGGGCAGTGGTTCCCAACCTTCATAATGCCGTGACCCCTTAATACAGTTCCTCATGTTGTGCTGACTCCAAAGCATAAAATAATTTTCGTTGCTACTTCACAACTGCACTTTTGTTACTGTTATAATCATCATACCTCTTCGTTGGCACCCCCTTGTCGTGGGGGAGTGTCTTGCGTACCCTAATGAAGTTGTGAGCTATGCTGGCGGTGGCATAGTCACCGGTAGTGCCTCCCATGCCAGACAGGCACAGACGGACGGACACAGGGACGGAGGACACCCGCCCGCTCGCTTCGCCTCATCTCTCCTGTCCCAGCCTGGCCCCTGGCTCTCAGCTGCCCGGGACACTCCTCCTTCCGCCTGGCCATGGGCAGCGCCTAACGGAGTCTCCTGGTGGCCTTGACCTTCCTGCTCTGCTGCCCGGCGGGTAAGGAGGATCCCCGGCCCTTTCCCGGGCGGGAGGGGGGCGTGCGGTAGAGGTTGGCTTAAAGGGGGTGTAATTCCAAAGTGTGGCCTAGGGCGCAAAGAGGTGTTAATCCAGGCCTGTCTATATCTCATTTGCTGTGGCATACTGTGTTTTGTGTCAATAAAATAATAATAATAATGGCATTTGTCCTATGTTTTTCTATTATTATTATTATTATTTCAAGTAGCTTTGGATGCCAGCATTAATATGTGTGTCCTTTCTGACATATGCCCTCTCCATAGACTCTCCTTGCTGTCACTTGATGCTTCAGCCTTTGGGAGAGACTGATAGTAGAACTTAAAAGTGCTTCTCCCCCCCATGCGCTCCATGCGCAGACAGGCAGCCAGCCATTGGGATCCTGGGCCTCTTCTGCCCCCTGCTGCCTCCCCAAGATTTATTTTGCAGCATTTAACCAGAATTATATGGAAAAACAAAGCCCAGAAGCAGATTCAGAAGCAGGATGACAAAGGCAGGCCCCTAGGTTCATGTCTCAATCAAAGACACAAAAGTGGACATATAACTAAGAATAAAAACAGCCAATGCAGTTTATCTTTCTTTAGACGTTTATCCAAAATCTGACTTGACCATTCTAAGAATGGTTTAAATCTGCTATTGCTCTGTTACAAAGAAAGGAATCCATGTTTTCCAAATAATCTTGAACAAATCATCTTTTATTTCTTCTACTACTACTATTATTATTATCATATTTTTATTTTATAAAAGGTAAAAGTAAAGGTTTTGTTATTATAGATTTATTATTATATTTTATATTTATTATATTTATTTTATATTTATTGTTTTATTATATTTATATTACATGTATTCTATTTAATTTTGTATTGTTTTTATTGTATAGTTATGTGATTTTATTATTATTATACATATATATATTTGCTTAAATAATAATTATCCTGATGAGGCACCTTCAAGCCAAGGCTAATATGGAATATTAGATCTGAGTCCATTATAACAATATATCCATATATTTAAGTCCATTGCATCACCAAGGACTAGAAGAAAGGCTATATGGAGTTTATGGGAAGGTCTCCTTGCACCCGTTTGCAAACGAAAGGAGCATTTCTTGCTATGCTCCCCATTGAGAAGCGCACAAATCCCTCCCCATGACAGAGCATTAATCCATGGTGTGTTTGCCTTCCTGGCAGCTGCCGGCCGCATTAGGATAATTAATTGTATTAGGGGCTGCTGGATTAGCCCATTATGAATGTGCCGATGTTCTGATTTCACTTTAATTAATTTGTTTTGTTTACAATGCGGCAGCATCTGCCAGAGTCCCATTGGACTAGGGCAAGACGCCTCTCTTGGGGACCCAGAATTCCCCCGTAATTGATGATATTTTTAGGCCTAGGCTTAAATACACATTCATAAGGGACCCAGGAGCAATGAAACAGGCTCCACACTGTGGAGTCAATCCAGTTTGATACCGCTTTGAGTGCATCAACAGGAAGTTATAGTTTGTAGAAAATATATATTACTACTATTACTACTACTTGTGGTCTCTTCTTACTCTACGAGTCCCTATTATTATTATTATTATTATTATTATTATTATTATTAGAAACACAAGATGAGTCCACAGCAGACAAGATCACTCTGCTGGCTGTTGTATTGGATCACACGTCGGACACTTCCCAAGTGTCTAGGACTGTGCGATGTATCGGCGAATAATGCGTGCAGATCCCACTAAGGTGGCCTTCTGCAGCTGGCAGATGATAATTTTCTCAGCGCCAATTGTGTTTAAGTGCAGGCCAAGGTCTTTAGGCCAAGGTCTTTAGGCACTTCACCCTGTGTGCCAATCACCACTGGGACCACCTTGACTGGCTTGTGCCAAAGTCTTTGCAGTTTGATCTTTAAATTCTTGTATCTTGCCAGCTTTTCCAATTGTTTCTCTTCTATTATTATTATTATTCTGACACAAAAACACAGTATGTCACAGCAAATGAGATCTATATGTTGGATTTCGTATCACAAAAGCACATGTTGAAAACTTCCCAAGTGTCTAGGACTGTGTGATGTATTTTCGAATGATGCGCGCAGATCCAAGTAAGGTGGCCTTTTGCAGTTGACAGATTGTAATTTTGTCAATGTTTATTGTTTCCAAATGCCAGCTGCGATATTTTGGCAGGGCACCCAGTGTGCCGATGACCACTGGGACCACCTGTGCTGGTTTATGCCAGAGCCTTTGCAATTTGATTTTGAGGTCCTGATAACGGCTGAGTTTTTCCTGTTGTTTTTCCTCAGTGCGACTATCATCTGATATGGCGACATCAATAATTCAAACTTTTTTCTTTTCCACAATCGTGATGTCTGGTGTATTGTGTTCCAAAACTTTGTCAGTCTGGATTTGAAAATCGCACAGTATTTTTGCGTGTTCATTTTCCACTACCTTTGCGGGTTTACGATCCCACCAATTATTTACTGCTGGTAGGTGGTACTTGTGACATAAGTTCCAGTGAATTATTTGAGCCACAGAGTTTTGCCTTTGTTTGTAGTCCGTCTGTGTGATTTTCTTGCAACAGCTGAGGATATGGTCCATGCTTTCATCAGCTTCCTTGCACAGTCTGCACTTTGAGTCATCAGCTGATTTTTCAATCCTGGCCTTAATGGCATTGGTTCTGATGGCTTGCTCCTGGGCTGCAAGAATCAGGCGTTCTGTCTCCTTCTTCAGTGTTCCATTCCTGAGCCATAATCAGGTCTTCTCCTTATCAAGTTTTCCTTCAATTTTGTCAAGGAACTGCCCTTGCCAGGCCGTGGCACAGCTAGTTAGGAGCCAGCTGCATTAAATCACTACTGACGAAGAGGTCATGAGTTTGAAGCCAGCCTGGATCGGAGTAAGCTCCGGACCATTAATAGTCTTGCTTGCTATTGAACTATGCAGCCCGAAAGACAGTTGCATCTGTCAAGTAGGAAATTTAGGTACTGCTTTATGCAGAGAGGCTAATTTAACTAATTCACGACAGCATAAAACCTTCCAGCAGTGTGCGTAAGAATGAGAAAGTACTCCATCAAGGACTCAGTGTCACAAGTGGATGGTGAAGCGGCAGCTCCCCCTGTGGCTGGAATCGAGCATGCCCTCATGAAGCCAGAAAGCTGGAATGTTAAATTGCTTCTGTGTCTGTCTATTAGACCCGGCTGATCTGTGATGGCCACCAGCACAGTCTCTGTCCCGTGCCCAATACAGAAGCCGGACTGGAAGGGGTCAAGCCAGGCTGTGTCCTCCAGAAACTGCTGCAGCTGCTCCGCTACTGCCCTCTCAATTACCTTACCCAAGAATGGAAGGTTCAACACCGGGCGGTAATTCAAGGGAACCAAACGGTCGAAGTCAGTTTTTTTCAGCAGCGGACATACCACAGCCTCTTTTAGCCTCCCTGGGAATGTTCCTTGCTCAAGGGAACAGTTTATTATATTCATCAGAGAGCATCGTAACACCTCCCGGCAGGTCTTGACCAGCCAAGAAGAGCATGGATTGAGGGAGCAAGTGATAGGCCTAGTTGCAGTCAAGATTCTGTCGACTGTCATTAATACATTTATTTATTTATATGTAATATATTAATATCATTATTGTATTGTCAAAGGCTTTCATGGCCGGAATCACTGCATTGTTGTAGGGTTTTTTCGGACTATATGGCCATGTTCTAATCTAGAGGCATTCTCTCCTGACGTTTCGCCTGCATCTATGGCAAGCACCCTCAGAGGTTGTGAGGTCTGTTGGAACTAGGAAAATTGGGTATATATCTGTGGAATGTCCAGCGTGGGAGAAAGAACTCTTGTCTGTTGGAGTTAGGTGTGAATGTTTCAACTGGCCACCTTGATTAGCATTTGATGGCCTGGCAGTTGTTTGGCGTGGCTTGTTAGTGCCTGGGGGAATCTTTGTTGAGAGGTGATTAGCTGTCCCTGATTGTTTCCTCTCTAGAGTTTCCCTGTGTTCGGGTGTTGTTTTGCTGTTATAATTTTAGAGATTTTTAAAAATACTGGTAGCCAGATTTTGTTCATTTTCATGGTTTCCTCCTTTCTGTTGAAACTGTCCACATGCTTGTGGATTTCAATGGCTTCTCTGTGTAGCCTGACATGGTGGTTGTGAGAGTGGTCCAGCATTTCTGTGTTCTCAAATAATATGTTGTGTCCAGGTTGGTTCATTAGGTGTTCTGCTATGGCTGACTTCTCTGGTTGATTTAGCCAGCTGGTAAGAGAAATAAGTACATCAACATGAAACATGGTTACATATAATCAACAACAATCAGTAACTATGTTTCATGTTGATGTACTTATTTCTCTTACCTGCGAGTAAGATCCATTTTTACTGATTTGAATACTGATTCTTAGAGTGAATTAAGTCCGTTTTCATTTGGATATAAATCCCAGGAATCTGAGCAATTTATTTTGGAGTGATCTAACTTACATTTTCATTTTGGATTTAATACATTGATTGTAATAGAAGAGACGGCTAGAGCGCAGGTGGAAGAAGCTCCGCGACGGGCCATCGACATCAGCTTATAAGCTTTTTATGGATGCTTATGAGCATGCTGTCAAGGAGGCGAAAAAGTTTATTATGCCTCCTTGATAGCGTCTGGATTCACGCCCAGCTCAATTGTTCAGGATAATTCGGCAGCTGACGATGGTCCCTACCATCCCAAACACTGACAATTCGGCCCTTTCTGCTGAGGTTTTTCAGAATCACTTCGCAGACAAGATTGCGGTGCTCCGCCGGGACCTTCCTTCCACACTTGATACAGTCCAGGAGCTGGAGACTCCGTGGCCCTCCGCCGGGTCCACCTTCGACCGGTTTCGACCACTGGACGCAGAGGATGTTGACAAGATTGTCGCAGCCCTTAAGTCGACCACCTGCTCCTCGACCCGTGCCCCTCCACGCTGATTCGAGCTTGCGTGGAGGGGTTACGAGGCCCTCTGTTGAGGATAGTCAACTGCTCCCTTGAGCAAGGGCTTTTCCAGAGGAGCTAAAAGAGGCGGTGGTCAGTCCATTGCTGAAGAAGCCCGGATTAGACCCATGGCTCCCTCCATTACCGCCCAGTGTCGAACCTTCCGTACCTGGGCAAGGTGATTGAGAGGGCAGCAATGGACCAGCTGCAGACCTTCTTGGATGACGCAACCTGGCTAGACCCCTTCCAGTCCGGCTTCCGTTCAGGCCATGGGACGGAGACTGTCCTGGTCTCCATCACAGACCTACTCCGCTGCCACTTGGACCGAGGTGGATCGGCGCTGCTCGTGTTATTGGACCTCACGGCAGCGTTTGATACCGTCGATTACCAACTTTTGATACACCGCCTGGCGGTGGCGGGGGTGAGGGGGACAGCCCTCAACTGGCTGTCCTCCTTCCTCCAACGCCGCCAGCAGCGAGTGAAGTGGGGAGGGGCGGTCTCCGGAGGCTCCCCCGCTGAGTTGCGGGTGCCTCAGGGGCTATCCTCTCCCCGCTGTTATTTAACATCTATATGCGACCACTCGCCCAACTGGTACGGGAGTTTTGGGCTGGAGTGTCATCAGTACGCTGATGATACCCAGCTCATTCTGAGGTTGGACCCCGGGCAGTCTCTGTACCCGATAATTTCCATCTTTGCCTTGAAGCCGTTACTGGATGGCTGCAGCCAGTAAGTTGAAGGTGAACCCGGCGAAGACGGAGATCTTGTGGCTGGGCCGCCCGGGGTAGTGACCCAGTTGCCAACTTTCGATGGTGTGGCCCTCTGCCCTCAGCCATCGGTAAAAGTCTGGGGGGTCCGGCTGGACGCCCACCTGTCCATGGAGGAGCAGATTGGCTGCACCTGCAGGACAGCATTCTACCACCTACGGTTGGCTAAGCGCCTGGCTCCCTACCTCTCCCAACGCGACCTTGCTACGGTGATCCAAGCCACGGTCATCTCGAGGCTCGATTACTGTAATGCGCTCTACATTGGCCTTCCCTTGTCGATGATCCGGAAGCTTAAGCTAGTGCAGCACGCCGCAGCCCGCCTCCTCCTGGGTGCTGCAAGATCTGACCCGCGACCCCACTCCTGCGCGAGCTGCACTGGCTTCCGATTGAATTCCGGGTCCTCTTCAAGGTGTTAGTTCTCACCTTTAAGGCCATCTATGGTTTGGGGCCAGTGTACCTGAGGGAGCGACTTACCCCTTATGTGCCCGAGATCACTGCGCTCTGAGGAGCTTAACCTCCTTTGAGGTGCCTTCCTTGGAACCTGCAGACTGGCCACTACACGGCGGAGGGCATTCTCTGTAGCTGCCCCAAGTCTCTGGAACGGCCTCCCGGAGGAGATCCGCGCCATCCGCGCTCTTCTGCCCTTCCGCAAGGCCTTGAAGACTTGGCTCTTTAGGAAGGCGTTTGGCCCTTAACTCAACCACACTGTGTGCCATGCCGCCTATTCCCCCGATTCTTATCTCGTCCCCCAGCCTTCGCTGAGGGCTAGTGTTTTTAATATGTTTTAACTGCTTTGATGTTTAATGTGTTTTAACTGTTTAATCTGTTTTATTACTCACGGTGTTTATGCTTCTTCTGTAAACCGCTCTGAGCTCCGGAGTGAGCGGTATACTAAATCGAAGTTAATAAATAAATAATAAATAAATAATATAATTGATACATTATTATATTATTGATTATCGTTCTTTATTATATACAAGGTTATTGGCTTTATGTCATAGTTGATGGCTTACAGCAGGGGTGCTCATTAGGTAGATCGCAATCTACTGGTAGATTGTGTAGGGCGTCCTGGTAGATCGCAGGCAGGGCGGGAGGAAGGCTCAGTCCCGCCCCGCAGGCCCCCAGACGCCGCCCAGGTGCTGCTGGCCAGTCAGCGTGGCGGCGGCGTGACCAGCGTCGCTATGGCTCATATGGGAGCCATACACGGTGTGTATGGCTCCCATGCCATTTCCGCCGCCGCCATAACGTCACACGCGCAGTTTTCCCTACCATTTTGTGGTCTCGCCAGAAGAAGGGCACAGGGGAAGGGCGCTCCAGAGGCGGCTCACACTGTGGCTGCTGCAGCATGGACTGAGACTCGGAGCTGCCTGTTGGTAAGCCGGTGAAGGGGCTTCCTCTTTTCTCCCTCCCTGTCCCTCCCCCTCATTCTCTTTCTTTCCTTCCTTCTTCCCTTCCTTCCCTCTTTCCTTCCTTTTTTCCTTCCCTTCTTTCCCTCCCTCCCTTCTGTTCTTCCTTCCTTCCTCTATCTCTTCCTTCCTTCTTCCCTTTCTTCCTTCCCTCTTTCCTTCCTTCCCCACTTCCCACCCTTTCTTCCTTCCCTTCTTCCCCCCCCCTCCCTTCTGTTCTTCCTTCCTCTCTCTCTCCCTTCCTTTCTCCCCTTGCCTTCTTTCCTTCCTGTTTCCTCCCTCCTTCCTTCCTTCCTTCCTCTCTGACTTGAACATTTGCTGTTGGTTGTGGGGGTTCTGTGTGGGAAGTTTGCCCCAATTCTGTTGTTGGTGGGGTTCAGAATGCTCTTTGATTGTAGGTGATCTATAAATCCCAGCAACTACAACTCCCAAATGACAAAATCATTTTTTAGTGATGTTCACTCCTTGTAGGTGTCTTGTGGCCAAATTTGGCAGTAATTCGTCCAGTAGTAAGAAATCGGTTTGTGTGTGTCAACTGTAAAATAGGATGTGTGGAAGGGCCCTGGCAGAAGGAGGTTGGACTGGATGGCCCTTGGAGGTCTCCTCCTGTTCTAGGAACCCATTGTTGTTGTTGTTGTTATTATTATAGTATTAGTAGTAGTAGTAGTAGTATCATTATCAGAGGCTGAATGGCCATCTGTGAGGAATGCTTTGATTGTGTTTTTCCCTTATGGCAGAAGGAGGTTGGACTGGATGGCCCTTGAAGGTCTCCTTCTACTCTAGGAACCTGTTGTTGTTGTTGTTGTTGTTGTTGTTAGTAGCAGAAGCTGAATGAATATTATCATCATCATTATTATAATGAATAAATTCAGGGCTTATTATACTCACATTTAGTTGAATTCAGTCTTAAAATATATTATATGGCTCTCACTGGAATAAATTTCCAAATATTTTGCTTTTATGGCTCTCTGAGTAGTGGGTAGGTAGATCATTTTGACTTGGTTGTTTTATAAGTAGCTCGCATGCTGAAAAAGTGTGAGCACCCCTGGCTTACAGCCTCCGTTCCCTTTACCCCTCTTAGCATGTGTCTTCCTGAATGGCAGGAGGGTTGGCTGGATGGCCTTTAGGGTCCCCTCCAATGCTATCAATCCATGGTTCTATGATTTAGGGTTTTAAAAAGAGGCTGGGTGGCAATCTGTCAGGAGCAATCAGATAATGATGGGCTGGGTAGCCTTTGGGGGTCTCTTCCAATTCTAAGCGTCTATGATGTACCTGTTTGTTCTCTGGCCCTCCATTCCACCACCAGCTCCTTGGGTGCCATCTCTAAAGAGGTCATCTGAACGAGACGTTTGGGGGTGATCTCTCCCAGAAAATCGGAGGAGAAAAGCAGCTAGGGGTTGGGAGAAGACTGCATTTCAAAATGGATAAACAACATAATTGATCCTATAAGAGGCTGCTCCGGATCCAAGGGCAATGCAGACATGGGATGTTGTGGATGAGATTTTAGGGGGACAATTTTTTAGTTATATTTAAATAGTTAAATATTTGTACACATGACAGAAATATTTCATTGAGCATTTAAAAAAAAGTTTGTTTTTTCTTGTTTTGAATTTCATAGAGTTATTGTGAACAGCCTTGAGTCCCGGAGAAGGGCGGGATCGAAGTAAATTAAATGAATAAAATGAGAATTTTTTTGCAATGAAAAGGAAACAGCCATACAAACCATTTCCAAATTAACACAATTCCAGTTAAACCACTAAAGTCAGCTTTGTGTTCACTGGGGTAAGAGCAGACCAGGGCATCTTACGGCCCGCGGGCCGAATGCAGCCCGTCGGCCGATTCTGACCGGCCCGGGGAGAAGGGCGTTGGGGGGCGGGGCCATTTTTGCAAGAGGAAGAGCTGCCGCTACCGCCATCCCATCACGGGCTGTGGGGCCTGTGTCGGTAGACAGCCCGCCACTCCGGAGAACGATCGGAGGAGCGGCGGCTTTGGAGTGCCTGCCATCCTGGGAGGCGATCCGGTCCTGCAGCGGGAGCAGTTGGTGACCTGCAGCGGGTGATCGCCCTGGCGACCCGGAAGACTTGATCGTCTTCCAGATTGCCAGGGCGATCAGCCGCCACAGGTCGCCGACTGCTACCGCTGCAGGCCTAGATCGCCTCCCGGGGTGGCAGGCACTCCAAAGCCAGGACGGCAGGCACTCCATGGTAGGGCGATCAGCCGATCGGGAACGCCTCTGACGTCTTCTTGAATTTCATTTTATTTTATTTTAGTGGTTTTTATTATTATTTTATAATAATTTTAAAATAATAATATAATAATATAATAAATAATATAATATAATGTTATATCTATATATATAAAGGAGACGTGGTCGTGGGATGTCGTATATGCACGGCCAAACCATAACCCCCCCAACACAAATCCCACGACACACATTCCCCCAGACCACGAGGTACAGACATAACCCAAAAAAACCCACCTCCCTAAATTGCAACCCCCCAAAAAACAGCCTCCAAAAACCGCCCATAGACTCCCGTTCTGCGCTGCCCGCGAGCGCTGGAGAGAGGGAGAACAACCGCGCAGGCGCACAAGGCCCCCCCCCTCCCCAAACCCACCAACCCATCCCGTCACCCTCTCTCCCCACTCACCGGGACCTTCCCAGCCCGCCAACCCAAAAAACACCTCCTCGCCATGGAACACACGTCCCCGGTCCCAGAGCAGCTCTAGGCCGCAAAACTACGCTTCCCAGAAACCTCCGCAAGAACTGGAAGTGGCCATGCCGGGGTTTCTGGGAAATGTAGTACAAAAACGCCGCACGTCCCCCAGCAGACACAAACAGGGGCGGGCCGCCTACGATGCTGCGCCAGGGCCGGAGGCAGGCCCGGAGATCGGCGCACCGCCCTCCGCCCTGTCCCCCACGGTTCCAGCGGCCACACCAGAAAGAAGGTAAGCCCCCGAGCTTACCTTCTTTCAGGCGCCGCCGCCGCAAACACGGGGGACACGGAGGAGGGCGGAGCGATCTCCGGCCTGCCTCCCGCCCTCCGGCGTGTCCCACACGGTTGCGATGGACGCGCCTGAAAGAAGGTAAGCTCCCGGGCTTACCTTGCTTCAGGCGCGCCCGCCGCAAACGCGGGGAACACGGCGGGAGGTTATCAGACAGAGGGGAGGCCTGAGAGAGGGTCAGGGAGAGAGGGGGAGTGACACAGACAGAAATAGGGGGGGGAAGAGAAGGGGGGAATCAGGCAGCGAGAGACAGGAGGAGGAAAGAGAGAGGGGGAAAGTGAGACAGAGAGAGGGGAGGGGAGAGAGACGAGGGGGAACAGACAGATACAGGGGAAGGCTACATACACACATACAGAAACATATATACACATACATACAGACACACCAACACATACATACTCACATACATACACAGACACACACAAAAACACACACATACATACACACACACACACAAACGCACATACATATATATACACACACAAAATACATTGACAAATCAATTCCTACCCTTACATACCCACACTTCCACACATCTCCTAAAGAGGGCACAAATACATCCACACACATACCAAAACACAAACACACATACCCCCCAAATATCCACACACCCATACACACACACACATATATATACATGCACACACATACCAAAACACAAACACTCATACCCCCCAAATATCCACACACACATCCACACACACACATATATATACACTAGCTGTACCCGGCACGCGTTGCTGTGCCCTATGTAGGTGATGTGAGAAACGCACACACATATATATACATGCACACACATACCAAAACACAAACACTCATACCCCCCAAATAACCACACACACATACACACACACACATATATATACATGCACACACAAACCAAAACACAAACACACATACCCCACAAATATCCACACACACATACACACACACACATACCCCCCAAATATCCACACACACATATATATATACATGCACACACATACAAAAACACCAACACACATACCCCCCAAATATCCACACACACACACACACACACATAAACACACACACATATATATATACATGCACACACATACAAAAACACCAACACACATACCCCCAAATATCCACACACACATACACACACACATATATATACATGCACACACATACCAAAACACAAACACACATACCCCCAAATATCCCACACACCTACACACACACATAAATATAAACACAACACACATGCTCACATCATTTCAACAACATACATACCCAGACATTCTCACATCACCTACATAGGGCACAGCAACGCGTGCCGGGTACAGCTAGTTATATTATAATTTCAATATATTATAATGTCTCTCTATATATATACTACTAGCTGTACCCGGCACATGTTGCTGTGCCCTATTTAGGAGATGCGAGATGTAAGGGTTGGAAATGATGTTACTTACGGTCTTGGTGGGGTCAGGTAGGCATGAAGGTGCGCACTTTCTATGTGTGCTCCAAATGATGTCATCTGGAAGCATGAGTTGTATTGTCTTATATAGCGGAGGAAGTGTTTTGATTCTGGAGTGTGTCCACTCAGCAAAGTCTGTAGTGGTTGTGGAGGAGTGGCAAGTGGTGGTAGAGACTTTACCGGTTAGGCAGCACATTCCTGTTGTTTCTGCTGGGTATTTCAGGGCTTTGCAGTGTGTGCAGATGTGCGTTAGGGTGCCAATGTCGGCCTCTGGCACCATGCTGTAGTCTTCTGCAGCGTTGTATCTGAAGGCTAGGCGGTGGAATTGGTTGTGGTGTTTTTGAAGTTTCTTTTCTGTGTTGCGGCGTCGTGTTTCTGCGCCCCTTGCGCTGCTGTTGTGTTGCATTTCTGTGTCTTTGTTGTTCCTGGCTGCGCACTTCTTCTTGTCGTGAAGTTCTTTGCATTTTGTTATCAGCTGTGCGTCGTGCAGTGACCTGTTGTCTGTGTCTCTGCTGCGCAGTGTGTTTCTGTTCTGGCGTTTGTTCTGCCTTTTTTTGTTTGATGTATGTAGCGTTGTGAGTGTGTCGTCCGATGCTGTTATTTTTATAAGGCATGGCTTGTCTTTTGGGTCAGTTTATGTCTGTGTGGAAGGAATGGTTTTAGTTTGTGGTGTTTGTAGGTGTTGTGTGTATGGGGTCCTGTAAGGTTGGTGGGATGGGTTGTGATTGGAAGTTGTGTTGTGTTGTGTGGGTAGGAATTTGCTGGAGAATTGCTCCTCAGAGTTTGGTTTTGGCAGTTTAACCTCAAACACCAACTGAAATCTCTCAGCATTCTATCCTAGCCTTGGATGGCTCTTGCCAGCGTTGCTATGGTTACAGCAGTTATGCAAATCCGCCCTTATTGGCAGCCAATCATGTTGTTCAGAATGTAGAGGCTGGGTGAGTCATTGGCTGCACCGGAGGATACTGGGAAATGTAGTTTTATTTTTACTCGTTGTTTTGGGGGCCTTTTAGGTTGTGGGGGGGGA
This sequence comes from Anolis apletophallus, assembly GCA_030556195.1. Lineage (NCBI taxonomy): Eukaryota > Metazoa > Chordata > Lepidosauria > Squamata > Anolidae > Anolis > Anolis apletophallus. Next base: position 33,991,794 of record JARBWK010000011.1, on the reverse strand, counting down.
CAGTTTCTTTGCTACAAACGTACCTTGCTTGAGGCCTATTTCTGTTGGCAAGTATTGTTTTTCTGCGTTGTATGGTTTCTTTGTTTGAGGTATACATCACATGACGTGAACCCATTTATATAATAGATAATATAATTACGATATTAATACTAATAATATATGAATATTTCTTGATATATTTTATGTTAATATTAATGTGTAATATATAGTAAATATAGTAAATAAATAATATAGATTATATTGTAGTTCAGACTTTAGGTGCGGCCCTCCATAATATTTTTTGGCTCTTGTGTGGCCCCTTGGAAAATATAATTGCCCACCCCTGGGTTAGAGCCACAGGAACCCCACAAAAATGGGAAAATAACCAATAAAAAAACTTTTTTTTACTGCTTTTACTTGCTTTCTTCCCTCCTTTTCCTTTCTTCCGCTCTCCCTCCCTCCCTTCTCTTTTCCCTTCTTTTTCTTTTTCTTTCTTTCCTTCCTCCCTTCCCCTCTACTTTTTCCTTTCTCCAGCTCTAAGAGAAACAAACTCATGATGTTTCTATGGATCTCTTTGTCATGCCTTCCTTCCCTTCCTCCTTTTTCTTGTTCTTTCCTTTCTTTGTCCTTTTGCTTTCCTCCCTTCCCCCTTTTCCTCTCTCCTTCTCTTTTCCTTTCCTTTTTGCCCTTTTTCTTTCTTTTTCTTTTCTTCTTTGCTTTGTCTTTTTTCTCCCTTTCTCTCCCTCCTTTTCTTCTCCTTTCCCGTCTTATTTTTCTTTCTCCTTCCTTCCTTCCTTCCTTCCTTCCTTCCTTCCTTCCTTCCTTCCTTCTCCTTCCTTCCCCTTTCCCATCCTCCCTCGCTTGTCATTTCCTTTCCTTTCTTTCTCTTTTTTCTTACTTTTCTTACTTCAGGCAAAGTGATGGAAACCATTATTAAAGAAAATATTACTAGGCACATAGAAGAACAGGCATTGCTGAAAGAAAATCAACATGGTTTCTGCAAAGGCAAATCATGTCTTACTAACTTGTTAGAATTCTTTGAGGGTGTAAATAAACACATAGATAAAGGGGACCCAATTGATATTGTTTACCTTGACTTTCAAAAGGCTTTTGACAAAGTCCTCACCAAAGGCTCCTAAATAAGCTCTTCAGCCATGGAATCAGGGGACAGGTCTTGTCCTGGATTGGAACCTGGCTAAACTGTAGGAAACAAAGGGTGGTAATAAACGGACATTTCTCTGGGTGGAAAGAGGTGAGAAGTGGCGTACCCCAAGGTTCAGTTTTGGGTCCGTTACTTTTTAATTTATTCATTAATGATCTGGATGTAGGAGTGAATTCTGAGGTAGCAAAGTTTGCAGACGACACTAAATTGTTCAGGGTAGTTAAAATGAAACTGATTGTAAAGAGCTCCAGAAAGATCTCTCGAAATTGAGTGAATGGGCAACAAAGTGGCAAATGCATTTTAACCTAAACAAGTGTAAAGTCATGCACATCGGGGCAAAGAACCCCAACTACACCTACCAATTGATGGGGTCAAAGCTTTCCAAGACAAACCAGGAAAGGGATCTTGGGGTCTTGGTGGACAGCTCAATGAAGATGTCAACCCAGTGCGCAGCAGCAGTGAAAAAAGCAAATTCTATGCTAGGCATGATCAGAAAGGGAATCGAAAATAGGTCAGCAAATGTTGTATTACCTCTCTACAAATCTATGCTAAGGCCACATTTGGAGTACTGTGTACAATTCTGGTCTCCGCACCTTAAGAAGGATATAACGGAACTGGAAAAGGTACAGAGAAAAGGGCAACAAGAATGATCCAGGGATGGAGCGGCTCCCTTATGAAACCAGGTTGCAACGCCTTGGTCTTTTCAGCCTTGAAAGACGGCGTTTAAGAGGTGACTTGATCGAAGTGTATAAAATCATGCATGGGATAGAAAAGGTGAATAAAGAAAAAATATTTTCTTTGTCACAAAACACTAGGACTAGAGGGCACTCCTGAAGCTCCAAGGTAGGAAAATTAGGACTAATAAAGGGAAATATTTCTTCACCCAGAGGGTCATTGGGTTATGGAACTCACTTCCAGAAGAGGTTGTGACAGCGGTCAGCCTGACAGCTTCAAGGCAGGATTAGACAGATTCATGGATACCAAGTGTATCGGTAGTTACTGAAAAGGACATTCAAGTGCCACCTCGGAGTTGGTTGAGGTAGGCAGGATTTCCCTGGGTACTGGTTGTGGGGGGTCGGGAGCAGGTTAGGGTTTTGCCCTCCCTTCTGCTCGAGATCCCCGTGTACAACTGGGGGCCACTGTGTGATACAGAATGCTGGACTAGATGGGCTGAGGTCCGATTCAGCATGGCTCTTCTTATGTTCTTATGTTCTTACTTTGCTTCCTCCCTTCCCCTCGTACATGCCACCTTTATTTCCAGTGACATCACAGAGGGTCACTTCACCACCTAGGAACAGCCAATCCACAAATAAAAAAAACTACAATATATTTTACACCTCTCCAGGAATCTCTAAGTCCTCCAGCGGAGAAAGAGTTCTCTCTAGGAAATCTTTAGGGACCCCAACACAACTTCATAGTCAACTTCTGGGAGAATGTCTAGGTTTTAGTGTAAGTCTATGGCCAATGTGTTGCAGAAACAGAACTGTTTTGCCTTCGGGGGGATATCCACTGGCTGAGCCAATTAAGGAAATCCTCAGCAATTAGACATATAGAGAGGGAATTAAGATGAATGGATAGCAAGGGCAAAAAGGGCCTTAGTAATAGGAGGGAGCAGGAGGTCTCTCAACTCGCCTTTCGCTGCAGCCTCTGCATAATACAAAGGAGCATGTTGCTCATTACAGGGGTTACAAGGCCCAGAAAGGATTCCTGACCTGATTTTCCGGTAACCTCAAGTTGAACAGCAGGCTGCGGTACTTGCTTCGGTAATGATGGTCCACACAGCAGGAAAGGTGGAAGAGCTCCTTCTCCACCTGCCTGGCGATCCTTGAGACCCCCTTCCCTGGGACGGTCAACTCGGGTGAAGCTTCTAACCTGGAAGGCAGCAGGAGAGGAAGCTTTGACGCCTCCGCAGTTGGCAAAGATGAGTGTCCTTCCAGCTCAACTTCTGGACATCTAGAAAAGCCACTAATTATGCTGTTCGCTTAAGGCAGAAAGGAGCAAACTTCAACCCTCTGGGTGTTTTGGACTTCAACTCTGCGAGCCAGTAGGTTGAAGGTGAATCCAACGAAGATGGAGATCCTCTGGCTGGGTCGTCCGGGCGGTAGGGATGTCCAGCTTCCGACCCTGGATGGCGTAGCGTTATGCCCGTCGTCTTCAGTAAAGAGTCTTGGAGTTCTTTTGGACCCTATGCTGTCAATGGAGGTGCAAATCTCCGCTGTCAGCAGAGTGGCGTTTTTCCATCTTCGGCAGGCTAGGAGACTGGCCCCTTACTTGTGTCGGCACGACTTGGCCACGGTGATCCAAGCCACGGTCATCTCAAGGTTAGATTACTGTAACGCGCTCTACATTGGCCTGCCTCTGTCGGTGATCCGGAAACTCAAGCTGGTGCAGAACGCCGCAGCTCAGTTGCTCGTCCTGCGAGCTGGCACATTACACCAATTCTGCGGGAACTGCACTGGCTTCCTATTGAGTTCCGGATCACCTTCAAAGTGTTAGTCTTGACTTTTAAGGCCTTGTATGGTCTGGGGCCAGTGTACCTAAGGGACCGCCTAACCCCATACTGTCCCATGAGAACACTTAGATCTGAAGACTGGAATCTTCTAGCCGTGTCCAGTGTCAGACAATACCACCTAACTTCAACACGGAGAATGGCATTCTCCATCATCGCCCCAGTTCTCTGGAACACACTACCCCCGGAGGTTCAGGCCTTGCGTAATCTGTTGGCTTTTCGGAAGGCCTGCAAGTCGGCCCTATTCCGGCAGGCCTTTGAGTTGTCATGTGCTATCCCCCAGGACTTGTGTTATCTCTTAGGAATTGTTTTATCCTTGTGGTTTTATTGTAGTTGTAGATTTGTTGTTTTATTGTGGTGCTTGATGTAAGCCGCCCCAAGCCGGCTGGGAGTGGTGGCCAATAAATCTAACAAATAAACTCCAACAACTTCCTAAAAAAACAGCTGGTAGGCTGTTAGGAATTGTGGGAGTTGAAGTCCAAAACACCTGGAGGAGGGCCGAAGTTTACCCGTGACTAGCTTAAGGCTTGCTGGTGAAGCACCAAAGGTAGATGTATCACATAAGAAGTGTTCTGCGCATGTCGATTCCAGGGTGCGAATCTTTATCAGGAACGTATATGCTAGTGTATATACCCAATGTTGCCCACTTGGGCACTGCTTGGAGCATGCAAGGAATCGGTGTGTGTGCCAAGCTGATTGGTCAAGTGTAACGTACTTTCCTACTCTGCAGGGCTGGTGTTTGGTTCCTTAAAGGCCAAAAGCCAAGCAGCCATTTTCCTAGCTTAGAGCCATGAGGGGGCAGAGCCAGCAGGCATCCATTTTGGTTAACACAGAGCCAAGAGGGGGCGGAGCCAACAGGTAGCCTTGAGGGCAGTGTTTCCCAACCTTTTTTGAGCTGCGGCACACTTTTAACATTAAAAAAATCCGGGGGCACACCACCCACCAAAATGACACAAAATGACACTCTAACACAGTAAAGAACGGCTGGGGGATGGTGGCCTGCTGGGAGCAGCTGCTGGGAGTGCCAAAGCTGGGGGAGGAGGCAGAGCCAGAGCCATGCCCTCCCCCAGCTTCAGCTATTCCACAGCTTCTCCAGCCTTGAGGGGCAGTGCCAAGCCAGCGGTGGCAGAGCCAGTACCATGCTGGCTTGGCAATGCCCCCTCAAGGCTTGAGCAGCTGCTGGGAGTGCCGAAGCTGGGGGAGGGGTGGAGCCAGGCCGTGCCATGCTCTGCCCCCTTCCCCGGCTTCAGCTCTCCCACAGAGGAGGACCATGAGTGGTGGACGGGCTTCAGTGGGCGGGGCTCCTCCTCCGAGCGGCTTCAACGAGCGAGGGGCGGGAGTCATGGCAGATTGGAGGCTGGCTGGGGAAACAGCCGAAGGAGGCAGCGCCCCGGCCCCTTCTTCTTTTCTTTTTCTTCACTGCTGCCTCGTGGCACAGCAGAAGGTCCGTCCTTTTTCCTCCCCCAAGCAGTAGGATTCGGCTGGAGCGGGGGGGGGGAGGAAGGGGGGCAGAGAGCTTTTCTCGTGGTACAGCAGAAGGTCCGTCATGGCACACTAGTGTGCTGTGTCACAGCGGTTGGGAAACACTGCTTGAGGGTTTGTGTAGTCACCTGTTTGGTCAATAGACCTGGAGGAAGAAAGTGGGCGGAGCTAAGATGAGGCAAGGAAAAAAGGGAGCAATTTTAATGTCAGGAGTTTGGAATTATCAGTTGGAGTTTTGATTTGAGAGTTAGGAGTTTAGCTTGTGGTATATTTTTAAATAGTTACTTCAAGGAAGAACTATTGTTTTAAACAGATCCTGGTGATGGGACTGTTTGAATTACAGGAACTGTTTAGTGGAGAACAAAAAGTTTCTTAGTTTTTAAAGGTTTGGAGTGGAACCTGTAATTCAAGCACTGAACTACTTCTGAAACCATAACACTCTGTACAAGTATTACTGCAACCGTTAAGCTTCTGTGACTGTTCTAAATAAATAAATAAACATCTTTTTTTTTGTTCATACCAAACAAAAGTCTCTGCATGCCTCTCACCCAAAGTACACATTTAAGGAGGTAGCCTGTTGAAGAGTTCTATATTTGGTGGCAGTGTGTATTAAACTGTAAGAAGAAAATAAAGGACACAGAATACCCTACACTTAAGGCAGTGATTTTCAACCTTTTTTGAGCCGCGGCACATTTTTTACATTTACAAAATCCTGGGGCACACCACCAACCAAAATGACACAAAATGACACTCTAACACACTAATACATATAGTTAATATGTTTTTAAATGTATTTATACACTCAGTGTGAAACCTGGGCCTGTTTCCATGAACACAACATAGATATCCTGGCAGGAATGGTAGAAAGACACCGTCGCATCCCCAGTGAAAATGAATCCAAAGATAGCTTTCGCTGTATTGCCTCGAGCTCACCGTCTTTTCTTTTTTCTTTTGTCCATCACTCATATTAGGGCCTTCATCTGTGTCATAATTTTGTCCAGGGCCCTGTTCGGCATTTGCAATTTCCCTTCTCAAAAACTTCTCCATCACTGTCACTCGCTTGTCTTGCTGTGATCCCAAATTGCCACTGTCCCTTGACACGCAGCTGCAGCACTAACTCTAACTTTGTTTACGTAGCCGCCTCTGAGCGAATCCAAGATGGCGCGACCATAGCACTCTCGTGTCACTTCTTAGGCGACGCGAGAGTGCTATGGTTCAATTTCTTAAAGGGACAGATGTGCCTTAAAGTTTATATATGAATGAAGTTGGAAAATAATTTCCCACGGCACACCTGATGATCTCTCACGGCACACTAGTGTTCCGGGGCACACTGGTTGAAAATCACTGACTTAAGGGACAAAAAGTGGGATATTCCTAGCAGCCATTTGAGGGTATATCAGTTGCAATTGGCGGCAGCAGTGGGATGACAAAATAAAGGTCCCCCCTGCCTGAATATTTGTTTTGCTGTTTCTTCTTTACATCAAGCAATGCCTGGGGAGATAGCTGAGCCTGGGACTTTTGGTTACTGCAGCTTTTTTGTTCGGGCTTGAGCTATGCAAGTGCAGAGAGCGATAGTTGAGAGAAGCAGAGAAGGACAGAGTTTGGAGTGTACTCTCACTTCATGAGCTGCTGAAAGAGTTTTTAAAAATGGACAAAAAAAGAAAGACTATTTCAAATCTCTCATAAAAAGGACATTATGTGAGTTGATGCAACCAATCACATTGTACATATGTTGTTCTGGATTTGAGAGTAAACTACTTGTTCTTTACTGTTCATCTGCGTGGCTTATTTTCTTTCTTTGGCAAGGCAATGTGTGGGCTGATCAATGTGAACTACACGCGGTTTATTTTACATTACGCCACACTTGCATCCCGTCTTTCTCTTTCCCTCCCCTCATCCCTTTTCCCCTTTTCCATTCTCTACCTTTCTTCCTTCCCTTCATTTCCTCTTTCTTTTTTCTCCCCCCCCCCTTTTCTCCCCTCTCCAGCTCTGAGAGGGCCTAGCTCACAATATCTCTATGGCTCTCTTTGTGGCTCCTTCCTTCCTTTTTCTTTCTCTCCCGCTCCCTCCCTTCCTCCATTCTTTTTTCCCTTTCTTTTTCTTTCTTCCCTTTCTCCCATCTCATCTTCATTTTATCCAGTGACATCGCAGAGGCCCTTTCTGTTTTGAAAGGATTGAGCTGACAAGGTTCATCCAATCCAAATGATATGCAGGACTTTCCACCTGCTATTTTGCTGCACTGGTTTTCTTTAACTAGTTTTACTTTTTTAAAAGTATGTGACCACCTTTTAACTTTTGCATTTGGCGAATTTTCACGACGAGGTTTCCATCTCTTGTGGGAAAGGGAGGAGAGGAGAAGAAGGAAAGAAGAGAGAAACTTTCCCATTTTATATATCAGACCAATCTGCCATTATAATGTGTCGTAATAGCCAGAGCTGGGACTTCGACCAGGAAGAACCAAGTTCAGACTCCCGTCCTTAGTCATAAAACATACTGATAAACCTTATCACATTCCCTTTCCAGCAGAGTTTGTTATGTGGATAACGCCGTATATGCCAGCCCTGCACTCTGGGAGGAGTTGGAAATATAACAAATAGAAAATTAAAACGAGCCTCCACCTGTATCAAATCCCCCTTAATCTCTGCACAAAATATGCAGATTTACCTTTTCTGGAGGGTCTCATTCAAGGCATCAATAACCTTCATGCGACTTTGTTCCTCAGTCAGCTGGGTTGGAGCGAAGGAAACATTCAATCCCTGGCTTCTCTTCTTAGCATTACTATCCTCTTAGGACAGGGGTCGGGAACCTATGGCTCACGAGCCATATCTGGTTCTTTTGATGATTGCATCTGGCTCTTTGGTGCAGGCAAGGCGGCACGTGGAGGGAAGAGGAGGAGAAAGAGGGGGCGGGGCCGCTCGCACCCCTGGACCGGCGAGAGAGAGACCACGCTGCCTTTGTCTCCTCTGCCTCCGACGTTCTGGAGCAGTGGTTCTCAACCTGGCAATTTTGGAGGGGTTGTGGGACTGCCTCATTTGGCCCCGCCCCCTTTGTGTCCCTGGAATGGCTGCCGGGCAACCTCTGGCAGCCAAAGAGCCAGCCAGCACCCGCACCTGAAATAGAAGGGCATCAAGCTGCTCCCTTCTTCACCAGCTCTTTCTTGCCTCCCTTCCTTCACTGCAGATGACATTCTACCTTAAGGCCTCCGGTCCAACTCTCTTCACCAGGCCAAGAAAACATATTCAAAGTCCTCCTGACAGAGCCATCCAGCCATAGATATATATATGATTCACACACACACACATACAGTATGTATATGACAGATATAGTGTCATAGATTTGAGAGGGACCCCTAAAGAGGGACAATTATATGTTTCATGTTCCAGAGTAGGCAAACCAGAAAATCTCTACATCAACACTGACAAACAAGAAATGCTGTTTACCCACAAATATAAAAAAATTACATATATTAAAAAACAACATTTGCTCATGACTTTTTTTCCAGATCACCAGACTGGGCCACAGCAATGTGTGGCAGGGGACAGCTATCTTTGTCTCGCTCCTAGTCTTCGGCTGCTCTCTTGCTGTTCCTGCTGCCCCGAGACAGGAGACCAGCAGCAACCGGGTCAGCAGTAGGGCCAAGGGGGAAGCAAGAGGAGAGCGGCCTCAAGAGCACCCCCTAGGAAATGTGTGCTCTACGCAAAAGTGTAATTGGTGTATTGCTTAAGCCGCCCCTGCAGAGAGCTCCATTTTAGGTGGACTCCACACTACAACTCCTAAATATTAGAGTAAAATCATTCAAGGCAACAGCAGATCCAAGGCACCTTTTTCTAAGCAATGCCTGCTTTTTGCAATTGTCAGACCAGGCTCCGGCTTGATGTAAGCCAATGGAGGGCAGGATGGACGGAGAGACTTACTATTATGAGAGGGGAATGGAGCAAGATAGCCTCCCGGCCCCTCTCCGCAATGTGATTTTTCACATTTTCCCAGCATAATGTTATCTCCGGCTCTGGAGGACCTTGGCTGCCGGTAAGCCACATTTTCCAGTTGCCAGCAGCATGTCTAGATAAGGGAGCCAGAGAACAGCACCTCTTTAGAAAAATACTAAAGGCTTTATTGCTTCGAGCTCTTCTGAAAAATTTAACAGGAAAACGGGAGGAAGCATGCTGGAGTTATGTGATCTCAGCTCTGTAAGACTGAGGGTTCGGGGCCCAGCATGCCAAGCTCAAGACTACAATTAGACATGGATAGTTTGAAGGCAAAAGGAACAAAGGTGGTTTTAAAAAATCTTGGCCAAAGTGGATGCTAGCAGATTTGGCGCTCCAAAGACCGGCATAACTCAATCAGAGATACAGATTTATTTTTAGCACGTTGATAGCCGTTTGGAACAAAACACTACATCACCCAGGGTGCCAATTGGTCCAGACTAGGGCCAGCTAGGATCCGCACATTGGTTGGTCGAGATATAATGGCCACTGTTGCTTTTGACCATGAAAGATATGGCAGGAATTTTCATAAGCTAGCATAACTCACTATGAAGCCTTGCGGCTGTTATCTCAGTCCGCCCATGGAAGGGTGCCAGAGGAATGTGGGCTGGATCTGACTTAACAGGATTGCAAGCTCTGTTCCTGTCCCCCTGGAGCGAGACAATAGGTTTTGGCTGGCCACATGATGGGTGCCAAGGGTGTTGGCACAGCCTCAATGGAGACCCAGGGAGAGGGTCTGATTGGGCAATTGGGATTGAGAAGTGTTCCCAAAGATAAGGCTCAATATCTTGGAAAAATCATGTGGGATTATGTGTCTTCCTTGACCAGATGATGGGATATTCCCTGGAATGTGTATCAAAGACCAATTTCTGCTGTAAATCTCCATGACAGATCAAGATCAGTAGGAGGCGTCACTGAGAGACAGTGCTGGCACCTGGAATTGCTGAAACTCTTTCCCATAGGAAAAACTGTGATAAGAGACTTTTGTGGCTGAAATGGACAAGGGGGAGGTGGGGGGGAGGTGATAGTGAGTAAAAAACCCGGGAATCTTGTGCGGAAATGGCATTAAAGACTTTTTACTTGCTGTAATAATCTAGGCAATAAATCTACGAGGGTTATTCGAAAAGTAAGGTTACATCTCTTGCAGGAAATTTTCTCAGGGGACGTTGTTATCACTGCTGTGTAGCAGGAAGCCAGCGGAAGCGAATGAGCAGTGCCAGGTGACAGTAGCTCATCGACTGGCGCTGTAGTGAAGGTTAGAGATGAGCATCCTCATTCCGTTTCCCTTCTGTCTCCTTCATGGCAATGCGTGTCCACACACTGCTTACGCAACACAAAAATTGTTGACTTCATTTGGTTGGGATGTTTTAAGCCACCCCTCTCACAGCCCCGATCTCACACCCAGTGACTATCGTAAATTGAAGGAACACCTGTGTGGAAAACACTCGACGACAAGGTGAAAATCTAAGTGACAAACTGGCTGAAAAAGGCAGAGGGAGACTATGACACAGGCAACAAAAACACGTCCCACTGATGACAAAATGTATTGAATTGAATGATTATGTGGGGAAAAATAATGTAATAACTATGCTATAATAATCCATGTAAGTTTTATTAAAATATATTGATTTTTTCTTGTAACTTTACTTTCTGGATATCCCTCATAATTCCAGAGCGATTTGTGAGTGCACTTAATTGCTGGTGAGGTTCTGCAGTAGCTGAGTGTGTCTATGTACGTATGCAACTTTGGCAAGTACATTCAGAAGTTGCCTGGAAGTTGCCTGGATGCAAAAAGTCATTTGCAGTCTCAGTTTCTGGACGCCCTTAGACCCGTGGGTTTTGTGGTTCTGGTTGATAACATTATTTTGTATTTAGGGAAGCACATCCTGAAACATCCAGCTGGGAACATACTTAACAGCTGCCATATATATACAATATGAAACTATCTAGGCTTGCTCACATGTGTATTTATTTCTCTCCGAGCAAGGTTCCTGAGCAGGAACCGCAAACCTCTGAAGCCACTTTGAGAAAAGTTTGGTTTCTGACAACTGAAAAATAAGTTTGTAATCGAAAACAGGATGAAATCTTCTCCTTGGAAAAAGCAAACTTCCACTAGTCCTTCCAAGATCATTCATTTGCAGAAATCATTGCCCAATCAGATCCCCTCCATGGGACTCCATTGAGGCTGTGCCAACACACTTGGCACCCATTTTGGCTGGCCAAAACCTATTGTCTCATTCTAAGGGGACAGGAACAGAGCTTTCAATCCTGTTAAGACAGACCCTACCCACATTCCTTCCTCCGGCACCCTTCCATGGGCGGACTTAGGAAACAGCCGCAAGGCTTCATAGCGAATGACTTACTTTTCAGCGCCCTGCAAAACCAGCATTGGTGCCCATAATGTCCGATTCATTACAATCCAAAACCAAGGCTGGCCAGAGGATGATGTGAATTGAAAGTTAACAAGAAAGCAAAATCAAAACAATACTTTATATTTCTGGCAAAAATATAAATGCAGATCCAATATTGAGTTTTACCTTTTCTCTTATATTCTTTTGACCTTGGAGATAAATCCTAAACTGTCATCTTTGCCGAATCCACCTTTCCCTTCATTGATAAACTGATACGGTTTCAACATTGAAGACCCTCGTTATGGTTATAAATTTTTATTAAGATTTTGAATAACAAACTATACTCTTCAAGGGGCTGAAGGGGGCGGAATCTGTCCGCTTAAAGTGGTCAAGAGCTGCTGGAGATGAGCAACGGTCCCGTCCTCCACCTGGCCCAAGGAGAACTCCAGCCCTGTAGCAGCCTGAGAGAAGGTGGAGGTGATCTCGGGGGGGACCACAGGGAGACTGAAGGCCGCCGGCTGGGGCTCCTGGGTTTGAATACAGGTCTGCAAGTGGTCAATCAGGGATAAGGTCCCCTCCAGGAGCGAACCGGACTCTCCAATGACGGAATCAGGACACAAGGCCGGAGGTGGGACCAGAGGTGCATCACAAGGAGGTAGTACCCCGGCAAAAAGGGGGTCACTGAAAAAGTCTGGGGCCGGCACGCTGCAGGTTCCATGTTGCTCTGGACCCAAGAAAACTCCCAACACATTCCACAACTGCAAAGGGTCGGAGTCCATGCAAAGCGGGACCTGATCTCCAGCTGGACACGGAGAGCCGATCAATGGGGGGTCCTCGAAAACGGCCGGAGCTCCGTCACATGGCCCTTCATGATTGATTGAGTGAGGGTCCCTCTGAAACATCTCCCTGTAAAGCTCTTCGGTGCAACCCAAGAAGGCATCCAGGGGTAACGGGTCTACTTGCGGCACCACGGTCGCAACCGGCTTCTCCTTCTGAGAGAGGAGCCCACTTTTGGGAAGAGGGGCTGGTCGGTGAGGCCGTGCAGGAAGGCCCAAGTTCTTGGTTTGGGGGCTGTTGCTAAATCGAACCACCTTCCTCTCGACATTCGGCAAGAAACTGACCATCGCTTCTATAGCAATTTGGGATGTTCTCTTGGGCAGAAGCAGCCCCAGCAACAAAGATGGGTGGGATGGATCCAGGCCTGCAGGTCAGAACAAAGAAATGGAAATAAAAATTAGTAACGTTAGTAGTAGTATTAGCAGTAGTAGTGGTGATGGTGTTATTAATAGTAGCTGTAGTGTTATTAGTATTAGAAGTAGTAGTATAAAGACACTCCTGTGAGGAGCGTCTTAAAGAGCTGGGTATGTTTAGCCTGCAGAAGAGAAGGTTGAGAGGAGACATGTGAGCCATGTATAAATATGTGAAAGCATGTTGTAAGGAAGAGGGAGCAGGCTTGTTTTCGGCTGCCCTGGAAACTAGGACTCAAAGCAATGGGTTCAAATTACAGACAAGAAGATTTCACTTGAACTTTAGGAAGAACTTCCTGATTGTAAGAGCTGTTCAGCAGTGGAACTCTCTGCCTTGTGGTGTGGTGGAAGCTCCTTCCTTGGAAGGTTTTCAACAGAGGCTGGACAGCCATCTGTCAGGGGTACTTTGTGCTTTTCCTACATTGCAGAGGGTTGGATTAAATGGCCCATGTGGTCTCTTCAAACTCTATGATCTATTAGTGGTATTAGTATTGGGTTGCTGTATTCCGGGCTGTATGGCCCAAAAAACTCACAGCAACTCAGTGATTCCGGACATGAAAGCCTTCGACAACACAGTATTAGTATTATTTGTAGTATTGTTATCAATAGTCTTAGTAGTAGTGTTATTAGTATTAGTAGTCAGTAGTAGTGTAGCCGTAGTAGTATTTAGTCACTGTAGTGATGATGTTATTAATAGTAGTGGTGGTGGTATTGGGAAGTAGCATAGCAGTAGTGTTATTGGTAATAGTGGTATTGACGTTATCAGTAGTTTTAGTAGTAGTTTATTATTAGCAGTAGTAGTCTTAGTTGTCGTAATGTAGTGGTAGCAATAGTATTGTTAGCAGTTGTAGTAATAGTAGTAATAGTTGTGGTATTAGTAATGGCAGTCTTAGTCTTAGAGCAGTATTACCGTGTTTCCCCGAAAGTAAGACACCCCCGATTGTAAGACGTATCGGGGGTGTCTGGGGGGCCTCCGCGGCACACCTCTTCGCCAGGGCTCCAGGCAAGGGAGGGGAAAGGAGCCAGGGGCGGGAGGAAGCGGCGACGCGTCACTGTGACGCTGCGATCCTCACCACGCCCCTGGCTCCTTTCCCCCTCCCTTGCTTGAGGAAAGAAGGGAGGGGAAAGGAGCCAGGGCGTGGTGAGGATCGAGCGTCACAGTGACACGTCGCCGCTTCGTCCGCCCTGGCTCTCTTCCCCACCCTTGGAAGGGAGGAGGGAAGAGAGCCAGGGGCGGGAGAAGGTGACGCGTCACTGTGACGCGTCGTTCTCCCCGCCCCTGGCTCTCTTCCTCCTCCCTTCCAAGGGTGGGGAAGAGAGAGGAGCGACGTGTCAGAGATCCTCACCACGCCCCTGGCTCCTTTCCCCTCCCTTGAGGGAAGGGGGAAAGGAGCCAGGGCGTGGTGAGGATCGCAGCGTCACAGTGACACGTCGCCGCCCGTCCCGCCCCTGGCTCTCTCCCCACCCTTGGAAGGGAGGAGGAAGAGAGCCAGGGGCGGGAGGAGCGGACGCGCGTCCTGACGCGTCGTCCCTCTCCCCGCCCCTGGCTCTTCCTCCTCCCTTCCAAGGGTGGGGGAAGAGAGCCAGGGCGGGGGAGAAGCGATGACGCGTCACAGTGACGCGTCGTCCTTCTCCCGCCCCTGGCTCTCTTCCTCCTCCCTTCCAAGGGTGGGGAAGAGAGCCAGGGGCGGGACTTAGCGGCGACGCGTCACTGTGACGCTGCGATCCTCACCACGCCCCTGGCTCCTTTCCCTCTCCCTTCTTCCCAAGCAAGGGAGGGGAAAGGAGCCAGGGCGTGGTGAGGATCGCAGCGTCACAGTGACGCGTCGCCGCTTCCTCCCGCCCCTGGCTCCTTCCCCTCCCTTGCCTGGAGCCCTGGCGAAGAGGTGTGCCGCGGAGGTGTGCCGCAGGTGTGCCGCGGCACACCTCCCTGCGGCAGCGGCGCAGGGCGTGGCGTGGCGACGGGTACGTCTTGGGTTATATAAGACGTACCCCGAAAGTAAGACGTAGGGGGACTTTTTGGGGGGAAAAGAAAGTAAGACGCTGTCTTACTTTCGGGGAAACACGGTAGTTGTAGCCATTGCAGTAACCGTGTAATAGTAGTGTTATTAGTAATACTAGTAGTACTATCATCATCATCCCACATTTACCTCCTTATTAAGACACAAAGTAACTTAACTGAAACAAATAATGTCCACTTAAGCCGAGTTACAAATGATGATGATTAGGATTATAATTATTTTACGTTTAATAAAAATGGATTATAATAGCAGAATAATCTCAGGTGCTTTAAAAGAAGGGCTCTAGCTCCTAGAGATGTATGCAAACCAATAGCAATGTGATATTCAAAGTTTTCTGACATTTTGCAATGAGAAATAATAATAGCCAGCATAGTGATCTTGTTTGCTGTGTACTAATCTTGCTGTGTTTTGAATAATAATAATAATAATAATAATAATAATAACAACGTATTGTCGAAAGCTTTCATGGCCGGAATCACTGGGTTGTTGTGTGTTTTCCGGGCTGTCTAGCCATGTTCCAGAAGCATTCTCTCCTGATGTTTCGCCTACATTTACGGCAGGCATCCTTAATGGTTTTGAGATCTATTGGAAACTAGGAAAATGGGGTTATATATCTGTGGAATGTCCAGGGTGGGAGAAAGAACTCTTGTCTTTTTGAGGAAGCTGTGAATGTAGCAATTGGCAACCTTGATTAACATTTAATGGCCTAGCAGTTTTCAAGGTCTGTCTTCTTACTGCCTGGGGGAATCCTTTGTTGGGAGGTGATTAGCGGGCTCTGATTGTTTCTTGTCTGGAATTCCCATTTTTGAGTGTTGTTCTTTATTTACTGTTATGATTTTAGAGTTTTTTAACACTGGCATCCAAATTTTGTTCATTTTCATGGTTTCTTCCTTTCTGATGAAATTGTCCACATGCTTGTGGATTTCAATGCCTTCGCTGTGTAGTCTGATATGGTAGTTGTTGAAGTGATCCAGCAATTCTGTGTCCTCAAATAATATGCTGTGTCCAGGTTGGTTCATCAAGTGCTCTACTATGGCTGACTTCTCTAGTTGAAGTAGTCTGCAGTGCCTTTCATGTTCCTTGATTCGTGTTTGGGCGCTGTGTTTGAAAATACAACAAATGCTACGTTCAGCAAAGGAGAAGAGAGATCCTCTCACCTCTGCAGGAGTCTACCGTATACCATGCAGCTGTGGACAAGCCTACATAGTGACCACCCAACGAAACATTGACCTCGCAACCTCTGAGGATGCCTGCCATAGATGCAGATGAAATCTCAGAAGAGAATGTTTCCGGAACATGGTCATTAGTGATTCCAACCACGAAAGCCTTCAACAATACATTAGACCAGTGTTTCCCAACTAGTGTGCTGTGGCACACTAGTGTGCTGTGAGCAATCATCAGGTGTGCCGTGGGAAATTGGAACCTCCAATACCCTTTCTTCCCCCTCCTGCCGAACACTTGTTCTTCTCCCTTTTTCCCAGCCTCGCTCTGCTCGCTTTGTTCTGGGGCGAGTCTGCACAGTAGCGCCCGCACGGGTCACGTCTTCCTCCCTCCCCCCCCCCTCCTGAACACGCTCACACTGCCCCCTTGGATCAAAATGGCGGCAGAAGCGGCAGTGTAGAAGAAAAAGTGAGTGTTCGGTAGGAGGGGGAAGAAAGGGCGCGAAGTAGAAGGGGGAGGAAGAGGTCTCTGTCGAAAGCCGGCATGGGCAAACTTGGACCTTCCAGGTGTTTTGGACTCCAACACCCACCATTCCTAGCAGCCTCAGGCTCTTTTCCTTTTTCCCCCTCAGTCATTTAAGCAGGAAAGGGCCTCAGGCTGTTAGGGATGGTGGGAGTTGAAGTCCAAAGCACCCAGAGGGCCGAAGTTTTCCCATGCCTGTTTTAGGGACTTTAAAGTGGTGAGCCTCCTCCAACATTGTGATTCTCGGTAGAAAACAAACAACATAACATTGTTTGAGTCCACAGTGCTCTCTGGGTGTGGGTGAACTACAACTTCCAAACTCAAGGTCAATTCCCAAGCAAACCTTTTCAGTACTTTATGTTGGTAATGAGAGTTCTATATACCAAGTTTGGTTCAATTCCACTGTTGCAAGTGTTCAGGATGCTCTTTGATTGTGTGTTAACTATAAATCCCAGAAACTGTAACTCCCAAATGTCAAGGTCTGTTTTCCCCAAAGCCCATCTGTGTTCACATTTGGGCATATTGAGTATTCATGCCAAGTTTGGTCCTGATCCAACATTGTTTCAGTCCACAGTGCTCTCTAGATATAGGTGAACTATAACTCTAAAACTCAAGGTCAATGCCCACCAAACTCTTATAGTATTTTCTCTTGGTTATGGGAGTTCTGTGTGGGAAGTTTGTGTCTTTCTGCCATTCCTGCCAGGATATCTATGTTGTGTTCATGGAAACAGGCCCAGGTTTCACACTGAGTGTATAAATACATTTAAAAACATATTAACTATATGTATTACTGTGTTAGAGTGTCATTTTGTATCATTTTGGTTGGTGGTGTGCCCCAGGATTTTGTAAATGTAAAAAATGTGCCGAGGCTCAAAAAAGGTTGAAAAACACTGCCTTAGAACTCACAACCTCTGAGGCTGGCTGCCATAGATTCTACAGATATATAACCTCATTTTCCTAGTTTCCAACAGACCTCACAACCTCTGAGGATGCCTGACATATATGCAGGTGATACGACAGGAGAGAATGCTTCTGGAATGTGGCCATGCAGCCCAGAAAGCACACACCAACCCAACAACAACAACAACAACAGAGATTGGGCTTTAGAATGGGCTCATTTCAGAGCTGGAATTAGCTAAAATTCAAACTCATTTACAATCTTATCCCAGGTTTCCATTTAAAAGGTTGATTCAGAAGTGGCCTGACCTCTGAGGCTGAGAGAGTGTGACCCAATTTCCATGGCTTGTCTGGATTATATGGCACACTAAAAGGCCTCTGTTGAGTCACTAGTGCAAACCCTATGACCCCTTTTGTTCAGAACCCTGAAAAGGGGACGATAGGGCTGCAATCGTCTTATTAAATAGGCCCCAAACTCCTCCACCTCCTCTTTCCCCCCCAAATACAATACAAGTCCACTCGAAATGTCGGCAGGGAAATTTTAATATCCAGCTACAACAGGGCCAACTAATGCTATGGAAAGGTCACACGGAATGATATGAAAGATTAATAAAAAGAAGAAGCAGGTGGGAAAAACGATTTGGGAAGCAGGGCCTTTTTCTTTTTTAACAGAAAGACAGAAGAAATCCTGGAATAAAGAACACTGACGGGCAAAATCATTTATTTATTTACTGCATTTTTACCCCCTTCTATGTTCACCCCAAAGGGGACTCAGAGTGGCTTGCAGTTTGGCAATAATTCAGTGCCACATAGTAACATAAAAACAAAGAAATACACAATACATTCAACATTAATCCAACTCCTTGCTCACATTGGCAAAGGACTCCAAAGTCTCCTTGCTTTTGTCGTCTTCCTCTCAAGGAACCCTGTTCTGTTTTGCAAAATAATAACTTAATATCTCTCGCTTCAACATTATCTGTTCTCCAGAGCTATAATTGGGTTTTTCCAAAGGAGGAAACACACACACTATCTCGCTGCTGTTTGCAAACGACCCTTTTCATGCATTTGATCGTCCCGGGGGAAATTCCGCTCCCTAAACCAATCCACCTCTCATTTGTTTGACTTAAATCTCTTGCCTTTCAGTGTCATTAAACGCTTCCAAGTTTCTGAGAAGAGAAAACTTTTGCTCCATGCTTTGGTGCCAATAATCTCATAAACCCATGTCCTTTCCTCCTGTTTGTTTTCTTTTTTTTCTGACCAAACTGCTTACACAAACAAAACTTTGAACGGAAGACAAATGACGGTATTAGTGTATATCGTATTTTCCCGAAATTTAGACTAGGTCTTATATTAATTTTTGGATCCAAAACATGGGGCGTATTATTAATTTTTTCCCATGTATAACGAACTGCCCCCTGGTGGCACAATAGGTTAAACCACTGAGCTGCTGAGCTTGCTGACCGAAAGGTCAGTAGTTCGAATCTGGGGAGCAGGGTGAGCTCCCGCTGTTAGGCCCAGCTTCTGCCAACCTAGCAGTTTAAAAACATGCAAGTGTGAATAGATCAATAGGTACCACTTTTGTCCGAAGGTAACAGCGCTCCATGCAGTCATGCTGGCCACATGACCTTGGAGGTGTTTACAGACAACGCCGGCTCTTCAGCTTAGAAATGAAGATGAGTACCATCCCTCAGTCAGACACGAGCAGACTTAATGTCAAGGGGAAACCTTTACCTTTACTATAACGAACTACATTTATTCACATGTTCTGTACATTTATTTGTTTATTCATGTACTCTGCCCAAAGGTGCTCGCTTTGGGTATTAAAAAATTCTGAATTATAATTTATATTATCATTTATGTTAAGTATGAATAATGTCATTAATACATTTATTTATTTATTTATATGTAATTATATATTAGTATCATTATTATTTTGCAATTCAATAAGTCAATCGTGGGTTGCAATGGATGTACTCAATGCATCCACCTGGCTGATGATCTTAATTATAATGTATAATATATATTATCATTTATTTTAAGCATTAATGTCAATGATATTTTTTATTATTGTTGTTATTATTATTATTATTTTGTAATTCAATAAGTCCATCATGGGTTGCAACGGACTACTCCATGCATCCATCTGAATAACAACCTTAACTTAATTATAATGTATATTATCATTTAAGTATTAATAATGTCAATAATAATATTGTATAATAATGTCAATGCATCTGTCTGGCTGACAATCTTAACTTAATCATAATTTACAACTTACATTATCATTTATTTTAAGCATTAATAATGTCAATAATATTTATTTATATTTAACTATATTATTATTATTATTACTTTGCAATTCAATACGTCCATCATGGTTTGCAACAGATGTACTCCATACATACGTCTGGCTGATGATCTTAATAATTTACAATTTAAAATATCATTTATTGTAAGGATTGATAATATTGATAAAGAGATGCTGTCAATGATGTTATTTATTAATATTGATATATTCATACTATTATTTTAATCAATCGAGACATTTGCATCTTGTATTGCAAGGGATGTATGAAATGCAGCCATCTGGCTGATGCTGATCTTAACTGGGGCTTATCTTTGGAGGGTAGGGCTTATATTACAAGCATCACACTAGGGTTTCTTTTCCAGTTTCTTTTCAGGGAAACCAAGGTTTTGTAGCAAAAGGAAGGCAGAGTGGTGGTTTGCAATGGCACAAAGTGCATTCCCAGAGGGCTGTCCCTTGTTGTTCCAAACAGGTTTCCCTTTAGGGGTCCCTACCTTGGCCTCCAAGCAGACGGAGTTTGGAAGGGACCGGCTGGTAGGCCGCCAATGGCACCATGAACACCTCCATGTCGAGGCTCTCTACCATGCCGTAGCGCTGCTTGTTGTTCAGATAAGTGTAGAGCATGTTGTATGGGCTGGAGTTCTGAGAGAGACTGGGCTGGAACTGTACCACTCCCATTTCCTAGGAAAGGGGGAAGAAAAGGGATGCTGCAAAACTTTGGAATCGCCATTGATATTATATAGCCTTGTCCAGGTTATTTTTTAAAAGTCATTTTTTATTTGTACAAAATGCGTAAGAATTAACTACAACAGACATCATGTCAGGTTAACCCCAAGATTATCCGTGGGATTCAGTATGCTCTCTGGCTGTAGGGTAAACTACAATTCCCACTATGGTGAATCAGTCCCCTTAAACCCTTCCAGTAGGTTGAGTTAATCATGGGGGTTCTGTGTGCCAAGTTTGGTCCAGGTCCATCATCGGTGGAGGTCACAGTTTCTCTGGTTGTGGGTGAACTACAACTCCCAGAAAGTAAGGTCAGTTCCCCCCAAACGACTCCAGTAATCAAAATTAGGTATATCAGGTGTGCGTGCCAAGTGTGGTCCAGATCCATCCGTGTTTGGGTTCACGGTGCTCTCTGGATGTAGGTGAACTACAACTCCCCCAAATCTAGGTAAATTTTCCCCAAAAACCTCCAGTATTTTTTGCTGGTCATGGGGGCTCCGTGTGCCAAGTTTGATCCAATTCCATCTTTGGTGGCATTCAGAGTGTTCATTGATTGCAGGTGAACTATAAATCCCAGTACCTACAACTCCAAAATATCCAGGCCAATTAAACTAAGAAAAACAAAACCCAGTATTCAAAGTTGGGCTTATCGGGTATGCATGCCAAGTCTGGCCCAGATCCATCATTGCTTGGGTTCATAGTGCACTCTGGATGTAAGTGAACTACAATTCCTATAAATCCCTCCAAAGACCTTCAGACCTCTGAATTCCATCATTGGCAGAGTTC
This sequence comes from Anolis apletophallus, assembly GCA_030556195.1. Lineage (NCBI taxonomy): Eukaryota > Metazoa > Chordata > Lepidosauria > Squamata > Anolidae > Anolis > Anolis apletophallus. The sequence goes on along the minus strand of JARBWK010000011.1, from coordinate 33,970,666 downwards.
AGAGTGCTCTTAAATTGCAAGTAAAGTATACATCTCCTATACATAATTCTCCCCAAACTTAGCTAGTATGTTTAATTGTTGATCAATTCCTCTGTTTGCTGTGTGCCATAGAAAATAATAGGAAAGGGTTAAGGGAGAGGCATTCCACACTAATGGAGAGCGTAAAAAACACTGGGATGTCTGTGATGGAGGAAACACATAATATCTAGGGTGAAATTGTCCCTGTATGAAAGCCTTCACTTCAGTGGTGGGCAGTATTGTGTTTGTGGGGGACATGTTAATGGAGCTTCCTGGAGGAAGGGCTATTGATGTCTCCTGAGCAACAGGAGCTATAGCTTGTTGTGGAAGCAGGAGCTTGTCTGTGTGGACACTGAAGCCACATACACACATACATATTTTCAGTTTTATTAGATAGATAGATAGATAGATAGATAGATAGATAGGTAGGTAGGTAGGTAGGTAGGTAGGTAGGTAGGTAGGTAGATATTTGGCTGGAGTTACTTGCAAAATGTTCCTGTTCCAACTTACAAACAAATTCAACTTAAGAAGAACCTACAGAACCTCTCTTGTGCGTAACTTGGGGACTGCCTGTACTAGCAAAAAGGCCAGAAGGGGAAGAGGTAACGGAGAAATGTGTAATATGACCCTTTGGCAATAAAAAGCAAAATGCACAAATATAGCATAGGGAAGTGTTTCCCAACCGCTGTGACGCGGCACAGTAGTGTGCCATGACGGACCTCCTGCTGTGCTGCGAGAAAAGCTCTCTGCCCCCCTTCCTTCCCCCCTCCTCCTGCCGAACTCCTGCTGCTTGGGGGAGGAGGAGGAAGGGCCGGGGCACGGCCTTCTTCAGCCGTTTCCCCAGCCAGCCTCCAATCCGTCATGACTCCCGCCATGACTCTCGCCCCTCGCTCGCTGAAGCCGCGCGGAGGAGAAAGCCGGGGGAGGGGAGGGGCATGGCACGGCCTGGCTCCGTCTCCTCCCCTCGGCTTCCACTCTCCCACAGCTTCTCCAGCCTTGAGGGGGCAATGCCAAGCCAACATTGTGCTGGCTCTGCCACCGCTAGCTTGGCATTATCCCCTCAAGGCTGGAGAAGCTGAGGGAGAGCTGAAGCCGGGGGGAGGGAGCGGGGCATGGCGCAGCCTGGTTCCGCCCCCTTCCCAGCTTCCGCTCTCCCACAGCTTCTCCAGCCTTGAGGGGGCAATGCCAAGCCAGCATTGTGCTGGCTCTGCCACCGCTGGCTTGGCACTGCCCCCTCAAGGCTGGAGAAGCTGAGGAAGAGCTGAAGCTGAGGGTAAGGGGGCAGGGCATGGCACGGCCTGGCTCCTCCCCCTCCCCCGGCTTCAGCACTCCCAGCAGCTGCTCCCAGCAGGCCACCATCCCCCAGCCGTTCTTTACTGTGTTAGTGTGTCATTTTGTGTCATTTTGGTTGGTGGTGTGCCCTCGGATTTTTTTAATGATAAAAGTGTGCGGCGCCTCAAAAAAGGTTGGGAAACACTGGCATAGGGGACCCCTGACCTGAAAACCATCCATGGGAGAGGGATCTAGGAGCCTCAATAGACCACAAGCTGAGCCCATGCGATTCTAAGAAGGATCAATAGGGGTGCTGAGAGAAGACATAATTCTACTCTCTTATGCTTTGGGAACCTCCCCTGGAATAACAGCCCTGTCTCCAGATCTGGGCAAACCCATTGAAGGAAAAGATGGACAAGATGGAACGCATGCAAGGCTGAGAGGGGACAGGAGAGCTATATTTTTAAATATTAAGGAAATATGCCCATATTAAGGAGGGGCCAGCCTGGTTTCCTGCTGCTCTGGAGAGTAGGACTCAACGGATGGGTTCAAATGGCAAGAAAATATTAGGAAGAGCATCCTGGTGGTTAAAACTATTCAACGGCAGAATGTGCTGCTTGGGTGTCCAGTGGAGTATCCTTCTCTTGAGGATTTTAAACAGAGGCTGGATGGCCATCTGTTTGGAGGGCTTGGATTGTGTCCTGTCTAGCAGAAGCAGGTTGGATGGGATGGCCCCTGGGGTATCTTCCATCTCTTAAGATTCTATGATATACCTATCATATCTCTCTCTTGATCATATCTATCTATCTATGGCTGAATAGCCATCTTTCAGATGGGCTTGGATGATATCTTCCTGACTGGCAGAATGGGGCTGGATTGGATGGTTCTTGTGGTTCTCTTCCAACTCTAAGATTCTAGGATATACCTACCATATATCTCAATCATATCTACCAACCTATATATCTCAATCATATCTATGGTTGAATTGTCATCTGTCAGAAGGGTTTGGATGGTGTCCTGCTTGGCAAAAAGGAAGTTGGACATGATGGCCCCCGGGGTCTCCTCCAACTCTAGAATTCTATGATATACGTACCAAATATCTATCTCAATCATATCTACCAATATTTCGATCTCAATCATATATATCTGTGGCTGAATGGTCATCTGTCAGGAGGGCTTGGATGGTGTCCATCTGCTTGGCAGAAGGAGGTTGGACAGGATGGCCCCTGGGGTCTCCTCCAACACTCGGATTCTATGAGATGCCTTTTTGAATCTAGATACCTTGCTTTTCGCTGGCCATATGGTGTCTAAATAGGCCCAGACGTCCTCTGGAATAATGCAGCCCTTTGACTGAAGACAAGGAGGTAAACCCTAGAATAAATTCATCATTATTGTTATTGTCATAATCATTATCTACAAAGCTATGACCCAGTTAGGCCAACTGACCACACATTATTTATCTCAGAGAAGTGCTAAATCTTCTGTCTTTCAATAGTCCATATAGGGATGTATCTATAGAAGCAGTACAAATTCAAAACAAGGGCCATATGGAGGCCATACAAATCCCCCGAATGATGTCCTAATACAAGGGTGCCCACACTTTTTCAGCATGCAAGCTACTTATAATAAAACCAAGTCAGAAAGATCTACCTACCTCCTCAAGGCTGGAGAGGGGAGGGGCAGGGGCGGGGTTTGGCACGGCCTGGCTCCTCCCCCTCTGGCTTCGGCACTCCCAGCAGCTGCTCCAGCCTTGAGGAGAGCAGGGCCAAGCCAGCCTTGTGATAGCTATGCCACCACTGGCTTGGCACTGCCATCTTCAAGCCTGGTAGAGCGGAAGCCAGAGGGGGCGGAGCCAGGCCGCGCCAAGCCCTGCCCCCTCCCCTCTGGCAGGGAGGGGGCGGGGCTTGGCACGACCTGGCTATGCCCCCTCTGAGAAGCGCCCCATCTGGCTGCGATCGACCTCCTTCGGTCCTGCAATCAACTGGTTGATCGCGATCGACTTCCTGTGCAGCCCTGTCCTAATAGGATGTGATTTGAGCCAGCAACTTCATAGATTGTGCTATTATAACCAGACAACATTTCTAGACCACAACATTATTTTTAAACTGTCCGATGACCTAAGCATTTTCAAACCCTTGGAAACTTATTTTTTAACTCTGATGATTATGGAAAACATATAGAAGGCAACATATATAGACTTAAAAAGAGCAGGAAGGAGCCTTGTTTTGCTTTCTTTTTCTTGATGAGCTATAGAGCTAATAAATCTGCCTGTGTTTTATGTTTGCTTTATACTAAACATTTATTTATCGCTTCTTGGGGCCCTAAAATGATATAAAGTAGGCAAAACATTTTCAAAACATTATTATATGATATATTTTTTAAAAGAGTTAAAACACTAGAGGTGTCTCTTTTAAAAAGAGTTGTTAGGTTGCTAAAAAGCTTGCAATAATTGGCTCCTCTTCCAGATCTATTTAACACCTACACAACATCTAGTAGTCTACTACTACTACTATCATCATCATCATCATCCTGCTCAAAGTAGAGACTCAAAGTAACTCACAATAAAACCAAAACAATTTAAAACCAAAAAACATACAAACATTAAAATAGAATACAATAATAACAGTGTTAAAAATAAACACTTAAAACGCTTAAAACTGATTAATCATGGGTTTTACATTTGCATTCTAGTGCCACTGCATTTTGAATTTTGTACCATGCATTTTGGTATATTTCGTAGTGGTTTGTTTTGATATATTTATGGTGCTGTATGTATTTTATGTCGACAAGTTGTCTGTGTTGCTCTCCCCTGCCCCGAGCTCTTAGGAAAAGCAGGTAACAAAGAAATTATTACTAATATTAATATTACTAATAATAATATTAATATTATTTTGTTTTGTGTATTTTACATTGATGTGTTTTTACTGCATCATATCACTCTGAGCCATCAAAAAAGAAATTAATATTTTTAATATTAATGGGTTGCTGTGAGCTTTTCGGGCTGTATGGTCATGTTCCAGAAGCATTCTCTCCTGACGTTCTGCCCATCCTCAGAGGGTTTATTTATTTATTTATTTATGTTTCAAACTTTTATACCGCCACTCCCCGAAGGCTTGGAGCGGTTCACATAGTTTGGCACATAACAGAAAAACTGGGTTCAGGAGAGAATGCTTCTGGAACATGGCCAGACAGTCCGGAAAACTCACAGCAACCTAAACAAATATTAATCATTAATAGTATTTATAATAATAATAATTTGTTGTATGTATTTTACATTGATGTGTGCTGTACCCTGCCTTGAGCCATTAGGAGAGGCTGGTAAAAAAAGGCATTAATAGTAATAATAATATTGTAATAATATTTTTAATATTATAATTATAGAAAGTACCCGGCAGAGCTGATCGCCTGAGTTGGAAACAGGATAGGCCTTGGCCCAAAACTGCTTCATGCTGAACATGCGGATGCATCCAATCCAGGAGGGCTCTTCCACCAGCCGCTTTTTGGGAAGGAGAGCGGGGCCAGGGCTGAGGAAAGAGGGAGACATTTACAGGTCATAATAAACTAACACATCAAATATCTATTTGCCAGAGTTTCCCTGGTTATTTTACTTCCCACACAATTTATCATACTTCTACCAACTTTGCAAAGTTTGTTAAGAGGAAAAACACACACACACACACATCGTACAGACCTGTTCTCCTGCAAGGCTTTCCCTTCTCCCTCTGAGAACTTAGGCTTTGTTTTCTGGCAGAATTTGCGTTTGTTTGAAGGGAACTTCAACCTTGCCTTGCAGTCAGCAGTCACCTTTCCTACAGAAGTGCAAGAAATGGAATTATTTTGAATCTCCGACGCCTTCTAGAACAAATCTACAGGATCCTTATGGACAATGGTCAGAGTATAGCGTCTTCTATCAGTTAGATTCCAAGGTTAACTTTGATTTTTGTTTGAAAAAAGGAAGTGTTGCCCATTCAAATGCTAAAATCCCAAACTTTAGCCTTGATACACAGCACTCTAAGATGCACAGCTAGCTAGGCCCTTACTTTCCGATATAAAATTTATCTGAATGTAGTCTTTTGTAACTTTTACAGCTTGACTCTTCTCCTGTCAATTGCTGAAGCTCATTTGCTTGACTGCTGGACTCAAGAAGCTTCTGATCTGTTAAACTGCTGTTGTTGCTTCTTTACTTTTGAAATGCTTTTTTTTCCTTTTGGAAATGACCCAAGAAAAGAAAAGGCAGCACAGACATTTCCTACTCATCTCAACTGAAAAAATATCTCACAGATGGTGCCTCAAAGCCATGCTCTTCTCATGGGGGCCAAAGGTTTTTTTGCTGTAAGACAGTCAATGCTGAGTTGTGAATTTTAATCTGGAGTTCAACTTGTATTTTAATTCTGAGTACCATGCTGTATGTCTTTTAATCGTGTTTTATCTCTTATTTTAATGATGTTGTACCCACCCCGAGCCACAGGGAGAGGCGAGCAAAAAATGCATCATTATTATCATCATCACTATTATTAGATTCACAACAAGATTTGTACACAGCAAACAAGATGACTATGCTGGCTTTTGTATTCAATTATACATCGGACACTTCCCAACTGTCTAGGACTGTGTGCACCGGGAATGTGGTGCAGCTGGCTAAGTGTCAGCTGCATAAGATCCCTCTGACCAGTAGGTCATGAGTTCGAGGCCTGCCCGGGTCGAGGTGGGTTCTCGACCTTAACTGTAGCCTGCTGCCGACCTTTGCAGCCCGATAGACAGTTACATTTGTCAAGTAGGAGATAAAGGTACCACATTAAAGTGGGGAGGCAAATTTTGACTGATTTATGAGGCCATTAAAAAGAACCCAGGAATCGCTGAGGAATGCGGAAAGAACAACAAAGGGGTGCTGGAAAACGCTGAGAGATGAGGAGTGCATCAGCTCTCCCTGATGGCCAGAAAGTTTGCCTCTGTTCGTCTATATATGTATGTAATTTGGCAAAATATATGTATTGCACTGTGATAAATGTCACATGTTTATATGTCATATGTTGAACTGCAAGGATTGTCTGCAAGTATGTGTACTGTAATCCGCTCTGAGTCCCCTTCGGGGTGAAAAGAGCGGAATATAAATAAAGTAAATAAATAATGTATTGGCGAATAATACATGCAGATCCGAACAGGGTGGCCTTTTGCAGCTGCCAGATGGTAATTTTGTCAGTGCCAATTGTGTTTAAGTGCAGGCCAAGGTCTTTAGGCACTGCACCCAGTGTGCCGATCACCACTGAGAGTACCTTGACTAGCTTGTCCCAGGGTCTTTGCAGTTCTATCTTTAAATCCTCATATCGTGTAAGCTTTTCCAGTTGCTTCTCATCAATCCTGCTGTCACCTGGTATTATTATTATTATTACTACTACTACTACTACTACTACTACTACTACCATATTTACTCAAATCTAATGCTAGCTTTTTTTGGCTAAATAACCCCGCCAAAAGATGTGCATTAAATTTGCATCATATAGTCATCTAAAATTAGAGTGTGCTTTAGATTTGTGTAATGCGGTAATCTTAGTGCTAAACCAAAACAAAAGGGGAAGCTGCTTCAGGAGCTCCTCTTTGAAGGACGCCATCTCGAATTAAATGGATATGGTTCAATGCGGTGCAATCCTGGGATTTGTAGTGTCGTGAGGCATCCGACTTCTTTGGCAGCCCCCATTATCCCAAACTACAGCCCCCATGACCCCAAAGCACTGAACCAAGGCAGTTAAAGTAGATTCATTCTACAGCATAGATGCACCTCAAGGTTTTCTTTTCCATTGCTGAAAGCTTTGGTGTTCCAACACTTTTATTTTTAAAGAAGGAATTCTAAGAAGAAAGCCAATGCAAGGTGCACCTTTTTGGCCAAATTGCAAAGAGTGCACTTTTAGCCGCTTCCAATTACATTTGACAGCAAATACATTTTTTTGGTTTCGGAATTTTGAAAACGGAGATGTGCGTGTGATTCAATGGCACATTAGGCTCGAATTAAGATGAGTATTATTATCATTATCATTATTATTATTATTATTATTTTCAGGCCAACATGGTTCGGATGCAAAATTCAAGGAAAACTCACCAGGAGATTTAAAACAGTCTGATGGTTCTCCTGGGTCCCTTTCAAGCTCCATCAGCCTCCCATAAACAGACTTCCTCTCAGATGACTGTGTTTCCTTTTAAGAAATGCATAATGATCAATTATTGTGCTATCAACTTGAAGTTCCGTCAATTAAAACTGACCCTCACTAATTTCCGGCAACCAATTTGTCTTCTTCAAAGAAGCCTCTTAAAGCTTTTGTTGTAAAGACTAGGGCTGTTTGATCCCCAAAAAAACCCGTTTCAAAACTCGTTTCGGATCTAGGGGGCGCTGGCGTTTCGTATCTGATAGACTTTCACATATTTCTATTAAAATTTTGAAATTTATTTGGATGAATTTTGAAATTTCGGAATGGCTTTTTAAATGGCGGACACGCATCTCTTTAACCCAGTTAGGATTGGGGAATGGGGAGAGAAAAAAATTGGCTCTGAGCAAGAGGAGGGGCCGAGATTCGGAGGAGATTTCCTCCTGTTTCCCAGGCTCCCCCTCCGCTTGTGAGGGAGAGCCCGGGGAACAGGAGGAAATCTTGGCCCCTGGCTGCTTCCAAATGCGCTTTGGAAGCAGCCAGGGGCCAACATTCGGAGGAGATTTCCTCCTGTTCCCCAGGTTTCCACTTGCGAGGGAGAGCCTGGGGAACAGGAGGAAATCTCGGCTCCTGGCTGCTTCCATAGCACGATCGCTCATTGGTTGGAGGAAATCAGGTGGCTGCTTGGAAACCACCTGCGCGCAACCAGCCAATGACGGAAGGCTCCAGAGAAAGGGAAGAAGTGACATCCGACTCTCTTTCCGACAATGGCGGAAGGAGCTTCAGTATAGCGACGCCACTTCCGGGTAACTTTAATTCTTCGAATACGGTAAAAAAGTAACTTTTTTCTGACACATTCCGAAATTCTGTTAGATTCCAACAAACCTACCCAGTCCTAGTAAAGACAGTAGGCCCTCAGTATCCGAAAGATGGTATTTTACTCCAATGCTGTATATAATGGGACTTGATTACACCATGTAACAATATTTTTTGCAGTTTAATAAACAGTTTTCCATGTTTTTATGGTAGAACCAATTAGGAAATGACATTTATAGCCCAGGAACAAAAATCATGTTACATAGTGTTCTCCAAGGATTTTGATCATCCTGGTGGACGATCAAAATTGTTTCTATTCTGTGGACACCGTTTAGTTTATTTACTATATTACTATACACCCCGAAGGGAACTCAAAGCAGTTTCAGTTTGCAAAATCCTTAAAGTCATTACAGGCTGTCCCCAAGTTACAAGCATCCAACTTACAAACAACTCCTAATGAAGAACGTGGCTGAGACAACAGGAAGTGAGAGAAATCTACCCTTCAAAAGAGAAATCCGTTCCTGGAAGAGTTATTATCATGGAGAAAAGTGTCTCCACTGAAGCTTTCTCTCCAATCCTTGTTTCCACCACAAGCCCAATTTTCCAAAATCCAATTTTCACAGGGAGCGAAATTGAGTTGAAATCTTCTGAATAGGGGCACAGACAGAAAGGGAAACACCACAGGAGTATTAACCTTTCCTGATGCGATCCAAAGTGTGTGTGTGTGTGTATGTATGTAGATAGAGAGATAGATAGGCAGGCTATACTTCCAAAATGTCCCTGTTCTAACTCACAAACAAATTCAACTTAAGAACAAACCTACAGAACTTGTTCGTAACTTGCACTGTAACTAATCAACACATTGTGCAAATCACAATAACAGTACCAACACTTGGACCTCACCAGTCTTTGTTTGTGGAGGCAGGAAAGGGGGGAGCATTTTTCAGGCGACACCTAGGGACTACAGGCACATGTGCATCCCGCCACACAATTTGGAAAAGTCTGCCTTGGAATGATTAAAACCAATTTCATCCCAAGTGGGGCAGAGTTGTGGGGCCGTATTCATGGATTAATGCGGCTATTTGGGTTCTGGAGCAGACTGCTGGTCATCTCCCTGCGGCAAATTATGAAAAATAATGTCTCAAAAATTCAATGGCTGCTATGCGACTGCCAACCTCTTGGGAGATCCATTGATCGCAGGCCGAATTCTTACTTATAGAACTTCCTTAACATGAATGTGCTACAATGGCCATTCTCGGACTACTCACAAACATCTCCTTTGCTGTCAGGTCCTCCTCGGTGTCTCTGTCTATCTCTACGATGCCTTTGTGGGTGAATTTAGAGGAGCAACGTCTGGGTGGTTCTTGCTCCTCCTTTTGGATGATTTCCAGCACCTGAAAAGGGGTGCAAGATATCTCATTTAGGACTGCTTCACACACTGTTTTCTGCTAAATTCCAATGTCCCTAGGCCAGGCATGGGCAAACTTTGGCCCTCCAGGGCTTTTGGACTTCAATTTCCACAATTCCTTACAGCCGGTAGACTGTAAAAAATTGTGGGAATTGAAGTCCAAAACACCTGGAGGGCTGAAGTTTGCCCATGCCTGTACTAGGCAGAAAGGACAAAACCTGTTGGCTAAATGACTGTCCAAACTGAGATGCACATTAGATTTGCGTCATACGGCGATCTTAGTGCTGAGCCAAAGCCAAAGAGGAAGCTGCTTCAGGAGCTACACTTCGAGCTCCTCTTTGAGGAACCTCGTATCTCATTTAATGGCAACAGCTCAATGCTATGCATCATGGGATTTGCAGGTTGTTGAGGCACCAGTCTCCTTTGACAGAGAAGGCTCAAGACCTTGTGAAACCACAACTCCCATGATTCCATGGCACTGAACTAAAGCAGTTAAAGTGGATTTCAGGCCCGGATTAACACTTTTTTGCGCCCTAGGTCACAGTTTGGAATTACGCCCCCTTTAAGCCAACCTCGCGCCACTCCAAGGTCCCCATTCCCACCAGCTGGAAAGCTCCGCTGTGCTCTGAAGGTCTCCTTGGGAGTCGGGAGGCTTGGGGAGAGCGCAGTGGGTGCAAACTCGCTCAAAAGGTGTGCACGAGAGTAAGAGCGCACACGTGCAAGAGAGAGAGCGAGAGAGTGCACGCGAGAGAGAGCGAAAGAGCGAGAGAGAGAGAGAGAGAGAGCGCGAGAGAGAGAGAGCGCGAGAGAGAGAGAGCACGAGAGAGCGAGAGACGGGGGGATGGAGCAGAGACTTTGCTGGGAGAAGGAGCGAGGAGGGGCATGAGAAAGGGGGAAAGAGGGGTGCAGACCAGTTTTGGGTTTTTTTGGTCCGTGATCTGCGCCCCCCCCCCCCCCCAGGCTTGCGCCCCTAGGCCATGGTCTCGTTGACCTTATGGGTAATCCGAGCATGGTGGATTTATTCAACAGCATAGATACACCCCCAAGGATTTTTCCATTTCTGGCAGAAGGAAGGTTGGACTGGATGGCGCTTGGGATCCCCTCCCACTTTAGCAATCAATGGTTCTATGATTTAAGGTTTTAAAAAGAGGCTGGATGGACATCTGTCAGAAGGGATTGGATGGTGATGGGCTGGGTAGCCTTTGGGGGTCTCTTCCAACTCTAGGCATCTATCGTGCACCCGTTTGTTCTCTTTGGCCCTCCATTCCACCAACTCCTTGGGCGCCATCTCTAAAGAGGTCATCTGAACGAGCCGTTTGGGAGTGATCTCTCCCAGAATCACCTTCTGAACGAGTGGCTGAAAGAAAATCAAAAGAAAAAAGCAGCTAGCGGTTGGGAGAAGACTGTGTTTCAAAACAGATAATGAACATAATTGATCCTATAAGAGGCTGCTCTGGATACAAGAGCAATGCAGACTTTGGATGTTGAGAGTAAGAGTTTGGGGAAACTATTTCACTTTTAAATGTAATTTTAGTTGTATTTAAATAGGCAAATATTTGTATACATGACAAAAATGCTTTATTGAGCCTTTTTCTCTTAATATTTGTATTTTCCTTGTTTAAAATTTCATGGGGTTATTGTGAACAGCCTTGAATCCTTATTGGGAGAAAAGCGGGATCAAAGTAAAAAAAATGAATAAAATGAGAAATATTTTGTGTAATGGAAAGGAAACGGCCATACAAACAATTTCCAAATCATCACAATTCCAGTTAAAGCAATAAAGTCAGCTCTCTCTATGTTCGCCGGGGTTGAGGTGCAGAAACCCCACAAAAATGGGAAAACAACAAAAACAATTAAAAACTTTTTTACTACTTTTACTAGCTTTCTTCCCTTCTTTTCATTTCTTCCTCACTCCCTTTCTAGCTCCCTTCTCCTTTCCCATATTTCTCTTTCTTTCTTTCCTCCCTCCCTCCCTTCCCCTCTCCTTTTTTCCTTCTCAAGCTCAAAGAGGAGCAAACTTACAATGTCTCTATGGCTCTCTTTGTGACTCCTTCCTTCCCTCACTCCTTTTTCTTTATTTCTCTTCTCTCCCCCTTCTTTCCTTCCCTCCCTAATTTCTCCCTTCTCCAATTCTGAGGGGGCCTACTTCACAATGACTCAACAGCTTTCTTTATAGCGCTTGCCTTCCTTCCTTCTTTCTCCCATTCCCTCCCTCCCTCTTCCTCTCTTCTCCTTTCCTTTTTTGCCTTCTTTCTTTCTTTCTTTCTTTCTTTCTTTCTATTTCTTTCCTTTTTCTTTCTTCTCCCTTTTTCCCCTCCCTCCTTTTCATCTCTTTTCCTTTCTTCGTCTTATTTATCTTCGTATTTATTTATTTACAGTATTTATATTCCGCCCTTCTCACCCCGAAGGGGACTCGGGGTGGATCACAGATTCACATATACAGCAAACATTAAATACCAGTTATACAGTGACAAGACAGACAACAGATAGAGGTACTGTATATATTTAGGCTTTTCCATCTTTCGGCATCTTTGGAGGCTGTGTTCAGTTTCAGCCACAGGGGGGTGCTGTCGCTCCATCTCCTTGCTGAAGAGCATAAACTTTCCTCCTTTTTCTAATGGAAACACCTTTGCCTAAAATAGCTCTTCACTTTTAATGAGGTTCCTACTTATCTACTCACATATTTGTTTTCGAACTGCTAGAATGGCAGAAGCTGGGCTGAAAGGTCAGGCACTCACCTTGATCTGGGCTTTGAACTATCAACCTTCTGGTTGGCAAGATTGATTGCAACTTGGTAATTAACCTGCTGTGCTAAAGCCCGGCCCTCCCTCCCTCCCTTCCTTCTTTATTCCCCCTTCCTTCCACCCCTTGTCCTTTCCTTTCTTTGTCTGTTTCTTCCTTCCATCCTACATGCCACCTTTTCCCCCAGTGACATCATATAGGGCCACTTCACATAGCAATAGCCAATCCACAAATTAAAAAAAAACTACCGTATCTTTGAACTGGGTTATCTGAGTACACACTGTCATATATTCCAGTTCAAAGTAGATATTGTGGGATTTTCTGCCTTGATATTCTGGGATATAGGTCTGTGTGGAAGGGCCCTGAGTCCTCCAGCAGGGAAGAGTTCTTTCTAGGAAATCTTTAGGGACCCCAACACAACTTCATAGTCAACTTCTAGAAGAAGCGATTAGACATATAGACAAGGAATTAAGATGAATAGATAGCAAGGGCGGAAAAAGGGCCTTAGTAATAGGAGAGCAGGAGGTCTCTCCACTCGCCTTTCACTACAGCCTCTGCTTAATACAGAGAAGCATGTTGCTCATTACAGGGGTTACAAGGCCCAGAAAGAATTCCTGACCCGATTTTCCGGCGACTTCAAGTTGAACAGCAGGCTGCGGTACTTGCTTCGGTAATGATGGTCCACACAGCAGGAGAGGCGGAAGAGCTCCTTCTCCACCTGCTTGGCGATCCTGGAGACCCCCTTCCCCGGGACAGTTATCTCGGGCGAAGCTTCCAACCTGGAAGGCAGCAGGAGAGGAAGCTTTGGCACATCCGCAAAGGGCCTGGTTGGCAAAGATGAGTGTCCTTCCCAGCTCAACTTCTGGACATCTAGAAAGGGCACTGATTATGCTGTTCGCTTAAGACAGGCAGGAACAAACTTTGGCTCTCCAGGTGTTTTGGACTTCAACTCCAGTAGGCGGTTAGAAATTGTGGGAGTTGAAGTCCAAAACACCTGGAGGAGGGCTGAAGTTTGCCAGTGCCTCATCATCATCTATCTATCTATCTATCTGTATACCTTAATAAAACGGAATGTTTGTATGTATGTGTGCGGAGGGCGGGAGGGCGGAAATGTGGCAGCTATTTGCATAAAGTCCTTAGATTGGCCAGCCTCGCCACTCCAAAATTCTAAGGCACCAGACAGAGGGCATTGATTGCCACTGATTAGCCAGCATCCCAGAATCCAGGCCTCTACATTCAAACAACAGGCTTTCTTCCCACTGAGGAGAAAAATGTGGCAGCTATTTGCATAAAGTCCTTTGATTGGCCAGCCTCGCCACTCCAAAATTCTAAGGCACCAGACAGAGGACATTGATTGCCACTGATTAGCCAGCATCCCAGAATCCAGGCCTCTACATTCAAACAACAGGATTTCTTCCCACTGAGGGGAAAAATGTGGCAGCTATTTGCATAAAGTCCTTTGATTGGCCAGCCTCGCCACTCCAAAATTCTAAGGCACCAGACAGAGGGCATTGATTGCCACTGATTAGCCAGCATCCCAGAATCCAGGCCTCTACATTCAAACAACAGGATTTCTTCCCACTGAGGGGAAAATGTGGCAGCTATTTGCATAAAGTCCTTTGATTGGCCAGCCTCGCCACTCCAAAATTCTAAGGCACCAGACAGAGGGCATTGATTGCCACTGATTAGCCAGCATCCCAGAATCCAGGGCTTTACATTCAAACAACAGGATTTGGATATGTGGCAGCTATTTGCATAAAGTCCTTTGATTGGCCAGCCTCGCCACTCCAAAATTCTAAGGCACCAGACAGAAGACATTGATTGCCACTGATTAGCCAGCATCCCAGAATCCAGGCCTCTACATTCAAACAACAGGATTTCTTCCCACTGAGGGGGAAAAATGCACCATCAACATTCCCTCCCCAGTTGGCTCTGTGAAAACAAAATGGATTCCTGTTTTCTCCTCCCCCTCAGCCTTTTGAAAACGGCTGCCTGCCATTTGGCCTTTTAAAGTTACCAATTACCAGCAGAGCAGGCCAGAACATTACAGGCCCCAAAAGAGAGTTTAGGACAGGATGGGCCACGAATGATGGTATTTGCAGTACCTTCACCCAATTAACTTCCCAGAAAACACTGTAGCCCCTACAAATAACAAACCAGGCCCAAAATTTACAGTACAGCTTCATTAACTTCATTTCCCTGACTAGGCCTCAGTTAATGGGACATTGTGTATGGCCTGAATTAACAGTAACCAACCTTGGCACACTGAGCCCCTATGACCCATGATTCATTCTACTGCAGTTTGGAGTAGGGAGGACCATGGATGATGGGACTTGAAGTACCATCACAGGTTATGAGATTTGTAGTACTTTCAAACTCTTCATTCCCCACAGACCAAGGCGGCCCTGAACCACAAGACCAAACTTGGCACACAGTACCCCCATGACCCACACTCCATCCTACTGCAGTTTAGAGGAGGATGGACCATGAAGGATGGGATTTCAAGTACCTCCATTCACTTCCCAAGCCCGCTGCAACCCTCATTCAGTGCATAATCATGACCACACTTGGCACAAAAAGCCCCCATGACCCAATGGACGTCCTGATGCAGTTCGGAGGGTGGACCACGGATGATGGGACTTGAAGTACCTCCACTCATTTCACCAGACCATTGCCAACCTCATCCAAACACTGATCAAGACCAAACTTGGCACACAGAGCCCCCATGACTCATTCTACATTCTGGTGCAGTATTGAGGAGGATGGACCACAAATGATGGGACTTGAAGTACCTCCACTCACTTCCCAAGACTGCTGCGACCCTCATTCAATGACTAATCAAGACCAACTTGGCACACAAAGCCCTCATGACCCACTCTACATCCTGGTGCTGTTTGGAGGGGGATGGACCATGGATGACGGGACTTGAAGTACCTTCACTCACCTTCTGAGACTACTGCGACCCTCATCCAATGAATGATCAACACCAAACGTGGCACTAAGAGCCCCCATGACCCACTCTACATCCTGGTGCTGTTGGGAGGGGGATGGACCATGGCCAATGGGACTTGCAGTACCTTCACTAACTTCCTGAGACCACTGCAAGCCACATACACATCTAATAGGAACCAACCTTGGCACACAATGCCTACCTCAAATAACCCGGGCACCGCCGGGTCCTCAGCTAGTGTATATAATAAAAAGAATATTTGCGGCGGGAGGTGCGGCGGGAGGAAGGGAGGAATATGTGGCAGCTTTTTGATTGGTCGCCAATGTGGGATTATTTGCATAAATTATTCTGATTGGCCAGCCACCCAACATTCCACCACACCAAGGCAGCACAGACAGGAAACGAAAGGGCCTGAGGCAGACATAAATGGCTGGAGTTTAAGTTAATCAGTTGACAGTTTTTAACGTTGGAAATTGAACGTTCAGTACCTTCACCCAAAACACTTCACAAAAAGCACTGCAACCCCTACAAATCACAGACTACGCCCAAAATTGACAGTAAGGCTTCATTAACTTGATTTTCCTGACTAGGCCTCACTCTCATTGACCAGCCACAAAACCCCAACACTAAGGCACCTGACAGTTTTTCCGTTGGAAATGGAATGTTCATTTCCTAATAGGATTTCACTACATAGAGAGGGTTTCCTGGTGTACTGAGAGCACTACTAGCATTACAAGCTAGGCCCAAAAATAGACATACATCCTTCCAGCCAAAGGTGAAAACACCACTTTTCCCAACAGGCATCAGCCTGAATTGACAGTAAGGCTTCCTAGGCCTCAGCCTGCATTGACAGTAAGGTTTCCTAGGCCTCAGCCTAAATTGACAGTACGACTTCCTAGGCCTCAGCCTAAATTGACAGTAAGGCTTCCTAGGCCTCAGCCTAAATTGACATTAAGGCTCCCTAGGCTTCAGCCTGAATTGACAGTAAGGGTTCCTACGCCTCAGCCTGAATGGACAGTACAGCTTCCTAGGTCTCAGCCTCAATTGACAGTAAGGCTTCCTAGGCCTCAGCCTGAATGGACATTAAAGCTTCCTAGGCCTCAGCCTGAATTGACAGTAAGGCTTCCTAGACCACAGCCTGCATTGACAGTAAGGCTTCCTGTGCCTCAGCCTCAACTGACAGTAAGGCTTCCTAGGCCTCAGCCTCAATTGACAGTAAGGCTTCCTAGGCTTCAGCCTCAATTGACAGTAAGGGTTCCTACGCCTCAGTCTGAATGGACAGTAAGGCTTCCTAGGCCTCAGCCTGAATGGACATTAAAGCTTCCTAGGCCTCAGCCTG
This sequence comes from Anolis apletophallus, assembly GCA_030556195.1. Lineage (NCBI taxonomy): Eukaryota > Metazoa > Chordata > Lepidosauria > Squamata > Anolidae > Anolis > Anolis apletophallus. Next base: position 33,953,984 of record JARBWK010000011.1, on the reverse strand, counting down.
AATTGACAGTAAGGCTTCCTAGGCCTCAGCATGCATTGACAGTAAGGCTTCCTATGCCTCAGCCTCAACTGACAGTAAGGCTTCCTAGGCCTCAGCCTCAATTGACAGTAAGGCTTCCTAGGCCTCAGCCTGCATTGACAGTAAGGGTTCCTACGCCTCAGTCTGAATGGACAGTAAGGGTTCCTACGTCTCAGCCCATTTCAAATAACCCGGGCACCGCCGGGTCCCCAAGCTAGTACAATATAAAACCAAAAACATGTAGCATTAAAATACATTAAAATACAATTAACATTAACACATCATACACATTCTCTTAAGTTAAAAACAGTATTTCGTCCATAACAGGAGCATTGAGCCATATCCATCAACTTGCCATTATAAATCCAGTCACTGTTTTCCTGAATGCCGGGAGGGATGGTGTTGATCGTATGTCTCTTGGAAGCGTGTTCCACAGATGGGGAGCCACCACTGAGAAGGCCCTATCTCTCGTCCCCACCAACCGCGTTTGAGAAGTTGGCAGGAGCAAGAGCAGGGCCTCCCCGGATGATCTTAAATTACGAGGTGGGACGTAGAGGCTGATGCGTTCGGACAAGTAAGCTGGGCCAGAACCGTATAGAGCTTTAAAGGTCAAGACCAGCACTTTGAATTGAGCTCGGAAATGGACAGGCAGCCAGTGGAGCTGGCACAACAGGGGGGTGGTATGCTCCCTGTATGTAGCTCCGGTTAGTAATCTGGCTGCCGCTCGTTGGACTAATTGTAATTTCCGAACTGTCTTCAAAGGCAGCCCCACGTAGTGTGTTGCAGTAATCTATTCGGGTTGTGACCAGAGCGTGGACGACCATAGCCAGATCAGACTTCCCAAGGTACGGGCGCAGCTGGCGCATGAGTCTTAACTGTGCAAAAGCTCCCCTGGCCACCGCCGAGACCTGGGATTCCAGGCTCAGTGATGAGTCCAGCATCACTCCCAAGCTGCGAACCTGCGTCTTTCTGTTTTGAAAGGACTGAACTGACAAGTTTCATCCAATCCATAAAATGTGCAGGACTTTCCATCTGCTATTTTGGTGCACTGGTTTGCTTTAACTAGTTTTGTTTTTTTTAAGTAAGCGACCGCCTTTTAACTTTTGCATTTTAACGATGAGGTTTTCATCTCTTGTGAGCTACCTTAGAGAAAGGGAGGAGAGGGGAAGAAGGATAGAAAAGAAAAGGGTTCCCATTTTATATATCAGACCAATCCGCTTTTATAATGTAACGTAACAGCCAGAGCTGGGACTTCAACCAGGAAGAGCCAAGTTCAGACTCTCGTCTTTAGCCATAAAACATGCTAATAAATCTTATTACATTCCGTTTCTAGCATAGTTTGTTAGGTGGATAATCAGCACATGCCAGCCCTGCACTCTTTGGGAGGAGTTGGAAATGTAACAAATAATAGGAAATTAAAATGAGCCTTCACCTGTATCAAATCCCCCTTAATCTCTGCACAAAAATATGCAGATTTACCTTTTCTGGAGGGTCTCATTCAAGGTATTGACAACCTTGATGCGGCTTTGTTCCTCAGTCAGTTGGGTTGGAGCAGCGGAAACATTCAATCCCTGGCTTCTCTTTTTAGCATTGCTATCATCTTAGGACAAAGAAAAGGGAGAACTTCAGATTCACCATCTTTCTCCCACAGAAGCAAGGATTGAAAACATTCGCAATTATCATCATCATCATCATCATCTAAGAGCCCCTGGTGGCACAATGGGTTAAAACCAGTGTTTCTCAACCTTTCTAATGCTGCGACCCCTTAATATGGTTCCTCATGTTGTTGTGACCCCCAACCATAACATTATTTGTGTTGCTACTTCATAATTTTGCTACTGCTATGCATCAAAATGTAAATACCCGATATGCAGGATATATGTTCATTCACTGGACCAAATTTGGCACAAATACCCGATACACCCACATTTGAATATTGGTGGGATTAGGGGGAGTCATTTGGGAGTTGTAGTTGCTGGGATTTATAGTTCACCTACAATCAAAGAGCACTCCGAAGTCCACCAAAAATGGAATTTAACTAAACGTGGCACACAGAACTCCCATGACCAACAGAAAATTCTGGAAGGGTTTGGTGAGCATTGGCGTTAAGTTTGGGAGTTGTAGTTCACCTATATCCAAAGGGCACTGTGGACTTAAACAATGATGGATCTGGATCAAACTTGGCATGAATATGCAATGTGCCCAAATGTGAACACTGGTGGATTCTGGGGGAAACAGACCTTGACATTTGGGAGTTGTATTTGCTGGGATTTATAGTTCACCTACAATCAAAGAACATTCTGAACCCACCCCACAATAGAATTGGGCCAAACTTCCCACACAGAACCCCCATGACCAACAGAAAATACTGTGTTTTCTGATGGTCTCTGGCGATCCCTCTGACACCCCCGCATGACCCCCCCCAGGGGTCCTGACCCCCAGGTTGAGAAACACAGGATTAAACCCTTGTGCCTGCAGAATCTGGGGAGCGGGGTGAGCTTCCTTCTGTCAACTCCAGGCTCCCATGCAGGGACATGAAAGTAGCCTCCCACAGGGTTGTAAAACATCTCGGCATCCCCTGTGCAACGTCCTTGCAGACAGCCAATTCCCTCACACCAGAAGCGACTTGCAGTTTCTCAGGTCACTCCTAATATGAAAAAAATGATCATCCTGCTTCTTCTCTCTTGAAAAAGAGATTCAGAGTGGCTCAAGTTAAAACCAGCACAATACAATTTAAAACCTGAACAGCTACAAGCATTATAACGGAATTAAATGTGAACAGTATTCAAAGATAAACAGTGAAATGCCTGAAAGCTAATTGAAAACGTATGCATTAATTAATGCAGTTGGGTTAAACAGATATCTCTATGTATAATGACCATCTTCAATCATCCACAAGACCTACAATGCAAAAGGATTTAAGTAGTGTTGGAAATCGCAACCTTCCATTCCTATACTATTTGTTTGATAATGTATATATTTGCTAACCTGTATTGTATGTATATATATATTGATTTGTCAGTTTGACTGTACCTCTTTGGTGTGGGATGGGCTACAGAAACGTTATTGCACTGAGTATGTTCAGACTCAAGACTCCATTTTGTTATCTGTATGCTATTGAACTTCAATGGAAGCAGATGTCTTTTGGACTTATGCAGGAACAGTTTACTATATGTTTGCTTTGAAAAGCAGTGAGTACAGATATACAGTTTGGACTTTCATAAGATGTATACTTAAAGAGTTTGGACTATTGATTAAGAATGATGCCCTATAACTGAACTTTAATTTTAAAATTTAGCCTGTATGCTAAATTAATACAAAATGTTTGTGAGTAAACAAAGTATTTTACTTTTTAAAGAAGACTTTTTTTTTGTCTCTGGGTGCATATTTTAAACTAAAAGGTTTCAAGTGAGATAATATGTTTTGGACAACTGCCATTTCAACCTCAAAGAAACATTTTTAACACTCTGCTAGCTAAGTACATGTTTTTTGTGCAGTGGCATGTCTTTGTCCCTGGCAGTTCAGACATGGGTTGGCAGTTTAACAGCTGAGTTATCTGTGTGCCATTACATGAAAAAGGGGGATATCACTTTTTCAAAGGGTTGACTTCCAACCATGTCATGCTTTCCCTTTACTAGTTGCTTTCAAAAGGTGGTCTCTAGGTTAGGGGTGCCCACACTTTTTCAGCACGCAAGCTACTTATAATAAAACCAAGTCAGAAAGATCTACCTACCTCCTCAAGGCTGGAGAGGGGAGGGGTGGGGCTTGGCGTGGCCTGGCTCCATTCCTCTCTGGCTTCAGCTCTACCAGCAGCTTCTCCAGGCTTGAGGATGGCAGTGCCAAGCCAGCCTTGTGCTAGCTATGCCACCACTGGCTTGGCATTGCCATCCTCAAGCCTGGAGAAGCTGCTGGTAGAGCGGAGCCAGAGGGGGCGGAGCCAGGCCGCCGCCGCCCGCCCCTCCCCTCTGGTTTTGGAGCTCCCATCAGTTTCTCCAGGCTTGAGGATGGCAATGCAAAGCCAGCCTTGTGCTAGCTATGCCACCACTGGCTTGGCATTGCCATCCTCAAGCCTGGAGAAGCTGCTGGGAGTGCCGAAGCCGGGGAGGGGACGGGGCTTGGTGCGGCCTGGCTCCGCCCCCTCTGAGAAGCGCCCCATCCGGCTGGGATTGACCTCCTTCGGTCCCGGGATCGACTGGTCAATCGCGATCGACTTCCTCGGCAGTCCTGCTCTAGATGTTCATGGAGATTCACATTTGCCAAAAGGATATGACATCATTTTTTCTTTTCAAAAAGGTTATAAATGCCATTTTTCCAAAAAGTAGTTATTTAAGCCTACAGGTCCAAACTCAAATGACCAAACAGAAACATACATATGTTGTGAGCCACTTCGAGCCCTCGGGGAGTGGTGGCATACAAATTTGAATAATAAATTAATAAATACATATATTAAAACGTATTAAGATACTTATATAGATCCACTTACCTATATTAAAACACTTGTTTGCTGAATCCAGCTGTCTTTCTTTTCTCCTGCTTTGAGATAGAGTAACAAAGCTGCCTTGGCTTCCCTTCAGTTGCAGGAATTTCAGTAAAAGTCGAGAGATTTGGGGGAGGAAATAATATCAAATTAGTGCTTCCTTAAGCCATTTTTCTCAAACTCAAGGAGCAAGCGACAATGAATGAATCGAAGAAGTAAACTCTACTTTTCCAAACCCACGGCCTAAGTTTTTGGAGAAGATGGACATTCTATTAATATCTAGCAGGCTCTTGAGTGTATGCTGCCATTCCTTTTGTCTTGATAGAGAACTCTCCAAACATTAAATGCCTATTTTGCCCCAAAAAGGTAATCTTAAAATAGCTTTCTGTGTATTAACTTATAAGGCCTGCTTTCTAAACCAGCGGAACTCAATAAATGAAGAGTAAAATGCACTCAAAGACTAGATGTTATATCAAAAATTGAGAAAGGTATTTGAATTAGCGTAAAATGAGCCAGAATATATGTTTTGATATGTTTTGACTGTGTTATACCTCACCGCAAGGCATTAGGAGAGGTGATCAACCATTTTATTTATTTATTTATTTATTTATTTACAGTATTTATATACCGCTTTTCTCACCCGGGGGACTCAAGCAGTTTACAAAAATAATGTCAAAATTCAATGCCTTACACACATAAACCAAATCATAAATCAAATAACATATGACTAAGCTTAAAATACAGTAAGGCAAATTCTCCATAAGGTAATAGGACATTTAAACATCAAGTATAAAAATTAAAAACACCTAATAAAAACATTTAAATCCCATGATCCAAACTCGTAGACCGGACCATTCCAGATGTCAATTACACATATTCCATATTTACTTCTTGTACTGCAATGCATTACAAGTCAAAAGCTTGGTTCCATAACCATGTCTTTGTTCTCTTTCTAAAGGCTAGGAGGGAGGGTGCTGATCTAATCTCACTGGGGAGAGAGTTCCAGAGTCGAGGAGCCACCACTGAAAAGGCCCTGTCTCTTGTACTCACTAAATGCACTTGCAAAGCAGGTGGGACCAAGAGCAGGGCCTCCCCAGAAGATCTTAACCTTCTTGATGGTTCATAGAAGGAAACACGTCAGAACAGGTAAGCTGGGCCAGAACCATTTAGAGATTTGTAGGCTAAAGCCAGCACTTTGAATTGTTAGATATAATAATAATAATTATTATTATAATTAATCAAATCATGGATGGAGTTAGGTTTCTATGGTAAACAAATGTCTCCTGAAGGGTTCTGTGATTGAAAAAATTGGGGAACTACTGAGTAACTCTATATATCTGTAATATACAATTTTACCTATTGTTTCGATCTCTCATTTGTTGTTTGGCATTGAATGTTTGCCATTGTGTTTATTTTGTTGAAAACTGCCCTGAGCCCCCTCGGGGAGATAGGGTGGGTTATAAGTATACTATTGTTATTGTTGTTGTTATTTGACACACAAGATTAGTACACAGCAAACAAGATCACTATGCTGGCTTTTGTATTTGATCACATGTCAGACATTTCCCAAGTGACTAGGATTGTGTGATGTATCAGTGAATAATGTGTGCAGATTCTAGTAGGGTGGCTTTCTGCAGCTGATAGGTGGTAACTTTGTCAGCGCTGATTGTTTTTAAGTACAGGCCAATGTCTTTATGCACTGCACCCTGTGTGCCGATACTAATAACAACAATAATAAATTTATTTTAATAGTGTTTTATCAAAATGTTTTAATGATGTATTATTATTATTCTAAACCAGCCTCATACTGAGAGCACAACTGTATTGTTACAGGACTGAAATGTACATTGGGATAGATCAGGCATGGGCAAACTTCAGCCCTCCAGGTGTTTTGGACTTCAACTCCCACAATTTTTAACAGCCTCAGGCCGTTTCCTTTTTCTCCTCAGCCGCTTAACGCTGTTAGGAATTGTGGGAGCTGAAGTCCAAAACACATGGAGGGCCGAAGTTTGCCCATGCCTGGGATAGATGAAAGAATGGTTAGCTACATCATCCTTTGGAATGTTCTCATTTTTCCATCAAGCAAAACCAATTTTAGAGCAAAGTGAAAAATATCAGCATGGCATGCAATCTAGACATTTGCACCTCACTGTTGAAAGAATCCTCCACTTCTATGTCCATTCCCGAACGGAAGTTGTCATGGCTAGCAATGGGACTCCCAAGGAGTTTGACTCGTGGTCCAGACAATTCCTGAAAGGAGAAAAGGCCATAAAATAAAATCCAAGAAGTACAAGACAACTGGGCATGGAATGGGGGCAAATTCCAAAGAGGCATTCCATACTTGACGGAGAAGGCTACAAGCTTGGCACAGAGCTTTCCAAACTTTTTGTGTTGCTGCCATGCTTTTGAGACATGCCTCCTTTTGCAGCATGGTCATTCAGTTTCACTGGCAAACCGGAGGTTAAACCAATCCCTTAGAAGAGTTTCATACTATATAGATGTGTGTGTGTACGTATATCATAATGCAGAATAAATATAGGTTTCACATAACCATTACTGTATAAAGGAGGTTTTGGATTTTTTACACTTATATGCTGCAGTTGATTATTGTGCCATTTCCTCTATAGCCGGTCCAAGTGGTTCATCACAAATATCATTGTCAACAGATTTTCTTTTCTTAATTAAAGACTTATCCATTTTAGTGGCGCATTACTGCCACTCAATCAACAAATTGTGCAAATTATAAAAGTAACAGTACTGACATTTGAACATCACCAGGACTACAGTTCTGTAGGAATGGAACCACTCTGGATGTTTTTAAATGGAGGCTGGATTGGGAAGGCTTTGCCTGTTCTCTTCCTACCTGGCTGATGGAGGGTTGGACTAGATCAGGGGTGCTCACACTTTTTCAGCATGCGAGCTACTTATAAAACAACCAAGTCCAAATGATCTACCTACCCACTACTCAGAGAGCCATAAAAGCAAGATATTTGGAAATTTATTTCATTGAGAGCCATATAATATATTTTAAGACTGAATTCAACTAAATGTGAGTATAGTAAGCCCCTAAATTTATTCATAATAATATTCATTCAGCCTCTGCTACTGTTATTACTAATAATAATAGTAACAACAACAACAATAGGTTCCTAGAGTAGAAGGAGACCTCCAAGGGCCATCCAGTCCAACCTTCTTCTGCCATAAGGGAAAAACACAATCAAACATTCCTCACAGATGGCCATTCAGCCTCTTATAATAATAATAATAATAATAATAATAATAGGTTCCTAGAATAGGAGGAGACCTCCAAGGGCCATCCAGTCCAACCTCCTTCTGCACCTGGGTGGCGTCGGGAGCCTGCGGGGTGGGACTGAGCCTTCCTCCCGTCCTGCCTGCGATCTACCAGGACGCCCTATGTGATCTACCAGTAAATCGCGATCTAACTAATGTAATGAGCACCCCTGGACTAGATGCTTTTGGGGGATCCCTTCCAACTCTAGTGAAATATAGTCCCTGGGAGTCTAGTGGAATCTTATCTGGAGATTTTTGAACTGAGGTTGGATGGCTGTCTGTTGGGAGGGCTTTGACTGTGTCTTCCTGCTAGACAGCCTTTGTTTATGTGGGGGGGGGGGCACCATTTTCTATGCGACATACCTGTGGATTCCAGGTGACACAGAGGTGTGTCCTGACACAACAGTTTGGAAAGCTCTGGCCTAGCAGAATTCACATTCTTGATTCACCTTTGTTTGCAATGTGGATTGTCAAGGCAAAACCGACAAAATGTTTGGCTCCATTCCACGTTGCTTACCTAGAGCTTTCTCTTTGGGCTTCGACAGGGTAGCCAGCCAAGAGACCAACTCAAAGGATGCATCACAGCTCACTCAGGATTGTGAAAAATGCTTTTCAGCTTTTCCTACCTCTATGCGCCAAATGCAAAATCTACAAAACATGTTTTCCACACAAAGCGGCACCAACATTAGCCATGTGCTCACAATGCTTTGAAAAATTCTAAAGAGCACTTCATCCAAGCTGCTTGGTGAATGCTTGCCACTGATGGCTGTTACAACCACTATTATTGTTATCTTTTAAAAAAGAGATCAAAGGGGATATCAATTTTGCGTACAATAATATCCATAAGGGCTGTTAACCAATTGAAGATGCCGCACTTGATGGCATGTGCTTTACCATTAATAGATAAACACAGCATTCACTTCCAGTCTCACAAACTAATGCGTTTTAGTCAAATCATCTCACTGAACCAACTCAAGCTTTTGTCAAACCATTGACTTAAGTCAATGCGAACTTCCAGACTCGCCAAAACTATGGAGAGGGCTTTGACTAGGGGTACAATCTACAATGCAGAGTTAGTGCAAACTGATACCACTTTAAATGCCATGGCTCAGTGTTATGGAATCCTGGGAGTTGTAGTTTAGTAAGGCCCTAGCCTTCTTTGGCAGAGAAAGCCTACTACTACTAATAATAATAACAATAATTTATTACCCACCTCTCTTGATGGCTTGAGGCACAGTACAACAAAGTCAAAAACATGAATTTAAAATACATACACAAAGTCCTTAATCTTGTCCTTTATACAGTGCCACAATCACAGGCGATATGTTATCCAGGCTTTTTGGTATTTATTTGGGTACCTTAAAAGCATCTCCCTTTGATCCACTGCCCTCTTAGATGCATCTTGCTAAATGTAATTTACTAGCAAGTGGACATTACAGCGCTATCTTTGGGATGAGGGAGAAGCTTTTGTTGATAAGAGGGATATTAAGGATTGCATAATTTTCATCCTGGTGGAAACACAATGCTCCAGATGAGGTTCCAATACCCAAACAATCCCTTTTCGGAGCCTGCTCATCCTTCCAGCCTTCAGAGATGATGATGACAATGATAATAATAATAATGATGATGATAATAATAACAGTAATAATATTCCAAATTGAGACTGACAGAGTTTTGGAGCACAATACTCCTGACCTCACAATCGTGGAAAAAAACAGTATGGATAGCCGATGTTGCAATCACAGGTGATAGCAGAATTGACGAGAAGGAACTCGAAAAGCTTACACAATTTAAAGATAGAACTGCAAAGACTCTGGCACAAGACATTAAAAGTGGTCCCAATGGTGATCGGCACACTGTGTGAAATATCTAAAGACCTTGACCTGCACTTAAAAACAATTGGCGCTGACCAAATTGCCATCTGTCAACTGCAAAAGGCCACCCTACTTGGATCTGCACAAATAATTCGCCAATACATCACACAGTCCTAGACAGTTAGGACGTGTCTGACGTGTGATCAAAAACAAAAGCCAGCATAGTGATCTTGTTTGCTGTGGACTAATCTAGTTGTGTATCAAATAATAAAAATAATAATAACAACAGAATCAGAAGGGTGCAAAAAGTCCTACCAAAGGCTCACCAACAGCAGAAGTGAGAAATGCCAGAGACAGATTGAAAACTGTGACAAAAGCAGTTCCAAAATAGATACACACCAAAATTAGGGTATTGCATTTGCATCATACAGTCATCTTAGTGCTGAGTCAAAGCAAAAGATGAAGCTTCTTTAGGAGCCCCTATTTGAGGTACCTCATCTCTAATTCAATAGCCACAACTACAAGCTGTGCGATCCTGGGACTTGTAGTTTGGTGAGGCATCAGCATTCTTTGGCAGAGAAGGCTCAAGACCTTGTCAAACTACAGCCCCCAGCACTCCATAGCATTGAACTAAGGCAATCAAAGTGGATTCATTCTACAGCAGGGCTGCCCAGGAAGTCGATCGCGATCGACGGGTCGATCCCAGGACCGAAGGAGGTCGATCCCAGCTGGATGGGGCACTTCTAGAGGGGGCGGAGCCATGCCGTGCCAAGCCCCTCCCCCGGCTTCAGCGCTACCACAGCTTCTTCAGTTTTGAGGAGGATAGTGCCAAGCCAGTAGTGGCTAGCTATGCCACCACTGGCTGTGCACTACCCTCCTCAAGCCTGGAAAAGCTGTGGTAGAGCTAAAGCCAGAAGGGGGCGGAGCCAGGCCACACCAAGCCCCGCCCCCTCCCCTGCTCCGCCCTGCTTATCTCTCGGTAGATCTTTCTGACTTGGTTTTATTATAAGTAGCTCACATGCTGAAAAAGTGTGGGCACCCCTGTTCTACAGCATACATGTATCTCAAGGTTTTCCTTTCCAATGCTGGAAACTTTGGTGTTCTAAAACTTTTGTGTTTTTTTAAAAAGAATTCTAACCAGACAACCACTGTTATAGCCAAATTACAAAGATTGCACTTTTTGTCGCTGTGTATGACATCTTTCAGCAAATACTTTGGTTTCAGGGTTTTGGAAATGGTGGTGCGCATTAGATTCAGTGGCACATGAGACGCGAGTCAATACGGTAGTTAAAGGTAGATTGAACAGGAAAAGGAGACTTTGAGCCGTCTCTCCAGGATACTGATATTTATCAACTCATTAGGATCACTAATTAGGACATACACCCTGCAGCCCGGTTCACATCCTAATTACAGCAAAGATACCTTGGGGGAAAAACCTCTGGAACATCAAACTTTTGTCTCGCTTCCATCAGAAACAGCAAAACAGCCTCAGAGCAAGGCAAAAACACTTTCTCCGGCAGCAAATACTGATAACCTTTCGCTTTTTTGCAAAAGAGACAATACACATTTCAACTACCATAAGGCGAATGATTACAGCGGATAAAACACGGATATTTTAACGCAGTCCAAAGGTCTACCCACACAAAAGGCAGTCCCCAAAGCATTATACAAGTTAAGTCTCATTTATGAAAAACGCTTTTGGACAGGAATTACCTTGCATTTCAATCTATTTTGGAATATCTATACTTGTATACCTAATGAGATACCTTGGAGATGTGATCCTAATCTAAACACACAATTACTTTTATGTTTCGTATATGCATCTTATACAAATAGCCCAAAGGTCTTTTTTATACACAGTACTGAAAATAATTTGGCACATACCACAAAGTTTGTGTATATTGAACCAGGAGACAGTAAGCATTGTCACAACCTCAGTCATTCCTTTGGTCAATTTCAGATTTTGGGGTATTTTGGAATTTCAGATAAGGAAGGAAGCATTTTTGAATCAAAGAGGATTCCTTGATTCTATGATGTAAGGCTGAAAACATAGGTTCACAGTTTGAGGGTCCTCCTGGACTCAGCATTGAACCTGGAGGCCCATGTGTTAAATGTAATTTTATTGCATAGAATCATAGAATAGAGCTGAAAGAGACCACAAAGGCCATCCAGTCCAACCCCATAGCATTCAAGAATAGCAATCAAAGTACCCCCAACAGATGGCCATCCAGCCTCTGTTTAAAATCATCCAGGGAAGGAGCTTCCACCAGACTGCAAAGCAGAGAGTTCCACTGCTGAACATGACTTAGGAAGTTCTTCCTGATGTTCAGGTGGAATCTCCTTTCCTGTCATTTGAATGTATGTCTCCATTGAGGCTTTGTTTTCAGGGCAGCAGAAAGGAAGCCTGCTCCCTCTCTTCTTTAGGACAGCTTTTCAAATATTTAAACATGGCTTGCTGTGAGTTTTCCGGGCTGTATGGCCATATTCCAGAAGCATTTTCTCCTGACGTTTCGCCCACACCTATTGCGGGCATCCTCAAATGGTTGTGAAGTCCATTGAAAACTAGGGCAAGTCAAGTTTATATATCTGTGGAATGTCCAGGGTGGGAGAAAGAACTGTTGTCTGTCTGAGGCAAGTGTGAATGTTCCAATTGGCCACCTTGATTAGCATTTAATGGCCTTGCAACTTCAAAGCTTAGCTGCTTCCTGCCTTGGGGAATCGTCTGTTGGGAGATATTAGCAGGCCCTGATTGTTTCCTGTCTGTAATTCCCTATCTTGTTGAGTATTGCTCTTTATTGACTGTCCTGATTTTAGAGTTTTTTAATACTAGTAGCCATATTTTGTTTATTTTCATGGTTTCCTCCTTTCTGTTGGAATTGTCCATTCTTGTGGATTTCAATTGCTCCTCTGTATAGTCTGACATTCCACAGATATATAAACCTTACTTGTCCTAGTTTACAACAGAACTTACAACCTCTGAGCATGCCTGCCATAGATGTGGGCGAAACAACAGGAGAGAATGCTTCTGAAACATGGCCATACAGCTCAGAAACCCTTCAACAACATATTTAAACAAGGCTCTCATCATGTCTCCATTCAGCCTTCTTTCACTGAGGCTAACAGACCCAGCTCTTTCAGCCGCTCCTCAGAAGGATTATTCATGGTCTCAAGACCTTTGTTCTTTTTAGTGATTCTCTTTCTCCAGATACCTTCCAGCTTAGAGTCAAGATCCCTCTAAAACTGTGGGCAAATAATTCAGGTGAAAAGATCTAACCAAAGCAGAATAGAGAGGCACCATGACTTCCCTTAGTCTGGACAGCAGACTCCTTTGGATGCAGCCCAAAATCCCATTCACTTTTTAAGCTGCAGCATCACATTGTTGGCTCATGTTCGATTTGTTATCCACTAAGACTCCAAGATCCCTTTCACATGGAACTCTGTTGTGGAGCCAGGCATCACTCATCATGTATCTCTGCATTTCGTTTTTCCCGTCTAAGTGAAGTATTCAAATTTCTCCTTGTTGAAATCCATTTTTCTAGCTTTGGCCAATCAGTTCTCTAATCTGTTGAGGTCCTTTTGGATCCTGATCCTGTTTCCTGGAGTATTCACTCTCCCTCCCCATTTGGACCCATCTGCAAACTTGATCCACCTTCCCTGTCATCTAAACCAGTGTTTCCCAACCAGCGTGCCGGGGCACACTAGTGTGCCGTGAGCGATCATCAGGTGTGCCGTGGGAAATTGGAACCTCCAGGAGGGGAGGGGGCAGAGTCTAGCGTGTTGAACTATAAAAACCCTAAGAAACCTACCTCGATAAAGGCACAAAATTACAAACACCCCCCTCCCCACCCGTTGTCTACTTGGTCTCTCCCTCTCCCTCTCCATGTATTGGGAAGGCCTGCCTCCCTTTCCCCAAGTAGAGACCTCCTCTTGACTCCCCCGGGCCTAATGCCGGATGGTTCAGTCGAGCGCCGACCCCGCCCCTCCCTCCTCCCCAGTGCACACAAAACCGCTCTCGGACTCCCTCCAACTCCCTGCCTGCCGCTGCCTTCCTTCCTGCCTGCTTCGCCAGCCCCGAGATACCCACCCGGGCCGCCCAGCTGACGCCCGAGGAGCTGCGCAGATGGTGAGTGAGGCTCCTGCTCCTCACGACCCCAATTCAAGCCTGGCGGGGAGGAAGGGGACAACCTAAGTGAGAAGGAGACTGCTGGTCTTTCGAGGCCCCCCCTCCAGAAACTGTAACTCCCAAATGTCAAGGTCTATTTTCCCCAAACTCCATCTGTGTTCACATTTGGGCATATTGAGTATTCATGCCAAGTTTGGTCCTGATCCAACATTGTTTGAGTCCACAGTGATCTCTGGAACTACAACTCCAAAACTCAAGGTCAAAGCCCACCAAACTCTTATAGTATTTTCTCTTGGTTATGGGAGTTCTGTGTGGGAAGTTTGATTCCATTCCATCATTGGTGGAGTTCAGAATGCTCTTTGATTGCGAGTGAACTATAACTCCCAGCAACTAAGTGAGTGTATAAATACATTTTAAAACATATTAACTATATGTATTACTGTGTTAGAGTGTCATTTTGTGTCATTTTGGTTGGTGGTGTGCCCCAGGATTTTGTAAATGTAAAAAATGTGCCGCGGCTCAAAAAAGGTTGAAAAACACTGGTCTAAACCTTAATCCAAGTCACTGATAAAGACCCTGAACAGCCCTGAAAAGCCCAGGACAGAACCCTCTTTATAGCACCTAAAGAGTAACTTCTTTCCAGGATGAAAAATAGAAACTATTGGCGAGAAGAACCCTTTGGGTTTGGAAAATTTACCAATCCATTAATTTTAAACTATTTTAGCCTTAAATCCACACAGTAAGTAAATATAAATAAGTAAATAAATAAAATAAACAAACAAACAAGGAAAAAAACATACGTAAAAGACAATTTGTACGCCCTGAGGGAGGACCGAAGTTTGCCCATGCCTGATCTAGAGAATACAATGAATCAGGTAAAATTACCTTTGACTTAAGAGAAGATACTGCTGGGATTTTTAGGTTGGTGAATTTAGCTGGTTATTTTATCATATCATAGAACTACCCCTGAAGTTTTAGAAGGCAATTCTTTTCAGAGATCCTGATATCATAACCTAGATCTGTAGGTTTGGAAACTTTTCATTTGTCAGCATTTGTGCCTTATACAGGAGCCGCTGTAAATGTTAATCACTGCTAAGGCACAACAGGAGCATTGGCAATTGGAGAAGAAAACTGCTATATAAAGGGAGTAGATTAATAAGAGATACAAACATCAGATAAAGAGTGGAGAGGTTTGCAGATTAGTGATTTGTTTGTTTTTGTCTGTCAGTTTTGTTTTGTGCAAGTGTGTTAAATCATGTGTTGCATTTCTGTGTTTACAATCTGTTATCTTAATAGATCAGCGTTTCTCAACCGGGGGTTCGGGAGGAGGTGTCAGAGGGGTCACCAAAGACCATCAGAAATACAGTATTTTCTGTTCATCATGGGGGTTCTGTGTGGGTAGTTTGGCCCAATTCTATCGTTGGTGGGGTTCAGAATGCTCTTTGACAGCAGGTGAAGTAGAAATCCCAGCAACTACAACTCCCAAATGTCAAGTCTATTTTCCCCAAACCCCATCAGTGTTCACATTTGGGCATATTGAGTATTCGTGATAAGTTTGGTCCATATCTATTATTGTTTGAGGCCAGTGCTCTCTGGATGTAGATAAACTCAAGGTCAAAAACTCAAGGTCAATGCACACCAAACCCTTCCAGCATTTTCTGTTGGTCATGGAAGTTCTATCTGCCAGGTTTGGTTCAATTTCATAGCTGGTGAAGTTCAGAATGCTCTTTGATTGTAGGTTAACTATAAATCCCAGCAACTACAACTCCCAAATGACAAAATCAAACTCTCCCAACCCCACCAGTATTCAAATTTGGGCGTATTGGGTATTAGTGCCAAATTTGTTCCAGTGAAGGAAAATACATCCTGCATATCAGATACAATTTACATTACAATTAATAACAGTAGCAAAATTACAGTTAAAATAATTTATGGCTGAGGGTCAGCACAACATGAGGAACTGTATTAAGGGTTAGCGGCATTAAGAAAGTTGAGAAACACTGTAATAGATACTTAGTTGCAGTTTGTAGTAATAGGTAAAATTGAGGTGTTCAGCTTTTATAACCTTAAAACTTGTTTGCATGTTCTATTATTCTTGTGTAACTTGCTTTTGTGTAGATGTGTATGTATAAGAAGCTTTTTGAATAAGGAAAATACTTTAAGAGAGAGAAAAAGGAGGAAAGATTGCAAGATTCCACCATGCTTTGCTCCAATTCCCTGAACTGATTTGTAAATCTTTCATTATCTTTGCACCAGTTTATAATTCAGCTTCAAAACTCTCCCTGACACTAAACCTTACAGTGCATGACTGCTACCCATAGAGGCAATAATGATAAGCATACTCCCACAGGACTGTTTTCTTTGGCAGGTTCAGGATTCGTGTTTCCTTCTGCATTGCTGATGTCTCCATCACAGCCTTCTTCATTCACCATTATGCCTCTGCTGATCATGACAACATTATCTGCGAATGACGGATATGTCGACACTGATGGAGGGCCATCGATACCATCACCTAAATGGGTATTTCCACTCTCTAGCTGGTTTTTGTCCCCCGCGAAACACACAGGAACTTGCTCATCTATGGCTTAGTCTATTTCCTGCAGAAACCGGGAATGTGGCGCAGCTGGCTGGGGGTCAGCTGCATAAGATCTCTACTGACCAGAAGGTCATGAGTTCGAGGCCTGTCCTGGTCGAGGTGGGCTCTCGGCCTATTGTGTAGCCTGTTGTCAACCTTTGCAACCCGAAAGACAGTTGCATCTCTCAAGTAGGAAATCTAAGGTACCACTTAGTAGGGAGGCTAAATTTAACTGATTTACAAGGCCATAAAGATCTCCAGGAAGCATGCTGAGGAATGGAGTGCAACAGCTCTCCCTGGTGGCCAGATGTTAAATTGCCTCTGTCTGTCTTGTGTTGTGTGTCTAAATGCTTGCCTGTATATGTTCATTGTGATCCACCCTGAGTCCCCTGCAGGGTGAGAAGGGCAGAATATAAATGAAGTAAATAAATAAATAAAATAAACCAACATCTATCTGGGTTCTCGTTCCCAGAAACGGCGTCTCTTTGGCTTACCATTTCCGGTTCTTCCACCTCCGTCCGATCTTCATTCGACACGTTCCGATCTGGAGCCATGCTTTTGCCTGAGGATGCTGTTGTTTTGGTTCTCCAAGGAGACGTATCCTTAAGCCCTTTATCCAGCAAGCGAGAAACAACTGTTCTTTTAGGAGCTACATTGGGTAATTTGTCTTTACTGACCAACGTCTTAGCCAAATGAGGAGAGTCTGTTTTGTTTGTGTGGAAAGTCTTCCTGTGGGAAACGGGGAAGAGATTTATCCCAAAAGCACTAGAAAACGCAAGTGCTTTTGGGAACTTTTCTCCTTTGCGACTGGTATGTTCCTCAAGAACCTGTTTAACCTTCTTCCTCCCATAGTCTAAGAACATTCTGGGGGGTTTGAAAGAAGTGGCCTTCAGCCTCGACGCCTCGGAAACCTGGACAGGATCTCCTTGCTTCCTCTCTATTGCTTTTGCATCCTCTTCTATCTTGCAAAGATCTATAACAGAACTGTCACCCTCCGATTCCATAGAAGAAAACCTTGCAAAAACACCCACCTCACATAAAGCGGTGATATCTGGAGAGCTGGTCCCATGGCCGTCTTTTCCAGCATCGTGATCTGTTTCTGAATGTTGTACCTTTACAGGGCTGTTCGGCTCCATATTTCCTTCTGCAGTCTCTGAATACACGTTATTTAGATGTTTTACTGGGCTTTTCAGCTCCGAATCCCTTTGCGACTCATCCCTTTTTCCCTTTTCCAGTGGCCCGTCATTGTTTCTTATTTGGAGAGGCTTCTGTGGGTTTCTAGTAGAGCTTTCATCCAACACATTGTGTAGGATGCTTTGCAATTTTTTCAAAACAACCCTCTTATCAGTACACGCTGTTGGCGGCCCCTCCTTTGCATTCAGAGCCTTTAAGCAATATATATCCTTGGCTTTTTCCCCATGATACATGTCTTCCAACAATATGTAACACGGTTTCCTTGTTGCACATTCCTTGATGCTTGTGCTCAGGGAAGACTTTGACAAACTTTCAGGCTTAGAAAACATCTTTTCTCCACTTTTTCTTTTACCTGCTCCCTGAATTTTACCATCAAGGCTCCCTGGGCAATCCTCTTCAGACAATATGGATTCCTGTTCAGAGCCCTGCTCTCCATCAGGCTTAACAGGAAAAGCTCGCTGTTCCTCATAGGGTCCTTTCTCTGAAATACAGTCATTATCAGGCGTTCTTTTCTCTACTGCCTGCCCATTCTGTGCAAAACGGCTGCGGAAAGAAAGAAAAAAAGAAGTGTTCATTCCGATAATGATATAATACATAAGGCACAGCCCCACTTAGCTATTCCCTCAACTCCCCTTTCACGCATTGTCCTTAACAATCATTTATTAAATCTGGGACCAGAAGTTAATCCAGATTTTAAATGTGGATGTATTCTTCATTCAATTATAAAGTAGGATGTACAATTTCTACATTTAAGTAGCTTTCTTGTATTAGCTACACTAAAGGTTCTGTTTTTGATGGGCAGGTCTTTGCCCTATTTATACCCTGCCTTTCTCAACCCTGAAGGGGACTCAAGACGGCTTACATATTGGCAATTATTCAATGCCTTAGATCAGTGGTTCCCAACATTTTTTGACCAGGAACCACTTGACCAAGGACCGCTTTGACCAGAAACCCCTCTCCAACATTAATACCAAAAGGGTTACGAATCAGTTTTTGGTCAACTTTAGTTTCAGTTTGGTTATTTGGAGTGCTGATTCAGAAAACTGTATTGGACAGACCACATCAACTCTAGTTTCTGATACAGAACGTATGCCATTCATTAGTCGCGATCTGCTCGCCCACAGAAAACCATATTTAATAAGCCTCGGCACTATACGAGGATTTCGTCAGACCAGTTGCTCTCGTTGCAATGGTGTAGTAACGATAAGGCCACGGACCACATTTTAGTTCTTGCGGACCATTGGTGGTCCATGGACCACAGGTTAGGAACCACTGCTTTAGAGCAACAAACACGTCTAATGACATTTTTATTAAAATTAAGGTTAAAAATTAAAATTAATACATATTAAACAGTTAAAACATTACATTCAATATTAAAATCACACTATCCATAATTGTAGTCCATTCCAACAGTCATTGCACATATTCCGTATCTATTATTACACTGCAACTATTCTCCAAAGACTTGATCCCAAAGCCACGTTTTCATTTTCCTTCTGATGGCCAAGAGGGAGGGGCTGATCTAATGTCTCTGGGGAGGGAGTTCCACAGCCAAGGGGCCACCACTGAGAAGGCCCTGTCTCTCGTCTCCACCAGTCATGCCTGTGAAGAAGCCAGGACTGAGAGCAGGGCCTCCCCAGACAATCTTAATCTCTGAGGTGGTTCATAGGGGGAGATACGTTCGAACAGGTAAACTGAGCCGAAGCTGTCTAGGTACAGTATAAATAAAAATAAAGGCTAGAGATAAAGACTTCCAAATAAACTATGTGCATCTGGTTATATGATGATGATGATGATTATTATTATTATTATAGGAGTGCTGTTAAATGTTCTGGCTGTTAAAGAGAAAAATACTAAAGGGATTTTAGCTTTTGTTTTAAGTCTATGTATTTTGTTGTATGTGTCTTAAGAGTGTTTTCTCTGTAGTTTTAATGTATCCTGCCTTGGATACATCATATAAAAAGAATCAGGTAATAAATGTATGATTATCATTATCACTATTATTATTGAGGAGGAATTAGCAGCATCCCTCTCCTATTCTGGATCTAAGGCTGTGACCATTCCAATTCAGTTCTGCATCTTTATCAAGTTTTTTTCTGCAGGTAGAAAAAAGCTTCTATCATATAAGAACATTAAACATGCATGAAAATCATTATAGGCATTTAATGCCAAAGAAAAAGCAAGGATCTACAACAGTGATGGACAAAGTGCATCCTCCCCCCAATGGATCGCAGACCACCATTGAATTACAACAAAATGCTTGGAGAACAAAATGGTCCACTAATAATCAAACCACTGTGCACTGTTGATAAAATACTGTTTAGTATAGTTATTTAAAACACTATTTTTTACATTAATCTACATTTATTGGCCCCCTGGTGGCACAGAGGCTTAAACCACTGAGCTGCTGAACTTGCTGACCAAAAGCTCAGCAGTTCGAATCTGGGGAGAGATGCGAGCTCCCACTATTAGCTCCAGCTTTTGCCAACCTAGCAGTTCAAATACATGCAAATGTAAGTAGATCAATAGGTACCGCTTTGGCGGGAGGTAATGCTGCTCCATGCAGTCATGTCGGCCACATGACCTTGGAGGTGTCTATGGAGAACGCCAGCTCTTCAAAGTAGCCATGGAGATAAGCATCCCCCCCCCCCAAGAGTCGGACAGGACTAGACTTAATGTCAGGGGAAACCTTTACCTTACATTTATTTAGAATTTTTATATCAAAAGAGGGGCTCAATGTGGTCACAGTAAAACCAATACATTTAAAACTTAAAAATATATCAATTTTAAAAACCGAATTACATATCAACAGTATTAAAATAAACAGTTAAAACCCTTAAATATTTCTTCATTATATTCTCCACATGAATACTTTTTGATATGGGGGGAAAATATGAAACTCTCAACGTTTTTAGGAAGTCTGGCTGAACCCAAAGTTAAATGACCCCATTTTGGCTGAGCCCAAAAATAATAATAAAGTGAAATTAACAAACACATAGCAATGGAACAATTAATTATTATTATTATTATTATTATTATTTGACAGCTGTTCAGGAATATGCGGTCTGATTTAAGGATGTGGTGTAAAAGGAGCCAAGATAAATGGCTTTTTACTTCATTTCATCCTATAAATCCATGGAACTTAATGCTAACAATGTTCTCGATGTATTGTCGAAGACTTTCATGACTGGAATCTCTGGGTTGTTTTGAGTTTTCCAGGCTGTATAGCCATGTTCCAGAAGCAGTCTCTCCTGACATTTCGCCTGCATCTATGGCAGGCATCCTTAGAGGTCGACCTCACAACCTCTGAGGATGCCTGCCATAGATGCAGGCGAAAAAACAGGGGAGAATGCTTCTGAAACATTGCCACACAGCGCGGAAAACTTACAACAACTCAGCTGTTCTCGGTCTTTCTTAGATATTGCAATGTTACACAAGAGAGAAATAAATGCCATTAGGAGGGGCAGGTAACAAATAAAACATATGATTATGATTAGTGTCAGCTGTTGGACATCATATGGATGACACATACCTTCGGCCAAACCAGACCAAATATCATTCGCGCACACACAAATAAATGCAATATGTAAAAAAAAGAAAACAATATAAAAGAGCAATGATGAAAAAGGACAACATCTTTGGTAGATCATTCAAAGAGAGGCGGAAGTGGGAAATACATGGAAACCTCAACAACGAAGGAGGTGTCCAATGAGGCAAGCAATTCTATCCTCAAACACTTTCTGGAATGGCAATTACCTGTATATGTCTCCTTCGCTACCTTTGCCATCAGGAACATCTGGATCCCAGAGTTTCATGTGCCTACTTTCGTCGCCGATGTTTAGAACTAGCTCCAAACCTTCACTAAAATCATCCAGCTTATAGGTTGCACTTCTCTCCATTTTGTCCTATCATTCACACAACTGTGCCTTTTCTAAGTGCGGAGCAACCTTAAGAGAGGCAAGTAACAAATAAAAATTATTATTATTATTATTATTGGCCACACAAGAACAGTTTGAAAACGAAGAAAAATATATGGTAGCCAATACCTATGCTGAAAAGGGGCACTCGGAAAAGCTGTGTATTTAACAGATCTTCCATTCAACAGATATTCCAAACGCTTTGCAATTGAAACAGAGCAGGGTAAAGACCACAATCCAATAAATTCATCTGTCACGAATCTGCAGTTTTGTTTTATAGTTTACAGTGTCTGTTTACTCAGAACTTGGAATTAACCACATGGAAATATTACTTGTAATTATTATTATATCCCACTTTATCTAACAAGAGACCCAAAGCACTTAACACTAAATTCCTCTGAATAAGCAATACAGACATAAACTACCTGTTTCATTATATATTGAGTTTGAATTCCTGCTCAGCCACTGAATGGTATGTTGTTGTTGTTATCCCACTATTATTATTATTATTATTATTATGTGACTTTGGGCAAGTCACACAATGATGTAGATGCGGTTGTTTCTGGTCTGGAGGGGGGGGGTTGGGTTATTTTGTCCTGTTCTAGTTTTTATGGCATTGAATGTTTGCCGATATTTGTTGTTAATCGCCCTGAGTCCGCTCTGGAAGATAGGGTGGGATATAAACAAAGTATGGCAGGCATCCTCACAACCTCTGAGGATGTCTGCCATAGATATGGGCAAAATGTCAGGAGATAATGCTTCTGGAACTTGGCCATGCAGCTCAAAAAAATCACAGCAACCCAGTGATTCCCGGCCATGAAAGCCTTCAACAACACAAAGATGATAATGGTGATGATATTAATATTAATATTATTAGATTTCATACAGATTTTAACTGCTTAATGTGTTAATTATGGGGTCTGATAGATGACACTATCTTGTTAAGGTTGTTTTTATTGGTTCATTTTAACCTATTTATTTTAACTGTTCATTTTAATTGTTTGTTTCGTTTGCCTATTTTGCTGATTTTTATACTGCACATGACATTGAATATTTGGAGAGAAGGTGGGTTAGAAATAAAGCTTTATCATTATTGGGTTGCTGTAAGTTTTCCGGGCTATATGGCCATGTTTCAGAAGCATTCTCTCCTGACGTTTCGCCCACATCTATGACAGGCATACTCAAAGATTGTGAGGTCTGTAGGAAACAAGGCAAGTGGGGTTTATATATCTGTGGAACTTCCAGTTTTAGTTGTGCAAAAGCTCCCCTGGCCACCGCCGAAACCTGGGTTTCCAGGCTCAGCAATGAGACCAGGAGAACTCCCAAGCTGCGAACCTATGTCTTTAGGGGGAGTGTAATGCCGTCCAACACTGGCTGTAACCCTATGCCCTGTTCAGCCTTGCAACTGACCAAGAGTGCCTTTATCTTGTCTGGATAAAATTTCAATGTGTTCGCCCTCATCCAGACATTTACAGCTGCCAGTACCTGAACAGTCTCCTTAGTAGTAGGTGGAAAAGAGTAACAGAATCAAACATTATCTTCGTACAGATGACATCAAACTCCACAACTACAGATGATCTCTCCCAACGACCTCATGTAGATGCTAAACAACTTGAGTGGATGCATGCCATAAATGTGGGTGAAACATTTTAGGGGCAAATATACCAAAACATTTCCCAAAAAGCAGGACCCCCTTTTCCCATAGGGAGGGTGAGGAAGGACAACACGAAAGTTGAATCTTCAAACTGCAAAAAAAAAACCCAAACCCTACTATTTATTGTGTGGCTATAGCAATAACCAGTAAGAAGGAAGGAGCTACGGTAAACAAGGAAAAAGAAAGACAGAAGGTAGTCAATACAACCGTATATAATATCAATGAGCAATATGCAAAATCCACAACGTTTACACACTTAACGTTCAACACATATAAGTCCATAGCCATGATTGTTCTTCGTGTGGCTCCCATTGAATTCAACCTATATTACCCTCCTGGATACTTCCCTTCCTTTGTTTATCCCAGATTATCCCATCACTATCGATTGCCACATGCATCAACAGAACACATTGCTTATCTCCTAGTGAACTGTAGGAGCCTACATAAGGTACCAAGACTACTCACCAAGGACTATGGACTTATATGTGTTGAACTATTAAGTGTGTAAACATTGTGGATTTTGCATATTGCTCATTGATATTATATACGGTTGTATTGCCTACCTTCTGTCTCTCTTTTGCCATAGCAATAACGACAAACAAGCATACATGAATGCAATCAAAGGGTTTGTCACAACCCCCAATGGGGCTGCAGAGCTTTTATCATTTTTGGCATACACATCCTCATTGGTTCCTAAAGACAAATCATTTCATTGGTCTAAGCTAGCTATACAGTTCCTCATTGGTTGTTTATGATTTTGATTGACGTAATAGCACACATGGGATCCTAACAATGGCACAACTATAGCACAACTATAGTTGATTGTTCTCTGACCATGACTGTCTTATCTGTTAGTCTGTTGCAAACATGGCTCCAGTGACTGGGAAACTTGGGCGTTCTAACTAGCCACTAGCTAGCCGGTTTTGTCCAGATGTACTGATATCCTTGAAAAGTAACTTCCTCTCTGCAGCACTGGTTTCTCAAACAATCAGCGCTTTCTGTAAACATAGGCCTACTGCAGAAACAGGCCAATGTGGCAGTAAATCAGGAGATATGGTCATTGGGAACATCTGAAAATTCCCTTTTTAAAACCACGTCCCCTCTAACATCAGGAGAGAATGCTTCTGGAACATGACCATACAGCCTGGAAAACTCACAGCAACCCAGTCGTCCCAGCCATGAAAGCCTTCGACAACACAATTATATTATTATTATATACACAACAAAATTAGTACACAGCAAACAAGATCACTATGTTGGCTGTTGTATTGGATCACACGTCGGACACTTCCCAACTGTCTACGACTGTGTGATGTATCGGCGAATAATGCGTGCAGATCCCGGTAGGCTGGCCTTTTGCAGTTGACAGATGGTAATTTTGTCAGTGCCGATTGTGTTTAAGTGCAGGCCAAGGACTTTAGGCACTGCACCCAGTGTGCCTATCACCGTCGGGAGCATCTTGACTGGCTTGTGCCAGTCTTTGCAGTTCGATCTTTAAATCCTTGTATTGTGTCAGCTTTTCCAGTTGTTTCTCTTCAATCCTGCTGTTGCCTGGGATTGCAACATCAATGATCATACTCCAAAACTGTCAGTCTGAACTCGGAAGTCCCAGATTATTATTACTTGAAACACAACAAGATGAGTCCACAGCAGACAAGGTCACTATGCTGGCTGTTGTATTGGATCACTTCCCAAGTGTCTAGGACTGTGTGATGTATGTGCAGATCCCAATAAGGTAATTTTGTCAGCGCTGGTTGTGTTTAAGTACAGGCCAAGGTCTTTAGGTACTGCACCCAGTGTGCCAATCACCACTGGGACCACCTTGTGCCAAAGTCTTTGCAGTTCGATCTTTAAATCTTCATATCATATTATTATCATTATAAAACCCTATGATAAAAAGTCCCCATAAGCAGGGGCAGTCCTACAAGGTAGGCCAAGTAGGCGGCTGCCTAGGGCATCATCTGGGAAGGGGGCGCCATCCTGGCCGCATGGGGCACCATCCTGGCCCTGCCGATGTTCCTCAGGCAGCGCCGCAGCTGCCTACTTTTGGGCCCCGGCCTTGTGTGTTCCGACGCCGCTTCTAGGCATGCGCAGAGGTTTTTGCGCAGGCGCAGTTGCTCCAGAGCTGAAGTTGAGCGCAGGAGCAACTGCACATCCGCGAAAACCTCCGCGCATGCCCAGTAGCTCCCTTGCGCAGAAGCCTGTAAGCAAAGCACTCCCTATCGGGCAGGCAGGGAGTGCTTCCCTTCTCCTTTTGTCTCCGCCGCGCGCGAGTTTGCGGGGAAGGAGAAAAGAATCAGTGAAGGAAGTGTAATTTTATGTTACATGTAATATTACAAACAATGTTGCAGTATAGTGGTATTGTACAAAATAGTAATATATAATATTTTATTTTACTTTATTTTGGGTTATTTGAGTTTTATAGGAGTAATGAAAATATTTAGTAGAGGATAATTTCATTTAAATAATTTTATTTATTATTTTATAATAATAATATAATAGAATGTTATATATTAGAATGTCAATATATTATAATATAATTATATTGTAATGTAGTATAATATAATTATGATATAATATAGTATGAGTATGGTATAATATATTGTATATACATTGATACAATGTAATACTACTAATGGTATTGTGATATTATAATTGTATATTTGTTTTACATGGGGGGGCAAAATAATGTTTTGGGGGGGCACCAAAATAATGTTCGCCTACCATTTAAAATTACCTTAGACCGCCCCTGCCCATAAGTTAGAAAGGACTTAAAGAAATGCTCTCTATCTATCTATCTATTACATATA
The DNA here is from genome assembly GCA_030556195.1 of Anolis apletophallus. NCBI lineage: Eukaryota > Metazoa > Chordata > Lepidosauria > Squamata > Anolidae > Anolis > Anolis apletophallus. The sequence continues at coordinate 33,928,111 of JARBWK010000011.1, read as the reverse complement.
ATAAAAGTCAGTGTTTGCGGGCGGTGGTGCGGCCAAGTGACCGAGCAGAGGGAGGAATATGTGCCAGCGTTTCGTTTGGCTGCCACTGTGGGATTATTTGCATAACGGGCTCTGATTGGCCAGCCTCAGAACTCCAACATTCTACGGCCCCAGACAGAGGGGATTGGTTGCCACTGAAATGGTATTTGCATAACGTACTCCGATTGGCCAACCACATTCCACCATTCCAAGGTGACTCAGAGGGAAAAAGGAAAAGCCTCAGTCACTCACACACTGCGGCTCACAGCAGTGACGGATCAGGACAAAAATTGGCAAAACAGGGGCCCAATGGCCCAATTCACAACCTGGTGTGGTTTAGGGTAGGATGGCCCACGAATTATGGGACTTGCAGTACCTTCACCTCATTCACTTCCAAAACAACACTGTACATCACAGACCAGGCCCAAAATTGACAAGGCATCCTTAACTTGATTTTCCTGAGTGGGCCTCAGCACATGGGATATTGTTAGGCTCCCTCAACTTGATTTCCCGGACTAGGCCCCCGGGACTCGCAGTACCTTCACTAAGTTCCAGAGACCACTGCAAGACACATAAACCTCTAATAGGAACCAACCTTGGCATACAATGCCTTCCTCAAATAACCCGGGCACCGCCGGGTCCTCAGCTTGTGTGTATGATGCATTCGAATACAATATGCTTTAGTCTGTCAGGTGTTTTGGACTACAACTCCCAGAATCCTCAGCTGTCTTGGCCAATGATGAGGGATTCTGGGAGCTGAAGTCCAAAACTCCTAGAAGGCCAAAGCTTTCTACATTAGATTAATATACTAGACATCATTTAGATAACATTATATTGTACAGTGCTTCTTACTAGTTAATACCTAAGGTAAAAAGATTCCTCCGCCTTCCTTTGCCCACTATCACCTCCAATTCTGAACAGCCCCAGAAAGAGAGCGAGGCTAAGCAACGCTCACTTCTCGCCACGCCCTATCCCAGGTGCCGGCCACGCGCCGCCTCCACCCTCCGCGCAAGCGCACAAAAGCGTAGACGGAAAGCATAGACGCCTCGACGAATTACGAGCGGCGCCTCCAAGCCCACGTGACGCAGCCTGGCGCTCGACAGCCAGCGTTTCCCTTGCCCTGCCTTTTCTCGCGCCGCCGTCACAGGGAAGGGGGCGGGGCTTGGATTCAAAAAGGAGGGAAAGCGGCAGTTGGTGACTGCTGCTCGGATGCGCGCGCAGCCCGAGAAGGCGGTTGGTTTCCTGAGGCGAAGGAATTCGATGTTGAAAGCATGTGACAGAGGAAATCAAAGCAGGGCACTGATAGGGAAACACAGTTCAGTCAGTTATGGCAGTGTTTCTCAACCTTTTTGGGGCACATTTTTTACATTCACAAAATCCTGGGGCACACCACCAACCAAAATGGCACAAAATGTCATTTGGGAGTTGTAGTTGCTGGGAGTTATAGTTCACCCACAATCAAAGAGCATTCTGAACTCCACCAATGATGGAATGGAATCAAACTTCCCACACAGAACTCCCATAACCAAGAGAAAATACTATAAGAGTTTGGTGGGCATTGACCTTGAGTTTTGGAGTTGTAGTTCACCTATATCCAGAGAGCACTGTGAACTCAAACAATGTTGGATCAGGACCAAACTTGGCATGAATACTCAATATGTACAAATATGAACACAGATGGAGTTTGGGGGAAATAGGCCATGACATTTGGGAGTTGTAGTTACTGTGATTTATAGTTCACCTACAATCAAAGAGCGTTCTGAACACAAAATGACACATATGTTTTTAAATGTATTTATTCACTCAGTGTGAAACCTGGGCCTGTTTCAATGACCAACATAAAATACTGGAAGGGTTAGGTGGGCATTGACCTTGAGTTGTAGTTCACCTATATCCAGAGAGCACTGTGGACTGAAACAATGTTGGATCAGGACCAAACTTGGCATGAATACTCAATATGCCCAAATGTGAACACTGGCGGAGGTTGGGGAAAATAGACATTGACATTTGGGAGTTGTAGTTTCTGGGATTTATAGTCAGGGGTGGCCTCACCTCTCCCGGGGGGGGTAGGCAAACCTTATTTTTGCGCCCCGGTGGCTCCTGGACGCCCTTGCGCATGCGCGCTGGCGTCTCGCGCGGCCCCGCGAGTGTGTGTGCGCGGTGGAGCGCACGCGCGGCGACGTCCCAGCCGGCCGCGCATGCGCTGTGGCGTCCTGCCCGGCACGCGAGTGCGCCCCGAGCGGTGGCGCGCACGCCGGCGACGTCCCGACCGGCCACGCATGCGCAGTGGCGTCCTGCCCGGCCGCGCAAGGGTGTCCCACCCGGCCGCGCGCGCACGCTGGCAGCACCGGGCGCGGCTGGCTGTGGAGGCGCAGCGGCGGGCGGGCCAGCGCGCCGCCGCCCCTCCCAGTTCGCGCCGCCCCTCCCAGGTACCATCGCCCTACGCGACCGCGTAGGCCGCGGAATGGGCGGGGACGGCCCTGTTTATAGTTAACACACAATCAAAGAGCATCCTGAATTCTTGCAACAGTGGAATTGAACCAAACTTGGCATATTGAACTCTCATTAAAGCAGAGTTGGTGCCTTTAGCAGAAGTACAGTCAGAGGAGAGTGATGCACAAGCATAATAGGCCTTAGAATAGTGAAGTAGTTTGCCAGAAATCATGCTGGCAGCCAAGTCTGAGAATAATGCACTCTGATTGGTACATAAGGCACCCGCAGTGATTTGCCAGGGAACATCATGTGCCTTACTGATAACACAAGCCGTGATTGGTCTAGCTAGCACCCAGCGTGGCTTTGTTTACACTGTTTCCAATTGGTAGGAACCACGCATGGGCAAATGAACCCGTCCCTCCCTGCTGGCACAGAGGAACGGTTTAGAAAATGTTGCAGATTCAGAACATCATGGTTAGCTAGCAGATAACAGACTGTGGGAATGAAAATTATTACTGCGTAGTGCTGTTTAACAAATGAGAATGCTTATAGAAATGATGCTAAATAATGTGATACTTTATTGGTTAATGAAGATGTGTTAATGTTGTGATCCAATGACAAATGATGAAGAAGGAGGGACGGACCTGCCGCCATTGATTGTATAAAAGGGAAAGTTAGAGAATGACCGGGGCTCTTGCCCGGAGATAGCTTGTTCTGTCGGCAAGGTCCCGTCAGCTGACGTGTGCAAATAAACCTTTGGCTTCATTGAATGCAGTTGGTTGTTGCGTCTTCTCTCGTTCCTGTGCCCGCACGTTACGCCGCCTGAAAGTGAAGGTAAACATCCAGGGAGTTTTGGGACTCCAGATTTGCTGCTACATCATTACCAACAGAAAGTACTGAAAGGGTTTGCTTGGGAATTGACCTTGAGTTTGGAAGTTGTAGTTCACCTACACCCAGAGAGCACTGTGGACGCATACAATGTTATGTTATGTTGTTTGTTTTCTATCCAGAATCACAATGTTGGAAGGAGGCTCACCACTTTAAGGTCCCTAAAACAGGCATGGGAAAACTTCGGCCCTCTGGGTGCTTTGGACTCCAACTCCCACCATTCCTAACAGCCTGAGGCCCTTTCCTGCTTAAATGGCTAAGGGTGGGGGGGAGGAAAAGAGCCTGAGGCTGCTAGGAATGGTGGGAGTTGGAGTCCAAAACTCCTGGAAGGTCCAAGTTTGCCCATGCCAGCTTTCGACAGAGGCCTCTTTCTCCTCCTTCCCCTTCGTGCCCATTCTTCCCCCTCCTGCCGAACACTTACTTTTTCTTGCCGCTTCTACCGCCATTTGGATCCGACGGGGCAGCGTGAGCGTGTTCGGGGGGGGTGGAAGACGTGGGGCGAGTCTGCGCAGTAGCGTGAGCAAAGCGAGGCAAAGCGAGCAGAGCGAGGCTGGGAAGAAGGGAGCCCGAGTGGAGAAGAAAAAGTGTTCGGCAGGAGGGGGAAGAAAGGGTATTGGAGATTCCAATTTCCCACGGCACACCTGATGATCGCTCACGGCACACTGGTTGGGAAACACTGATAATAAATATATATAAAAGTATACCTATCTTATCTATATAAAAATGCTCTGTTCGTTTTGAGTGACATAACTCGAAATCCGCTGGACGAATTGCCACCAAATTAGGCCACAAGACACTCATCACTAAAAAAAAAGATTTTGTCACTTGGGAGTTGTAGTTACTGGGATTTATAGTTCACCTACAATCAAAGAGCATGCTGAACTCCAACAATGGAATTGAACCAAACTTGACACACAGGACTCCCATGACCAACAGAAAACACTGGAAGGGTTTGAGTATGGGAGTTATAGTTCACCTACATCCAGAGAGCACTGTGGACTCAAAAAATGAAGGATCTAGACCAGGGCTGGGCAATTACCAGCCCTCCAGGTGTTTTGCACTTCAACTCCCAGAAATCCTAACAGCTGGTAAACTGGCTAGGATTTCTGGGAGTTGAAGTCCAAAACACCTGGAGGGCCGGTAATTGCCCACCCCTGATCTAGACCAAACTTGGCATGAATACTCCATATGCCCAAATATGAACACAGATGGAGTTTGGGAGAAATAGGCCATGACATTTGGGAGTTGTAGTTACTGGGATTTATAGTTGACCTACAATCAAAGAGCATGCTGAACTCCACCAACAATGGAATTGAACCAAAATTGGCACACAGGACTCCCATGACCAACAGAAAACACTAGAAGGGTTTTAGTATGGGAGTTATAGTTCACCTATCCAGAGAGCACTGTGGACTCAAACAATGAAGGATCTAGACCAGGGGTGCTCAGAATGGTGATCGGGATCACCAGGGTGATCTTTGGGCCTCATCCTGGTGATCTTGAGGGCCCTGACCAGGTTTTTTGCAGTTGGTCCTCTTCACGCGCCCCTGCACGCTGCAAAGAAGTCCTCCGTCGTTGCTCCTCCCCGCTCCCTGCTCGCGCGCCGCCTCCAAAAGCTCCAGAGTCCAAGAGGCAGAATGGGCCCCCTCTTTTGGATTCCTCCTCCTCCCTCCGTCCTTCTCCAGCCATTCAGAGTCGTAGGAGACCAAAGGGGGTGGGCCTGGATGATGCGATGCATGGCTGACCCCGCGCGCATGCGCAGAAGCACCCATACTGCCTCTTGGACTTCTCGTGAGCTCTTGGAGGCGGCATGCATCCTGGCGGCGTGGAAATAGGAGCAATGATGGAGGAGGAGGACAAGGACGCTTTGGGGTCATTTCCTTACCGCATCTCAAAGGTCAGTCTTTTTACTTGGGGGTGGGTGCTTGATTGTTCTGTGGCATGTCTCTTTGTTTATTTTTAATGTTTAAAAATGGCCTTTTAGCTCCAAAGCCTCTCTGCTTGCTTTGTTCCTTGAGAAATATATGTTGGGGAATATGGAAATGTGGGAGAAATGGGGTGGTTGGATGTATTTTTGCATGTCCCTTTGTTTACCTTGCTGAGTATTAAATGGCCTTGCAGTTCAAAAGCCTCTCTTCTTACTTTCTGGCTGATAATATGTGTGGTAATATGGCAGTGTGGGAGAAATGGGGTGGTTGGATGTATTTTTATGCTCTGTTTTATATTTTTATTAATTTGAAATGTTGATGTTTTATAACTTCATTTTATGTAAACTGCCCCGAGCCTGCTGGAAGGAGCGGTACATAAAAATGAATAATAAATATAAATAAATAAATAAATAAATAAATAAGAAAATAGTTATACGTTTTACATTTCTGGGCAGGTGATCTTTGGGACTTGGTTTTTTAATCAGTAGCTCCCATGCTGAAAAAGTGTGAGCACCCCTGATCTAGACCAAACTTGGCACAAATACTCCATATGTCCAAATATGAACACAGATGGAGTTTGGGGAAAATAGGCCATGACATTTGGGAGTTGTAGTTACTGGGATTTATAGTTCACCTACAATCAAAGAGCATGCTGAACTCCACCAACAATGGAATTGAACCAAACTTGGCACGCAGGACTCCCATGACCAACAGAAAACACTAGAAGGGTTTGAGTATGGGAGTTATAGTTCACCTACATCCAAAGAGCACTGTGGACTCAAACAATGAAGGATCTAGGCCAAACTTGGCACGAATACTCCATATGCCCAAATATGAACACAGATGGAGTTTGGGGAAAATAGGCCATGGCATTTGGGAGTTGTAGTTACTGGGATTTATAGTTCACCTACAATCAAAGAGCATTCTGAACCCCACCAACGATAGAATTGGGCCAAACTTCCCACTCAGAACCCTCGTGACCAAAATAAAATACTGTGTGTTCTGGTGGTCTGTGGTGACCCTTCTGATACCCCCCGCAACTCCTCCCCCCATTGAGAAATGCTGCCTCTAACGTTGGGCCTTTACCATCGTAGCTCCCTCTGGCGTCGCTGCTGCAGCATTCAAACCAGACAAGCAGTTTTGGGACCTCCTCCCCCATTGCTATTGGCAGCTGTGTTCCACCACTGGCTTGTTCAACCACCATTGTCATTGTTGCCCTTGGAGGAGATGCTGTGGCTTACCATCACTCAATGTTTGAACTTTTATTAGCAAGCCAGCCCCTTGCCTGCACTCCCGGACCAAATGGACTGGTCTGGGCTAAATAGACTGGACCAGCTGGATGCCTTTTGGGAATCTTTCATCGACCCCTTGGGCATTCTTTAAGGACAATTGAGTATGGGGTGGATTGGACTAATTCTAGGTGGGGGTGACCTTGGTTTTTGAGGGTGTTGAGCTCTTATTTATCAGGGTTTTGGCCATTTAAGACAGTGTTTCCCAACCGGTGTGCCGTGAGCGATCATCAGGTGTGCCGTGGGAAATTGGCAGCGAGAGAGGAGCCTAGGCCAATGTAATGCAGTATAATACAAAGGCTACTTCCACACCAAACCGTGGGGGGAACCTACAGCAAGGAGGCTCTTGAACAAGGGAACCGAATGGGGTCAGGAGGAGGCCTTTGAGGTCAAGCCTCGCTTACCTCAGCAGCCGGACCCAAAAGGGGACCCCAGGGGGGCTTCCACCTTTGGCTGGGGCTTCACTCCCGACTTCCGCTCAAGGCTGAGGAGAGGCAGGCACCCCTAGGCCGAGAGACCCTCACCCGAAGTGGCTTCTCCCAGAGGGCGGGCTGCCTCCCTGCCTCCCTCCCTCCCTCCCGCCTTCCTTCCTTCCCTCGCTTCTTCCCTCCGGGACTTTTCCTTGCACAGCGCCCCCGGAATCTTTCCCCGAAAGCACTATGGAAAACTCCTCCAGCTTGCCCCCCCCCCCCTTTTCTTTCAGGCCACCACAAAAGACACGGCGCGGATAGCAAACAGCACCTAAGCGCATGCGAACATAGTGTGGAGGGAGGGTCCGCCTCCTCTCTAGCATCACATTGGCCAGGCTGGAGATAGGCAGCTAGGCTGACCAGTGCAAGTCTAAAGGCGGCAGGGAGATTGCGCGGGCGCTTCAGAGAGGGAAAAGGCAGCGAGGAGGCAAAGAAGAGCATTTTGTGAGTCTAGAGCAGGCCTGGGCAAACTTGGTCCCTCTCTCCATGTCAGGCCCCAGCCTGGTCCCATAGTCCAGCCAGACCAACGCCATGTTAATTCCAGGACATCAGCTAGGCCTGAGAGCAAACCTCTGTATGAACCTCTGTGTCAACCAGTGGTCAAGGGCAAGCGCAGCCTTTCTTCTTCCCAGACCGATAAGAAGAGCTGGTACGGCAAAGCCTGGTTGCCTCCCCAGCTCCCAGGTGCTGCTACTAATGAGCAGACATTCCTTCCCTCCTTGGAGGGAAGGGGAGGGCCAGGCCCACAGACTATCCATGAGAAAGAGTTCCGACGCAGTGTGCGTCTTCAAGAGAAACGCCAAGGAAAACCTATTTAAGCTGCTTCCCGTTGGCTCTCGGTATCTCTCGCCAACGTTCAGCTTCCTTGCCAAGCACCACGAACTTCAGCCTGGGCCGGTGGGCCTTCAAGTCCTCGTACTCAAGTATTTGCCAAGCCTTTGTTGCCAGAAACTTATCCAGGATTTAGCCCATTGGGGCGTCAAGACCATTTCTTTATTCTTTGAACCTTTTGTTGCTCTTTGGACTATTGCATTGCAATACTGGATGCTGAGCGCATCACTGGACTATATTTGTATCTCTTTACCTCTTTTTACTTATTCTAAATAAAGCATTTAATCATGGCTGGTCTAAAGTGGTTTACTGAGGGATCCTTCAGGTCTAAGGTGCAACACTCCAGGTGCTTTGGACTTCAACTCCCACAATTCCTAACAGCCTCAGGCCCTTCCCCCCCCCCAAAAAAAATCCGGGCCTGTTAGGAATGGTGGGAGTTGAAGTCCAAAGCACCTGGAGGGAGTGCCCAAGTTTGTCCAGGCCTGCTCTAGAGTGTGATCACGGCATTGCATGACTCTGGAGAAGGAGCCCACATCTGAACATGCTTCTTGGCAGGGGTTGGACTAGATGGCCCACGAGTTCACCTACATTTGGAGACCACTGTGAACCCAAACACCGATGTATCTGGACCACACTTGTCACACATACCTGATATCCTGAAATTTGATTACTGGAGGAGTCTGGAGGGAACTGACCTTCCTTTCTGAGAGTTGTAGTTCACCCACAACCAGATAAACTGGGACTTCCACCGATGATGGGCCTGTACCAAACCTGGCACACAGCACCCCCATGACTAACTCGACCTACTGGAGGTTTGAGCGGACTGACTCACCATAGTGAGAGTTGTAGTTTACCCCACAGCCAGAGAGCACACTGAACCCCACCGATGATGCATCTATAGAGCAAACTTGGCCAAAATAACAAACTTTAAGTACTGATGGAGTTTTTTGACGTTAACTTTGCATGTTTTATTATTTTATTATTTCAATTATTTATAACCCGCCCTTCTCTACACCCGAAGGCATGATGTGAGTTGTAGTTAATCCACAACTTTATACATTTCGTACAATTAAAAAATTGACTTTTTCAAATAACCTGGGTAATTCCGGGTATCTAAGGTAGTACACTGATTTAGGAGACCATAAATATCTCCAGGAAATATGTGAAGGAATGCGACAGCTCCTCCTGGTGGCCAGAAAAGCTGGAATGTCAGTAGCTTCTGTGTCTGTCTAAATGTTGTTTGTCTGTCTATATGTTGCATTGTAATCCGCTGAGTCCCCTGCGTGGTGAGAAGGGCGGAATATAAATGAAGTAAATACACACACACAAATATATGTGTCAAAGACAATATTAAAACAGAGCTCCGAGGAAGGTGATGCTTTCTGTCTTTGCCCAGGAAATGCCAGGAGAACCTCATTAAAATTGCACAGGGACTTGACGTCCTTGAGAGCATATGTGGCATAGATTGCAGCCACCTCGGTTTCCTATATGAACATGTTTCCTGCACAGCAACACCAAAGTTTACTTGCTACGCTCTTCTCCCCAAAATACCTCGTAAAAGCATGTGTTTTCCTGAAGCAGCAAACAAAACTCTCCTTCAGGATCATTTGGAAAGATGCAGGCCTTTGTCAAACCTTTTCTCTGACAAAACCCTAGGACCAATAACTTTTAAGAAATGTATAGAACAAGGGAGGAGGCTTACATTACTGTAGAAATGAGACCAGTTACAGTATGTGCATGTTTTATGCCATTATGTGTATATATAGGGGCAGCCAGGGGAGGGATAAAAGGAGAATATGGTTGCTTCCAGCATGAGAGCCATCCTTTTGCGAACATGAAGTACTGTGTCACTTAAGAGGCGCAAGTTTAAATGGCAACATCAATGGCGGAAATGCACCGACACCATTATGGAACTCTGTTGTGGAGTCAAACGTCTCCCACCCTGTCTCTGTGCATTTTGTTTTTCCTGCCAAAGTGAAGTATCCTATGTATTGTCAAAGGCTTTCATGGCCGGAATCACCGGGTTGTTGTGTTTTCTGGGCTGTATGGCCATGTTCCAAAAGCATTTTCTCCTGATGTTTCACCTGCATCTATGGCAGGCATCCTCAGAGGTTGTGAAGTATCCTACGAAGTATCGTACATTTCTTCTTGAAATTAATTTTGTTAGTTTACGAACCACTGCGAAGATTAAGATCTTCTGGGGAGGCCTTGCTCTTGGTCCCATCACCGTCACAGGCACAGGGACAAGAGACAGGGCCTTCTCAGTGATGCCCCCCCCCCCCCGGGTTATGGAACTCCCTTGCTAGCAATATTAGATCAGCTCCCTCCCCCCGATCCGTCAGAAGGTGTAGACCTGGCTGTGGGACCAAGCTTTTGAGACAGTGCAATGAGGCAATAATAAAATGGTGTCCTGAAATTGTTTTTAAGCCACTGATTTTAAAGTGGATATAAGTGATTTTAATGTTTGTATATATTTATGGTTTTATGTCCCTGCATTGAATGTTTGCCGTATATATGTTATGCTTCACCCTGAATCCCCTATGGGGTGAGAGGGGCGAAATATAAATGTTTTAAATAAATAGTTTTGGCCAGGGCCGTAGCCAGGATTTGATTCGGGGGGCTGAGACTGAGTGAGAGAGGGTCTACCCTAGCAAACCTTTTGTATTGTTATCCCAAGACCCCCATGCATATGGGATATATTGAGCATGGTGATCAGATCATGATATGAATAAACGTAACAGTTTAAATAATGTACCAGTAAGGCCTTCTCACGGACCACCTTGAGAATTTCGGGGGGGGGGTGAAGCCCCTCAAGCCCCGGCTACATGCCTGGTTTTGGCTAATGAACCTTCTAATCTATTGAGGCCATTTTGATCCCGATTAGCTCTCCTTACCAATTTCATCTGATCTGCAAACACGATCAGCCTTTCCTCTAAACCAGTGGTTCTCAACCTGTAGGTCCCCAGGTGTTTTGACCTTCAACTCCCAGAAATTATAACAGCTGGTAAACTGGTTGGGATTTCTGGGAGTTGTAGGCCAAAACACCTGGGGACCCACAGGTTGAGAACCATTGCTCTAAACCAGTGTTTCTCAAACTGTGCTCCTCCAGGTGTTTTGGACTTCAGCTCCCAGAAATTCCAGCCAGCTAACCAGCTGTTAGGAATTGTGGGAGCTGAAGTCCAAAACATTTAGAGAAGCAGAGTTTGAGAAACTCTGCTCAAAACCAAGTCATTAATAAAGATGTTGAACTGTCCTGAAAGACCCAGGACAGAACCCAAATAGTCACTTCTTTCCAGGATGAAGATAAACCATTGGAAAGAACCACTCTTTGGGTTCAGTCAAGAAATCAATTACAAATCAATCTAACTGTAGTATTGTCTAGGCCACACTTTACTAGTTTGTTTGCATTCGAATGAGGAAAATGGGGGAAAGCTACTTAGTTCAGGTGCACTGAAAGGCGTTGTGTTGCGCTGACCTTGAGAGATCTGCCACAAGGAACTTTCTTGACATTGTGCATGAAACAAAAGGACAAGCCTAATCTAAGAACATAAGAACATAAGAAGAGCCATGCTGAATCGGGCCTCAGCCCATCTAGTCCAGCATTCTGTGTCACACAGTGGCCCACTAGTTGTACACAGGGATCTCTAGCAGAAAGGAGGGCAAAACCCTCACCTGCTCCCGACCCCCCACAACCAGTACCCGGGGAAATCCTGCCTGCCTCCATCAACACAGAGGTGGCACTCGGATGTCCATTTCAGTAGCTACTGATTCCCTTGGTATCCATGAATCTGTCTAATCCAGATCAGGCACAGGCAAAATTCAGCCCTCCAGGTGTTTTGGAGTTCAAGTCCAAAACACCCGGAGGGTCGAAGTTTGCCCACATCTGATCTAGATGAACAGCTAGTCAATATGCCACTCCATTAAACTGCAGCTCCAAATTGCTTTCACCAGCATTGAGGGTGGTGAGGAATGCTGGGAGATGCAGAACAGCAACACCCGAAGTGCCACACAATGCCCACCTGAAAACACTATTTCAGAATCAGTAGCTATTATGCACTCTGAATGGGAAGAGAGGGATACAGCTTACATCTCCTCAAAGCAGGTTTGTCAGAAAAGTCAGTTAAGTCCATAATGTGCTCCATGCCTTCCTGATCAAAATTTGACCCCAAAGACAGGCTTTTGCACAAGAGGCATTGGCAGTGAGGGGGAAAAAAAACAGAAAGTCTCTCTTGGGAACCTGGTAAAAAGTCAGAAAGAAGGTAATCGGTGATTAAAGTGAGCTATACATGTGGCCAGTCCTGGGATGGGGCAATCCAATTGAGAAATCAAGAGGCTAGTGAGCACTGAAGTGCTGTCGGAGCTAGGCTTCTTTCCAGTATATTCTTTGAGAGAAGCAAAGTCTTCCAGGGAAGAGGCATATAAGTCTTTCCATCCAGTCTCTATGTCATGAACTGCCTTTGTGGAACCTGCCTATCCAGCCTACATTGGGAAAGCTCTGCCAAATGCCTTTACAGAACTGAATTTATAAGCAACACTGAGGATCTTGTCTGAAATATCTGCCACCATATTATTTGGGCACCAGAGAACTAGAAAGTCACTCATTTTAATGGCCCAGAATCCTCAGATGTATGAAGGAAGCCCCCAAAGTCAAAGAATTCCTCTCCCCATTGAGATCATGGAGTGTTTGTGTATGAATTGAAAGATGCTTGAAGTTGCCACTTGGTTAAGAAAATAATGTTATGCTTACTGATAGCACCCTCTCCTAACTGTCAGCTGTAAACTGGATATACGGACACCACTTATTTCTATGACCTTCCATATTGGGCATTAGGCTGCCAACTGCTCATGTACAGCTAGAAAGCCTCCACTTGAATTCCGCCTGCCAGTTTCCAGCAAAAGTAAATAGAATTAACTTAATACATCACTAAAGGAATTCCCCTCCAATATGACACTGTCTGCACAGCCCAAATACTCTGCTTTTCTTTGAAACATAAAATTGATTTTATTAATTTCTCTCCAAAAAGTTAAAAATACAGAAGGTTCATGGAACTTTTGTCTCTTGGCAGGTGATCAGAACTGCAACATGAGAAGACAATCCTTCACTGAAATGTTGTAATTTTATTATTATTATTATTATTTATCACAATCATCATTTAGGACCAAGGCTGAGGAGCAGCAACTCCACTATGGGAAAGGAGGTCATCCCCTTCCAGAATTTCGTTTTCAGGATCCACAAGTCCAGAAAGACCTCCACAAAGAGGGGGCTCCTGCTTTACTGCACGATGCAGTGGCCGTTGGCGTCCCGGAAGCGTAACCGCATCTTCGGCCGGTATTTCTCCAGGTAAAGCAGCTGTTTGGAGTTGAACGCTCCCCTCCTTTTCCTGAAAGGAAAGCACAGACATCCAGGGCATGAAGTTACTACCCACATGAAGCACACATCTCAAACAGACTAGCTATTATCTGGCTTCCTATCCAGACCCACTGCCTCATGCTAAGGGTGGCAGGACTAGAAGGACACACACAGACAAGACAGGATGAATGCACTATCTTTGGACTTTCACTGGCAGATCAACTTGAATTGGTAAATCAACACAGGGTTTTCACTATCAAGAAATCACTTCTTTCATTACAGGCAATCCCCAAGTTACAACCCATAGTTAAGAAAGGGGATGAGACAACAGGAAGTGAGAGAAATCTATCATTCAGAAGAAAAGTCACCCTGGAAGAGTTGTTATCAAGTCTAGATCCAGGGAAGTCATGTTACTGGGTGACACCTGTTCGACCCCACAACCGTTATCGTGTGGAGTCCCTCAGGGTTCAGTACTGTCCCCGATGTTATTTAACATCTACATGAAACCGCTGGGAGAGATCATTCAGAGTTTCGGAGTAAGGTGTTGTCTGTATGCAGATGACGTCCAGATCTGTCACTCCTTCCCACCTGTCACTAAGGAAGCTGTCCAAACTTTGAACCGGTGCTTGGCTGCTGTGTCGGACTGGATGAGGGCTAGCAAATTGAAACTTAATCCAGACAAGACAGAGGTCCTCCTAGTCAGTCGAAAGGCCGAACAGGGCATAGGGTTACAGCCTGTGTTGGATGGGGTTACACTCCCCCTGAAGACGCAGGTTCGCAGTTTGGGAGTGATCCTGGATTCATCGCTGAGCCTGGAACCCCAGGTCTCGGCAGTGACCAGGGGAGCTTTTGCACAGTTAAGACTCGTGCGCCAGCTGCGCCCGTACCTTGGGAAGTCTGATCTGGCTACGGTCATCCACGCTCTGGTCACACCCCGAATAGATTACTGCAACGCACTCTACGTGGGGCTGCCTTTGAAGACAGTTCGGAAATTACAACTAGTCCAACGGGCGGCAGCCAGATTACTAACTGGAGCTACATACAGGGAGCATACCACCCCCCTGTTGTGTCAGCTCCACTGGCTGCCTATCCACTTCCGAGCTCAATTCAAAGTGCTGGTCTTGACCTTTAAAGCTCTATACGGTTCTGGCCCAGCTTAGTTGTCCGAACGCATCTGCCGCTACATCCCACCTCGTAATTTAAGATCATCCGGGGAGGCCCTGCTCTCGCTCCCGCCGACTTCTCAAATGCGGCTGGTGGGGACAAGGGAGACGGTCTTCTTGGTGGTGGCTCCCCATCTGTGGAATGCGCTTCCTAGTGACATACGATCAATTTCATCCCTCCTGACATTCAGGAAAAAAGTAAAAGCCTGGCTATGGGACCAGGCGTTTGCACACTAGCACAAGGCAGCACCTTTTTTAAAAACTTAAATGAATGTGTATGATATGTTGATGTAATTGTATTTTAATGTGTAATGTTTTGGGGGGTTTTATACTGTGTTTTATGTGTTTTACTGTGTTGGCATCGAATTGTGCCTTTTTGGAAGCTGCTCTGAGTCCCCCCTCGGGGGTTGAGAAGAGCGGGGTAAAATGCCGGAAATAAATAAATAAATAATAAATATTCTGCCTTGGTCAGACCACACCTGGAATCACAGTGTGTCCAATTCTGGACACCGCAATTGAAGGGAGATGTTGTCAAGCTGGAAAGTGTCCAGAGGGGGGGCAACTAAAACGATCAAGGGTCTGGAAAACAAGGCCTATGAGGAGCAGCTTAAATAACTTGGCATGTTTAGCCTGAAGGAGAGAAGGCTGAGAGGAGACATGATAAAGGCCATGTATAAATATGTGAGGGAAGTCATAGGGAGGCGAGAGCAAGCTTGTTTTCTGCTACCCTGGAGACTAGGATGCGGAACAATGGTTTCAAACTACAGGAGAGTAGATTACACCTGAACATTCGGAAGAACTTTCTGACTATGAGAGCTGCTCCGCAGTTGAACTCTCTGCCCGGAGTGTGGTGGAGGCTCCTTCTTTGGAGGGTTTTAAACAGAGGCTGGATGGCCATCTGTCCGGGGTGTTTTGAATGCGATTTTCCTGCTTGGCTGGGGGTTGGACTCTTCAAACTCAAGGATTCTATGATTTTATGGGGAAAAGTGGTCTCCACTGAAGCTTTATCACCAATCCTTGTTTCTACAACAAACCACATTTTCCAAAAACTAATAATCACAGGGACATAAAGTAAGGTGAAATCTTCTGAACAGGGGCACAGATGGCAAAACAAACTCCACAGGGGTGCTAACCCTTCCCTTTGCTATCCAAAGCTTTTAGATAGATAGATAGATAGATAGAGAGAGAGAGAGAGAGAGAGAGAGAGAGAGAGAGAGAGAGAGAGAGAGAGAGAGAGAGAGAGAGAGAGAGAGGGTGGTAGAGGCTGGATTTACACTTTAAAATGTACCTGTTCTGACTTACAAATTCAGCTTAAGAACAAACCTACACAACCATTCTTATTTGTAAGTTTGGGGCTGCCTTATTACCATGGCAAGAGAAGTCCTTCTGCTCCCAAACCATGCTTTGAAATGTTCTGAAACTTCTCATGTTAACGTCCGCCTTGGGAAACTGGACCAAACAGGGGAGACATGGCCATAAACAGGCTCACAACTTATGAGCGCACTTGTCATCCTGTTCAAAAGCCGCAGCCCTTATGCCAAGCCTTGGGAAACCTTAGAAAGCTTATGAGCGGCTTCTTACAGCTCTGGGCTTACATGACAAATGGGCAGCCAGGCAGGATCAAGCTCTTGCCACCTTGGCCAACTGCACCCTGACTCCTTGCAGTTGCTGGGAGCCATTGTAGCAAAGACTCACTGGCAACTACACTAGAGATGAGTCATGGATTCCGCTCCTGTCATCATGATCATTTTTGTGAGTTTCCTTATCGTGTGATAGAATGGCTTTACTCTAACTAGCAAGGTTTATTTGAGAACCCAGTCTGTGTAGCAGCATTCTCCTTTAACATGAGAAGGGAGGTGGGTAGTGCACAATGGCCTCATAATAGAAAATGTTAAAGCATCTTTCCCTTTAATAACGACTGCCTGCTAAACTTCAGTCTCTCTCACACTTCTTTCAGATCTCAAAGATGCACCTCCCATGAAGTGTACCTAATATGCAAATTTAATTATGCAAGTAGTCAGAAAAAGAACAGATAAGCCAAAGCGTTTAATGTATTGGCAGCCCCAGTTACAGCAAAATCCTTGGTTTACTTAAAGCAGTGAGCTGAAACTTTGGACCATGCCAGAACCTTTCCTGTGTCTATTGTGTGGGGAAATCTTCCTGAAGCACAACCCTCCAAAAGCTGTTGAAATGCAACTCTTCAAATTCTTTACTGGGAGTTGCACTTCAACAATCCCTGGAAAGCCACCCAAAATTTCCCTCCAGTATGAAAGCTTAGGGAGGCAACTACTAAAGCCAAGATGCCGAAGCTAGTCAGGGATAGATTAACTTCACAGCAGGGCTGTGTTTGCCTATATGGCTAATTATATTTTCACCTCAAAGGCACAGGAGTCAAAAATGGTCTCCATTTTATCCACAATCCACTTTGCTGAGCCACAAGGAGATTGCAACTCATACCAGGAAACGGTGCTCCTAACTGCCTGAGGCTTTTCTCTTGCCAGAGAGTGCAACATAATGAACTCAGGGCTGCATGCTGCATTAGGTTGCATTAAGACCTCACACAAAGCCTGGCTTCCATGGGAACCGGGACTTATCGGGGATGAGCATCTTTGCTAGTGCAGCAGCTTTCCGTGAAATCAGGCTTAACAAGCCCAAGGCTTTCAAGGCCAGAGTTCCTTTATCAGCATGCCCACAGGTGGAAAGAGCTGGCACCTCTCTCTTTCCCTCCCTCCCTCCCCCCACCCCCAACAAGCAAGTATGTTGCAGGGTGACATTTGTAGTTTATCAAAGCAGAAAAGGCAGCAAGAGTGCCAGCTCCTAGTGAAGGCAGGGGCCAAAATGAACGGATCAGAGACAGAAGGTCTGCAGCTTGTTTAGCCACTCCTGACAGAAAGGAAAGCCAGGCACAATATAATATACTTATATTGTGCTATGCTAATAATTATAATCTATTTATGTACATATAATATTGATCATAATATTGTAATACAACATAATACTAATAATAATACAATATAATTAAATATTTTATATTACATGTAACATTGCTAATACACACCTGACAGTAAAGTGTGGATCTTTAAGAATAAGACTACATTTTGGGTTCTTACTATCCATTCGTATATACATATAATAGTGATAATATTATAATGTAATACAATATAATACTAATAATAATACAATATAATAATTGTATATTATATATTACATATATTACGAATAATATTGCAGTATAGTGTTATAGTACAATAGTAATATATACTTATATTGTGCTATGCTAATAATTACAATCTATGTACATATAATATTGATCATAATATTGTAATACAACATAATACTAATAATAATACAATATGATAATTATATATTTTATATTACATGTAACATTGCTAATAATATTGCAGTATAGTGGTATAGTACAATAGTAATATATACTTATATTGTGCTATGCTAATAATTATAATATATTGTATGAACATATAATATGATCATAATATTGTAATACAATATAATAGTAATAATACAATATAATATAATAATTTTATATTTTATATTACATGTAATATTACTAATAATATTACAGTATAGCAGTATAGTACAATATAGTAATATATAATACTAATATTATGCTATGCTAATAATATACTACATTGTATGTACCTATAACCTGTAAGCCGGTCTGAGTCCCCATCGAGGTGAGATGGGCGGGATATAAATGTCATAAATACATAAATAATAAATAAGTATCTTTAGGTATGAGGTGAGAAGGCTAAACATTCCCCAGACTTAAATAAAGCAGGACAATGGTCTGATATTAACTAAGGTTTTGGCAAACCAGTTTTTCATATTTGGGTAGGAACGAAAACAAATTTATCCCAAAGTGCAACCTGGGATTCATGTTTCCTGTCCTGGCAGACCAAATGGAAAGTGTACATGTATAACTGTTGGCATCATATTTGATGAGATTGCTAGGAGAAAAGGGAGAGAGAAAAGACTATGGTCTTAAGTCTCTTTTTTGACTGGGGTGCCAGGGCTGTAAGAAATGGGGCACAATACAACACTGTGAGAGAGGAGCATTATGCTTTCCTTGCTTGATGTAGGACATCAGCCCACATCATGGTGTTCTGTGCACCTTCAGTGGGAACAGGAGTGTTTAAACAAGCGAGTGTGTCTCTGGACAAATCCATCAGGCTATACAGCAGTTCTGAGCAAAACAGATGTATCTGCTCTCCTTTTGAAAGGCAGAAGGATGCTAGATACATCAGAAGGCAGCAGCTGCATGGCAAGCTATTCCGGATTTCTTTGGAAAGGCTGCCTCCTATCAACACAGCCAGGAATAACAAAGTAAAGTTTCTGATCAGCAAAGGAAAGTGTTAGTGCCAACCAGATTAAGTTATAAATATTTTATGTGCTGAAAAAACTGGTCAGTCTTACAAGGCTGTTCTGGATCTGTCTTTTGCCTGAACTTGCTTGCTCTTACAAGTATTATAATTATACCAGTCAGAAGACTGGCTTTTTAAAGAAGTAAGTATAATCACTAGCCAGAAAAAGGAGCAGTAGCCCTTGAGCCTAAATACTTGAATCTATCACAAGTTTAGGAATGCTATGAGGAACCTACAACATTGAAACAGTCTTGTCATAAGGAAACAATTGCTCAATACAAAAAAACAACCCAAGATGAAAGCGGAGGGAAGCATCCAATGGCCCTTTGACTTACTGTCTTATAAACTGCACAGCATCCTCATACTTCATTCCACATTCAATGAGTGCGAGGGCAACCAGAACTGGGGCTCTGGGAAGAGAAGGTCAAAACAGGGTTAAAGCAGAGCCAAGACACCCCCCAAGAATAAATTTTCTTTTGTCTTCTAAATATAAAACAGTAGTAAATTGAAGGCCTTGCAAGCACCCAAGATAGAACAGCAATCCAGAAAGTTGGCTGGGAACGTCTACCGCCAAGCAATGAGGCACGATGGACCCAGCCATCTGCAGCTTTGTAAAGAAAGGTTTAAAGTCTTCCCACAATTAGTCAGGGGCACCTTTTCAAATAGTTTTAGATTAATTGGATTATCAGCTCAACATTACAGCTCCAGCTGTGAGCAGCATGAAAGCAATGAGGGCAAAAGTTGTTGGAATCCCATCTCAGCCAGCCTGTTCCCTTACAACAGGGGTGCCCACACTTTTTCAGCATGCGAGCTACTTATAATAAAACCAAGTCAGAAAGATCTACAGAGAGAGAAGCAGGGTGGAGCAGGGGGAGGGGGGCTTGGCGCGGCCTGACTCCGTCCCCTCTGGCTTTAGCTCTACGACAGCTTCTCCAGGCTTGAGGAGGGTAGTGCCAAGCCAGTGGTGGCATAGCTAGTAGCCACTACTGGCTTAGCACTACCCTCTCAAGGCTGAAAAAGCTGTAGAGCTGTAGCTGGGGGCTGCATAGCTGGGGGGCAGGGCTAGAGGAGGGTAGTGCCAAGACAGTGGTGGCATAGATAGCCACTACTGGCTGGCACTACCCTCCCAAGCCTGGAGAAGCTGTGGTAGCGCTGAAGCCGGGGATGGGTGGAGCTTCACGGCCAGCACCTCCCCTCCCCTAGAGGAGGCCACCACAGTGCCAAGACAGTGCAGTGTGGCAGTGGATAGCCAGCCACTACTGGCTTGGCACTACCCTTCTCAAGCCTGGAGATGCTGTGGTAGCGCTGAAGCCGGGGGATGGGGCGGGGTTTGGCACGGCCTGGCTCCTCCCCCCCTCTGGCTTTAGCGCTACCACAGCTTCTCCAGGCTAGAGGAGGGTAGTGCCAAGCCAGTGGTGGCATAGATAGCCACTACTGGCTTGGCACTACCCTCGACAAGGCTGAAGAAGCTGTGGTAGCGCTGAAGCCAGGGGAGGGGGCGTGGCTTGGTGCAGCCTGGCTCCGCCACCTCCCCCCTCTGGCTTTAGCACTACCACAGCTTCTCCAGGCTTGAGGAGGGCAATGCCAAGCCAGTGGTGGCATAGATAGCCACTACTGGCTTGGCACTACCCTCCTCAAGCCTGGAGAAGCTGTGGTAGCGCTGAAGCCAGGGGAGGGGCCGGGGCTCGGCACAGCATGGCTCCGCCCCATCCAGCTGGGATCAACCTCCTTCGGTCCCGGGATCGACCAGTCGATCACGATCAACTTCCTGGGCAGCCCTGCCTTACAATATGGAGTATGCTCAGGAGAGGAAGGGAAGCAAGCAAGACAGCACCAGCAGCTGAGAGAGAAGCTGTGGTCACTGGGATGTCACATCTTCAAGCACAGCAGCTCACTCCAGGCCCATGGCATTAAGGCAGATTAGAATCCCCACTTCATAGACATACATCTTTTCCCAAGGCAAGTCAATGTTTGCAGGTGCACAGGTGCCATTCTTGTGCTCCAAGTCTAAAAAAGAGTTCACCTGAGATAACGCCCCCCCCAACCGCCAAAGAAAGAAAGAAAGAAAGAAAGAAAGAAAGAAAGAAAGAAAGAACGAAAGAAAAAAGCTGAAACTATTTTCCCAAATCAGAAGTAGGAAACATGTGCTTCACAGACCACACAAGTTCCCTTCAGGGAATTTTTGTGTACCTTGGGACAGCCTATGAATATGGAAGTGTTTTGGCCTGATTTGGCCCCTCCTGGGTCATTTTAGGACAGGCAAGGCTTTTAAAACCAGAATTAACTTTCAGTTGTGTCCTATTTTGAGAAAAGACCACTCTGAGTCCTAAAGGTCTGGAAGGAGGTGAAAGCAAGTTCCTAGAGCAGGCCTGCCCACCCTATGACCCTGCAGATGTTTTGAACGTCAGCTTCCAGGATTCCTGACCTGTAACAAACTGGCTAGGGCTTTTGAGAGATGGAGGCCCAAAAGTTGTACAGGCTTATCCTAGAGGGCACTGGGGACATTTAGAAGGCAAAAACTGGGGGTTGTGGTGTTGGGGACCTTTCCCTAAGTTCTCCAAGGGACATCAAGTCCCCTTAGCCTCCCACAGTTGCCTCTCTGCCATAAGCGAGGAGCACAGGAATCCTACCTTCCCAGACCGGCCACACAGTGTACAGCGACACAGCAGCCGGGTTCTTCGCGGAATTTGGTTTTCAACAGATTGAGCCAGTCGTCCACGATTTCACTTGGTGGTGGGGCTCCATCGTCAAATGGCCAGTCCTTCGGAGGAAGGAGAGAGAACATGTTACTTACACTCAGTGCTCCACCTCGAAAGGGGGCATCATGCCTCTTATCAGAAAAAACCTTTAGCTTCTCAATCAGACAGAGCTTAATCATTTTACCTTTCACTTTGGGCACTGTTTCCACTAAATCACATTATGTAATAGAATTTGAAAAATGTTCTGTTCCTGGTTTGAAAATATTATTTCCTGTTTAATTGTGCAGTCCTTGTTTTAAAAGTAGTTGTGCTACTCCAGAAACTTTATATATATGTGGCTGTGACAAACTATGGTATGTTGACTTGATTGAGACTCTATGAGATGTTCATTGAAAAACTATAGCAAAATGTGCTGCAAGATGTCCTGCAAAAACAAAGTTTTTGCAGTTTAATAAACCTTTTTTCATGTTTTTATGACAGAACAAATTAGGAAATGACATTTGTAACCCAGGAAGAAAAATCGTGTTACACACTGTAATTCAGGGTGGCTACAAATCAGTATCAGAAGCCGTGAGCAGGTGAATTAAACCAATTAGTCGAAAGCATGAAATGGCTAACTCGATTTTGCAGAAACCACACCTTCCCATTTAATGACTGCATCAGGCAGGATGGGAAAGACATGAGCAGACGTATTTAAAGCAGCATTACAACCTGGAATAATTAGTTCGGTTTTATTGCTTTAGTCATAGCAAATTAGTGTGCATTTTATGGGTGCGGAAGCAAGCAGTGTCGGCACATTCAAAATCAGAGGGATGCAAAATGTACAGGGAACCGATGCTCAGATCATCCAGGAGATGCAATTTAATTAATAATGTGTTCACCCACATTCAGACTCAGGAGCTTCTTGGAAAGAGACAGCTGCTGATTCTATTATATCAATTTTCTTGGTCACAAGAAGGAATTAAATTTAAGACTGGACTGAGAAAGATGGCTTTCAAGAAGTACTTCTTTACCTTTGAGTGAGCTAATAGGCAACATGCATCTTCCAAGGGAATATTGAGGGTTTGGGGGTGGGGGAGAGAGATGACGACCAGGCATAACATAAGTAACATAAAACTGATGATATAGACACTGGGAAAGCTAAAAGATCTTCTACACTTCATCTCAGACATAAATCAAAATTTGGCTGTAGTCAAGAAATCAGAAGCAGACTAAGACTTGAAAGGGCCGCTATAAAGGAACTAGATAATATCCTTCTGTATAAAGATATATCGCCAAACATCAACTTCAGGACCATCTGAGCCACAGCAGTTTTGATTTTAATGTATGGCTGTGAAAGGTGGGCAGTTAAGGACGTTGACAAGAAGAAAATGGGACTCATTCAAAATGTAGTACTGGAGGAGAATTCTATGGATGCTATGGACTGTCAAAAAGACAAATTGCTAGGCCCTGTAGCAAACCCAGCCTGATCTCTCCCTAGAAGCCAACATGATGTAAAAGAGGAGACTGCACTCTGGTTGTGTAATGAGACGAATGGTGCACTGAAGAAGGCCATAATGCATTTTGGGACCATCCAAACGACATTCCTGTCTCCTACAATTGGAAAACCCTGCCAAAACTCACGCTTCTTTAGATCTATCTGGAAGAGCCTGAACTGTGTCAGTCACACAATACAACTAGATCATGAGAGCTAACTGTAAAATAGAGATTGATCAAGATCACAACTGCAGAAGGAAATCTCTAGTTTGCTTTGAAGGAACAGGTTTAAAGAGACATCACATGTGACTTAGAGAAAACAGGAGACTATGGATGGGCAAAACACAATCCTCAGGAAAGAACGGAAGTGGGACAGAAGGACAAAAGACATTGTCTACTTTGAACATTGAGGGAAACCAAAAGCTTTGATACATTTCTGATGGAAAGGATTCTTTTCAGTCCGACCAAAAGCACACCATGTTATCTTGGCGGAAACAGACAAGATAATAGTTCCTGGAAGAGATGCCCAGCATCGGAATAAAATACTCAGTGCTCAGACTGCAAAGCTTGGGGTTTTTCACAGGTTAACAGCTCCCTAAGGCTGTAGTTGCTATGGTTTATCTGACCAGATGCTGGTGCAAAGGGGGACTTCCAGCTTTCAGATGAAGACAAGTACATGAAAGCCACCAAAACTGAGCTTCCCTTGGCATCAGCGCATTTCAGTTTCACCAGATCCAGCACAGCGAAAAGCCTTTTTTCACAAACTGAATCAAACCACAGAAATTTCACAGCTTGTAAGACTGACCTTTCTGGTCAACACAAAAGGTTAGAGGTTGCACTTATTTTTGTTGACAACAATGGGTACAGATTTTTAGGTTTATGATTTAGGCTGAATTACAGGCAGTCCCTAAGTAACAAACATCTGACAACGCAGAGTTAATAATGGGACCACAGAAAGTGAGAGAAACCTACCCCTCAGAAGGGAAATTCACTCCTGAAAGAGTTAGGGAGAAAAGAGATCTCCACTGAAGTTTTATCTCCAATTCTCGTTTCTACAACAAGCCACATTTTTCAAAATTCAATTATCACAGGGACAGAAAGTGGGGTGGAATCTTCTGAAAGGGGCACAGACAGAAAAACAAACACCACAGGGATGTTCATCCTTCCCTATGTGATCCAAAGCTAATATTTATATACATTTGGTTGGAGTTAGGCATAAAAAGGTCCCTGGTCTGATGTACATACAAATTCAGCTTAAGAACCTACATTTAGAACCTATCTTGTTTGTAATTTGGGGACTGCCTGTATTTTCATTTGTATGAAACTGGAGATTCCCATTTACTGTATTTCTTCCTTTCTAAGACCCCCTTCCCACCCCCCTAAACATCTCTAAAAACAAAGTGCATCTTATTATTTGCGTTGGTGGGGTGCTTTTTACAACCAATGGTGTCTTAGAATCAAAGAAAGACATTATCTTACACAAGAGGCTGAACCAACAAGAGTCATCTGGGGCCAACAAGATGCTCCCATTGACCAAAAGCTATATCTTACAGTTTATTTGGGACCAACCCTGAGCCCATAACAGAGGAAAAGCATGTGTTCTCCCCCTACACTGAACGATTTCTCTGCAGACACCCTAAGCGAACCTAAGCGTCTTCAGGGAAAAAAACCCAGCCCTTGTGTTTGCTCTGGATTACCTTCAGTCAGCCTGCTGTTCAACAGGAGGCTATTTTTGAAAGACACATGAACCTGCGAACGCTTTGGCAGCTGGCAGGGCCTGGCGCCAAGGCCACCCTCCCACCCTCTCGCCCTCTCCTCCGCTTAATCCCTTCACTGCATGCGCTTGTTTACCAACACCGCCAGAGCAAACAAGCTGGGCTGAATGCTGATGTCCTCATCAGCCATCTGCCAGAGGAGGAGTGATTCCCATACATGCCTACAAGTAACATCTCAAAGGATCACATGTATAGCCTTATCTTCAAGGAGGCTGGCCAAAATGGGACCCGCATATGGCCGCTCTGAGTCCCCCCTGGGGGTGGAGAAGAGCGGGGTAGAAATGTTGGAAATAATAAATATGTCCCCCAGGACCATCCTAGGCCCTGTGCCTCTAACAACAAGTCACAATAATGCAATATGCTAGGGGGGGAAACGGGGAAATGGTTGTTTGCTCATCCTAGGGTACATCTACATTGCTGAATTATTATTATTATTTATCTCGATTTGATAAACCGCCCTTCCCGAGGCTCAGGGCGGTTTACAACATATAAAAAAATTAATGCAGTTTGGCATCACTTCAACTGCTGTAACACAATACAATGGAATTCTGAGTTGTAGTTTGATGAGGCACCAGGTCTTTTAAGGCACAGAAGTGTAAAGACTTTGTAAAGCTACCACAACTTTCATGATCCCATAACATTAAACCATGTCACTTCAAGTGGTGTCAAACTGCATTCACTCCACAGCAGGGGTGCTCATTAGGTAGATTGCAATCGACTGGTCGATCCCAGGACCGAAGGAGGCCGATCCCAGCTGGATGGGGCGCTTCTGAGGGGGCGGAGCCATGCTGCGCCAAACCCCGCCCCCTCCCCCGGCTTCAGCGCTTCTGCAGCTTCTGGAGGCAAGGGGGGGGGGGGGAATGCCAAGCCAGTAGTGGCTATATATGCCACCACTGGCTTGGCATTACCCCCCTCTTGCCTCCAGAAGCTGTGGAAACGCTAAAGCCAGAGGAAGGAGGGGCGGAGCCAGGCCGCGCAAAGCCCTGCCCCCTGCTCCGCCCTCCTTTGCTCACGGTAGATCTTTCAGACTTGGTTTTATTATAAGTAGCTCGCATGCTGAAAAAGTGTGGGCACCCCTGCTCTACAGTGTAGATGCACCCTTAGATGCTTACAGATGTAATTTGGGGGGATGCCTTCCCAAAGACACAAAAACTGAAACTGGTGATTGGAAGGGTCTGCGTTAACCTGTATTTTTAAACTGTGATTTTAAACTATTTTCTCATCTGTTTTTTAATGACTGCTTCAATGGGGAGCTGTGTTTACCCTTCTCAGGCACTTGTGCCCCTCTTTGTGTTGGCCAGTGTCCATAAAAAAGTTTTGTTGCTGTTGTTGGGCCTTTTCTCCCCTCCAACAGGACACTCAATAACAGAATGGTATGGTTTGAATCCACCCGTAGCAAAATGTAGGCCATGATAGCTCAGCAGAGCAAAACTTGAAAAGCGACGCTGGACACAGAATGACAACAGATGACGGGAAATCCAGAAAGTAGCAAAGATGGATCTGCACACAAAAGGTGATGCTTCTATTGCTGCCAAGGCAAAAAGAGGCAGAGTACTAAGAGAAGATCACTACCATGGGAGAAAAACAGATGATGGTCAACACAGTACACATCTCTTCTATGAATCGATCACTTGCAAGTTCATTGTACGGCTCAAAAATGTATGAGAAGGGACCAGCCCTGAGGTTGGTGGTCTCTGTAGTCTAGAGCCCATGGGCAACCAGAGGAACTGAAAGCAGACAGCCCAAGCTGCTATAGATAGGCATCAATATGCTATCTTGAGGCATGTGCCCATCCTCAGCTGCTTTGACTTAAACCCATTGACATCCTTTTTTTTTAACCCCAGTAATGCTCTCCCTGAGAGTATGTTTAATGAGAACAAGTTCTTACTGGAAATATAATCCAAGAAGAAACTCAGGACATCCCTTCCTAGGATGACCGAAAGTGAACTTCCTTCTCTCAAAAGAACAAATGCTCTTAAAGCTGTCCTCCAACCAGCCTCAGCCTCCACCTTTTTCACCATAGAGCCAAGAGGGCAGAGACTGCTGTATATATGGCTCTATATTGTAATTTCCTTGAAATGTAGTGGAGGCTCATTCTTTGGAGGCTGGATTGCCATCTGACTGGGGAGGGGCTTTGATTATGCTTTTCCTGCAGGGCAGAAGAGGGGTGGATGGGATGGCCCCTGAAAGTCCCTTCTAATCTAGGATTCTCTGATTCTCTTATATGACTCCATGGCAGTGGTTCTCAACCTTCTTAATGCAGCGACCCCTTAATAAAGTTCCTCATGTTGTGGACACCCCAAAAAATAAAATATTTTTATTGATACTTCGTAACTGTAATTTTGCTACTGTTATGAATCGTAATGTAAATACCGAATATGCAGGAGGTATTTTCATTCACTGCACCAAATTTGGTACAAATAACCGATATGCCCAAATTTAAATACTGGTGGGGTTTGGGGGTGATTTTGTCATTTGGGAGTTGTAGTTGCTGGGATTTATAGCTCACCTACAATCAAAGGGCATTCTGAACTCCACCAACGATGGAATTGAACCAAGATTGGCACACAGAACTCCCATGACCAACAGAAAATACTGGAAGGGTTTGGTGGGCATTGACCTTGAGTTTTGGAGTTGTAGTTCACCTACACCCAGAGAGAGCTGTGAACTCAAACAATGATGGATCTGGACCAAACCTGGCTCAAATATTCAATATGCCCAAATGTGAACACTGGTGAAGTTTGGGGGAAACAGACCTTGACATTTGGGAGTTGTAGTTGCTGGGATTTATAGTTCACCTACAATCAGAGTATTCTTAACCCAACCAATGATATAACTGGGTCAAACTTCCCACACAGAACCCCTATGGCTAACAGAAAATACTGTGTTTTCTGATGGTCTTTGGCAAACCCTCTGACACACACCCCACGACCCCCAGGTTGAGAAACGCTGCTCTATGGTAATATCTGGGGGAAGCATACCACAGAATGGCCTGGAGAATGTAAAACATTTCTAGAAAGAACATATTTTGTTAGATGCAGATAAATGGAACATCTAGGCACAAGATCTGCAGTCATGGGAATCTCCTCAAAAGCAATTCTGAACTCGGTTGCCTTCCCTACAAGCCTAGATGTATTCGCAAGGCATTATTTTACTGCATTTGAGAGCAATATATTGTTTTATTAAGCACAGAGCGACACTTGCAAAAAGCACAGGAAGTAGTTGGCACAAGGCCACAGATCCTAACCGCGTTGTGTCAACAACAGAACAGCTAACACTGAAAAATGCATGCCATTCCAAGGCTGCAGCGATTGTGCTGAAGAATGAACAATCTTTAGTGAAATTACACCTCATGCCGATTTTGTGCATTACGCTTGATTGTTATAAAATGAAAGAGCGACAGTCTAATAATTTCAGCACTTTCCTCTCCTCTAAAAAAATATTTTATTGATTCTTTTTTTATTTGGGCTTACACTTTACAGAATAAATGCAGGGGCAGAGGAAATGAAGGCATAAGAATGATGAATTCTCTTAGCTGAGATGCAGAAAACACGAAGAAGCTGCTCACCGGTGAATTAGAGACATTTAATCATTTCTCACAAGCTTTTAAAAGAATAACTTCAAAAATTAGGTGGAAATGAAATGACAGATAGACTTCTGAGATAGGCGTGAATTGAATGATGAACAATTATGCAGAAAACACTGTGCTGAAGAAGCGAAGGGGTATCAAAAGGAAGTGTTTGATTCCCTACAAAGCTATTCAAATGCCCAAAGCCCCTGCTTGAAATAATGGAGACAATTATCGCTAGATTTGAGGAACATTTAGAAACTTAAGAATAAAGGAAGCAGGAAAGATCTTTTGAGAATTAGAAGCAATTTGGTTAAAGGTTCAAGCACACTTTTTGCCTCGCAGTCGCAGGCAGAACCCGATTCTGCGATTCTGCTCTGATTTAATAAAGCTCAAATCTGTGAACAAAAATTAAATAGCTGTTATCAAGGAGGACAGAGAGGAAGTTTTTAACGGATTATAGGTTTTGTTGGAGTAATTTCAAACTCCTCGATGAACCTTGAAAATGGGGATTCAAGAGTGGGGAAGTAGTGAAGATTTCGGATATTTTCTATATTTACTCGAATATAATGCTCACTTATTTTAGCTAAATTACCTCCCCAAAATTAGGGTGTGCATTAGATCCCTATAATAATGCTATTCTTAGTGCTGAGCCAAAGCAAAAACCGTCTCGAGTCGCTTTCTACAAGCGCGCTGATGACTAAGAAGGCCAATCCGATAGGCAAGTTCGGTTGCAGAAAGCACAGCAGAAAGTCTCCTTGGATGATGTTGTTTCCAAGTTGCGGTTCTTTCTGCGTTGTCGTTTCTCTATGAGACTCTTTCGGTGTGTCTTCTCGAAAGAGACCGCAGCATTATGGATAGTGCGTCTCCATGCCTCCCGATGTGAGGCCAGGATGGACCATTTTTGGTGATCAATCTGGCCAAGCCTGAGATGTTGTTTCCGTGAGTCCTCATATCTCTTTTTGGGGGCACCTCTCTTGTGCTGACCCGTGGCGAGTTAACCGTCGTAGTTGTTGGCGATAGGTGACCCATGTTTCAGACAACTTCATTAGGGTACGCAAGACTCTCCCCCACGACAAGGGGGCGCCAGTGGAGAGGTCATACTATTGAGGCAGGGCAGTAAAAGTGGATTCATTCTACAACACAGATGCACACCAAGTTTTTCTTTTAATAATAATAACAGCAGCAGCAACTTTATTCTTATATCCTGCCTCCATCTCCCCAAAGGGACTTGGGCGGCTTATGTGGGAACCAAGCACAATATAAACAAGATTGTAAAGTAACTTCTCTCCTCTTCCAGTACCTGGCTACAACTATTCTGCATATGCATATGATATGTCTGTAATATCTGTAATATAGACATACTTAATAGTATCCCATATTTAAGAGCCAGGAGATAGTGCGAGTAGTGAAGCGGCACTGGCCGCTGGTCTCGGAGATTGTCATTTTATGGGGCCACCCTGACGAAGAGAGACTCGAAACGGGTCGGGAACCGGAAAAGGATATACCCGTTGATGGGCAGCCCATCGATTTCTTCTATACAGAGTTACAAGTTTGAGATCACAGTGTATGCCCCTACAATACCTGTACATCTTCGGAGAGATACCTGGTATTATTTGATTTGACCTACAGGTCCTGGTTTTTGGGTCTTTGTTGGGCCATCGGGCCTTGGATTACAAATATTCTCCATTTTATTTGATTTGACAATCGGGTCGTGGATTTGCATGAGCGTGGAAGGGCCATCGGGCCAAGGATTACAAATTATATATACACAGAAGAATACAGCTCCAGAGACTCACTATTTGCTTTATAGCGGATATCATACAGGTGTATTGACTCTTAGGTGTGCCGTGAGTAGCGGGACTGCCATTGTCTTATTATAAGCCTATATTACTTTGTACAGATGTGTCTCTATTGTAAAACTTATATGTGAATACTATAAGAAAAAAATATATACTTATGTCTAAACTCATTGGAGAGTACTATAAATTACGATTATTTGCAATCCCTACTTTTGTGTTGTGCTACTGATAGTAGGTAGCAACTAGATTGTGCTGTTGTATTTGTTTTCTTAGTTTGGGGACCCCTGTTGTTTACTATTTAAGCCCACAATGTACCACCAGCCAGGAGAAAGCAACCCGTTAACTCAGAAGGCTGATAAGGGTATCCCGTTATGAACACATTATAGTCCTTTACTCTGTCCCAAGGCCTTCTTAGATTTATTTGGTGGGATCTTATTGTGAGCCATTCCCAGACTCTGGACAACTCTCAAAGAGGAGGCCGGGGTGACGTTGTTCCTACTCTGTCAGCAGGTTAAACATTTCTGAGCCAACAGTAGGGTTTATTATTATTTAGTGTCAAAAGCATTGCATAAAATAGTTTATCTAAAATTGATAAAATAAAGGGAGCACAAGCTGCTAGATAGTTTTAAACCAAAAATGGGCAGCAGCGACTGCATTGTCTGTAGCTTTAAACAATTCTTCCTCCTTGCATGAGGCAGGGCATTGTGGGCAAGCATTTCGATCCCAAGTTGTTCATTCTGCTCCACAGTCGCACAAAGTGGAGGGCTCTTCTACTTAGTGCCATTTAGCCAGGTTGTGTTTTGATCTGCCCACTCCACTTCTGAGTCTCTTCATGGACTTCCAAGTTGCCCATTCTTGGTTTGCCCTTAGAGGAAGACCCTTGTGGAATTGCCTGATTTTGCAAACAGTAGGTTTTCATGCTATTTTAAATGTTTATATTTGTCCTCTTAATGAATGCTAAAGTTTTTGCTAAATAAATAAATAAAGTTCTTTTATTTAAACTTTCATTACATCTTTTGCAGAGTTTCAATCTGTATTGTTGTTAAATATGTAGTTAGCCTGCCTGAATTTCATCACTGAAAGAAAGAAAGGCAGGCTATAAATGAATAAAACCATCATTTGAGTGACTCTTGGGGCGCCTCTCTTGTGCTGACCCGTGGCCAGGAACCTCAGTTCTCATTATTGGGGATTAGTGTCCCCCGAGAAACTCATCAGCAGGGCTTATACTGTTACTCTATACCATAATTTGCATCTTGAAGTATACTGCTCAAGATGCTGTCATTTTCTAGAGTCATTTTCTAGAGTTGGCATTGTGTGTGTGTTGAACACATACAATGCAACTCTAGAGAATGGCGCCATTTTGGACAGTGATCTTCAAAATGCAAATTGCATGGTGAGGTACAGAGGGCAACTATTGTAAATGGCCAACTCCTCCACAGTTCTTGCCAAAAACATGGCATGACCAATAGTTACACAATTTACTAGAATCTAATGTTGACCTATTTGGGCTAAATGACTTTGCCAAAATTAAGGCACACATTAGATTCATGTTGTATGGTCATCTTCGCATTGAGTCAAAGCAAAAAGGGAAGCTGCTCCAGGAACGGCACCTGGAGCTCCTCTTTGGGAGATGCTGTGTCTAAATTGATGGTCACGGCTCAATGCTATGGGATCCTAGGATTTGTAGTTTGACAAGGAATCAGCCCTAACACTTTTGTTTTTCAAGAAGGAATCCTAAGCAGGCACTAACTGTAATGCGCACCTTTTTGGACAAAAACAAAGAAGGCAGCAAGTACTTTTTTGGTTTCAGGGTTTTGAAAATTGAGGTGCGCATTAGATGAGATGGCACATGCGTCAATATGGGTATTTCAAAAACATACTCAAGTAGCTGGGAGGACAAATACTCACAAGAACTTGGATTCCTTCTTTTTCAACGGGCGCTTTGTCATAGGTGGCATCACAGACTCGCACCAAGGTGGTTACTCCATACTTCTTCAGCTCCTTTGAAAAGGGAGATAGAAAACATGTCAAATTGACTTCTCTAAGCAAGACTGAAACAAACACAAAGAAAAAGATTATTTTGCTTTGGAGGCTTGATCGATCCCTGATGACAGACAGCAGTTTAAGTCGCCTCCCAAAGGATAGCAGCTTTTTTTGTAGTGGAAGCAAATGGGCAAACGACTGCCCAGCGCCAATGTCAACTGTCCAAGAACATCAGGATGAAAAGGATGAATGGGCAGATAATGAAAAGAGGACCTGTCAAAAAAAAGAGGCACAAGGAAGCTGTCAGTTCTTTAAGCCACAGGAGGAAAGCCTGCATTCACTGTGAAGTAATTGAGGGGGCATATTAGATGCCAAACATTGATAGCTGTCCTTAAAAGTGTAACCCACAGCATCGAAGTACCCCATAACAGAGGAAAAGTGACATGGAAAAGCAGTTGAGAGAGGTATTAACACATACAGCAGTCTTGCTTATCTAGCATAAACAGGCCGGTAGAATGTTGAATAAGGAAAAATGTTGGATAATAAGGAGGTGTGAAGGAAAAGCTTATTAAACATCAAATTACGCTATGATTATACAAATGAAGCATCAAAACATCATGTTTTACAACAAATCAACAGAAAAAGCAGTTCAATACACGGTAATGTTATGTAGTGATTGCTGTAGTAATGAATTTAGCACCAAAACATCACAATGTATTGAAACAGCTGTGGATCCGGGCAAGAGAGAGAATGAGTTGGATAATACAGAACGTTGGATGAGAGAAAGTTGGATAAGCGAGACTCTATTGTACTACTTGTTGGGAGCACAGAATAGGACCTTTGGACATAGTTCCCAGGTTACAAACCAACATAACTCCATATTAAAAACATAGAAAAAGCACCAATTGCACATAAAAAAGGAACCACACTCGTTCTAGAGCATTTTCATTCAAGTGTAAGAAATGGTCCTTTGACTTTTCTTCTGTTTATATTCTGTCAGCCTTTCACTCACATTTCACCTGGCATCTTTATGTCCAGTTATGGGTAGCATGATTCAAGGCTATGGACAGGACACAAAAAAGGGGACCAAAATGGTCAAAGATCCGGAATCCCTCTGAGGACCAGTTTAGGGAACTGGGCACATTTAACATGGAGAAAAGCAGGCTGAGAGGTGGGGACACGAGAGCTGCATTTGAACATGGAAAAGGGTTTCACCTTGAGAGGCCAAGCTTATTTGCTGCTGTTCGAAGACTAGAACACAATGGAGCAACTGATTCAAACTACAGAAGATGCTACCTAAACATGAAGAACTTCCTGAAGGTCAGAGCTGTTTTAACAGCTGAGCATGTTTGATAACATCTCATTCTCTAGAGCAGGGGTGCCCACACTTTTTCAGCATGCGAGCTACTTATAATAAAACCAGGTCAGAAAGATCTACCAAGAGAGAAGCAGGGTGGAGCAGGGGGCGGGGGCGGGGCTTGGCACGGCATGGCTTTGCCCCCTCCCCCTCTGGATTTAGTGCTACCGCAGCTTCTCCAGGCTAGAGGAGGGTAATGCCAAGCCAGTGGTGGCATAGCTAGCCACTACTGGCTTGGCACTACCCTCCTCGAGCCTGGAGAAGCTGTGGTAGCGCTGAAGCCGGGGGAGGGGTGGGGCTTGGTGCGGCATGGCTCCGCCCCCTCTGAGAAGTGCCCCATCCGGCTGAGATCAACCTCCTTCGGTCCCGCGATCAACCAGTCGATCGCGATCGACTTCCTGGGCAGCCCTGCTCTGGAGATTTTTAAGCAGTGCCTGGATGACCATTTGTCAGGAGGGTTTTGATTGGGTGCTCTTGTATGGCAGAAGCGTGGCCTTTTGGGGTCTCCTCCAAATCCACGGTTCTATGATTCTGCAGCCATGAAGACTTGACATTTTCAGTGGGCAGGGACCTTATGTACAGCTTGACAAAAAGCCAAGATTGAAATATGGGACAATTAGATACCAATATGCCAACCTGATCTCTGTCTGTACAAATTGTTACATTGCCAACTGTTTGGCCAATGATTAAAGGCCATATAGGTCTCACTTTGTGGGTAAAAATCAGAACTACCCCAAGGCCCATCATTCCAACATCTGAATAAGGGACTTACAATACAGATGCTTTGCTTTAAATGTTTTATATAAACACTAGCTGTACCCGGCACGCGTTGCTGTGCCCTATTTAGGAGATGTGAGATGTAAGGGTTGGAAATGATGTTACTTACGGTCTTGGTGGGGTCATGTAGGCTTGAATTGCGCACTTTCTATGTGTGCTCCAAATGATGTCATCTGGAAGCATAAATTGTATTGTCTTATATAGCGGAGGAAGTGTTTTGATTCTGGAGTGTGTCCACTCAGCAAAGTCTGTAGTGGTTGTGGAGGAGTGGCAAGTGGTGGTAGAGAGACTTTACCGGCTAGGCAGCACATTCCTGTTGTTTCTGCTGGGTATTTCAGGGCTTTGCAGTGTGTGCAGATGTGCGTTAGGGTGCCAATGTCGGCCTCTGGTACCATGCTGTAGTCTTCTGCAGTGTTGTATCTGAAGGCTAGGCAGTGGAATTGGTTGTGGTGTTTTTGAAGTTTGTTTTCTGTGTTGCGACGTCGTGTTTCTGCGCTCCTTGCGCGCTGCTGTTGTGTTGCATTTCTGCGTCTTTGTTGTTCCTGGCTGCGCGCTTCTTCTTGTTGTGCAGTTCTTTGCATTTTGTTCTCAGCTGTGCGTCGTGCAGTGACCTGTTGTCTGTGTCTCTGCTGCGCAGTGTGTTTCTGTTCTGGCGTTTGTTCTGCCCTTTTTTGTTTGATGTATGTAGCACTGTGTGTGTGTCGTCCGATGCTGTTATTTTTATAAGGCATGGCTTGTCTTTTGGGTCAGTTTATGTCTGTGTGGAAGGAATGGTTTTAGTTTGTGGTGTTTGTAGGTGTTGTGTGTACGGGGTCCCGTAAGGTTGGTGGGATGGGTTGTGATTGGAAGTTGTGTTGTGTTGTGTGGGTAGGAATTTGCTGGAGAATTGCTCCCTCAGAGTTTGGTTTTGGCAGTTTAACCCTCAAACACCAACTGAAATCTCTCAGCATTCTATCCTAGCCTTGGATGGCTCTTGCCAGCGTTGCTATGGTTACAGCAGTTATGCAAATCCGCCCTTATTGGCAGCCAATCATGTTGTTCAGAATGTAGAGGGTGGGTAAGTCTTTGGCTGGCCCGGAGGATGCTGGTAAATGTAGTTTTATTTTTACTCGTTGTTTTGGGGGCCTTTTAGGTTTTGGGGGGGAAAGTTTCTTTGCTTCAAACGTACCTTGCTTGAGGCCTATTTCTGTTGGCAAGTATTGTGTTTCTGCGTTGTATGGTTTCTTTGTTTGAGGTATACATCCCATGACGTGAACCCATTTATATAATAGATAAACAAAGATGAGAAAACAGTATATTTAGTATCACTCTTGCAACTTACAAAAATGGGGCGGAGGGAAAGGTGCCCCCACAATATCCCTCCTGGTGTATAAGGTCTGATGGCCTGCAACAGTTATTCAAACAAGCCCCAGGAAAAAAGTAACTGCCTTGGTGGCACTGAATTAACAGAAGCCTCAAAATTACACTGATTTTATCACCACAGAAATATTTTGTTTTTCAATATTAGTTCTGTCAACCTGACAAGGCTCACAAGATCTAACAGTGACATAAAAGAAATCAAAATTAAAAATGAATTTTTAACTGGAAGGAGAGGGAATGTAATATTGTTAAGTGGTAAGCCTCCGGAGCATGAATAAGAAATGCGGAGGAAATATGGAACGGCAAATAGAACACCAACCACCTCTCTAGTCTCCTTTCAATGGCAGCATGCGGTTGTCTGGTTGACCCAACCCTCAGACAGTTTACGTCTGAAGAAGAGAGAGCCTTGTCTCCTGGCGATGCTCTGAAGGGACAAATTACTATCCGGGTAAGTAAACACTCCAGTTTGGGTGAAAAACATGGAAAATAAGTAATCTTATTATTTCTACCAAGAAAATTGCATCACTATGGCTGATGTATCAAGCTCTTTGTTTACTTTTTAAACACAAGCTTTTTACCGATATTTATACCAAAGGCTGCCAACTCTATCAGATGAAGCAGCAAAGGAATGTTCTGACCATCAGCAAGGAAATCCCTCTGCAAAGAGTCATAAACACATGATTAAGCAGTAGTATTTGGTGTAGCAACTATAACATGAAGTATGAAAAGGAGCGGTGAGAAATTAGGTCACTTGTGCCAATGCAGGGTGGCATCCGCTTGTTTGAGACAAAGAGGATGGGGGAGATGACCTTCATGACATTGTCATCCATGCTGCAGGGCCTCACAGACATTGAGGTCACCGGGATCAATAATAGCCGGTTGGCAGTCAACCAACATGGGGGAGGAGGCAGCTCTGGGGATTTCTAAACAAAAAAAGCACTGGACAACGTTAACACACGGCAGGGAGAAGTAAGCAACCTGGGTCTTTGGGTGCATCTACATTTCTCATCCTAAATATGGAAGCTGAACTGCACAGAAAGCAAGGAACTGATGCAGTTTAACACCACTTTTAGCTGCCAAGGCTCAATCCTGTGAGTTGTAGTTTTACAAGACTGCTAGAAGTTGTTTGGTGCCTCACCAAACAACAACTCTCAGGAGAGAAGAGGGGGAAAAGAAAAGAAATTAAGAAAGGCAGGAAAGCAGTTTGGGAGAAAGAGAAAAAGGAAGGGAGGGAGGAAAGCAGAGAGGAAGAAATTAGTAGAGGAAGAGGGAAGGGGGAGAGGGAGGAATGAATAGAGGAATAGGGAAAGAAAAAAGGGAGGGAGGGAGGGAGGGAGGGAAAGGTTGCAGGAAGGGAGGAGAGGAAGTAAAAAAAGAGGAAGAGAAAAAGAAAGAGGGGGAAGGAGGAGGAATAAATAGAGGAAGAGAGAAAAGAAAAGACAGAAAGGGAAGGATACAGGAAGGAAGGAGAAGGAGGTGAGGAAAGTAGAGGAAGAGACAAAGAAAGAAAGCTAGTAAGACTTGTGCTTGTTTCTGCCACACTGAAAGAAAAGTTAGCAGCCCCCGGTGGTACAGCAGGTTAAACCGCTGAGCTGAACTTTCTGATCAAAAAGGTCAGCGGTTTGAATCTGGGAAGCAGGGTGAGCTCCCGCTGTTAGGCCCAGCTTCTGCCAACCTAGCTGTTCAAAAACATGCGTGAGTAGATCAATAGGTACTGTTTCGATGGGAAAGTAGCGGTGCTCCATGCAGTCATGCCGGCCACATGACCTTAGAGGCATCTATGAACAACGCCGGCTCTTCAGCTTAGAAATGGAGATGAGCACCAGCCCCCAGAGTCGGACATGACTAGACTTAATGTCAAGAGGGAAACCTTTACCTTTATGAAAGAAACATAGCAGTGCCTGCTCCAACCCCTAATCAACACTCCTAACAGACCAGGGCCTACTTCACCCTCTGTGTTTCCTGTACCTATTCCTTACCTCCGTGAACTTGGTGAGGGTGGCGTTGGTTGGATTGTGGGTGATCAGGAAGCGCATACTTTCGTAGGTGATCTCCACTGGAGCGGGACGGTTCATAGTGGCAAAGGGAGAGGGAATGTGTTGGGAGGGAGGGGAAATCAAATCTTGCAACGTTTCACAGCAGAAAACATTAAAAAAAAACAACCACTGAAGTGTCCAGGGATCAATCAGAGCTTTTCCTCGTTGGGTTTGTCCTTCAGGGTGATTCTTCACTTTCAGAAACGCCGGTTTTCCTTGGGCATCTGATGGGGTTTGACTTCAGCCTCGGTGGCAGCAGGTACTACTCCCCTTCAGGTTCCTACTACATGCAAACAAACGCAGGAGGCGGCCTTTTCTACATTTAGGCACTGGTGAGGCACAAAGAAAATGTAAGGGCAGGTCTTCTCTCTCCCCTTGGGTTCAGCCAGGCTTGGCTTCTCTAGTGTCACTAAGAGGAAGAGGTTTCCAATGTGCGGGAGATAACCCCATATATTTCAGGCGTGTGTCTCAGTGTTGGGAAGTCTTCTTCAAGGCAAAGTTCACTTATGGCACGAAAGACCCCAGCCCCCGGC
Organism: Anolis apletophallus; assembly: GCA_030556195.1. Taxonomy (NCBI): domain Eukaryota; kingdom Metazoa; phylum Chordata; class Lepidosauria; order Squamata; family Anolidae; genus Anolis; species Anolis apletophallus. The sequence continues at coordinate 33,889,994 of JARBWK010000011.1, read as the reverse complement.
TTACTTCCCGGCCAGGGAGCGGTGCTGGGCCCGGCAGAAGTCGGCCCGAACTCTCAGAATCGCCATAAATGTGGGGCGAAGACTCAAACGGAAAACCTGAGAAGAGAAGGAAAGAAAACACCCATGCTTAGAAAAAAATGCACCAAAGACACAACTACACTGACCATCGAATGCAGTCTCAAACAGGAATTGAAGGAGATGATCCCAGAGGACATCCTGCAACCATTTTGAGGCCCGGATGGGGATCACACAAACAACAGTGCACTGGTGTGCATTAAGGCATTTCTTTTGCATGCATTAAACTGTCAGTGTAGACAGAGCCCAAGAAAACCTGCAGACAAAAGCCAAAACACTCAAAAGTGTTACCATTTCAGAAGGCAAACTCGCAACCTGAGAATAAGACTACAATATCACACTAATTTTTATGAAGGTGAAAAGAAAAACATTAAAAGCAACAGTAATACAAAGAAATCAGGTTTTTATACTATATAACACTACATCTTACAAAACTAAATTCAAAACCAACACAATAACCTAAGACATACTGTATCTACACTAATAAAACATATTAGACACACAACAACAGAAACTATTTTGCAAACCTCACACTTTCTATTGATTGTTACGCCTTGTTATCATCTTCCCTATAAATAATACTTTATTTATATCACACTTCTGACAGACATTCCTCTATTTCAGTTATGGGCAAACTTTGGCCCTCCAGGTGTTTTGGACTTCAACTCCCACAATTCCTCTCAGCCTGTTGAAGTCCAAAACACCTGGAGGGCCAAAGTTTGCCAATGCCTGATTCATCGATCCAACAATTGAAAAGTTTGTCCCATCTTGCAGTCCAGCAACATTCCTGTGCTCTCAACTCCGTGGTTTTGATTATTCAAGGCTAGTTTTCTGATTGATGACCTACTTTGCAGAGCTTTGCGCCTGTGGCTAAGATATCTCTAGATTACGTTATCCGTTCTTGCTTCCCAAAAAGCCTATCGCAATTCTGTGAGAATCAGGCCTTTCTGCCACAAGCCTTACACTAGAATCCACATGCAAAGGTAACTGATAAAAACCTGCTTGCTGCTCCTAAGCTGCTCCGGGACAACTTGGTTTCGACAGAGATGAAGCCAAGAGGGCTTCAGAAAGCTCTCCCTCCTCCTCCGCCGCCTGGGCCACATGCACATAAGGCATGCCAGGAGGAAGCCGAAAGCCAAGGGCCGCCCGGCTCACTGCTTTCACAAGGCAGAGAGTGTTCCATGACGCACAACACAAGACAAATACCAGGAAACGCTAACCTGCCTCGCTCCCGTGTTGATCTTGGCCGAGGTGATGACGTACGCCATTTAAGACAATGTATTAAGAAAGGGATTGCTCTCCAGTAACCTGGCGACGAGGGACAGATGAACCCTTGGCGCAATCGCAAAGCAATCCCTTCCACAAGCAACAGGCTGGAAGGAGGCGCTCTCTCCTGGAACAATGCTCCTGCCACAATTTCACAGATCTAGGAACCTCCAAATGCTGAATTTTCAACTGAAAGCAGTCAAATCTCATGTTCATCCATTGTGGGGACAGAACGGCATACAGCTTTCTATCCCTCTAACCTTTGAAAGGCATTGTTGGATTATAAAACTAGAACACTATGTAACACAATTTTTGACCCTCAGTTATACATGTGATTTCCTATATTGGAAATTTCATAACCTATTGGAAATAAGTGCACCATAACCTTATTGAAAAGGTAAAAATGTCACATGGCTTTAGCAAATGTGACTCTACATGAACATAGAGACCACCTTTTGAAAACCACTAGTTAAGAAAAGCATGACCCTGCTAGAAGTCAACTCTTGGAACAAGTGATATTCATAAGCATTCATGTAATGGCACACAGGTAACTCGGCTGTTAAACTGAAGAACCAGGTCTTTAAACTTCCCAGGATAAAGACATGTCACTAGAAAAATATATTTGGTTAGCAGAGGATGGTTACATCTTTGAAGCTGAAGTTGCCCATCTACTCTCCCTTTAAAACCTCTTGTTTAAAATATGCACTCAAGAGACAATAATGCAGTCTTATTTAAAAATAACATCTCAGGTTTACTAACAAACTTATTGTATATATTCAGCAAATTAGTCCATAGTCCAATATCTTTAAGCATATATAGTCCAATCTGTTTCACTGTACTCACTGAAGTCTGAAAGGAGACAAACTGCATCCACCTCTATTGAGGTCTAAAAGCATACTGTATAACAAAAAGTATGGAGTCCTGTGTCTGAAGCTCCAGTCAAACTGGCAAACCAAAATGTACTTGCACTATGGTTAACAATTATATACATTTACAAACATTTAGTGTAGGTTTGTAAGGCTGCTATTCCCAACATAATAAAAACATGGAAAAGGTTTATTAAACTGCAAACACTTTGTTTTTGTGGGAAGGATATGCTACAGCACATTTTGCTCCAGTTTTTCAACGAATATTTCATCGAGTCTCAACCAATTTAACATAATTTGCGGCTGCCACAAAAACAAAGTTTCTGCAGTATAACAACTACTTTCAAAGTCTGTTCCTGGTTTGAAAGTGTTATTTCCTGTTTAATTGTGCAATACCTTTTTAAAAGTAGTTCTACTCCAGAAACGTTTTTGTGACTGCCACAAATGATGTCAAATTGACACTCTATGAAATATTCACTGAAAAACTATAACAAAATGTGCTACAGGATATCCCTCCCACACAAACAAATCGTGTTAGTGTTATTCAGATACCCTCAAACTTTAGACAGGCGTGGTTTTGGATTGTAAAGCCACGGCGCTTGAGGAGCAAATGTGTAGTGACTGCAGTAAGGGGCAGGCAGAGAAGCAAAACAGGCAGGGGACCCATTTCAGGAGATCTGCTTACAAAATTGCCACTTATCTCTCTCCCGACATGTCAGCACTGTGCAGCGCAGCAGAATCCTCCAAAGACCACCGCCAACTTTATGTTGCCTGGAATTAAAATACACAGGACACAAAGCGGCCCCTTATCAATTAGCACTATGAGGCAAACATGCCAGGCGGAAAGGACTGGCATCGCTCTTCCATTTCCATCTCTTTAAATTACAGGAACTTGCCTTGGTTTCATGGGCTGGACGCAAGGCTGGGGGTGATGTGGATAAAAATGAAAACAAAGTAACACAGCAACTGGTGCTTTCCGTAAGAATGGAGCTGAGACAACAGGAAATGAGAGGAATCTCTCCCTCAGAAGGGAAACCCACTTCTGGAAGAGTTATAATCATGGGGGAAAGGGGTCTCCACTGAAGCTTTATCACCAATCTTTGTTCCACGAGCCAAATTATCCAAAATCCTATTATTACAGGGACAGAAAGTGAGGTGAAATCTTCTGAACAGGGGCACAGACAGCAAAACGCACGCCGAAGGGGTGTTTACCCTTTCCTATGCTATCTAAAGCTTGCTTGTTTGTGTGTGTGTGTGTGTGGCTGGAGAGAACCTTAAAATGTACCTGTTCTGACTTACATACAAATTCAACTTATAAACAACCATACAGAAACTTTTATTTGTAACTTGCGGACTGACTCAGAGTCATCCAGTCCAACCCCCTTCTGCCAGGTAGGAAGACACAATGCAAGCACTCCCAACAGATGATCATCCGGCCTCTGCTTAAAAATGTCCAGAGAAAGCGACTCCACCACAGGCAAATATCCCTGCCGTTAGTCTCTGTCATTTCTGCAGGACAAGGTTCCCTACAGAAAGCAACCAGACTAAACATAGGCAGTGTCTTTGCTTATCAGCTTTCCCACCTGTGCTCCTTCATCAAGGCCAGTAAAGTTTACATCCATGGTACTCTCAATAAATGGCAAGAATGCCACCTGCAAGGACCATTCTAACTACAGCAATAACAATCAAGAACGCTTCAATTAAATCACAAGCTATATGTTTTACTTTTATACAAGACTTGCCAGGCAGGCATGGTTATATTTAATCGATTTATATCCTATTTTTCACATCTTCCAGTAAAGTCAAAGAACCTTGTCTCACCTCAGTGACTAACTATTTAATTGTGCCTTTAGATTTAAGAAAGGATAGGCCACTTTATCAGATGAACACGTTGTCAGCAGTGACATCAGAGGAAACTATTCTCTATTTACAATCCCACCCCAAGTATGTGTATATACATACACACACACACACACACACACACACACACACACTATAAATACCATCAGAAGCGAGAAGTCACTGGGTAGCACTTCATTCACAGGAGTCACGGGGCAGCACTTCAAGGTTATGTCACTGCAACTGTGCTTGTGTTTTAAGATGTGGAAAGTCCCTGCTCTTTTTGTTATAAGTCAGAAATATTTTTAAACTGAGAATGTGTTGTATTTTGACATTAAAGTAATAGTTTTGTCAAATCTTGGTTTCTCTGGTTTCTTTAACATATTGTCCACAGGGCTAGGATGCTAGCACAAAGATACAGACAGATTTAGTTAGGTAAAATATACTCTGTATTTTATTATGACCATTTACTGCAATGGGGTGCTGTTAGTATTTTCGAAGAGTCAGCACTCTGCATCCACCAGTTCACTTTCCGTGGATTCAACCATCCACAAATTGAAATATATATATATTACATTATAATATATTCTGTATATATAATATATATGCAAAACAACAAATCACAATTTTGCCATTTTATACGAAAGGCTCTACTTTACTAAGCCATTGTGTATAACGGAACTGCATGTGGGGTCCAAGAACAGAACTCCTATGAATTTCTATCACCAGTCCTCTGAAACGCTACACAAAAGCAGTTTACAGATGCTTTAAAGCAGGCATGGGCAAACTTTGCCCTTCCAGATGTTTTGGACTTCAACTCCCACAATTCCTAACAGCCAGTAGGCTGTTAGGAATTGTGGGAGTTGAAGTCCAAAGCACCTGGAGGGCTGGAGTTTGCCCATACCCTGCTTTAAACCCTGATGGCTGCAGCAGCAAAGGCAAAAATTAATTGGAGTTCACACCTTAATTTTTTAGTCTGAAGGTAAGGCAAACAAATATTCAATCTGTTCAGCTTGAGGATGTGGACAAGATTCTTGGAGAGGCGAGAGCGACCACATGCATCCTAGACCCCTGCCCACCCTGGCTGGTAAAGGAAGCCAGAGGGGGTTTGGCAGAGTGGGTTATGGGGGTGGTTAATGCCTCCCTTCGGGAAGGCAACATTCCAACCAGCTTAAAACAAGCTGTGATAAAACCGCTGTTGAAAAAACCATCTCTGGACCCCACTCAATTAGTGAACTATCAGCCAGTATCCAATCTCCCCTATTTGGGCAAAGTCCTGGAACGTGTGGTTGCCTCGCAACTCCAGGAATTCTTGGTAGACACCGATTATCTAGATCCAGCGCAGTCTGGCTTTAGGCCGGGACATGGTACTGAGACAGCATTGGTCACCTTGATCTACGCCGGGGGCTTGATGGGGAGTGTGTCCCTCTTAGTTCTACTGGACCTCTCAGCGGCCTTCGATACTGTCGACCACAGTATCCTTTTGAGACACCTCACAGGAATGGACCTTGGAGGTACTGCTTTGCATTGGCTCCAGTCCTTGCTCAAGGGTCGTTCCCAGAAGGTGTTGCTAGGGGACTCTTGTTCGACCCCCACAGCCATTGTACTGTGGGGTCCTGCAGGGTTCAATACTGTCCCCTATGTTATTGAACATATACATGAAGCCGTTGGGTTGGGAGAGATCATCCGGAGTTTCGGGGTGCGGTGTCATCTGTACGCAGATGATGTCCAACTCTGTCACTCCTTCCCACCTGCTACTAAGGAGGCTGTTCAAGTCCTGAACCGGTGCTTGGCTGCTGTAACGGAGTGGATGAGGGCAAACAAATTGCAACTTAATCCAGACAAGACAGAGGTACTCCTGGTGAGTCATAAGGCCGAACAGGGTATAGGGTTACAGCCTGTGCTTGACGGGGTTACACTCCCACTGAAGGCGCAGGTTCGCAGCTTGAGAGTGGACTCATTGCTGAGCCTGGAACCCCAGGTCTCGGCGGTGGCTGGGAGAGCTTTTTCACAGTTAAAGCTTGTGCACCAGCTGCACCCGTACCTTAGGAAGTCTGACTTGGCCACGGTGGTCCATGCTCTGGTTACATCTCGAATAGACTACTGTAACGCTCTCTACGTGGGCTTGCCTCTGAAGACTGTCCGGAAACTGCAATTAGTCCAATGCTTGGCAGCCAGATTACTAACAGGAGCAGGATACAGGGAGCATACAACTCTCTTGTTGCGCCAGTTCCACTGGCTGCCAATTAGCTTCCGGGCACAATTCAAATTGCTGGTTTTAACCTACAAAACCCTATACGGTTCCGGTCCTGTTTACCTGTCCGAATGGATTTTCCCCTATGAACCATCAAGGACATTAAGATACTCCGGAGAGACCCTGCTCTCGGTCCCACCTTCTTCGCAAGCACGGCTGGTGGGGACGAGGCCTTTTCTGTGGTGGCCCCTCGGCTGTGGAACTCTCTCCCAAGTGATGTTAGATCTGCCCCCTCCGTGCTGTCCTTCAGGAGGCGGGTGAAGACTTGGATGTGGAACGAAGCTTCCCCAGAATAGGCTGTGATTGATTATAGTATGAATTGAGTGACCACATTTTCAGATTGAGTTGAATTTGTTTTAAATGGCAATGTATTTGTACAGTATGTATGTAATTTGGTGTTTAAGTTTTTAATAATGTTGTTGTAACAGGTTTTAATTTGTAAAGCATTGAATTTTTGCTGTAAGCCGGTTTGAGTCCCTCTATAGAGGTGAGAAGGTCGGGGTACAAAAATTTTAAACAAATAAATATTCAAAGAGGTGAAAGCGCGTCTTACAAAGACTACAGTCACAGGACACAGACAATGGCCTCACAGTGGATTTGACCACACTTTCTGAAATTTGACCAGTACGAAAAGGATACAAACAACAGAGCTCTTTGTACAACAAAGCAGAGGCTTTTAATCCAAAAGTATCAGGTGAAATCACTAACCTGGATGACATTACCACTGAAGGGAAGGCATTGAATAAGCTTGTAGTCTGAGAGCTAGATTCAAGCTGAAGTTACTGAAACCGAGGCTTTGAGGGAGTCTCCAGTCACTAGGGACATAATAGGAAAAAACCACACACCAGTGTCTATGTAAGGCCACTGCAAATCGTGTTTGTGCTTCCAATGATTTTTTAAATCTTGACTCAAGCATTGAGGTGAAACTAGCAAACATCCTCTGCCCTTTGGATGTCAAATTCAGAAAGGAGACAGACAATGAAGTCCTTCTCAGACACTGCAAAGTACCTTTTGGTTTTGTGTTCAGAACAACAGCCAAATTGAATAGGAAACAAGCACATCTCTTCCTACAACTTCATTTGAGCAGGAAAAAGCAATGATGGTATTTTTTAAATTGTTCCTGTTATTGTTATTATCCTGGGCTTCTGGTATCCACTGGAGTTGGGTTCCTGGAGCTCAATAGACAACAAAATCAGTGGATGCTCAAGCCCCATTATATACAATGGGGGACTAAAATTTATTTATTAATTTATTTATTAAGTTCAACTTAATATACCGCTCTCTCTGGCGCCCAGAGCGGTTTACAAAATTAGTGCAAGTAAACAAATTTAAAAACACATTAAAATACAATAAAACAACATAGAACAGTTAAAACACCCGAATTAAACCATATTACCAGCCAGTAACAGTCGTTAGTGATGGCATGCTAGCAGCGGCCCGCAGGTACAGATAGCGCGGATAGTGGCAGTTGGCTATAGGCCGAATGCCTGCCTAAATAGCCATGTTTTTACTGCTCTGCGGAACGGCAAGAGAGCCCGGATAGTCCGGATCTCTTCGGGGAGGCCGTTCCACAGAGCTGGCGGCTGCGGTAAATGCCCTCCGGCGTGTACTGGCCAATCTGCAAGCCCTGATACTAGGCACGTCCAGAAGGTTGAGTCCCTCTGAGCGCAGTGATCTCCTGGGCACATAAGGGGTAAGCCGCTCCTTCAGGTACACTGGCCCCAAACCATATAAGGCCTTGAAAGTTAAAACTAACACCTTGAAGATTACCCGAATTCGACTGAAGCCAGTGCAGCTCGCGCAGGAGTGGGGTCACATGGTCGGATCTTAAAGCTCCCGAGAGCAGACGCGCGCTGCAGCGTTCTGCACCAGCTTAAGTTTCCGGATTGCCGACAAGGGTAGGCCAATGTAGAGCGATTACAGTAATCGAGCCTCGAGATGACCGTGGCTTGGATCACCGTGGCCAGGTCGCGGCGGGAGAGGTAAGGAGCCAGACGTTTTGCCTGACGTAGGTGAAGAAAGGCTGTCTTGCAGGCGCAGGCAATCTGCTCCTCCATAGACAGCTGGGCGCCCAGCCGACCCCCCAAGCTTTTACAGACGGTTGCGGATGAAGAGCCGCACCGTCAAACGTCGGCAGCTGGGTCTCTACACCCCCCCCCCCCCCGGGCGGCCCAGCCACAAGATCTCCGTCTTCGCCGGGTTCACCTTCAACTTACTGGCTCGCAGCCATCCAGTAACGGCTTCTAGTCAGAGTAGGAAATTATCGGGTACAGAGATCACCCTGGGTCCATCTCAGAATGAGCTGGGTGTCATCAGCGTACTGATGGCACTCCAGCCCAAAACTCCGCACCAGTTGGGCGAGTGGTCGCATATAGATGTTAAATAACAGCGGGAGAGGATAGCCCCTGAGGGACCCCACAACATAAGGGGGAAACCTCGAGGCCACCCCCCACTTCACTCGCAGCCGGCGGTTTTGGAGGAAGGAGGACAGCCAGATGAGGGCGGTCCCCATCACCCCCGCCACCTCCAGGCGGAGTGTCAAAAGTTGGTAATCGACAGTATCAAACGCTGCCGTGAGGTCCAATAACACGAGCAGCGCCCGATCCGCCTCGGTCCAAATGGCAGCGGAGTAGGTCTGTGATGGAGACCAGGACAGTCTCCGTCCCATGGCCTGAGCGGAAGCCGGACTGGAAGGGGTCTAGCCAGGTTGCATCATCCAAGAATGCCTGCAGCTGGTCCATTGCTGCCCTCTCAATTACCTTGCCCAGGTACGGAAGATTGGACACCGGGCGGTAATTGGAGGGAGCCGCAGGATCTAACCCGGGCTTCTTCAGCAATGGACTGACCACCGCCTCTTTTAACTCCTCTGGAAAAACTCCTTGCTCATGGCATGCCTTATAATTAAAACAGAAAAATCAAGGTTTGCTTTCTTTTAAAATATGTTCAGTATTTGAATAGTTGAATCTATGGATATGGAGGACCAACGAAATGTATACTATGTAAATATTATATAAATAATGTATATAAATATAAATAAAATAATCGTTATTATAGTTCTATTCCACCTTTTTCAAAGCACCTTGCAACAAATTAAAACACACACACACTCCACTATAGTTTTTATCATTATTATGCTATGGGTCTGGGACAGGATATTTAAAAAGTAAAGCTACAAAATGTCCTACATAGAGGGGCATCATTGCAGCCGCTTATTACAGACCATTTATAGGCCATTCATTGCGTCCATGAAACAAAGCTCTCCAAGGCAAGGCAACACTTTAAAGCAGTTGCCCAGAGGCCAGACCACACATGCAGTCAGTCCATCACTTAAAACCAGGATCAGTCTTAATCCAAGGACCTAAAACCCAACTGCCTGAGAAATAACCAAGTTCACCTGCAAGCTCTCACATGCAAGAAGAGTCAAACTCCATAGTACACACATTAGCATCTGATAAGAGCTGCATTTTCATTATTTTCACAGCAAGGTAATTATAGGCAGTCCCCAAGTTATGAACAAGATAGTTTGAATCCAAATCCCCCCCCCCCTCTCACACACACACAGGGACAGAAAGTGAGGGTAACTCCAGCCAATTTGGCTTGTTGTGGAAACAAGGATTCGGGATAAAGCTTCTGTGGAGACCCCTTTCCCCCTTTATCATAAGTCTTCCAACAATAGATTTCCCTTCCATGGGATAGATTTCTCTCACTTCCCCGTTGTTTCACCTCTGTTCTTAACTGCAAGTCTTTCAAAGTCAGATGTTTGTAACTCTGGGACTGCCTGTATACTTTAAGAATCTCTACCAGTGAGAGGAAAATAAAGCCAAATGTGGAAGAATCAAAAACTCATTCTTGAGAAATACCATTGTTAGGGTAACGAACTAGTGCTTTTCAAAGTATTTTGTGACTAAAGGTGCCGTAATAAAGGTATTATCTCAAAATGGATTTTAGATTCCTGTAGGTAACTCAGCTCTTTTTAACTTTTGGGGGTAAAGGTATTTATTTCAGGGAAAGGACTAGGCAAACTACAATCACACTTGCCCTATACTACAGGAGGATACTACAAGAACAGCCTGGCCTGACCAAATAAGCTCTGTTGAGAAATCACTTCCCTCCTTTTCTATCCAAGCCAGAACAGATGGTTATTAAAGGCCTTTGGGTATTTTGTGAAATATCTGAAGGAAGAAACAGGTCTGGTAACATTCCCTTCAAGTCAGTGAATTGTCTTTGAGCTTCCCATCCGTTAGGTTGGCTTTAAAAAAAAAATCCTCTCTTTTTCCTATAATTCTGGACTAGAAAACCCCTTCTAAAGATCAATGGTTGCAAAAAGTAATGGACATTAAATATATGAATGAATTGACATTTTGGCTTAAACACAATAATGGAAAGGGATTGAAAAGAACAGACTGGAAAATATTAGAGAAATATTTGAAGCAAGAATTTTTACCCTCTCCTAATTGATAGTAAAATAGAGGTGGACAAAGGTTAGCAAATTTGGAGGAAGAACGGAAGGAGGATAAAAATATGAAAGAAATTTTTAATGTTTTAATATAACAGACTGCTAATTATACCGGAAACTAAGAAATGGAAAACGAATGGAAATCACATATTTTATTCTTTTTTGCTTTTTTTCTATTTTTAATTTTTTTTTTCCCTTTGTTTCTCTCCTTTTTTTTCACCTCACTTACTATGCCCGTGAGGATTGGATTTTGAGAAATTTGTTTTGTTATGGAAACAAGAACTGGAGATAAAGCTTGAACTGAGACCCATTTTCTCCATGATAATAACTCTTTCAGGAATGGAATTTCCCTTTAGAGGGGTGGATTTATGTCACTTCCTGTTGTCTCAGCCCTGTTCTTAACTAGGAGTCAGCTGTGAGTCGCATGCTTGTTACCTGGGGACTGCCTGTATTCATCCATACATATTCAGAGGACATCATTTCAAACAATTAGATTCTGAAGAAAACTGAAAGGTTCACTTACATAAAGGGAATGCTGCCAGACCTGTCTCCTTACTTCTGCCTTCCAAAAATACCTGTTTCAAGTAAGTGGAAATCTACTCCTCAATGAATCAATAATAACAGGCATTCTGAGGATTTCAGACAGACAGCGTGGCATAGTGGTTTTGAGATTTGGACTTTGGAGATGAGGGCTCAAATGTCTACTCAGCCATGGAAACTTACTAGGTGATCTTCGGCAGGCCATTCCTTCTGAGCCCGAGGGAAACAAAAACACACATCCTGCAAACAATCTTGCCAAGAAATCTCATGAGAGGTAACTAGTACCCCTCAAGGACGTGGTTAGCAAGTCAGTTTTAACAAGTATGAGACTTACAAAGCTATTCATCCAGAAATATGCGTCTGCAAGTATTTAAAGTCACTGAAGCTCCTTGTCACCCCACCAGCACTATAAGAACCCCAGTGACATCAACAATAATGCCCACCAAGGTTGAGATTCTGAAGCTTTGCCTTTCTGAAACCTGAAGAAAAGCTACAAGAACACTCATAAGCGATAAGCAAATAATGGGGTTAAGTTCTAGATTTATTACACACTTACTAAAACCAATGATAAGTTCCATCCACCACCTATAAAATGGAAGTATTAACCAACACTTCATACAAGAGCATATGCGTGTATGTGTGCCTACAGGTCACCCACAGACTTCTGGCAACCAAATTAATTTCACAGGGTTTTTAGGCAAGGAATACTCAGAGGTGTTTTAAATCAGTTTCCTCTCCTAAAATATAGACTATATAACTAGGGGTTTGTTGAAGGTCTCTTATCCAAGTACTAACCAAGTCTAACTCTGCTTGGCTTCCAAGATTAGACAGGATAGAATGGAATCAGAAGTGGGTTTTCCTGTAAAAGGATTAGGCTCTTCATATATGCATTATGGTGGCCAAATAAAGGCAGTGACTTTCAATTATTAACAAGACAACTTTGGTCTTAGGATGTGACACTCATGTCATGTGTCCTCTGAAACAAAGACAGCGAGAGCAATGAAGGAACAAAATGTACCTTAAAGCTTAAAAAATTCACACATATAAACTCAGAGATACCTTTCTTGACAATCCAAGACTTAGTCCTAAATTCTCAGTACATTTCACACTGACTGGCTCCTTGAATTTTTACATAAGACGAACCTATAATGAGAGTTTCATTGGCAGAATATATTCATTAGGAACTCGCCCTTGGCTTCCTGAGGCTGAGAGAGTGCAACTTTGCCCAAGGTCACCTAGTGGATTTCCATGACCAAGCAGGTATTCAACTCCTGGTCATCCAATATCCTAGTCTGGTATTTAAGCCACCACACCTCACAGCTAGCCATTTAAAAAGTATTAAAACAGCTCAACCCAGAGTCTTCTAGTTTCCCAAAAGGGAGGCACCCAAGAACAAGGGAATATTCAGCAAATCAGTGTGGACAGAGGGTTCAAGGAAGTTACCCCAAAAGTTTTGGACAAGCGAGTGCTGATATGATTGGGCAGGAAAGCACCAACAGATTTCAGAAAAGCAAGGGAGCGGCTGCATGAGCCCAAACCTTATTTGCTCGGGTTCTGGTCTCAATAAAACTATATTGCACAGTTCTGCCTGGTATATCAGGCTCAGCTAAAATAACTTGCCAACGGTCCAAGGTTTGTCCATGCATTTTGCAGCAGGAAGAGTGTTGAGCCAGGATCACTTCAGGGATATCACACTCTTTCCAAAACAGCCATCTCACCTGTAATGCCACCTACACCATTATCCTCTCATTGTCCAGATGAGTTTCTTACCGAGAAGGAAGCCTTACCCAACCCTTCCTGCCCTTAAACACTTATTGGAACCTGCATTTCAGCTTGTTGCCTGGGAGGCTCTGTGGCTGTGAGACAGACCGAAGCAGCTGCTGTTTCCAAGGACTGTGAAGACAAATACTTTAGGAAAGGTTAACCAGATCATCTTTCAAAATAACAGAGCAGGGCAGTGAGGTACAAAGCAGAACCTGCTAATTTGTCAGCCAGTCATCAAAGATTAACCTCCAGTGTGTGCAAGCAACACCTTGCCATTTAGCTTATCTGAACTCATTTTTCCTCTGAGCTGAATTCCACATTTCATTACATTGCATGTTTTCAGGATGCTGGAGAAAGAAAGGGGTGCAAAACTTTTCTCTGGAGTCTTCTCATTTCCTCAAGGCAAGAAGAATAGAACATGGGCCAACGCTCAGATGATTTGTGGTTTCTTGAAATTTAGCTGGTGGGATCATTGAGGAATGAGAGCATGGGTTTTGGAATGTTGTTAGAGATCATCTGATCATGTCACATCTCATCAAGTTATTGATGAAGAAACAACTCTGGCATCTACCAGAATTTCTAGCAATAGCAAGCTTTTCTTCATTCAGAGTTGTGCTTAGCCTCCATACCTCAATTCTAAGACAGGATATAATCCTGATCATATTGGCCCTCTTTCCTTTGTAACAATGCACCCCTGAGAAACTTGTGTACTGCCCAAAATTAAAGCTCTTTTGCCCTCCACTAACTTACCATGGGCCTTGTGATTAGAATTACCAAGTCAAGTGCTTAACTGATTGTGGAGTTTTTTACGTTCCTTCAAAGGCTTCCAAATTTAATCTGGTCAACTCAACTGGCAAAATTTTAGCTTTACTACACACTCTGCAGGCTCAAGAAGAGCACTTTGCAAACACTTTAAGGCACTGGAAAGGGGCAAAATGCAACACTTGTTCAGATGTGTTTGAAATCCTTAGACACCAAAATAGAATCTCAATATTAAATGCCAAATATCAATACCAAATGCCATGGATCCTTGAAATCCTGCCCCACAAGCTCAGAGCAACTACATACAAGATATAACTTGGAGTATATAAATACAAACATCCCATCAATTCATCCAAAATGAATAGCTATTTGATCTTAGACTAGTAACGGACTCTGAACTCCTTCCAGATGCCTATTTTAACTGAAGTGGAAGAAAGAGCACACCCGAAGAACTGCCTCCTATTGCTCTAAATTTGCTATGTCTCACAGCCCCTCACCATTCCTCCTCTCTTTTCCATCATTAGCAGATCCATATCCTTTTTTTAACATTCTGTGCAACTTCGCAATATTATTGATGTAGATCGACCAACTAAAAAGCAACTTTGCATCCAAGCATCCTGCAACAAAAAGTGAGTAGGCCACCGAAAAGAACAACCATAAAGACTGGACAGAAACAAGTTGCCTACAACACCCAAATTGTTAGGTTTCTGAGAACGCCAGCTGCTTTCCCCCAGCTTACTCAACAGTTGTTGATGTTATTACATATACAAAACAGGCCACCCTTTTGACAGGCAGTTCCAGTATCAACATTGTAGTGACTAGTTGCAAAATAGTTTGATTCCACTTTAAGTCCATTGACTAAACTCTTTGGCTGATCTTTGGGGGGGAGTTTGAACTGAATTAGAAACAAGTTGTAGATTCCTGGAAGGAAAAAGGACAGAACAGCTTCAGGAGGCACCCTTTTAAAGAGGCACTAACTATATCTCCATATTATCTGGGTTTATTTCTTAAACATATGGTCACTAAAAATGAGAAGTGATGAAACTACAAGAAGCACAAGGACTTTTGTACCAAATAGAAGAGAATGGAAAAAATGTTTGTGCACCAAGCAGCTGACAGAGGAAGCCAATGGCCATGTAGCAGTCTGCAAATAAAGGCAATGCACATGAATGTCAAAAGGAAGTGAATTTAAAATAACGAAAAGAGAAGTTGTGAGATTCTCATCTGAATATCTTCAATTATACGAATGTGTGCTTCCGGTACTGGCAATGCCCAATTGAGGGGGAGGCATATGGGTGGAAACAGGACAGTTTTTGTAAGTATAAAATCCATTCCCTGAATTGAGCCAGATGTCAGCCTGGAGCAACCTGATGACCCACCGCCCACAATCTTCCATGACCTGTGTCAACAAGTTCTGTTTGTCCAAATGAGTAATTATTTGTTGTCCCAGATGAGCGAGCAGAATGTATTTCCAGAAAGGAGGTCACTGGAAGGAACTGTGAGAAAAAAGTTCAGACTCAACGCAAGAGTTTGAAAGATTCTATAGAATATACAGACAAGGATTTATAAAAGATAGGTATGTGTGCTTACACAGTACACACATACAGGCAAAATGCTGAGCTAAATAAACTTTGTGCTGGATCCAGTCTAGCACAACACAGAAGCAACTTCAAGTACTCTTTCCCTATCAGACCACATTGAATTCACCACACGGAGTAACGTTTATTTAGTTCAGCATTTTGAGTATCAGAAGGAGCCAGGATGATAGCCGAACCACAATGAATAGACACTTGATTACTTCATCAGCATCTGGCAGTCAAAGATATAATACTTTCCTACAGTTCAGACTAGGTCCCATAGTTCAGACTAAATTATTATATTATCACCCTAATTTATTTCAGATTCAACATTGCAGTAGTTTCTTACTCCCATGGAAATAAGTGTAAGACAGCCCCCAGCAACTTTTTAAATGGTGTTGTGCTCAAAACTTTTCTACGCAGGTCTTTCTTTACTCCAAAAACAGTTTTTCATAGGTGAGTCATGAGATCAGGTCGGACATGCTTTTACAACAAAACTAAAGCTGAACCTTTACTTCAAACACATCAGATTGAATTTTACTAACCCGTTTATTCCAGGCTATTACACAGCATTAGTGAAGTGCATCCACATTAAAGGTATTTCTGAAAACACACCACAGCACCTAAAAGAGTCTCATCTCCTTGCCTACACAGAAAAATTAGGAAGCTTACCTGTACTTAAAAATGAAATCACAAGCAGGATTGTTGAAATGCTGTCTCCTTTCCCTCCTGAGGCCCCTCAGTATTTCACCAGCAAAGCATTCCACAGCAGGGCAAAGTACAACAGGGACAGCAGAGATATTACATGTAGTGCAGCTTGATATGAAACAAGTTCTTGTGCAGTTTATGAGCACTACACTGAAAACTACCCACTAAGTGTCAACAGCAAGTGATCCATTTAGCCATGTCTATATGCCTCAACTGAACGCTGTTTAAAACATGCCACAGGCTACCAAAATGCTGGGAGTCCAAGATTGCTCGACTTGCCTTACACACACAAAACCCCAGTTATTTGCAATACTATCTCACCTTTCTAACACAATGGAAAGAAGGAAACATCACCTTCACAGTTAGTACGAATGTTAAAATCAACGCAGCATTGTGAAATCTCTCAGACCTTAGGCTAGGCTGACAAATAAAGGAAGATTACTAGACACCACCAGCAGTGTGTTCTGAAAATCATAAACCCCAGGGCAGGGCCCTACTGGACTGCACAGTAACAAAGATCTGGTCAAAATAGCCTCACTCAGCCATGAGAAAAAATACATTAAGCAGAGCCAAACAAGACGATCTTACTCCTTGCACCACATAAATGAACTACAGTCTGACTGTTACGTAGAACCCACTTTAAACACTTCAATGTGAACAAGCCCTTGAACCTTCCACAAGAGAGCAAAACCTGTGTGTTTTAACTGGCATCTGCTTCCCCTTCTTCCAACCCCAGAGAAGCAAGCTGGCCCCATAGAGGACTGACCAAAGATAACATGTCTGTGCTTTGAGTCACTGAGGGAGGTGCTTCATCTTCCTTACTACTGCAATTCTGAGTCACAACCTGCACTATTCATTCAAGAACAAGAGAGTGGGGTTTTTTCTTCTTCTAATCACGCAAGAACCTGGGTGCCAAACTGTCTCTGGGTTGAGTCGCATACTGCACAGCTGATATTATTTGAATATAGAGTGTATATATTTAGTTCACACTTTCCTATACCCGTGGTTAGTTTTGGTGCTTTGAGCGAGGCTTTTTGCTGTTTTGTGTACTGAAAATGAGACGCAGACACCTGAGGTAAAGGGCTTTGTGGGAAACTGATCCAATTAAACAGAGGATCTACCAAGGGAAATCAAATCTCTGCTCTCAGGTCACAAACCTCTGTCCAGCACTGAATTCTCCCCATCACCACAAATAACTTCCTTGTAACTGCTTGGACCTTTACCACCTGGCCTGCTGTACTTCCACACCTGTACTTGCAACGCTAGGTGTTGGCCGTTCAACAAAATTACCTGAACTTACTCACCTGTGGCACACATACACCTGTGCCCTTCCCCTGAATTCCCAGCATCTTATGCCCCAGGGCTAACCTTCTGTTACACAATCTTGCTACACTGGCTCCCAATGCTCTTTGGTACTCCAGAACTGTTTTTCACTTGGAAAGGCTTCACCGCCTCCTATCCGGTTCTGCCATAAACCCCCTTCTACGTCCTACTCCAAATTAATACCTCCAGTTACAGGCATTTCCATTTACAGACAGTCCACAAGTTACAAACAAGATAGGTTCTGTAGATTTGTTCTTAAGTTTAATTTGTTTGTAAGTCAGAACAGGTACATTTTAAGTGTAACTCCAGCCATATGCTTTGGGGAGCACAAAAAAAGAGTAAACACCCCTATGGTATTTGTTTTGCTATCTGTGCCCTTGTTCAGAATATTACACCTCACATTTTGTCTCTATAATAACAGGATTGCTTAAAATTTGGCTTGTTGTGGAAACAAGGATTTGGGATAAAGCTTCAGTGGAGACTCCTTTTTTCACGAAAATAACTCTTCCAGGAGTAGATTTCCTTTCCAAGGGGCAGATTTCTCTCATTTCCCATTGTTTCAACCCCATTTGTAACAGAGTCATTAGTAAGTCAGATGTTTGTAACTCGGAGACTGCTTTTACATCTTTTCTACTCCTGGCTTTGTACTCATCTACATTCTTCCTTCATCTTCCAAGAGACCTGTAGGTTTTCCCATACAAAATCCTTCAGTATAATCCTACTTCCTCTGTACTTTCCTTGGTTGGATCTCTGCTAATGGCTTTCTGCAAGCAAGTGCAAGGAAATCTGAGGTGATTCACCCTCTGTAATCTTATGCTGTGTAAGTAACTCCCTACTGCTCCCAAGGCCTTGTAGTATTTCCCCATCCTTGAGTTTCTTGTTCCTTCTGGCATAGCTACCTATACTATTCCTTGATAAGCCTAGCAATCCTTTAGCAAATCGCTAATGTGGCATCTAATCCGAATCTTTTTCCTAATGCCACTGAACAAACAAATACAACATCACAACTCACCTCTACCAGAGTTGCCAAAGGGATTGTTTCACAAATTCTTGGGAGACAAAAAGAAAAACTTTCTCCACATAATACATAAATATTTCCATTATAAAGTATTTTCATTATCCATCATTCCCATTTGCTCTGGCAGTAATTTCCAAAGCAATGGCTGGGCTAAGTCTGTTGCCACAAAAGCAACCAAGAAATCTATGCCCCAACTTTTCATGAAATGCTGTTCATCAAATGTATGAAGTCTTATCTAGAACTTCTGACACACATAGACTACAGGTGGTGTGATAAACAATGAAGTTCATGAGAATTTTCATGCAGAATGAATGGAAAAGAACAGTGTTACTGACAAGTAGCCACTCACAAATGGTGCTGATGATAACACACATTTGGGAACTAGTAAGCCAACATAGGGACTGTGGTAAGAAACTGCTATACAGATCAGAGTGTGAGTAACAGCTAGAATGTATATTTTCAAAATGGGAGTCGCCATTTTTTTTCCTTTTTAGTAGCCAAAAGGGATTTCCAGGTAGTGTAAATCATCTCAGATCCTGATAGGGCCTAAGTTGAATGTACATAGCTTTCCCTACTTTCTGTCCCCAGGCAGTAACCAACTGTAGACACAAAGTTTGAAAACATCAGCTTTCACTTTCCTATCTAATCTGCCTAAATCTCTTCTCTGGTGGAACACTTGAATGCTTGAACAATACATTTTGACTTTTTCTATGTTTTTATCTCATTGATTTGTAACTTAGCGCCTTCCTTGTGAAGAAAAAGCTTTCCTCTCTACCCGATATCAAATTTCTGGTCATGTTTTCTTTGTTTTTGCAGTGGGGCTGTCATATCTGACCCTTGCAGAACATGCTACACATCGGAAAAAGGAGTGAGAAAGCATGTGTCTTCTATGACACTGTCTCTCACCTTGAAGAGGTCATTGTGGAGGAAAGAAACTTCAAATGGAGATTAAAACAAAGCAGAGTTGAGTTGACATCCTGGTCTGTTTCCAGAGATGCTAGCTGAGATACTACATGTGTTAATTGGCTCAACTGTCAGTCCTCCTTACATGCAATTCCCCACCACCTAACTTCCCACAATTAAACACACACACATATCCTGCAGGCTCACATACAGGCAGCCCCCAAGTTGCAAACATCTGACTTACAAACAACTCCTAGTTAAGAATGGGGCTGAGACAACCGGAAGTGAGAGAAATTTACCCCTCAGAAGGGAATCCACTCCTGGAAGAGTTATCATGGGGAAAAGGGGTCTCCACTGGAGCTTCCTCACCAATCCACAAGCCAAAATTTCCAAAATCCAATGATCACAGGGACGGAAAGTGAGATGAAATCTTCTGAACAGGGCCACAGACAGAAAAACAAATGCCACAGGGGTGTTAACCCTTCCCTATGATATCCCAAGCCGGGAATGGGGGGTGGTGGAGTTACACTTAAAAATGTCCCATTCCAACTTACAAATAAATTTATCTTTTAAAAAAACCCACAGAACCTATCTTGTTGGTAACTTGGGTAGTGCCTGTACTTGAAACTCTAGGTCAGGGGTGCCCACACTTTTTCAGCATGCGAGCTACTTATAATAAAACCAAGTCAGAAAGATCTACCGAGAGAGAAGCAGGGCGGAGCAGGGGCGGGGCTTGGCGCAGCCTGGCTCCGTCCCCCTCTGGCTTTAGCTGTACCACAACTTCTCCAGACTTGAGGAGGGTAGTGCCAAGCCAGTGGTGGCTAAGCTAGAAGCCACTACTGGCTTGGCACTACCCTCCTCAATGCTGAAGAAGCTGTGGTAGAGCTGTAGCTGGGGGAGGGGGTGGGCTTGGCACGGCATGGCTCCGCCCCCTCCCCCTCTGGCTTTAGTGCTACCACAACTTCTCCAGGCTAGAGGAGGGTAGTGCCAAACCAGTGGTGGCATAGATAGCCACTACCGGCTTGGCACTACCCTCCTCAAGCCTGGAGAAGCTGTGGTAGCGCTGAAGCCGGAGGAGGGGCAGGGCAGGGCCTGGCTCCGCCCCTTCTAAGAAGTGCCCCATCCAGCTGGGATCGCCTTACTTCAGTCCCAGGATTGACCAGTCGATCGCGATCGACTTCCTGGGCAGCCCTGCTTTAGGTATTGGTTCACCAATTTTACGAAGCCGACTGTAATCCACAAAAGTTTATACCATGACATAGTTGTTAGTCATTAAAAGAACTCTTTGTAGCTCATTCTCGCAGTTTTGCATCTCATCTTGGGGCTTCCCTGAAGGGCTAATGCCACTTTCAAGTCCAACTATGTGTCTTTCAGAATCATCCTCTTCAAGCTTCCTCCAACACTGCCCAATGCCATTATCTCTCCTTACCAAGCTTAGCAACACTCCCCCTAACCTCCTGTTCCAAACTACATGTACTTATCACTCACTCGCCAAAGCAACCCCACCTCCTCTGCATTACCTCTAAGTTAGGTCAAACCACCACTACTTAAAGCAACAATTCTAGCCCTCACTAGATTTCACTTTCATCTGGCCTCCCCAATTTCTCCAATGCCCTCCTGCCACAGCTTGTCAGCAAACCTCCCCCCAATGTCACACTCCAAGTTACAAGAACCCATGTAGTCTCACTATACCACAAGGGGAAGTCAGTAGTTCTGCGGTCAACCTTTCTGCTCAACTCCTACCTTGTACTGCAAATACAGGGCATGCCACTCATTCATTCGCGTTTCTGCCCCTCACCCATCCACCCACATAACCCCATCCACAACCACACCCTGCCTGCTGTTCATGGTGCTCTGCCAATTCATCACCTTAGGCCAGGCACATGGCCCCTTTAGACAATGTTCACAGCCTCAGAGATGGAGGAGAGACCACAACCAGTTCAACCTCCTTCTGCCAGACAGGAAGACACAATTAAAACACTCCTGACAGATAGCCATCCGATCTCTGCTTAAATGCCTTTACAGAAGGAGACTCCATAGGACACCGAAGCAATATATTCCACTGTTAAATAGCTTTTTTATGATCAGGAAATTCTTCCTAATATTGAAGTGGAATCTCTTTTCCTGCAATTTGAATCTTTGTGTGTGTGTGTCAGGAACAACTTGAGAAACAGCAAGTTGCTTCTGGTCTGAAAGAACTGGCCGTCTGCAAGAATGTTGTCCAGGGGATGCTTGGATGTTTTACCATCCTGTGGGAGGCTTCTCTCATGTTCCTACATGGGAAGCTGGAGCCGACAGACAGGAGCTCACCCCACTTCCCGGATTTGTACAGGCACAAGGGTTTAACCCAGGCACAGGCAAACACCTGCCCTCCAGGTGTTTTGGACTTCAACTCCCACAATTGAAGTCCAAAACACCTGGAGGGCCGAGGTTTGCCCATGCCTGGTTTAACCCATTGCACCACCGGGGGCTCCTGTATTTGAATCCATAACTCCATTGTGTCTTAGTCTCCGAAGCAAAAGAAAACAATCGTGCCCCCTGCAACTCCCAATATTTCCCACTAATAGATCTGCTGGTTAGGGCTGATGGGGGCTACTGTCTAGAAATGTCAGAAAGGCTGCCACTTCACCACCATTCCCAGCCTAAACAACTCGTTCTTGCACTTCCCATCACACACTGAAAGCCTATCTTCTTCCCTGATTTCAAAACCTCATAGGCATGAGAGAAAACAGAAAGAGTTCAACCATGGTTTTTCCATAATCTCTCCCACTTCAGCCTGCCCAGCGCAAGTAGAAAGTGCTAGATTTGCTTCATTTTTTAAAGATGCTCTTTTAGGAATTTCCTCTTCCTCTACTGAATCTGACCCCATAAGATTCCCTTCTGATTTTGGATTTTGAAAAAAAAAAAGCTTGTTGTGCAAACAAGGATTGGTAATAAAGCTTCCGTGGAGACACCTTTTCCCATGATACTAAGGCCCCTTCCACACAGCTGCATAAAATCCCACATTACCTGCTTTGAACTGGAATATATAAGTTTATATAAGTTTGCCCATGCCTGCTCTATCATATCTTCACCAGTGTTAAGAAAAAGCATTGCCTTAAACCTTCCAGTAATACTCATACTCTTTCCCTAGTTTGACCACACAACTGTACTGTTGTGAAAGACTTGGGGTGTAGAGAGAGCACCACAATGTAAAAACAGTAAGCAACCTGAAGTTTTGCCAAGATTTCATAGAGTTCTGCTTGGAATCAACTGTCTCACCATTCTGACATGAATGTTTACGCCCTATCATCAAGAGAAATGGTCCCTCAGTCATTAGAAGCCATATCACTGCCATAGCTGGTCACATGGAGTGTGCCTTTGCTAAGAAACGTGTGGGGCAATTCTAAGGCCAGATGGGGAATTAAAGTCTTCCTTCTTATCATGTTTCTGTTGGCAAGATGACAAAGTCAGCTAAAGAAATTGGTTGTTCATTGGAAATTCTGTATCTGCAGTGACAAATGCCTGCCATTTGTAGATGGCTGCATTTAATGAGGGCAACATTTGCAAAAGTTGCTTTTTTTGACCACATTTCCCAGAATCCCAGTGCTGAGCAGTAGAGTCAGCACTGGGAGCTCCTGGTGGCACAATGTGCCGGCAGGACTGATGACTGTATCTGGAGAGAAGGGTTGAGCTCCCTCTGTAAGCTCCAGCTCCCCATGTAAGGACATGAGGGCAAAGCTTGGAATAGTTGCTATTTTGACCACGTTTCCCAGAATCCCCAGTGCTGACCAGTAGAGTCAGCACTGGGAGCTCCTGGTGGCACAATGTGCCGGCAGGACTGCTGACTATATCTGGGGAAAAGGGTTGAGCTCCCTCTGTAAGCTCCAGCTCCCTATGTGGGGACATGAGAGAAGCCTCCCACAAGGATGGCAAGACATCAAACATCTGGGCACCCCCTGGGCAACATCCTTGCAGACGGCCAATTCTCTCACACCAGAAGTGACTTGCAGTTTCTCAAGACGTTCCTGAGAAGATTTTTTAAAAACTGGAATATATTGTAGTGTGGACTTCCACACAGACATATACCCCAGAATATCAAGGCAGAAAATCCCACAATATCTGCTTTGAACTGGGTTATCTGAGTTCTAGAGCTGTGTGGAAAGGGCCTGAGTTCTAGAGCGGTGTGGAAAGGGCCTGAGTTCTAGAGCGGTGTGGAAAGGGCCTGAGTTCTAGAGCGGTGTGGAAAGGGCCTGAGTTCTAGAGCTGTGTGGAAAGGGCCTAAGTTCTAGAGCTGTGTGGAAAGGGCCTAAGTTCTAGAGCTGTGTGGAAAGGGCCTAAGTTCTAGAGCTGTGTGGAAAGGGCCTGAGTTCTAGAGCGGTGTGGAAAGGGCCTGAGTTCTAGAGCGGTGTGGAAAGGGCCTGAGTTCTAGAGCGGTGTGGAAAGGGCCTGAGTTCTAGAGCGGTGTGGAAAGGGCCTGAGTTCTAGAGCGGTGTGGAAAGGGCCTGAGTTCTAGAGCGGTGTGGAAAGGGCCTGAGTTCTAGAGCGGTGTGGAAAGGGCCTGAGTTCTAGAGCGGTGTGGAAAGGGCCTGAGTTCTAGAGCGGTGTGGAAAGGGCCTGAGTTCTAGAGCGGTGTGGAAAGGGCCTGAGTTCTAGAGCTGTGTGGAAAGGGCCTGAGTTCTAGAGCTGTGTGGAAAGGGCCTGAGTTCTAGAGCTGTGTGGAAAGGGCCTGAGTTCTAGAGCTGTGTGGAAAGGGCCTGAGTTCTAGAGCTGTGTGGCCTGGGCCTGAGTTCTAGTTCTAGAGCGGTGTGGAAAGGGCCTGAGTTCTAGAGCGTGTGGAAAGGGCCTGAGTTCTAGAGCTGTGTGGAAAGGGCCTAAGTTCTAGAGCTGTGTGGAAAGGGCCTAACTTCTAGAGCTGCGTGGAAAGGGCCTAAGTTCCAGAGCTGTGTGGAAAGGGCCTGAGTTCCAGAGCTGTGTGGAAAGGGCCTGGGTTCCAGAGCTGTGTGGAAAGGGCCTGGGTTCTAGAGCTGTGTGGAAAGGGCCTGAGTTCTAGAGCTGTGTGGAAAGGGCCTGAGTTCTAGAGCTGTGTGGAAAGGGCCTGAGTTCTAGAGCTGTGTGGAAAGGGCCTGAGTTCTAGAGCTGTGTGGAAAGGGCCTGAGTTCTAGAGCTGTGTGGAAAGGGCCTGAGACAGGCAGGGAAGGGTAACATTGAGGCCTCCACACACAAAACAATACCAAAGCATGCACACAGGCTGTCAACCTGTGAGGCCCTGCATCCTACGCTCTCTCCCTCAGGCGGCAAACAGAGGCTTCGCTCGCCCGCCCGCCCCCCAGATTCCTCTCACCCACCAAGAGCCTAGGCTACGGCCTGCTTGCTTGCTTCCCTCGAGGCCCGGGCGTGGAAGCCCCTCTGCCTGGACAGGGAAGCGGAGGCGACTGAGGAAAGAAGCAGAGGAAGCCTCACAGAACCGGCCTTGACTGGCAGCCGACGAGGCGGTGGTGACGCAAGCGCGCACATTCCCCACTCGGCGCAGAAGACGGAGAGGGGGCCACCCACCAATCACGAGCCCCGCCGGGGGGTCATTCTCCCGCCCCTTTTTGCCCCCCCCCCCCCACCGCGCAGGCGCACTCGACGCAGAGGGCCCCACCTTCTTCCTCCGCTTGCTGACTCCCTTCGCCCTTTCCTTCTCCGCTCACCCTTCCCCCAAAGTCCCCGAATGGTTCGCCCCGCCGTTCCTCTCACCTCATCTCACCGACGGGAGGCTCGGGCGCGTTGGCCTTTCTGTTCCTCGCCTCCTTCTTCCCCTTCCTCCTCCTTCTCCATTCGCCATAGGCTGACGCGCGCAGCCCGCCCCTTTGACGACTCTTTTCCCTCCCCTTTGGGAATGGTCTGGCCGGCCCCGCCCCCGTTTTGTGACGCAGCCGGTTCTTCCCCCCTTGTCGTCTCTCCCCCCGCCAAAGAGAGAGTGGTACGTTCCAATCTTAAAGGGAAACACACCCTGTAAAGCACTGAAAGTCTGGCCCACGTTTTCTCAAGCGGGGGATCCATTTCCTTTGTGTCTCGTTCCTCCGTCTCTCCCCCAGTCTGGGGATCTGGAAAATAGAATCATGAAAAAGTGCTGGTTTCTAATATACGTCATGTCTTGATGCTTGTGGGTAAACGTTACTTCTTGTTGTTTCTTTGTCAGTGTTGATGTAGAGATGTCTGCTTTGCCTACTCTGGAACATGCAACATATTCTTGTCCTTCTTTAGGGGTCCCTTTCAAATCTGTGATATTATATCTGTCATATACATGTGTGTGTATGTGAATCATATCTCTATATCAGGGGTAGCAAACCTACGGCCCGCGGGCTGGATCCGGCCTGGCAGCCGATTCCCTCCGGCCCGGGAGTAGGGCGTCGTGGGCGTGGCCAAGAGGAAGAGATACCGCTGCCGCCATCCCATCGCAGGCTCTGTGGGGCCTGTGTCGGCAGACAGGCCGGAGGAGCGGCAGCTTTGGAGTGCCTACATCCCTAGAGGCGATCCGGGCCTGCAGCGGGAGCACTCGGTGACCTGCGGGGGGCTGATAGCCCTGGCGACCCGGAAGACTTGATTCGCCAGGTCGAATAACCCACCTCAGATCGCCGACTGCTCCCCCTGTAGGCCTGGATTGCCTCCAGGGATGTCAGGCACTCCAAAGCCGCTGCTCCTCCGGCCTGTCTACCGACACAGGCCCCACAGAGCCCGCGATGGGATGGCGGCAGCGGCACCTCTTCTTCTTGTCCCCGCCCCCCTTCTCCCTGGGCCAGACAGAATCGGCTCCAGGGATGCAGGCACTCCGTAGCAGGGTGATCAGCTGGGGAACGGCTGGGGGCGAGAGCAGACGGAGGCCTGCAGCCTCCGATCGCCTGCTGCTCTGCTCTCCTCTGCTGCTCTGAGGCATCTAGATAGGCTGGTAGATAGTGCCGGGGTAGAGCCAGCAGTCGTGGTACACGTCGGTACCAATGACATTGGGAAGGCTAAGCGGACGGTCCTGGAAGCCAAATTTAGGTTGCTAGGTAGAAGATTAAGGTCCAGGACCTCAAAGGTAGCATTCTCGGAAATGCTACCTGTTCCACGCGCAGGGACAGCCAGACAAGCAGAGCTCAGGAGCTTCAATGCGTGGACGAGGCAGTGGTGTCGAGAGGGTTTGGATTTGTTAGGAACTGGGGGACATTTTCGGGAAAGCCAAACCTTTACAAAAGGGGCGGGTTACACTTGAACGAAAATGGAACCAGACTGCTGGCAATTAATATTAAAAAGGCTTCAGAGCAGCTTTTAAACTGATTCCTAGGGGAAAGTCGACAGGAGCTGGGCAGCTTCCGGTTCGAGAGGGTGAAACGCCAAGTATGGAGGATGAAATTTACGCACAAATGGCTGAGTCAACAGAAAAGATAGAAAGTAGTCAAGAGGTAGGACATGGTAGGCCTTCTACAAATTCTCATAAACAGCCAAAGTTGAAAGGGCATCAGAGCAATAAATATAAATGTCTGTACGCAAACGCTAGAAGCCTTCGAACAAAAATAGGGGAGTTGGAATGTTTGGCAAAAGAAAAAAATATTGATATTATTGGCATAACAGAAACCTGGTGGACAGAGGAAAACAATTGGGACACACAAATTCCAGGTTATAGGGGAAAGGGGATCCTGGACTTGGTGCTAACTAATGAACAAGATCTCGTTCAAAATGTCCTTGTAACTGAGCCCATAGGTACCAGTGACCACAACACAATAACCTTCAACTTAAGTTTGGATAGCAAACTGTCAGTGAAAACTAACACAGAGACCTTAAATTTTCACAAAGGGAATTTCACCAAAATGAGAAAAATAGTAAAGAACAAACTAAAAGGAACAGTAAAAAAAATCAAATCCCTCCAGAATGCTTGGAAACTGTTTAAAAATACTTTAAAACAAGCCGAACTAAAATGCATTCCTAAAATAAGAAAGAGGCCGGGAAAGTCCAAGAGGACATTGGTATGGCTTACAAATGAAGTAAAAGATGTTATTGGAAAGAAGAAAAACTCATTTAAGAAATGGAAGGCTCTTCCTACCGAGGAGAACAGAAAGGAACACAAGCACTGGCAAACTAAATGCAAAGCAACCGCCAGGAAAGCCAAGAGAGATTTTGAGGCACATATAGCTAAGAACATTTAAAAAAATAGCAAAAACTTCTTTAAGTACATCAGAAGCAGAAACCCAACTAGAAAAGCAGTTGGGCCACTTGACGAAAATGGTAAGAAAGGGACAATAAGTGAAGACAAGGAGATTGCTGAGCGGCTAAATGACTTATTTGCCTCCGTTTTCACACAGGAGGACAGACAACATATGCCTGCAGCTGAGTCAGTTTTTTCAGGGAGGGAATTAAATGAATTAAACCAGATAGAGATAAACAAGGAGGGTGTTCTCACATGCCTTACTAAACTAAATGTCAACAGATCACCAGGTCCAGATGGCATCCACCCCAGAGTTCTTAAGGAACTCAAGTGTGAAATGGCTGAAATTCTAGCCAAAATATATAACCTTTCTCTAAGATCAGGCACTGTACCCGAGGACTGGAGGGAGGCAAATGTAACTCCGATCTTCAAGAAAGGATCCAGGGGTGATCCAGGAAATTATAGGCCAGTTAGTCTAACCTCAGTTCCAGGCAAAGTGATGGAAACCATTATTAAAGAAAAAATTACCAAGCACATAGAAGAACAGGCATTGCTGAAGGAAAATCAACATGGTTTCTGCAAAGGCAAATCATGTCTTACTAACTTGATAGAATTCTTTGAGGGTGTAAATAAACACATAGATAAAGGGGATCCAGTCGATATTGTTTACCTTGACTTTCAAAAGGCTTTTGACAAAGTCCCTCACCAAAGGCTCCTAAATAAGCTCTTCAGCCATGGAATCAGGGGACAGGTCTTGTCCTGGATTGGAACCTGGCTAAACTGTAGGAAACAAAGGGTGGTAATAAACGGACACTTCTCTGGGTGGAAAGAGGTGAGAAGTGGCGTACCCCAAGGTTCAGTTTTGGGTCCGTTACTTTTTAATTTATTCATTAATGACCTGGATGTAGGAGTAAATTCTGAGGTAGCAAAGTTTGCAGACGACACTAAATTGTTCAGGGTAGTTAAAAATGAAACTGATTGTAAAGAGCTCCAGAAAGATCTCTCGAAATTGAGTGAATGGGCAACAAAGTGGCAAATGCATTTTAACCTAAACAAGTGTAAAGTCATGCACATCGGGGCAAAGAACCCCAAATACACTTATCAACTGATGGGATCAAAGCTTTCTGAGACAAACCAGGAAAGGGATCTTGGGGTCTTGGTGGACAGCTCAATGACGATGTCAACCCAGTGCGCTGCAGCAGTGAAAAAAGCAAATTCTATGCTTGGCATGATCAGGAAGGGAATCGAAAATAGGTCAGCAAATGTTGTATTGCCTCTCTACAAATCTATGGTGAGGCCACATCTGGAGTACTGTGTACAATTCTGGTCTCCGCACCTTAAGAAGGATATAACGGAACTGGAAAAGGTACAAAGAAGGGCAACAAAAATGATCCAAGGAATGGAGCGGCTCCCTTATGAAATCAGGTTGCAACGCCTTGGTCTTTTCAGCCTTGAAAGACGGCGTTTAAGAGGTGACTTGATCGAAGTGTATAAAATCATGCATGGGATAGAAAAGGTGACTAAAGAAAAAATATTTTCTCTGTCACACAACACTAGGACTAGAGGGCACTCCCTGAAGCTCCAAGGTAGGAAAGTTAGGACTAATAAAGGGAAATATTTCTTCACCCAGAGGGTCATTGGGTTATGGAACTCACTTCCAGAGGAGGTTGTGACAGCGGTCAGCCTGGACAGCTTCAAGGCAGGATTAGACAGATTCATGGATACCAAGGGAATCAGTAGTTACTGAAATGGACATCCAAGTGCCACCTCTGTGTTGATGGAGGCATGCAGGATTTTCCCCGGGTACTGGTTGTGGGGGGTCGGGAGCAGGTGAGGGTTTTGCCCTCCTTTCTGCTAGAGATCCCTGTGTACAACTAGTGGGCCACTGTGTGACACAGAATGCTGGACTAGATGGGCTGAGGCCCGATTCAGCATGGCTCTTCTTATGTTCTTATGCTGCAGCGGCTGGGTCCGCTTTGCCATCCTCTGGGCTGGGGCCATTGGGCCATTCCATCTTGGGATCCTTCCTCTCTTGAGGATGTCAGCCTTCATCTTGATTCGCACCTTATCTTATTGAATTTAATTTTATTTTAGAGGTTTTTATTATTATTTTATAATAATTTTATAATAATATAATAAATAATATAATGTTATATTATATTATAATTTCAATGTATTATAATGTCTATATATATATACTATAATATAATAATCATGATATTAATACTAATAATATATGGATATTTCTTGATATATTAATATGTTAATATTAATGATGTGTAATATATAGTAAATATAGGAAATAAATAAATAATGTAGATTAGAATGTAGTTTAGTCTTTAGGTGCGGCCCTCCATAATACTTTTTAGCTCCCGTGTGGCCCCTTGGAAAAATAATTGCCCACCCCTGCTCTATATGTATGCCTGGATGCAGGGGCGGTCCTACTGGTAGGCGAACGACGTTGCTGCGTGAGGCGCCATCTGGGTAAAGGGTGCATTCCCCCGCCTGCCAGACAGCGTCCGGCCGATGTTCCGCTTTTGGGCCTTGTGCGCTCCGACGCCGCGCCGTAGCAAACCTCCCTGCGTGCCGAAGAGGGAGTGCTGTGTTTACAGGCTTCTGCGCCTGTGCACAGGATCTTCTGGGCATGCGCGGAGGGGGCAAAAAATGGTTTTTTTGGGGGGGTGCCAAAATATTGTTTGCTTACCATTTAAAATTACCTTAGACCGCCCCTGCCTGGATGGCTCTTTGTCAGGAGGGCTTGATATTCTGGGGTACAGGGCTGTGTGGAAGTTTGCCCATGCCTTACCTAGCCACTACCAATCCCCATTCTCTTTCTCTCTCCCCTTGCCCTGAAAGAGGTGATATTGTTATTTAGTGGTGTATTCATTCATTCATTCATTCACATCTGACTCTTTGTGACCTCTTAGACCAGCCCACGCCAGAGCTCCTTGTCAGCCATCGCCACCCCCAGCTCCTTAAAGGTCAAGCCAGTCACTTCAAAGATACCATCCATCCATCTTGCTCTTGGTCGGCACAGACTCACTCGCCCCACGTCTTCCTCCCTCCCCTCCACAGTGCTCTCTGTATATAGGTGAACTACAACTCCAAAACTCAAGGTCAATGCCCACCAAACTCTTATAGTATTTTCTCTTGGTTATGGTAGTTCTGTGTGGGAAGTTTGATTCCATTCCATCATTGGTAGAGTTCAGAATGCTCTTTGATTGCGGGTGAACTATAACTCCCAGCTGTTGAGCAAGACCTTCGTGTGTGTCTTTCTGCCATTCCTGCCAGGATATCTATGTTGTGTTCATCGAAACAGGCCCAGGTTTCACACTGAGTGTATAAATACATTTTAAAACATATTAATTATATGTATTACTGTGTTAGAGTGTCATTTTGTGTCATTTTGGTTGGTGGTGTGCCCCAGGATTTTGTAAATGCAAAAAATGTGCCGCGGCTCAAAAAGGGTTGAAAAGCACTGACGTAGATGGTTCAGATTGGTCCTTTTGCATCGGGACTCAATGCACAGTGGATTCACTGGCAGTTCAAGTGGTGTCAAACTGCATTAAATCTAAACTGTAATTTCACTCTGGATCAGCTAAAATGCCCAAACAAGGGCAATGTCCTGGGAGTTGTAATTTGGGGAGACACCAACACTCTGGCAGAGGCAGCTAAAGACCTTGTGAAACTACATCTCCCATGATTCCATAGCATTGAGCCATGGTAATTAAAGTGACATCAAAATGCATTCTACAGTGTAGATGCATTCTTTGTTAACCGTTAATTAAGGTGGCCTTATGAAATTTAAAAGTGGGCTTTAATGTGACACTGGTAATATGTCTTTGTGGCTTTAATTTACATTTAATTCATATAATTGTTTGATTTGAATCGTATCTGTTCTGTGCTCAATTTTAAACATATTTTATTATTTTAGGAGCCTTCCGTGCTGCAATGGGTTAAACCCATGTCCTGGCAAAACTGAAGACCAACAGTTGGAGGTTCGAATCCGGGGACAACGCAGATGAGCTCCCTCTGTCAGCTCCAGCTCTCCATGCGGGGATGTGAGAGAAGCCTCCCATGAGAGAAGGATGGTAAAACATCAACACATCTGTGCATCCCCTGGGCAATGTCCTTACAGATGGCCAATTTTCCCACACCAGAAGTGACTTGCAGTTTCTCAAGTCGCTCCTGACGCGGAAAAAAAAAAATCCAGGAATCGGGCAAATTGAGCCTCCACCCGGGCATTTGATGACTGAGCAAACATTTATATAACTCTCATATAAGCGGACAACTGCCATATCATTGTTATATGATACAGAGCCTTTTCCCCCCTTCTTCCTCCTGATACTTGTCCTGATGTTATCATCTGAAAATAGGTCGTTTCCCAGCCAACAGCAAAATGGAAAATTACCGGTGGCTTGCTTAAGTAAGTAAGGAGAAAGCAGGTTTGGTTTTATGGGGGTGGAAAGATTCACCTTCGTCAAGGAAGAAAAGCGTGAGGGTAGAAGAGAGACAAAAATACAAGTTTTGCAAAGTCTTCTGCCTCACACACCCAGATTATAAAGCACATTTTAAAGCACACCCTTAGGCTTTTAAAATATAGAACCTCTTGACAATAACAGTCAGTAGGCAATGGGGCTAATGACCTACAGAGGTGTCTCCTTCTCTAAAGTAGAATTAAGCAGGACAGTTACATGCGGGGGAAGATTTATTCTTTTGGAATTCAAAAGCCAATAGACCGCCCTTCAAATTATGTGATTCTAAGATGCATTTGCACATATATTTTTTAACCTGAACATTGGAATAGTTCAAAAGAAAGCCAAGGGAGTTGTACGTGCAAGAAAGGTGACCTGGAATGGAGAAAAACTGCTTGGCATTGCCTCATTTTATTTGAGACGCCCTCCCCTCCCATCCCCGTTTTACAGGTACTAAGTTTTACTTCTTCCAAAGGCATATACGCACAGAACAAGAAAAGATTCTAAGCCAAGAAAATTGCCATACATGCAGCTCATATCACAGCCAAAGTTTGTTTGTTTTGGGGGAAAGCTCCAACAATGGCAGGTTTTTGCACAAGCTCTTCTCATTCTGCCCGCCATTGAGGTGAGGGATGTATGTGCACTTCATCTTCATCAGTAGAATTTAAAAACCATCTAAAGACACATCTCTCCTGGCAGGCCTATTCAGTTTTTAACTATGAATCTTAAAATTATGTCCTTTGTCTGATGTCTGTTTTGTGTACTTTAATATGCATTTTATAGAAGTGCAGTGTGGATCTTTTATAGCAGGGGTGCTCATTAGGTAGATCGCGATCTATTGGTAGATCGCGTAGGGCGTCCTGGTAGATCGCAGGCAGGGCGGGAGGAAGGCGCAGTCCCGCCCCGCATGCTCCCGACGCCGCCCAAGTGCTGCCGGCCCTGGGTTATCTGAGGTCTTTTCCACACAGTTGAATAAAATCCCATGTTATTTGCTTTGAATCAGATTATATGGCAGTGTGCACTCAGAAAACTCAGTTCAAAGCAGATATTGTGTTATATGTTTCACATTTTTGAAGTGGGTAGGTAGATCATTTTGTCTTGGTTGTTTTATAAGTAGCTCGCATGCTGAAAAAGTGTGAGCACCCCTGTTTTATAGGAATATGTATATTTGGGGAGCCCCTGGTGGCACCGCTGAACAGTTGAACTTGCTGACCGAAAGGTCAGCGGTTCAAATCCGGGGAGTGGGGTGAACTCCCCCTGTCAGCCCCAGCTTCTGCCAACCTAGCAGTTCGAAAACATGCCTATATTAATAAATAGAAACTGCTTCAGCAGGAAGATAATGGGGCTCCATACAGTCATGCTGGCTACATGACTTGGAGGCATCTACCGTCAACTCATGCTCTTCGGCTTAGAAATGGAGATGAGCACCACCCGAGTCGGACACGACTAGACTTAATGTCAAGGGGAAAGCTTTACCTTTTCCTATGTATATTTGTTAAATTTTTATTTTTAACTGTGTTGTAACCCATCTTGACCTGTAGGGGGAGGTGGGTCTGAAATAATATTATCATTTACATGTACAAAACACCACAACACATCTACACATTACATCCAAATGTCTGGAATTCGTCTCTGAATATCAGGCTTTTCTCAAGAGGTATTTTCGCAGAATGTGCGCAGTTCCAAAAAGGGCTGCCTCCTGCAGCATGTGGATTGATGTTCTGTCAAAATGAAAGCTTTTCCAGTGCTTTCTGAGGTTTCTTGCCTCCAAGCACACCAACCGCTATTGATACCACTGTTGTTCTCTTCTGACATAGTCATCCAATTTCAATTTGTACATCCTGGTATTTCATGATCTTTTCCAGCTCTTTGTCCTCTACTATCTCCTGATACTGCAACGTCCTGCAATTATTATACTGCAAGTCACTTCTGGTGTGAGAGAATCAGTTGTCTACATAGATGTTGCCCAAGGGACACCTGGGTGTATTATCATCCTGTGGTGAGGCTTCTCTCGTGCCAAAGTCTTAAATCAAGAAATAGCTACAGAGATACTCGCAGGAACACCTCAGCAGGCAAGAGGCCAAATGTGGCAGGCTAAAACTTGTAATCTCTATCAGTGGCTGATACCGGATGAGAAACACCTCCCTAGAAGACTTGGCAACTTGGAAGATGCTGAACAGACTGCACTATGGGACCACAAGATGCAGAGCCAATCTTAAGAAATGGGGCTTCAAAGCAGAGCCCATGACATGTGAGTGTGGACAGCAAACTGCAGACTACTAAATACAATGCAATCTGAGCCCCACCACATGCGCAAATGGAGGACCTTCTAACAGTGACACCAGAAACACAAAGTGGGGTCCATGACATGTGAGTGTGGAAAAGAGCAAACCATAGACCACCTATTGCAATGCAGTCTGAGCCCTGCCACATGCACAATTGATGACTTTTCTTACAGTGACACCAGAGGCACTCCAAGTGACCAGCTTCTGGTCAAAGAAAATTTAGTACAATGCAAAGTTTTAAACTTTGTTTGGGGTTTGTTTAAACATTATAACTGTATTCTCAATACACTTCTGAAACAATAAATAATTGTAGTTGGGATCCAGGTCTAAACATGAAGTACACTTTCAGTTGTCTGAATGATTTTCTTATAGCAACACCAGAGGCACTCCAAGTGGCCAGCTACTGGTCAAAGGACATTTAATATAATGCCAAATTTCTAAACGTTGTGTATTTTTAAATACATTACAACTGTACCCTTGGTTCGCTCCTGATACGATAAACCAAAAGCACTCGAAGTGGCCAGCTTATTTTATAATAGCTTGGGGACCCGGCGCTGCCCGGGTTATTTGAGAAAGACATTGTGTGCCAAGGTTGGTCCGTATCAGTTGTTCATTTGGCTCGCAGTGGTTTCGGGAAGTGAGTGAAGGTACTTCAAGTCCCATAATCCATGGTCCATCCTCCTCCAAATTGCACCAGGATGTAGGGGGTTGTGTGTGCCAAATTTGGTCTTGATCAGTCATTGGATGAGGGTCGCAGCAGTCTCGGGAAGTGAGTGGAGGTACTTCAAGTCCCATCATCCGTGGTCCATCCTCCTGAAAACTGCACCAGGGTGTATAGTGGATCATGGGGGCTCTATGTGCCAAGTTTGGTATTGATCAGTCATTGGATGAGAGTCGCAGTGGTCTCAGGAAGTGAGTAAAGGTACTGCAAGTCCCATCATCCATAATCCGTCCTCCCCCAAACTGCACCAGAATGTTGAGTTGGCCCTGGGGGCAGTCTTTGCCAAGTTTTGTCTTTATTGGTAATTGGATGAGTGTCGCTGTGGTCTCAGGGAGTGGAGGTACTTCAAGTACCACCATTCATGGTCCATGCTACTCGAAGCGCTACCAGCATGTAGGGTGGGTCATGGGAGCTCTGTGTGCCAAGTTTGTTTTTGATCAGTCATTGGATGAGGGTCGCAGCAGTCTCAGGAAGTGAGTAGAGGTATTTCAAGTCCCATCAGCCATGGTCCACCCTCCAAATTGCACCAGGATGTAGAGTGAGTCATGGCTGCTCTCTGTGCCAAGTTTGGTCTTTATCGGTCTTTCTTGGGGGGCCACAGTGGTCTCTGGGAACAGAAGGGTTGGAAAGTACTCAAAGTCCCATCATCCATGTCCACGCCCCGCCCTCCAAACCTCACCAGGATGCGAAGGCAGTCATGGGGGTTATGTGTGCCAAGTTTGGTCTTGATCAGTCATTGGATGAGGGTGGCAGCGGTCTCGGGAAGTGAGTGGAGGTACTTCAAGCCCCATCATCCATTCTCTGCTCTTCTCCAAACTGCACCAGGACATAGAGTGGGTCATGGGGGCTCTGTGTGCCAAGTTTGATATTTATCGGTCTTTGTTGGGGGCCACAATGGTCTCTGGGAAGCAAAGCGCTTGGAAGTACTACAAATCCCATAATCCGTGGTCCATCTTTCCAAAACTGCACCAGGACGTAAAGGGCATCATGGGGGTTATGTGTGCCAAGTTTGGTTCAGGTCCGGCTGAGGCCTAGTCAGGAGAATCAAGTTGAGGGAGTCTTACTGTCAATTCAGGCTGAGGGCTAGTTTTTAAAATCAGCTGAAGGAAGCCTTTTTGTAAAGAACTGTCTGGCACCTTTGAGATTTGGGATGTTGGAATGCTGGCCTATCCATGGCCCAGCCTCCCTCAAACTGCACCAAGACGTAAAGTGGGTCTTGGGGGTTCTGTGTGCCAAGTTTGGTTTTGTTGTCTCATTGTTGGGGGCTGCAAAGTGTTTTGGACTTAAACTCCCACCATGCCTGACTGGCTCAGGCCTTTTCCTTACCTCCCTCTGGCAGTTTTGAGTCTCGGAATGTTCGTGTTGGCTGGCCAATGGGAGTTGTTTATGCAAATAACCCCACAGTGGGAGCCAATCCGAAAGCTGCCACATTTCCTTCCGCCCTCCGGACACATACAAACATTCAGCTTTATTAAGGTATATATACAGATACAGAATACAGATAGAGATATACAGATACAGATACAGATATATACTGAATATAAAGCTCAAATCATTTCTGACATTATTTCGTATCAAAAGCATTGCATAAATTAGTATAAAACTGATTTTAAAAAAATAGAAAGCCTGCAGGCGGCTAAATATCTTTTGACCAAAAATGGGCAACAGCAACGGCATTGTCTGTAGCCTCCAACAATTCCTCCTCTGTACATGAGGCAGGGCACACTGGACAAGCATACGGATGTGGAGTTGTCTCTTCCGCTCCACAGTCACATGAGATATGGAATTCTTTTAGGTAGTTGCCCATTCTTGGTTTGCCCCTGGAAGAAGACCCTCATGGGTGGCCATCCAGTTAGGATTTCCTGGTTTAGCTGCCCAGAGGGATACCCTTGCTGTTGCTGGGGGGATACCAAGAGGGGTGGTAGTTCTCATAAAGCTTTTCCTTGATTTGAGTCTACTGGGAGGAGGTTGGTAGCCATGTAGTGGATGGCATGTAAAGTGTTCCACCTTATTTCTCTCACATTTAGTAGCAACTTCGCATCGCACATCAGGGAGGCAATGCCAGCTAGCTTGTAGAGTTTATCAACAGGTGTAGGTTTAATACATCCTGTGATCATTCTGAATGTTTTGTTCAATGCGATGTTCACCTGTTTTGCATGGGCAGACTTATGCCAATCAGGGCAGGCTTATGCCAATCAGGGCAGGCATACTCGGAGATTGGGTAAGACAAAGCCATTATTTTGGGGCTGCCATGATAAATACATTATTGTTATTATTATTATTATGCCTTTCCCCCAAGGCCCCCACCTCCACAAAGAATGAAACAAATGGGGACAATGCATATGAACTCCACCCTTTTTTTCATAATTAAAAAAGTTTCACCCCTCCCACCCTCCACCCTTTCCCCTTGCACATTCTCTTTGTACAATCAATTACAGAAATTACATTTGAAATATTAGTCCTAATCTCAAATTTTCCAGTCCAGATCTTCATACATTTTCTAAGTAATTCCTAACTGGATCCCACATTCTCTTAATTATTATAACATTTTCTATTTTATCTATATTGTTCAATTTACAATTTGTTGTTTCTACATTTAAGATATTAAGAGTCCACTTTGTTTTATCTTTCCAATCCCTTACTAAAACAATTTGAGGACACGCTATTAATTTGTCAGCCACGCTTTCATTTGGCACATTATGCACTCTCGGTATGCACACTAGCCGCCATTAATGCTAGGGAGGTGTTGTTGTTTATTCGTTCAGCCGCTTCTGACTCTTCGTGACCACATGGACCAGCCCACGCCAGAGCTCCCTGTCGGCCGTCACCTCCCCCAGCTCCTTCAAGGTCAAGCCAGTCATTTCAAGGACACCATCCACCCATCTTGCCCCTGGTTGGCCCCTCTTCCTTTTTCCTTCCTTTTTCCTTCCTTTTTCTCCAGCATCATTGTCTTCTCTAAGCTTTCCTGTCTTCTCATGATGTGGCCAAAGTACTTCATCTTTGCCTCTAATATCCTTCCCTCCAGTGTGCAGCCGGGCTTTATTTCCTGAAGTATGGATTGGTTGGATATTCTCGCGGTCCAAGGCACTCTCAGAACTTTCCTCCAGCACCACTGTTCAAAAGCATCTATCTTCCTTCGCTCAGCCTTCCCTATGGTCCAGCTCTCACATCCATAGGTTACTATGGGGAATACAATTGCTTTAACTATGCTATCTTCGTTGCCAGTGTGATGTCTCTACTCTTCACCATTTTATCGAGACTGGTCATTGCTCTCCTCCCAAGAAGTAAACGTCAGATTGCCTCCACTAGTAAAAGGGCCTTCTTTCATCTATGCCAAGCGAGGCAGTTGGCGCCTTATTTACCAACAGAGGCGCTGGCTACGGTAATCCATGCCATGGTTATGTCGAGGCTGGATTACTGCAATGCTTTGTATGTGGGCTTACCTCAAGCAGCAATTCGCAAGATCCAAATTGTGCAAAATGCAGCCGCTAGACTCCTCACAAGAACATCAATGAGGTGCCATATAACGCCGTCCCTGCAGCGCTTGCATTGGCTGCTGGTTGAACAGAGTTGTCTATAAGTGTTTCCCAACCAGTGTGCCGTGAGCGATCATCAGGTGTGCCGTGGGAAATTGGAGATAGAAGATAGAGAGCCCTGCTGTCCTACCAGGAAGCCCTAGCCGGGGCTTGATCCCTTGCCTGAGTCCCGCAAACACAGCCTCCTTTTGGGAAGCCTTGTGCCGCCGGACTCACCACTTGCCTTCTTGGGCTTCCTCCTCTCTTCCGCTCCTTCCTCAGCCTCGGAAGGGTTTGAGCCGAAAGGCGGGGATTGCGTCAGGCGAAAACAGAGCAGATCCTGGGATGGGACTTCCCCGGGTCCCCCGGCTGCCTGGGGGCAGATCTACACCGTAGCATTCATGCAGTGAGGCACCCCTTGGTCTTCCAGGGCTCAAGGCTGGGGAATCCCGGGATTTGTAGTTTGGGGAGGCACAGGATGGTGTCAAACTACCACTCCCGTGATTCCCTCGCACTCAGCCAAGGCGGGTCAAGGGGCGTTCGGGACACAAGGTTGAGGCACCTTTAAGCAGGGGCCGAAAACTAACAGGGTTTGCTCACTTAAGGCAGGCGTGGGCCAATTTGGGCCCTCCCTCCAGGTACTGTGGCCTACAACCCTAACTCCCATCATTATCCCTTTCTGTGTAGGCTATATGTGTTGTGTGTGTATATGCACATATGTACTGTGTATATACATATTAACTACATGTATTACTGTGTTAGAGTGTCATTTTGTGTCATTTTGGTTGGTGGTGTGCCCCAGGATATTGTAAATGTAAAA
This sequence comes from Anolis apletophallus, assembly GCA_030556195.1. Taxonomy (NCBI): domain Eukaryota; kingdom Metazoa; phylum Chordata; class Lepidosauria; order Squamata; family Anolidae; genus Anolis; species Anolis apletophallus. The sequence goes on along the minus strand of JARBWK010000011.1, from coordinate 33,850,678 downwards.
AATGTGCCGCGGCTCAAAAAAGGTTGAAAAGCACACTTCCATAAGACTCTGGTCCTAGCATTCAAGGCCTTTCGAGGTCAGGGTCCTTCATATTTAAGAGACCGTTTAATGCCACTCCACCACAGAGACTGCCACAGTCAGCTCATGATAGGGTTGCCACTTTTTGATATAAGAAATAAGGGACATTTGCGGGATTTTTCACAAAAATAAGGGACACTTAATTAAAAACTTGAAACTCAAATGTTAGGTACATTTATTATTTATCAACTGAATAAGATAATGTGATTGAAACTCACAAAAGAAACTGACTTATACCCTCTTAACAGTACTTGGTATGTTTCTGCATGCATTTTGTCATGCAGAAAAGGCAAAAAAACATTAGACTACCTTATTTTTCTCCATCTGTATTTAGTATGCCATTGAGCCAATTATGATTGTGTAAAATCTTGCTGACATTGGGGGTATAAATGTTTTTTAAAAGTGCACTGTTCTCTAAACATTAAAATAAAATAAATTGTCATAAGACAGTACATCTTCATTATCATTATGTCAATAGTTAATGGTATAGTATAGTATGGGATACACAGCATTGTATAGTATTGGGATACACAGCTAGGCCTATTTTAACTCTCAAGCAACCAGAAACTATCTATCCAACATGATCTAACATTCTCCTTGGGTAATGGTTAATTGAGTCTACTGTACTTTGAAAGAGTCCTATCTTGCCTCTTCCTTCCAACAAGGACGAAGGCAGGCACACGCAAGTGCGCGTCTGTCAGCCTGCCCTGCGAGTTGGAATCCCGGGGAAAACATTGCCGTGGAAACCGCTGCGCGCGCCTTCCTCTGGTCAACCCTGCCAAGTCCTGTCCTGTTAGTCAATAATAAGGGACAGGGCCTGAAAAAACGGGACACAAATTTCAGAGCCGAAATAAGGGACGTCCGTTAGAATAAGGGACATATGGCAACCCTAGCTCATGAGAATCTTCTCTATGTCCCTGGCCCTGGAGAGGTCCGTTTGGAGTCCACAAGACAGAGGTCCTTCTCCATTGTAGCCCCAATCTTGTGGAATTCCCTACCGCCAGACCAAAGACCCACTCCTGATCTACATACATTTTTAGGGGCACTAAAGACATGGCTCTTCAGAAGAGCCTATGATTGTTAAGTAACAAGCTGTGGCTATGTAACCTGTTTATTTTCATTGTGTAAGTCGCCCAGAGCACCTTTGGTGGAGGGCGACTCATAAGAAATAAAGTAGTGTTGAGTTGAATCTTCTGATTTCCTGGCGGCAGTCTCCGTCTGCAGTCATCTTCACGCCTAGAAATACAAAGTCTGTCACTGCCTCCACGTTTTCTCCCTCTATTTCCCAGTTCTCAATCAGTCTCGTTGCCATAAACTTGGGTTTTTTTAATAGTATTTATTCATCACCCAAGGAGACGTTCTGCTGTGCTTTCTGCAACCGAACTTGCCTATCTCAGATTGGCCTTTTTAGTCATCAACGCGCTTGTAAAAAGCGTGGGATGAGTCCTTCCTGAATCTTCGTTCGCGAAGTAATGCCGAGACAGATTTATTCAGGGATTTAGACAAGATTATAAACTTGTTTTTTTTACTGTTCAACTGCAACCCAGCTTTGGCATTTTTTTCCTTTCACCTTGATTAGAAGGCTCCTCCTCGCTTTTGGCCATCAAAGCGGTATCATCTGCATATCATATGTTGTTAATGTTTCTTCCAGCAATTTAACCCCAACCTTGCTAGGGAGGTGCGCATGCGCAATTCATCTTGGGCCTTCTCTTACTCTCAAACCTGCCATCGCCGCGAGAGACGAGGCAAGAGGGAAGGACGCATGCGCACTCCATCCTGGCCCTTCCCACTTCCTACCGCCATTGATGTGAAGACGATGCGCATGCGCGATTCATCTTTCCCCTTCTCAAGAGCGCCACCGCCACGAGGGTCGAAAAAGAAGGGACCACGCATGCGCACTTCACCCTGGCCCTTCCCACCTCCGGCCCGCCATCACTGCGACGGAGGTGCGCATGCGCAATTGATCCCGGGTCTTTCCCCTTCCCCCATCCCTCAAGGCAGCCATCGCCTCGAGGAAAGGAGAGAAGAGGGAAGTACGCATGCGCGGTCCATCCCGCCCGCCATTTCTGCAAAGGAGGCGGAGCGTAGAAACTGCGCAGGCGCAGCAGCTCCCGCACAGGCGCAGTTTGGACTCGAGGCGAGGCGACGGTTAGCGTTGGTGGCGCGAGGCAGGCGAGGAGAAAGACGCAAGCGCCAGAGAGGCCTAGTCTGAAGCAGAGGCCTGCCTCGGTTTCCCGTTCCATCCGCTTCCTGCCTGCCTTGTTCGGTCGCCGTGGCAACCCTGTTTCCTCAAGCTCCCGTGCCGCTCTTTCCGCCGCGGATGCAGCGCCGCGAGGACCTGGCGGGGCCGTCCCCGCTTGGGCCGCGGCTCGGGCCCGGCCTCCACGGCCGCTTCAGGCTCGGGCCCGGGGCGTCTCCAGTCCCCGCAGGCCGCCTCCGCCGGCTCCTCGCCGCGCAGGCCTCCCCGCGGCGGCGGGGGCTCCGCGGGGCCACGCAGCCGCCCCCGCTGCTGCCGCCCGGGACCGGGCGGGCCCATGCCGCTCCTTCCTGGCACCGGGGCCGCCGCCGCTGCCGCCTCAGCCGCCAAGGACGAGGCCGAGAGCAAGTTCCTGCCGCAGCTGCTGGCCGAGAAGGACAGCCTGGACCCCTCCTTCACGCACGCCATGCAGCTCCTTCAGGCTGGTAAGGAAGGGCGCCGAGGACAAAGGGACGCCGCCTGAGGCCCTCTGGGAGAGCGCGAATGCTTCTCAGGAGACACTCCGAGAATGGGACCTCGTCCAATAATCCTCGCCAATTGAAATAATAATGAATTTTATTGCATTTATTTATTTCTATTATTATTTAATTAATTAATAATATTTTTTATTTACGCTTTATCTCTCCATAGGGAGACTCAAAAGCGGCTCACAATTCAAAACATTATACTACCACTTAAAATATACAAATTTACTTATTTATTTCCACCTTTTGTCCCGCCCAGGGCCGTAGCCAGGAGTTTGATTCGGGGGGAGGCGGGGGGCTGAGACTGGGTGGAAGAGGGTCTACCCTAGCAAACCTTTTGTATTGTTATCCCAATAACCCCATTAATGTGGGATATAATGAGCATGGTGACCAGATCATGATATGAATACACATAACAGTTTAAATAATGTACCAGTAAGGCCTTCTCGCGGACCACCCTGAGAATTTCGGGGGGCTGAACCTTACCCTACATGCCTGCCACTGGGGATTGCTTCCTTTTCGCGGACCACCCTGAGAATTTCGGGGGGGGGACTGAAGCCCCCTTAGCCCCCCCCACTGGCTACATGCCTGGTCCCGCCTTTGCCATTAGTTGGGAGCGCCCCCCAGCACCAACTGCTGCTCTGGGCCAGAGTGAGGGGGGGGGGGGCAGGAAAGCAATTCCACCATGTCTCCTGTGCTATACTAACAATGTAATCTATTGTATAGACCAGTGTTTCCCAACCAGTGTGCCGTGGCACACTAGTGTACCGTGAGCAATCATCAGGTGTGCCGTGGGAAATTGGAACCTCAAATATCCTTTCTTCCCCCTCCTGCTCTCTGGGTGTAGGTGAACTACAACTTCCAAACTCAAGGTCAATTCCCAAGCAAACCCTTTCGGTACTTTCTGTTGGTAATGAGAGTTCAGTATGCCAAGTTTGGTTCAATTCCATTGTTGCAAGAGTTCAGGATGCTCTTTGATTGTGTGTTAACTATAAATCCCAGAAACTGTAACTCCCAAATATCAAGGTCTATTTTCCCCAAACTCCATCTGTGTTCACATTTTGGGCATATTGATTATTCATGCCAAGTTTGGTCCTGATCCAACATTGTTTCAGTCCACAGTGCTCTCTGGATATAGGTGAACTACAACTCCAAAACCCAAGGTCAATGCCCACCAAACTATAGTATTTTCTCTTGGTTATGGGAGTTCTGTGTGGGAAGTTTGCGTCTTTCTGCCATTCCTGCCAGGATATCTATGTTGTGTTCATCGAAACAGGCCCAGGTTTCACACTGAGTGTATAAATACATTTAAAAACATATGAACTATACGTATTACTGTGTTAGAGTGTCATTTTGTGTCATTTTGGTTGGTGGTGTGCCCCAGGATTTTGTAAATGTAAAAAGTGTGCCACGGCTCAAAAAAGGTTGGGAAACACTGGTATAGACATATAATATCATAATGCAATACAATATTGTACTAAAATAACGTTACAATATAATGGTCTAGTAGTACAATGTAGTAATATATAATACTGATATTGTGCTATGCTAATATTTATTTATTTAATATACTTGTATCCTGCTCCTTTTCACCCCCCACCCCGGGGGGACTCAGGGCGGCCTCACAGCAAACACCATTCGGTGCCATCATAATGATAAGAACAATCAAATTCATTAAAGCAAAACATTAAATCAATAATTCATGGTCACTTCGAAATTGCTTATGTCTTCTTCATTCAAGCAGCTATTCAATGGTCAAATGCAAGGTCCCACAGCCAAGTCTTGAGTTTCCTTCTAAAGGACAGGAGGGAGGTGGCCAATCAGATGTCTTTGGGGAGGGAATTCCACAGATGGAGAGCCACTGTTGAGAAGGCCCTGTCTCTCGTCTCCACCAGTCGCATTTTCGACTGCGGTGGGATTAAGAGCATTATGTGTGTGTGTGTGTGTGTGTGTGAAGCAAGAACAAAAAGAGTATGGGGTAGTGTGGGGGTGGGGGCAAAGATAAGGGGGGAAAAGAAATACACATAAAACAGTTTTAAAACATAACGGTGATCTTCCTGGCTTGTGCGTCATCTGTTCACTTTTCTTTTTTTCTCTTTTATATTTTCGTAATACTTATTCTCTCCCATTTGGCTTTGCTTTTCTTCTATGCTTTCCTTTCCCCTTTTTATGTATATATGTTATGTTATGTTATTTTATTGAAAATTCAATAAAGAAAATTAAAACGATATATATGCATATATATCTTGTAAGTGCTCTGAGTCCCCTTCAGGGTGAGAAGGGCAGCATATAAATGTTGTAAATAAATAAAATATACAAATATGCAATAATTATCTTATGTATTATCACTAGTTTTATAGTACAATATTATTATATTAGTATTAGTATTATATTGTATTACATTATAATATGACTATTAATGTTATATGCATATCCAAAATATTATTAGCATAGTACAATAATAGTATATATTATTATATTGAACTTATTTGTTACTACAATATTATTACTCATATTATATGTACAACAGCAACTTTTAATGTGTATTACCTGTACTATTTTAAAGTGTGGACATTGGTCCGTTGTTTTATTGTGTTTTTATGATTTTAAGTAAATGTAAGTCGCCCCGAGCCTATCGGAGGGGCAACTAACAAATCGAAATAATAAATAAATAAATATTTATTATGGTCCATAGACCATAATAAATAGAGCAACCAGTTATTAATAAATTTTGTAGTATTTAATATACTACAATATTATTAATAAGCTAAAGGTTTCCCCTTGACATTAAGTCTAGACATGTCTGACTGGGAGGTGGTGTCCATCTCCATTTCTAAGTTGAAGAGCCAACGTCTCTGTAGACATGTTCAAGACCATGTGGTCGGCATGACTGCATGGAGTACCGTTATTAGTAGTAACAATACAATTCGTAATAATATAATGAGTAATACTATAATTAGTAATATAATATATAGAATTTGTATATTGTTGTATATTACTATATTGTACTACCGTGTTTCCCGAAAGTAAGACAGCGTCTTACTTTCTTTTCGGCCGGCGGCGCACGCGCAATCTCAGTCGCTTCCAAGTGCACGCTGGCTCCAAAGCCGCAGGCACGCTTGGAAGCGACTGCGCATGCACCGCCGGCCGCGCACGCGCAGTCTTAGTCTCTTCCAGGCGCGCTTGGAAGCGACTAAGACTGCGCGAGAAAGGTGCGCCAGCGGAGGTGTGCCGCGGCCGATGGGGGCCGTTGCAGCGGCGGCGTGGCGGCGGCGGACGTCTTAGTTTCGAGTACGGCTTATATTAGCCGACCCCCTGACACCCCGACACGTCTTACAATCGGGGTGTCTTACTATCGGGGAAACACGGTATTATAGTATACCACATCACATATAATACACCACCAGTATATAATACTATTAATATTTATAAGATATTAGTATTATTATATTACAATATTACTAGTTCGATATATTATTATATCTTCTCTATATAAAAAGGGAATGGTCGTGCAACGGGGCAAATGGACAGCAAAACTATAAGCCCCAGAAGCACAAAATCCCCCCTATACATTACAACATACCACGAGGTACCTAGAGGCCACAAAAAACCTGACCTAGATACCTCGCAAGACGCCCAAGGATCATCCCCAAAAAACCGCCAACGGGACCTGGCGTTGCGGTGCTTGGGGAATTGCAATGCCCTCTTTCCCCCACTAGGGACGGGAGAGGGAGAACAATGGCGCAGGCTCACTGAACCCCCCCCCCCCAAAACCCATCCCCTCAGTCCTCGCTCACCGTTCACGACGACGGCTCCTCCGCCGCCTCCCACCCGCTTCTGCACCCGGGCTGTACGGGCGGCGCCAAGCCCGCCGCCTCCCACCCGCTCACGGACCCGACTCGCACGGGCGACGTCGGGACTAAGGCGGCCACGGCGCCTCCCGCACGTCCCGGGACCGGCTGGGAGGCAGCAGAGGAGGTCGAGGAGGCAGCGGAGGAGGCGGCCACGCCGCCGCCCGCGCAACCCAGGTCCAAAAGCTACTGAGAGACGGCGGAGGAAGCAGCCGCGACCAAGGGACTACAGTTCCCAGAAGACCCCGCACGGCCCACTCTCCGCCCTCCTTCCCAGTGAGCCGTGCGGACCCGGAAGTACGCCCTAACCTCAGAGAGAGGCAGGCACGCTCCCGGACCCAGCCCGCACAGGCAACACCGTGCTCCCCTCCTCCACCGCTTCCCAGCGCGAGGCCAAGGAGGCGGCGGAGGAGGCATCCACAGCGCCGCCAACACAACCCGGGTCCAAAACTGGCTGGGAGACGGCGGACGAAGCGGCCATGGCCACGGGACTACACTTCCCAGATGGCACCGCACGGCCCACTCTCCGCCCTCCTTCCCAGTGACCCCTGCGGAGCCGGAACTAGCCCCTCAATCAGTCAAACAGGAAGCCAGGCGGGCAGCCATGGGGACCCGCATCAAATAAGTCCAGGCACCAGGGAGGGGAGAAAGGCGAGGGAGACAGAGAAGGGGGGGGGGGGGAGAAAGAACAAAACGCAGATGCATTCTCTCCTGAAGTTACTCCCTCATCTATGGCTAAAGGCATCCTCAGAGGAGGTAGGGAGGTCTGTTGAAAACACTCATAAACAAGGGAACTCCAAACAAGAATAAAACAGGGACAGCTAATACCTCCCAACAAAGGATCCAACTGAAGCAGTAACCAGCCACATCTTGAAACTGCAAAGCCATTATGTGCTAATCAAGGTGACCTGTTGCAACATTCGATCTTACCTCCAACAGACAAGAGTTCTTTCTCCCACCCTGCTCATTATTCTACACGTATGTCCACCCCACTTTCATTCCTTTTCCTTCTTTGCCTCTTTCCTACCTTTCCTGTCCACCAGACTACGCAACATCAATACCAACCCTTACATCAGTGTTTCTCAACCTTCCTAATGCCGCGACCCCTTAATACAGTTCCTCATGTTGTGGTGACCCCTAACCATAACATTATTTTCATTGCTACTTCATAACTGTATTTTTTTGTTGGGCGGGGGCCCGGGGGTTTGATTTTGTCATTTGGAAGTTGTAGTTGCTGGGATTTATAGTTCACCTACAATCAAAGAGCATTCTGAACTCAACAATGGAATTGAATGGAACACAAAACTCCCATGACCAGCAGCAAATACTGGAAGGGTTTGGTGGGCACTGACCTTGAGTTTGGGAGTTGTAGTTCACCTACATCCAGAGAGCACTATAGACTCAACAATGATGGATCTGAACCACACTTGACACTAATCCTCAATATACCCAAATGTGAACATTGGTAGAGTTTGGGGAAAATAGATCTTGACATTTGGGAGTTGTAGTTGCTGGGATTTATAGTTCACCTACAATCAAAGAGCCCCCTGCACCCCACCAATGATAGAATTGGGTCAAACTTCCTACACAGAACCCTCATGCCTTGAAGGAACCAGCGGAGTCTCAGAATCAGCTCTCCCCTTGGCTGCGAGGCCTGCCAATCACAGCAGAGGAGAGCTTTAGGTGGGAGAATTCGCAATCTGTTTCCAAAAAGAAAGAGAAGGACAAGCGGAGAGAACTTCAACTTTCTCTGCCAAAGGGGCTTCCTAAGACCATCAGAAATACATGTTTTCTGATGGTCTTTGGTGACCCCTCTGAAACCCTCTCCCGACCCCCTGGGGTCCCGACCCCCAGGTTGAGAAAGACTGCCTTACATACTCAGACTTTCTCTCATCTCCTACATAGGGCACAGCAACGCGTGCCGGGTTCAGCTAGTTGTATATATTGAGCAGCTCCCAACTGATGAAATAATAGCCCAGGTGGCAGGCTATTATTTCATCAGTTGGGAGCTGCTCAATATATACAATATAATAATATATCCTCAAGGCTGGAGAGGGCCGGGGCGGGGCCATAGGGGGTGGAGCCAGGCCACACCAAGCCCCGCCCCCTTGCCTCTGGCTTTGGAGCTCCCAGCAGCTTTTCCAGGAATGAGGATGGCAATGCCAAGCCAGTGGTGATATAGCTAGCACAAGGCTGGCTTGGCACTACCATCCTCAAGCCTGAGAAGCTGCTGGTAGAGCGGAAGCCACAGGGGCGGAGCCAGGCCGTGCCAGCCCCGCCCCTCCCTCTGGCTTTGGAGCTCCTAGCAGCTTCCAGGCTTGATGATAGCAATGCCAAGCCAGTGGTGGCATAGCTAGCACAAGGCTGGCTTGGCCCTGCCCTCCACAAACCTGGAGCAGCTGCTGGGAGTGCCGAAGCCGGGGAGGGGTGGGGCTTGGCACGGCCTGGCTCCGCCCCATCTGAGAAGTGCCCCATCCACCTGGGATCAACCTCCTTCGGTCCCGGGATTGACTGGTCGATCGCGATCGACTTCCTGGGCAGCCCTGTCCTAGAGTCTCAAACAATTAATTCAAAATACTGTATTTACTCAATTCTAATGCTCACCTTTTTCGACTAAATTACCAAAATTGGGATGCGCATTACATTCGCATAATATGTTGAATACTTCTTCGGGTTTTGTGAAAATTCAGGTGTACATTAGACCTGAATAAATACAGGTAGATTGTGGCAGCCACAAAAATGAAGTTTCTGAAATATAACAACAGCTTTTAAAGTTAAGTATCACACAATTAAATAGGAAATAACACTTTCAAACCAGGAACAGCTTTTATTTCAATTTTGTTACATAGTATTATTATTTATGTTAGCTACACGTTGATTGGCCCTGAAGTGTTTCATACTCTGGATTATTATTATTATTATTACAGAAGGGTTGGTGCCTGAAATGTTATTCCATTTTTGGATTTGGGAGAATTTTTATTATTATTTATAATGTAAGATGAAACCCACAAGTTACAACCATCCGACTTACAAACAACTCCTAGTTACAAACAGGGGTGAGACAATAGGAAATGAGAGAAATCTACCCCTTGGAAGGGAAATCCAGTTCTGGAAGAGTTATTACCATGGGGAAAGGGGGTCTCGGCTGAAGCTTTAATCTCCAATCTTTGTTTCCATAGCAAGCCGATTCTCCAAAAATTCAGTTCTCAGAGGGACAGAAAATGAGGGGATACAAGTCAATCAAAAATATTTGAAACAATTAAAATAATCCAATACTATACAGCAGGACTCCACCTCTTAATGTTTTTCTTTTTTTTAAAGCCTGCCTGAATAAAAAGGTTTTAGCTTGCTGTCAGAATATTTGCATGTTCATCATGAAATATCAGGGAGATGGGACCTAAGTCTATAATTACTGTTGCTGTAATTATTATTACATTTTTTTTACAACGGTTTTTATGTGAGGAATCCAAACCAGCTCACAACCGCTACAGAATATAAATATTATTAAAATCGAATTAAGCATTATCATTGTTAAAACAATTTGGTTGCCATTATAGAATAATGAATGCATTTAGAGTGATTAAAAACAATTAAAATGCCCCTGTTCTGTTCTTAAAAACATCCTGCTTGCCTGAATAAAAGACAGTAGAAGAACAAGGGAATTCAAGAGTCCAGAGGCCACCACCAACCATCTAATCACTAAATTCGTTAATGTTTTGTATACACCATATGCTCATAGCTTGAAGGAAATTATATACGCAGTAGTTTTAATAATTGTGTGCATGAAACAAAGGTGGTGTACGTTGAACCATCCCAAAGCCACCACCTCAGCCACCCAACTAAACAGTTTGGGATTTTGGATCTTTCCGCTTTCAGAATCCTGGGTAATAAGGCATCCACCAGGATATACAGGCCATTAGTCTAGCGCAATCTGAGAAGCTGTATTCTTAGACTGAACAATGTCTTCTCACATACTTAGCCCTCTGCAGTGTGTTTCTTTTCTACGTCATGATTGGAACAGAAACTTTGGCACATTTATGGTAATTCTAGTTCATGTGTTGAATTAGGGCAGAGGTTTTGCACATGTATGAATTGAAATATGATAAGGCCTTGTTCAAATGGATGCAAAAGTCAAATTTGCCCAGATTCCATCCATGTCTTTGGCTGAGTTATCTCAGAAATTGTGGAGTGGTGGCTGTGAGGAGGTTTCAGTGAAATCGTTTTTCAAAAAGAATAATTGTTTCCAACACTTCCTGTTTCCAGGCTTTTAATGTGGTTGAAGACCCAAGTCTTTGTGCGCTTTGTTGGCAGAGTGCATGATGGGATTTTTTGGACTGCAAATCCCAGAATGAAATGGTGGTTGTGCTAGCTGAGAGAAGTTCTGTGAGTTTGCTGTCCAAAAAAGTCACATCTTTCAAAGTTTGTAGTGCTGGCTGGGAAGGGATTCTATGAGTTGTCACACATTTGAAATGTTGACTGAGGGATCCTTGGGATCATAGTCTAAAAAGCCATATTATGCATGGTTGCCATACTAGTTGGGGAGGCGTCTGGGAGTAGTAGTCAGAAAAATAGCCCTTCCCACATTTGCAATTGCCTCTGCTCCACCTTCTGGAGGCTGTGTTAATTGGGTCTGCCATTGTCTGCCTTCAACCAATTTTAAAGAACCAGCCAGTAATGATTTCAAGGGTATCAAGACTTTTTCCATGCTTATTTATTTAGACATTCTGAGGATTGAACCTAAGACCTTGGATTTGCTCACACAGCTAAACTATCTACAGTCCTTGCTGCTGAATTAACTGAATTATGTTATAATCTTCTAAAAGCAGCAGATAGGGTATATCCCAGAAAGGCAGTCGTGACTCCTTTCTCTCCCTTCCCACCTCCTTGCAATTAGCCACAGTATAGTAGCAGAATATAGCTTCATAGGCCTTAAAAACCAATTTCCAGTTACGTTGACCATGTCTACCATTCTAAGGTCCTAATTTGCACACATTATCCAGGGGCAAATGCTGTTTTTTCACCCAGGAACCACCGGTGTTCCAAATGGGTCTGAAATCTGGGGTTAATTCCTTGATTTTTCTGTTTGCAGCTTGATACATGATTGCGCTGAAAAGGATAGTGTTTGAAATTGTCAATAATAGCTATTGTGATTAAAACCTCTTTGGTTGTGTGTGAGTGAAATCTATCAACTGGATTACTAAAGTGATCAGTGAGTGTAGAATTCATAGCCCTTGCTTCTTTAATGGTAGAATGGAAGGAGAATGTGACATGTGTCACTTCGATTACTCTAGAGGTTAGCATCATGCTGAGAGTGCTTCTCTAGATGTTACGGGCGATTGCAGTAAACAAGCAAACAAAATACATCCTTTGTTTCTTGGATTCTGTACAAGGCTGGATAACTGGCTTGGGTGTTTGACTGTATCTTCTCATAGAATTCTGACCCATTCTGATTCAGAACCAGATGTTCGGGGATATACCTTCATCTCTTGACATTACAGGATCTCTCCTGTTGCAGCACACAAGAGTTTTCCAACAGCTAATTATTGTGTTTAGGAAACTTTGTCCATCCTATTGTTTCTTTATCAAGAAGAACTAGGTTCTCCATTGTTATCTCCCCTCTGAAATTGCAACCACAAGACACACACAGCATCTGCTTCTTAAATAATGATTTGGAGACAACCCAAAGGATTTTCTGCTTATTCCCATTTGGGAGGGTGAATTTTGACGTGGGCTGTTTCCCTGACCCTTTTTGAGCTAGATTGGGATATTATATAAGTTGAATGAGCCACAGATTCTACTTCCCGCTGGTAGAAAGCCAAGCCAGTTCTCTTCCACTTTCCCCCCTTAAGCATGGAAGACAAGGAGTAGGGGGCAGGGTGCTGCTACCCACTGAATAGTCACATGCCGGGCTCTCTCTCACCCTCCCCCAACTTGTGAATTCCAGTCTTCCTTCTGTTGAATGCATATACATTGCTCAAGGCTGTAGGAGTATTGTAATTTCCAAAGCTATTGCTTTGCATTTGCACATATAAAAGAAAATGCCACCATCCTTTGCTTCCCTTCTGTGGAGCTTCTACATCAGCCTTTTACTGATTAAAGTAGTCATGGTGCTTAGTCTTGTCTGTTTTGAAGAAGTTTGTACATTCTTTTCCCATATTAGGTGGTAGCAGGTTTAGAAATATCTGAGGTGGAATTGAAGAATTAGGTCGGGGAGTTTCCCCAAAGTGTTGCCTTTATTCCTTTCTGTTTTATTCCAAGAGTGGAGGTTTGAAAAGCAGACTTTGCTTCTGTCTCTCCTCTTTCCTGCAGAGATCTACGGCTTTGTAATCCACCTCTTGTTCATTGTTATGCTCGTCTCCATTGGCCTTTCTTTCATGCTTCCCTGGGAACTATTAAGCAGACTGGAGTCGGCAGCCTTTGTGTCGCTGGCACCCTCCTTCCCCATCTTGGTCTTGACGTGTCTAATCGCCACAGTGCAGCTGCTGTGCTTTCAGCCTCTTCCTATATCAAGTAAAGCCAAATGCCTGGAAATAACTAGACAGAATTTAGAACAAAAGGAAAGACTGAAGATTGGACTGGTCTCTGAGACGTGGATGGTCCTTGATGTAAGGGTTTGTCAGATTTACAAAGGCAAATGTCTTCTCTTCTCAAACCCATTTTAACCTGGCAGGGTGACAGGCCCTTTTCTTTGTTTTGCACTTCTACAGTTGAGAAGCTTCATATTATATTGTTATACAAGTGCCTAGGCCCTATTAGTAGGGGATCTTTGCAAACAAAGTGCCAGAGAGTTTGAAGTAGTAAAATCCACCAACAATTTGCAGAAAATCTTTTAAGCCCCCTCCAGAAAAAAACAACTCCAAACCATGGGCATATAAAAAGCACTTCAAGCCCTGCCATAATTTCACAAAGCATTTATGAAGAATACAGCTTGTCTATATCTCACAAGAATATATTATTTCCTTGGCTCTGTGTCACTGTTTTCTAGCAACAAAGGCCACAACAAATAATCAGTTTAAGGTCTTCTATTGGACAAATTAGTCAACTATATGGATGCACCAATTCCAGTTAAAGGATGATGCCCTTTGAATCAAAGAGGCTAATAACTGTTTTGACTTAACAGGCTTTTCAGTTCCAAGGGTATATTCTAGTTAGAACCAAAATTGAATGTAGCCAAAGACATGGAAATCAACTTTAACACTACTGTGTTCCTTTGTGACCATTTCTTTTACTTCTGATCACCTGATAACAATGCAAGAATAGATGTCCCAGCAGATAGAACACATTCTTCCAGTGGTTTTTGAAAGGCTCTCCATCCTGAACAACCAAAACAGGCTGTTTCTAAAAGGTGTATCTGCTACTCCATGAAAGAAAGAAAAGCCTAAAATCCACAACTGGACAATGCTTTTCTTGAATTCACAGCAATAAAGTATCGCTTTTTTGAGTACATGCAGGGTACCAATGCACTCTTCTTGCCAAGTTATTCCCAAGAACAGAGGCAAGAAGCTATGGTCCTCCAAAAGTTGCTGGGCTCAAAATTCCCATGGAGGCCCATCAGTCTGGCTAAATAATGGAATAGCCTTTTCGCAGCATCTGGAAATCAGCAAGTTCCCCAGTTCTGTCCTATAAGTATAAACCAGTTGCATTTTCCTGACACCATTCATGGCTGCCTGTGAGTATTTGCCAATCTAGCACATAGCCATTAATTATTTAATTAGCTCTGCCAACATTTTTCCTCCAGAGGCATTATGAATGCCTTTCCAAAGCCTTGTCGGTGTAGTCATACAAGGGAGGCACAATCTAGCAACTCACATAGGGAGAATGCTGTTCTGTCCCCATTTATTAGCAAAATGCTGGGTCTGTGAGTAGGCGTTGAAATGTAATCCTGAATATTTTGTTATTTCTGCCAAACAACTCCTTGGCAGAGTATTTTTCTCCTTTTTAGCGCATTTTTAACCCATTTGCTTCTGTGACCATTGCATCCCCAATGCTTATGGTTTTGTGCATGAGTTGAAGACAAAACAAAACTTTATTTTATCTGTGGAAACAGATAAAAAAGCTGAGCTTTCCTTCCCAATGGGACTCCTGAGACAAGCTTTTGGGTTGATCCTAAAATGTACTGATTGAGATACCCCACAAGTTCCAACATAGACAGATGTCTTCAGTGACAAAAGGTGTGCATTGGAAACAGTATGAAGTGTTTATGGTCAACCATCTATGTTGCCCCAACCCAAGGTCTTGAGGCTGTTAAACAACATCAGTTAATCTCCCTTACACAAATCATTCATTTTGGAGATTCTGAGGTCAGAACCCAACAGCAAGGCTTGGCTTCCTCTTAGAATAGAATTTACTTAGCTATATCTGTCTGGCTGCATGTAGGTCCAGCTCTTCTTGCAGAAGGCAGTCTCTCCATCCATCCCCTAAAATATGTAGCTTTTAGAAGAATAAATTGGTTTCTGTGCTTGAGTAATTCTCTTAACAGGCTGTGCTTTAAAAACCTTGATACTGTGTGCCGAAATAAAACTCAACATGCTTCACTGAGTTCCAAAATAATCAATTTAATATTCAAGAGCCTGAGTCCAGTAAAAGGTCTGTTCAAGGTCATTTTAAAGAGGGAAATTTTCACATCAACGTCTACTTTTATTTTGCTTATTTAAAAAAAGCCCCTTCGGTTGGGAATGCTTCTTCCAATTCTAATCTTTTTATGACTCCTAATATTTTTACTTCCAGACCCTCTTTCGTTCTATCATTACTAAATAGGTTCTTTTAAAATGTTCTGCAAGTTTTGCATTCTTGTTCTTCCATCCTCAGAAACATCACTCTAGACTAAAGTTGAAAAAGCTCTGCCGTGAAATACATTGCTACCAGCTTGCGGTTCTTAAGTTTCATCCAGACATGCACACAGCAATCTTTGGAGCTTGGAGGGTAGCCCAGTGTTTGCAGTGGCAGATTGTGAGCTTGTCTGTTAAATTCTTGAGATTGCTGCTGGTGCCAAGGCATGCATGTTCAAGTCCTGGACGTCAGAACTGGACCACCCTACTCCAAAAATAACTCTCTCTCCTCCCCAGAAAAACCAACCAGAAAAGACCTTATTGTGGAGGAGCTTTGCACCAGGAATGCCCATCTGGCATTCCAGCAAAGCAGAGGGGCTAGTACTCTAGAGAGAGTTTTGATAAATGTTTGGACTTCAGATCATATTTACGGCAAAGCATATAATGCAAAACTGAATAGATTCCAGATTCTAGAAGTCAGAACAGTTTAAGCATTGATTAAATATCTCTGACATACTGAAATGGTTCCAAAATGGCTGCTGCCTAGAGAAAATGAAGTAGGCAGCTATAAAGTCTGCCACTAAATGTTTGGTGGTGACAAGTCAGAAATAAAGCAAGCATGTATTAAATACACAGAATATTTGTGTCAATGTTTACTAAACGTAGCTATGAAATAATTCATATAATGCAGTATATAGCGTAAAGGAAGGAAGAAACCTTATAATGGAAGTAGTCTTGCTACGTGTTGTAACCTTGCCAGGAGGCTGATACTGCTGCTGTCCTTTATTTCTTTACTTGGCTGCTTTTCCAGAAATGTCTGAAGTCCTACAAATCCTTATGGGATAGTTGTGTTCTAGCAACCATACATTTTATGGAAATGTATTAGGAAATGGACTATTATCAGAATGCCTATCATGTCTCCAATTTTATTATTTTTGTAATTCTGTCCAGCCACTATTTATACAATGGTCTTTATACTTTTTCATTTGTTGTCCCTATTTGCTCATTGGAAAAATAGAATATACAATGAATCAGACTAGTGTGTGTGTGTGTGTGTGTTTGGGGTGCCTTTATTTTGCTGGCCTTAAAAACTAAATGGGATTTGTTTGGTTTTTTGAGATTGTGAGCGTTGAGGTTGAAGCAGTATGGCAAGTCTTGATCGGCTCGTCCTTGACTTCATCCATCACTGCTCCTGCTGATGTACAAAAATGAGGACAAATCCTTGTTTGTAATTGAAATATGTTTTGTCTTGTTTAGAAATTGACAAGATCCAAAAGGGTGAATCAAAAAAGGATGAGGAAGAGACCTACCTGGATCTGTTTTCTCATAAAAACATGAAGCTGAAGGAACGGGTTCTGATTCCAGTCAAGCAGTATCCCAAGGTAAGGCTCAGCACAACCCTAGCAACTCATGTAAAATGGAGGGTCTTGCTGTCCTGTCAATATATGAAAGATATGCAGATGTATTGAAATACAGTTCCTATATTCCTTCATATTTGGTCATGTGGGCTGGGATTATGGAAATTGTAGTCCAAGACATTGAGTAGGCACCAAGTTTACTATCCCTGCCTTTATACTTCTTGCTACTTTGAAAGTTTCTCAGTCTCAGAGAATGGCAAAGACAAACTTCCCTGAACAAATCTTTCCAGGGAATAGGGTCTTAGAGAGTCTCTGTAATTCAGAAATACCTTGAAGGCCCACAATAGCAATAAGAATAGTTAACTTCAGTTACTGGAAATGAGGGAAGAAAACATGTTTGTTTGTCGTTTCTTAGTTTAACTTTGTTGGAAAGATCCTTGGACCCCAAGGCAACACCATCAAGCGTCTGCAGGAAGAAACCGGAGCAAAAATCTCTGTTCTGGGGAAAGGATCCATGAGAGACAAGGCAAAGGTAGGAACCGTGGCCTGGAAATATAGTGACTGTCACGTTGCAGAACTCATGCAAATATTTATCTCCTTGCAGCTTCCTCATTGCAGTCATCCGTTGGGTTTTTTTTTTGAGATTATATGGTATTTTTAGTACTCTTGGATGTTGCTTTGCTTCATTTTCAGTGTATGGTATGCGCTTAAGGCATGCTCTTAGAGAACTCTCACGACCTCTTTCAGCTTTATGAAATTGTTACATATGAAACTAGGCTCGGAATTGATATGTTTTCCACAAACATGCTTACTCAGGATCAGTAGAGTGCTGTTCTGCGTAACAGTGAGGATTGGGATTTGGTATTGCATGGCATTAGATTTGTAGACAAGCTATTTCCCTGTATGGCCAAACCCCTGTTTTGGCCACGGCTACTTACTGTCCTGTTTTCTTGCTTCTTGAGTCAAAAGCAGTATCAGTATGACTACCTCCAAAGCTGGAAGTCATGCTTTGATCACATTATTAAGACAGTAGGTCTGTTCAAGCATTTACGACTATCAGTACCATATAACTGAAGAGGATGGCCTCAGATGTATCAGTTCTTCCCTCAGGCAATATGTGATTGATATGAACTAGAGGCGGATGCTTCTACATGCATCTCAACCCAAAGCGTTGACTATTCAACAATTGATCCGTAGTTTTGCTTTGGTTGAGACTACCAAAGACGCAGGCTATGGATGAGAGGACAAATCAGCCTAGATGCATTGCCCACATGTAAAAAGGTTTTGAGGGAACACCACAAGTCCCTCAGGTTCTCATTAGTGTTAGTTGGAGCCTTCTGACTGTGATGGATTCGGCCTATGAGGGACTAGAATCAAGATCTCTGTTCCACTGTGAACCTATTTGCTGATTATAAGTACATACATTTAAATTGAGAGCAGATGTGAAACACTCCTGCAGTGATAAAATAATGATACCCCCCTAATATTCAGGAAAGTATTCCCAATATCTGTTCCACATTGGGTAAAAAAAATCCAGAAGACTCTTTGCATGTTCTGATACTGTTCTGATCAGTAATCAACCAATAAGGATCACATGTGAATATTGGGACAGTTTGAATTTTTAAAAGTGTCCATTCATAATTATGTTCATTTTCAGGAGGAAGAGCTCCGCAAAGGAGGTGATCCCAAATATGCTCACTTGAATATGGACCTACATGTTTTCATCGAAGTCTTTGGACCACCCTGCGAGGCTTATGCTCTTATGGCCCATGCCATGGAAGAAGTCAAGAAGTTCCTTGTTCCGGTATATAATTAATTACGTTTCCCCATAACTTCAGTATATAAAATCAGCAGGATTTGGTCTTTGTACGTGATGTTCTACAAAGTAGGACGGTAGAATAGTGTCTTTGGTGATGATTAGCACATTCATTTCAGTCTTAAACTGCTGCTAAGAAAATCTGAATTTATTATCATTCGTAAGCATTGCACCAGTAATATACTGTGCTAATTTCACAGGTTGACCTCACACATATGGCCAGATTATACACTTTCACTGTCTCCAGTTTTATAGTCAGTGCTGAATGGATACTGGTTATCTCCAAAATGTTATAACTAGCCTGGCTATGCTGTTGTCTTTCTGGGAAAATGACTTCTAAGCTGCTGACAGTAAGGAAGACCTTGTCATGTTTTTTGAAAGGAGCATTGAGCTTACTTCCCTCCCTTGTCTTGGTTAGGACATGATGGATGACATCTGCCAGGAGCAGTTTTTGGAGCTGTCCTATCTCAATGGGGTGCCAGAGCCAACGCGCGGCCGTGGGATCCCTGTGAGGGGAAGGGGAGCCCTCCCCCCACCTCCCCCTGTCCCCAGGTAACAGATGGGAGGGTCTCTGAAGGTGGCCTCTGGCCCTTTACAGTCGCATCTTGAAAAGTTTTAAGGTTTGCGCTTCAGGCCTTTGAACAGGTGGGGAAGCAAACAGACTTGATAGATCTTTCCATTTCTTTTATGTATGGACTAGGTCAGCATTACATCGTGGTGAGTGCTCTTTGGTTTTTACCCATTTGGGGTCCCCAGATGTTATTGAACAACAGATCCCACCACTTTTGGTTATCTGCCACGCGGACTGGGAATAATGGGGATTGCAACCCCACAGCCCTTGTGGCTCTGAGGTTGGGAAAAGGTTCAAGGGCCTTTTAAGGTCAGTCTGTCTATTTAGTTATTATTTGAAGTGCTTTATTGTGTTATGTTTCTCAGACATTGAATGTTTGCCGATCTTTTGTTGTACACTGCCCTGAGTCCCTTTTGGGAGGATAGTGCGGTATAGAAATAATGTATTATCATCATCATCACATTCACAAGCCTTGTATGGAAATCCAAACCCCAGTCTCTTGAACAGAACAATTGGCAACCTTCCAGATGTTCCTGTATTCCAAACATGGGCAAACCTTGGCCCTCCAAATGTGTTGGACATCAACTCCCATAATTTGTTAGGAATTGTGGGAGTTGAAGTCCAAAACACCTGGATGGCCCAGGTTTGCCCAGGTCTGCTGCATCCCAACTCCCATCAGCTCTAACTTGTCATGGTGTCTTAATCATGAGGAATACAGAGGATTTGGTCCAGCTTCTGAAGGAGGGCCACATAGAATGACATTCGCCAAGAAGGCCTTGAGTTTGACATATGTGTTCTAAGTGGTCCTTCTGACTGTTTCACAAAGCCCTTTTGTCCCATATTAATTTTATGGACTATAATAATAAAACTTTATTTCTAGACTACCCTCTCTCCCAGAAGGGACTCAGGGCGGTTTACACACACAAAAATGCAAGCATTCAATGCCTTGGGTGAATACACAATAAAGCAGCGGTGATAACAGTTAGCGTACGACGAAGAATTCAGCATTGTGACGAAAAATAAAACAAAATAATCCAATAAGACATAGTTAACTAAAACATAAGTAAACATTACAACAAATACCCTAAAAGCAATTTAAAATACATTAAAAATGGCTGGTGCCGGTGTTCATTTGAAATGTAACGTGGCAGCCATATAGTGCAAGTGGGACTAGCCAGCATTCCAAAGTAGTTGTCTTAGCCCATCTCCTCCCCATACTCTAAAGTGCATAGGTGCGTTTCTAGAAGTTTCTTAAAGGAATGGAGGGTGGGCGCCGTTCTTCTTTAGGGAGGGGGTTCCAGATACGAGGAGTGATCACAGAGAACACCCCCCTCTCTCCCACGAAACGAGCTTGTGACAGAGGTGGGACCAAGAGGAGGGCCTCCTCCATAGACCGCAGTGCACGGTATGGTCTGTTTAGTGAGATGTGATTAGGCAAATAGCTTGGACCCAAACTGTTTATTTTTGTCACAGATCTCTGATGCAAGACCTCAATATTAGCTCTTGTAGATCGCTGTCCTCTCATCATGTGGGGAAGAAAGGGGCCTTTATGGGCAAAGACACCTTGTGCCTGAGTTTTCCTTCCTTCTTTCTCAGGGGCCGTGGGGTAGGCCCGCCTCCCCCTCCTCCGCGTGGAGCCCTGGTCCGAGGGGCCCCGGTGAGAGGCGGCATCTCCAGAGGAGCATCCGTGGCCCGAGGCGTGCCCCCACTACCAGCGGTGAGAGGCGCCCCTGCCCCAAGAGCGCGTGCCGCGGGCATTCAGAGAATACCTCTTCCTCCCCCTCCTGCACCAGAGACCTATGAAGATTATGTAAGAAACTTTCAGTGTTGTGCCCGTTCTCAGGGATCTAGTGCATGCCAAGCCCCTTCATTCAAAAGAGCAGGATGCCATTCAGGTAAAGCCAAACCTACACCCCACTAGAAGACTCTACTTCAGTGGCCCTTGACCAAGAATCCCTGAGGGAAACCATCTTTCATTTAAACGTCTCTTTACGTTTGTCATTCAATAAATTCTGTTAATCACCAATCTCTTCCCACTTTTGGGCCTGGCTGCTATAATGACACTTGAGAACGAACTGAACTGAAAATAGAGGAAGTAGTTCCCAGTAGAAGCTGTCTGAGTGGTCTCCCTGTCTGTTGCTTTAGCTAAACTGCTTGTGCAACTTGTGCTGTAATGGGCTGCAGGAAAACTAGAGTTGTGGCCATTGCTTCAATACCATTCTCATATGAGTTGACTTACAAAATCATTTTGAACTCTCAATTGAAGCTGCATTGCTTATAGTACAAATGCCACTGATTAAGCAACAGAGCAGAAACCATGACAGCGCCCTTTGTGTTTCTCTGAATGTCCATCTGCATATATTATTTTATGTTTTAAAAGATTATCATCCAATCCAGGCATGCCTCTTTCTCTTACTTCCTATCATGAATATACTGTTAGACTTCCTTAACATGGAATCTGGCATTAACGTTTGTTAAATTCTATTATCCTTGTTTCATATCCCGGTTTGTTCTCCCAGTTGAATTTTACAAAGGTGAACCTGGAAGCCTTTCATTACTATATGTGAAAGAAAGAAACAGAGCACAGTAATGAGTTCCATTGTCCGAACTGGGCCACAGTAAACAGTTCATGTTCTGTATATATTTTTCCCTTTCTTTCACGATTCGGACTTGGCCAGCCCTTTGCTGTTGTCTTCTGCTTACACTTGTCCATTTTGCTGTTACTGACTCTCTCTCTCTCTCTCTCTCTCTCTCTCTCTCTCTCTCTCTCTCTGTTTCAGGGCTATGATGATGCTTATGCAGAGCAAAGTTACGAAGGCTATGAAGGTTACTACAGCCAGGGTCAACAGTAAGTATTGCTGTTGGTTTCTGTCTCCATTGAGACTCTTCTTTCCAGGTGGCAAGGTCCCTTCAGATGTAGCACACCTGCCTGTTCAGATGGCTGGCCAGGGGTGCATGTCACAAGGGGCAGCAGTATCCAGCATGCTGTGGGCATAGGAAGCATCAGCCGCCTCTCAGCAAAGGACAAGAGGGAGTGGGTTCCTCTCTCGTCATGATATTTTCCTTGACTGCTTGCAGTGGTGTTCGGGTCTGATCAGCGCCTTTCCTTGGTGCATGAAGAGTATTATAAAGAAGAGCAGTGTTCATAGCAGGGGATTGCTAGCTGTTGCACAGAACAGCCAGAATGGGTCTAAATAACAGTTGTGTCAAGAAAGATGGCTCCTCCCATCACAGGGAATAACTCTACCCCATCTTGTTTTGTAGGGAAACGGAATATTATGACTACCGACATGGTGAGGCTCAAGAATCATATGAGGCATATGGTAAGTGCATTCTCTGATATTACTATTTGCTGTATTTAACCCCTCGCCTTCATCCCCAAAGGGACTCAAGGTGGCTCACAGGCACACACTTTGATTAATTTAAAACAAAGCAAGCACACTTTTTAAAAAAACAATTAAACAGTACTGTTGGAGGGGGTGTTCTGAAAGTTTTCCAGGCTGTAGGACCATGTTCTAGAAGCATTATCTCCTGACATTTCACCCACATCTATAGCAGGCATCCTCACAACTCACAGCAACCCAGTGATTCCAGCTGATAGTACTGTGTGTGTTAGGTTGCTATTATTATTATCATTATTATTTATACCCCACTTTTTCTCTCCACAAGGAGACTCAAAACGGCTTAAATGTACAGTTAAAATACAGTAAATACAATAAAAATGCAATTTAAAATACCCAATTCTCCCAAAAATCCCACCCACAACCTCCCCAACAACATGCCCCTTATCCGTCTCCAAATGCCAGCCTGGGGGAGTATTGACATGCTTGCAGTGGCAAGGGGTAAAGAAAGCTTAAAGGGGGGCTGTCTTTTATGTACATTTTCACTTAAGTCTGGCTTGAATACAGTTGTCAAAGATTCCAGTGATTTTAGCTTTCTGAAAGACATTACAGTGTATATTCTCTTACCTAGCTCAATTGGGATTGTGATGCTTTCAAGAGTAATCTTTTGGAATACTAATATTGTTTTTAATCTATGATATTTGTATACTTTTATTGTGTTTTTATTGTAATTTATTGTGGCATTGAATCATTGCCATTGTTAGCCACTCTGAGTCCCTGAGTATTATTATGTAAATAATAAATAAAGTTCCTTGGTGCAGCCTCCTAACTCACATTGTTCAAAAAGATCATCATTGGTGGCTAGTCTGATAGGACTCCTTGTAAGGCTTTATAAATGCTCAGATTTTCTGAGAAATTGCCTTCATATAGATTACCTGCATCCTTATTGTACACAGGTTGCTTATTGTAATGTTTTGGTTCCCACCATCTCAGATAGTCCCTCTCTTACAATTAACCGATCTCTCGCAATTGGGAAGACCCACCTGTTTACCAATTGCCTGTTTACCAATTTATTTTCATAGTAATTTTTGTAATTGCTAGCCTCTGGAGTTTTTATTAATCTTTATTGACTTATCTTTTTCTTCTATTCAGCATTTTAAATGGTTATTTTTAATATAAAGAGTGGAATATAAATGTTAAAATAATTAATAAACAACTATGGGAAAATGCAATTATGAGGAACCATAGGTTTCTGTGCCATAATCGAAGCATTACTATTTATTACAAACTAGCTGAGGACCCGGCGGTGCCCGGGTTATTTGAGGAAGGCATTGTGTGCCAAGGTTGGTTCCTATTAGATGTTCATGTGGCTTGCAGTGGTCTCAAGAACTTAGTGAAGGTACTGCGAGTCCCATCGGCCATGGACCATCCTCCTCCAAACAGCACCAGGATGTAGAGTGGGTCATGGGGGCTGTGTGTCAGATTTGGTCTTGATCATTCTCTGGATGAGGGTTGCAGCGGTCTCTGGAAGTGAGGGAAGGTACTGGAAGTCCCATCATCCATGGTCCCCCGTTCGCCAAACTGCACCAGGATGTAGAGTGGGTCATGGGGGCTCTGTGTGCCAAGTGTGGTCTTGATCAGTCATTGGATGAGGGTTGCAGCGGTCTCAGAAAGTGAGTGAAGGTACTTCAACTCCCATCATCCTTGGTCCGTCCCACTCAAAACTGCACCGGAATGTATAGTGGGTCATGGGTACTCTGTGTGCCAAGTTTGGGCCTGGTCTCTGATTTGTAGGGGCTACAGTGTTGTTTGGGAAGTGAATGATGTGAAGGTACTGCAAATCCCATCATTCGTGGCCCCTCCTGCCCTAAACCACACCAGGTAGTGAAGTGGGCCATTGGTCCCCTGTTTGCCAAGTTTGGTCCTGATCCGTCATTGCTGTGGGCCTCAGTGGCTAACTGCCTGAGGCCTTTCCTTTTTCTGCTGAGTCACTGTAGAATGTTGGAATGTGGTTGGCCAATCGGAGTCCTTTATGCAAATATCATTTCAGTGGCAGTCAATCCCCTCTGTCTGGGGCCGTGGAATGTCGGAGTTCTGAGGCTGGCCAATCAGAGCCATTTATGCAAATAATCCCACAGTGGTGGCCAATCGAAACGCTGGCACATATTCCTCCCATCACTCGGCCACACCACCCACCGCCCGCAAACACTGACTTTTATTATATACATAGATAGATGGTCATTCTGCCTTCAATAAATCTGGATAAGGACCCTGTAGAAATACAGGTCCTTCTCAAAAAATTAGCATATGGTGCTAAAGTTCATTATTTTCCATAATGTACTGATAAAAATTAAACTTTCATATATTTTAGATTCATTGCACACCAATTGAAATATTTCAGGTCTTTTTTTGTTTTAATACTGATGATTGTGGCATACAGCTTCTGAAAACCCAAAAATCCTATCTCAAAAAATTAGCATATTTCATCCGACCAATAAAATAAAAGAGTTTTTTTTAAAAAAAAAGAAGTCAATCTTCAAATAATTATGTTCAGTTATGCAATCAATACTTGGTCGGGAATCCTTTTGCAGAAATGACTGCTTCAATGCGGCATGGCATGGAGGCAATCAGCCTGTGGCAGTGCTGAGGTGCTATGGAGGCCCAGGATGCTTCGATAGCGGCCTTAAGCTCATCCAGAGTGTTGGGTCTTGCGTCTCTCAACTTTCTCTTCACAATATCTCACAGATTCTCTATGGGGTTCAGGTCAGGAGAGTTGGCAGGCCAATTGAGCACAGTAATACCATGGTCAGTAAACCATTGACCAGTGGTTTTGGCACTCTGAGCAGGTGCCAGGTCATGCTGAAAAATGAAATCTTCATCTCCATAAAGCTTTTCAGCCGATGGAAGCATGAAGTGCTCCAAAATCTCCTGATAGCTAGCTGCATTGACCCTGCCCTTGATAAAACACAGTGGGCCAACACCAGCAGCTGACATGGCACCCCACACCATCACTGACTCTGGGTACTTGACACTGGACTTCAGGCATTCTGGCATTTCCTTCTCCCCAGTCTTCCTCCAGACTCTGGCACTTTGATTTCCGAATGACATGCAAAATTTGCTTTCATCAGAAAAAAGGACTTGGGCCCACTTCACAACAGTCCAGTGCTGCTTCTCTGTTGCCCAGGTCAGGTGCTTCTGCCGCTGTTTCTGGTTCAAAAGTGGCTTGACCTGGGGAATGCGGCACCTGTAGCCCATTTCCTGCACACGCCTGTGCACGGTGGCTCTTGATGTTTCTACTCCAGACTCAGTCCACTGCTTCCACAGGTCCCCCAAGGTCTGGAATCGGTCCTTCTCCACAATCTTCCTCAGGGTCCGGTCACCTCTTCTCGTTGTGCAGCGTTTTCTGCCACATTTTTTCCTTCCCACAGTCTTCCCATTGAGGTGCCTTGATACAGCACTCTGGGAACAGCCTATTTGTTCAGAAATTTCTTTCTGGGTCTGACCCTCTTGCTTGAGGGTGTCAATGATGGCCTTCTGGACAGCAGTCAGGTCGGCAGTCTTACCCACGATGGTGGTTTGGAATAATGAATCAGGCTGGGAGTTTTTTAAAGCCTCAGGAATCTTTTGCAGGTGTTTAGAGTTAATTAGTTGATTCAGATGATTAGGTTAATAGCTCGTTTAGAGGACCTTTTCCTGATATGCTAATTTTTTGAGATAGGATTTTTGGGTTTTCAGGAGCTGTATGCCACAATCATCAGTATTAAAACAAAAAAAGACCTGAAATATTTGAGTTGGTGTGCAATGAATCTAAAATATATGAAAGTTTAATTTTTATCATTACATTATGGAAAATAATGAACTTTAGCACTATATGCTAATTTTTTGAGAAGGACCTGTACTAGGAAAAATTTGCACAACACTAAAGCCCAGAATTCTCTTCCACCTTACAAAATGTCGGCAAGCATATTATGAACAAGCTTTCCAACTCAAAATTAGTTAGGATGAAAAGTTGTCTTTCAAAAGTGGCCTCAGCTTCTTGAGAAGATGCTGAAGTTCTGTGCCCAATAAATACTTCATTCCACACTGCCACAGTAATAGAATTTATAAATGTCACCAGTATGCAACAACAAGTATATTTAGCTACCAAGGGATTGAAAATAAGATTGAACCAGTTGCCTTAAGCTAGCAGGAGGGTGTTTTCCTTCCAGGCCCAGGGATTGGCAACTGCAAATGTCGCCCCACTTGACTCTGTCCCGGTGCCCTTTTCCTCAGGTGGCTCTGAGCACAAACAGCATCTGCCTCTCCTTAGGATTGCTGTTGCTGCTGGGGTTGCCAGCCTCCTTTCTGCCGTGCCGGGCGCTCCATTGCTATTTCTTAATTAGTTCCATTGCAGCAATCTTCTTTGGCGCCTGCTTGCCTGCCGACACAATTAGAAAAATAAATCGTTTGAGCCACGGCTGGGAAACAGTGCAGAGCCCAAGGTTCTTGCCTGCGGGACGCTGCAGTTTCATTACTCTGACACTGGCTTCCTCTACGGAACCAGCCACAGAACTGAAAGCGTAGCTCTATTGAAGAAGTGGGTAGATTATGAAGAGCATCCATTTCCATCTGTTCTTGGAAAGAACTTTGCCTTTCTGTGTTTTGGTTTTCTGCCCAAATACTTAAACTGAAACCCATATAGAGATGCACGTTAGTATGGCCAGGGATTACACCTGCGTTAAATGCCCATTCTGACCTGTCAGAAGAGGTCTTCCTTATCACCTAGCATAAGAGGAGTCGCCATGCTGCACGTTGCTGGCCTGCCATATAGCAGTGTCCAGTTAGACTTCTGCTATCTCAGTGTCCCCAAATTGGTATCTTTTAGTCAGGAGAGCTATACAGCAGTCAATGATAACCTTCTGGGAGTAACAGCACAAATACACTGGCAAATCCTTACACTTTGCCATAGTCAAATAGGAACTTGACCCTAGTCTTCCTCCTAGTGTTAGAAATTGTTTTTGAGGAATACCAGCGGCCACTTTCTCTGTTTGGATCCTTACCAAGCAGACCTGGGTCTTGTCAGTTCTTGAGAAAACCCAAATGTTCCACCTTCCACCTGCTTAAAATGGCAGGTTGATGTCATGGTTTTGAGTATTGGACCAGAACTCCAGGAGACCAGAGTTCAAATTCCCTCGTTGGCCATTAAAACCCACTGGATAAACTTTGGGCCGGTCACCCTCAGCCTTAAAGGGAAGACAATGGCAAAATTCATTGGAGTAAATCTTCCCAAGAAAACCCTATAACTTTGAGCCAACTTGACACAAAAGTGCTTCTAAGAGGTTTTTGGGGGGTAACAAAAGGGTTAGAATGGTAAAAGCATGAAGATGGGCAGGCGCTAAAACCCAGAGGGCTCTCTTTTAAAAGCTGAGTTCCTAATAAGAAATCGCCTTGATAGAAGGTCAACCATCTGCTGAGATTTTGCCCCATGAGCTGCTGATAATAATGACTGCAAGAACAGCAGCAACAATACATTTATTACCTGCCTCTCCTTGTGGCTCAAGGTGAGGTACAATAGGGTTAATAAATCAAATGCAACACTATTAAAATACAGGCAGTCCTGGGTTACAAACAAGATAGGTTCTCTAGGTTTGTTCTTAGTTTGTATATAAGTCAGAAGAAGTACATTTTTAAGTGCTAACTGTAGTTAGCAAGATTAGTTTTAGGTTGCATACGGAAGGGTAAATATTCCTGTAACGCTTTTTTTCTGTCAATGCTCCTGTTCAGAAGATTTCCCTTCGCTTTCTGTCCCAGTGATAATTGGGTTTTGAAAAAAATTGGCTTGTCGTGGAAACAAGGATTGGAAAGAAAGCTCCAGTGGAGAGACACCATTTCCCTATGATAATAACTCCTTCAGAAGTGATATTCCCTTCCTGGGGATCAATTTCTCTCACTTCATGTTGTCTCGTCCCCGTTCTTAACTAGGAGTCAGATGTAAGATGGAAGTTTGTAACCAGAGGACTTCTGGTATACTAGGCCTCCTCAAACTGCAGCCCTCCAGTTGTTCAGGCCTGTAACTCCCAGAAGCCCTAGTCAGCTGTTCAATGGTCAGGAATTCTGGGAGTTCAGAGGCCAAAACAGCTGGAGGGCCACAATTTGAGGATGTCTGCTGTGTAACTATGGGTGCTCCAGCACCAGAGCAACCCTATTTACTCAAATCTAATGCTCACCTTTTGGGGCTAAATGGCCTTGCCAAAATTAGAATGCACAGTAGATTGGGCACTATAAGAGGGTTTTGCGAGACCAGGCGCTCTCGTTGCCACATGGTTTTGAGACAATGGTGTAGTAATGGTGAAGCCGCAGACCATATTTTAGTTCTTGCAGACCACTGGTGGTCCACGAACCACAAGTTTGGAACCACTGTTCAAAAACTACATGCCATGATTCCATAGCATTGAACCAGGACAGTACGTTTGGATTCATTCTACAGCATAGATGCACTCTATTCTACAGCATAGATCCCCCTCTTTTCCATGGCTAGAAATTTTGGGATTCTGACACTTCCATGTTTCAAGAAAGAGTTATAAGCATGTAGCCATTACTATTTTCCAATTCTAGAAGAGTTGAGATTACACTGCGTATCATACTGAGGAGCAAATCCTTTCTTTGGTTTCAGGGTTTTGAACATTGAAGTGCAGGTTATAGCTTCAATAGTACATGAGACTTGAGTCAGTGCAGTATGAAGATGAACACAGTCCTTCCTAGAAAGCGGGATTTTGGGCGTTCACCCTAGGGTCTCTGTGTGCCAATGTTGTCTTTCTCCTTTCCTCTCCTTCAGGTCAAGATGACTGGAATGGGACCCGTCCCTCTCTGAAGGCCCCTCCAACTCGCCCTGTGAAAGGGGCCTACAGGGAGCACCCCTACGGACGCTACTGAGAGCAGCCTCCGCCGAAGGGGAAGCGTCCCTTTCGAGCAAACCGTTGTTTCTGATTCTTGTATCTCCCCGGATCCCTGTTGCTTTGCCCGCGACAGACAAGTAATTGTCTCCCTGATTTTTCTCTGGCTCCCTTTTACTCCTGCCTCCATCCTCCCCCCGAACCACTTGACCCTGCATTCTGGCTTCTGTATGTAGTACTTTTTTAAAAAAAAAAACCCAAGAATAATAAGTTAGATTTAGGAAACGGGATTCAGTTTTTAAGTGTGTAGACTGCTTTTTTTTCTTTCTCTCTGTTTAGATGCATAATAAACACGACTGTACCTTTAAAGTGTTGCGATAAAAATGTTAGTTTCTAAAGTGGACATGCTTGCTTAACCGTTCTGAAATTAAAACTTTGTTAAATCTTTTAAAGTATTTTTTTGGTTGGTTTGTTGGGTTTATAGGCCACCCATAAAAGTCGTAGTCGCAGAACCCCAAAGTAGGATTGATTTTTTTCTCTTTTTTTAACGAATTAAAACCATAATGTAATGCTAGTGACTGCCGCAGGTTTAAAAGTACGCGCAAAATGTCCAAAAACGTTTGCCCTTAAACAAGCAGATTGCTTGATTAATCTTCAGTTTAAATGTTAATAGAAAAGATCCTGCTTTATTAACAAATTAAATGTCGTCGTTTTCCTTCAATTAATGATCCCTTCCTCCCCTTACAAAAGAAAAAAGTAGGTTTGTAACATTGCGGGTTTCGAAACCTAGCCCCAAGTTTTGAGATGCTAAAGTGGTGGAGTATTTTCCAGCAGGAAAAAAGTTGTTCTTAGCTTAATTTTGCATGAAAATCCTTTTAAGAGAAATGGACATCTAGCTGCTCTGTAATTCTTTTTTTTATATTGCTCTAATTGCCCAGTGTTTTTGATATTAGGAAGTATTAAATGATTAGCTGTGCATTGTGTCTCTCTTTCTTTTTTCCCCTCAAAGGAAGATTCCGAACACTGTTTGCAGGACATAATAATAACACAGTCCAGGCTCCAAATTGGCCAAACTCTCCAATGTTGAGCCATTTGTGTGTGTGTGTGTCGGTAGCGTTATGTTAAAAAGGGACGTTGCAGCTGAAAAACCAAGGAGAGCTTAGATTTTGTACATAACGTTTGTACTCTCCCATTTGGGGTTTTTTTGGAAGGTTTAATGCTACTCCATGTGTAAGCCTGCCTTAAATAGGTAGCTTAAAAATTGTCAAGATGTCTGCAGCGGTTTGTCAATAAAGTTGAGTCCTTTTTAATCAATGTAAATGTGATGATTTGTCATTTTTATAATTTAAAAGATGGTCAAACAGTAAAATAGGTTTTCCTTTCTCGGTATATTTAAATTAATGCTAAAGCACAACTGTGTTCGGCCTTGCCTCGATCCAAAAGGAGAGGCAGGTAATATTTATTTACTGCGACTCAAAGCATTTTCCAACATAGTAGTGGCAAAATTCAATGCCATACATACATGTGAAAACCAAAACATAATTTCTAGACAATAAAAAATAAAATTATTATTATTTGTATTAAACTATGTGACAAAATTTGAAAAAAAACCCTGTTCCTGGTTTGAAAGTGTTATTTCCTGTTTAATTGTCCAATCCTTACTTTGAAAGTAGTTGTTCTACTCTAGAAACTTTGTTTTTGTGGCTGCCATTTCTAACCTTTTAATGTGCCATTTTTAACCTTTTGTGCAGACCGCAAAAACAAAGTTTTTGCAGTTTGATAAACGTTTTCCATGTTTTTATGATAGAGTCAATTAGGAAATGACATATTTAACCTAGGAACAAAAATCATGTTACATAGTGTTATGTATTTTTAAATATTTTAAAAGATGCCTAAAATCCAATTTTTAAAGTCTGTTTTATATGTGTGTATGTATGTGTGTGCAAACACACACATACATAAAAAGCCAAATGAATGTTATATTTTAATACAAAATGTATTAAAATATACATTTTTCACCCTCTGGAAGATTGAGCCTGTTGTTGCTGAAGTTGGCCTTTGAGGGGCAGCATTAAATGTTCGGTTTCATTGAACTGCTGCCAGTTTGAGCTAGACTACTTCATCATACTAAATAACGAATCCACTTTAAATCCGGTTTCTGCTTCCTGCAGAATTTTGGGGTTTGTAGTTTAGTGAGGCTGTTAAAATCTCCATTAACTGCAAACCCCAGAATTCTGCAGGAGGCAGCAACTAGATGTAAAGTGCATTCATTCTCTAGTGCGATGAGGTCCTTAGTCTGTGGGTTTATAGACACACACAATCTTTAAAAACTATTGCTTTCAACAGGCCCTATCCTTTTGCAAACCCTCCATTTGTTTTGGTGAGGCTTGCAGATTGTTCCCTTTGCAAAAAGAAAAAATAAAGCTTGAGAGCGTTTGACCCCAAAGTCTTGCTTTGTCAAAAGTATAGCACAGTCTCCTCAAAAATTTCACATGCCTTTTTTTCTAACTAATAGGAAACTGAATCTTCCTTCTCGGGGCCCGAGATTTCCTTCTCCCAAGACAACCAGACCGGGTTACAAAGCCAATCATTACAGAGCACAAGCGGAAGCTTAGTAGGGCACAGGAAAGAGATTAAGAGGCATAAATATATACACCTTTGCAAACAGCCATTCTGCCCCCTACTTCAATAGAGAGAGAAAACCAACTTCCTTGTCTGGGGGAAAATTTCAATCAGCGGTTCCCAAACTTTTTTAGTCATGGAACCTGTCAGAAGACTTTGATTTTCTACAGAACTCTAACTCTATCCCTGAAAGATCATAGAAGGGACCCCAGAGATCATCCAGTCCAACCTCATTCTGCCATATAGGAAGACACTATCCTAACCTTCCCTACAGATGGCCATCCAGACTGCAGATATTGTTGGAAGGCCATCCAGTCCAAACTCCTTCGATCAGTTAGGAAGACACAATTAAAACTCCCAACAGATGGCCATCTGGCCTGTGAATAATTGAATCTCAGAGTTGGAAGGGACCCCAAAAATCATCCTATTCAATCTGCCATATAGAAATACCCAACTCAAGCCCTCTCAGCAGATGGCCATCCAGCCTCTGCTTAAAAGCCACCATAAAAGACTGCACCATGCAATTATATATTCTGGATCATTTTATGAAAAGTTCTCCCCATTTCCCATATATAACGTCTCATTTTTGAGTCAGTTGTACTCTTGGTATCTTATGAGTCATTTCCCAATATCAAGAAGGAAAGAAAACCTAGGCTCGTAAAATGTTGAAATGTGTAGCCAGTAACTATATACCGGATAGCAGAAGTTGCAGCACAAGATAGCTGTTGTAAACAAATAGGTGGTTACAGTTATAATCTGCCTTAAAACTGATTTTTTAAAGTCTTCTTCAGATAACCTGTGTGATGCCTTCACGGAACCTGGGGTTCCGCGGAACATGGTTTGGGAACTGCTGATCAAACTCCCACCAGACATCCTGGCCAAATGACTGTTTCCAAGTTTTCCATAATGGCGGCACAGATGGCTGTTAGGGTTGGGGCACTTTGTTTGTCTTCTTGGCACCAAAAACAAAGGATTTAAAATTGGGAATTCACTGGGACTGTAACTGCTGGGGGGTGAGAAAAAAAAAAGAATCCACTGCTACTGTCAAACATTGCTTACAGCATGATTGAAGGGAAGCTACTTTTAAAAGCCAGACAAAAAAAGCAAACAACAAAAAGAAGAGAGTCGTCTTTGTAGATTGTTATATTTTTATATTAAAAAAACATGTAAATAACTGAATTTTCCACAACGGTTTGGAGTCAGCTTTCAGGGCTCTTAATGTCTTGCTTGATGAAAAGGTCGCCCAAACCCCCCTTTTAAAGGAAAATTATCGCAGGAGAAATCAGGATGTCTTAAAGCTAACATGCACCGAAAAACTCAAAAAGGTAACCTAAATGTCTGATTTTAATAGCACATTTCTTTTACATTAAACTGTGACAGCAACTTGCA
Source organism: Anolis apletophallus (assembly GCA_030556195.1). Taxonomy (NCBI): domain Eukaryota; kingdom Metazoa; phylum Chordata; class Lepidosauria; order Squamata; family Anolidae; genus Anolis; species Anolis apletophallus. Next base: position 33,817,291 of record JARBWK010000011.1, on the reverse strand, counting down.
TAAACTTATTTATTTTTTTCTCTCTCTATTAATGAACCAGTTCTTCAAATGTTAAATTTTAAATGTAAAACGTTGTTTTTTTTAAAACCAAAGAAAAACCCGAGATGGTTTTTAAAAAGAGATAACTTAAAATACATCCACTTGCTTCTGCATAAATTAGCGATAATGTTTAATACTTGTGCCCTTTTTTTGTCAATGTAAACGTGAAAACTTGGGCAAAATAGTGACAATAAGAATCAAGCATCGAACTTTAAATATCAAAAACTGGACATAGCTAGTCCTCTGTGTGTTTGCCAACAAAATCTCAGTTATTCAAGTAAAACCTCAACCCTTATTGGCCCAATATTGCTGTTCACTGTTTTTAAAAAAATTGCCTTAGCCCTTAGGTATTATGTTGCATGTTTTCTTTTTCCTGGAATATTTAAATTGCATGCAAGAGTTTTGTGAATGTTTCTTTCAATTTGTGTGCTCTTTTGCAGAGACTGACTCTATTTCTCTGTTTGCAGGAGGTGCTCTGCTGGTTGGGGCGAACGTCTGCTTTGCTGAAGACCTACTGGGTAAGTGATTCTACTCTTTCCATTCAATTGAAAGGAGTCAAAAGACCCTTAGTAACATTTTAAGTTTGCATTTAGGTAGACATCCACTTGATACTTGATTTAGGGCAATTTTGTCTAATTATTATTTCTTACCTTTCTTCATGGCTTGAGGCGGGTTACAGCATAATTAAAACACATAAACATTGTGCCGGCCAGGGCACACATCACTCCAACTCTGCAGCGACTGCATTGGTTGCCAATTGAGCACCGGATCATCTTCAAAGTGTTGGTTTTAACCTTTAAGGCCTTGCATGGTCTGGGGCCTGTGTACTTGAGGGACCGCCTACTCCCATATGTTCCCCAGAGATCTCTTTGTTCAGAAGACCTCAATCTCTTGCAGATTCCTTCCCTGCGAACCATCCACCTGTCGTCAACCAGACACAGAGCCTTCTCTGTGGCACCATCGCAATTGTGGAACAGTTTGCCACCGGACGTCCGAGCAGCTAATGAGCTACCGGCTTTCCGGAAAGCTTGTAAAACAGAACTGTTCCGACTTGCTTTCTATCTGTAACCACCCTTGGTTATAGCAGAATATTGTTAAATTGGTTTTATTGCTTGTTTTATGTGTCCTGTTGGTTATTGATATGTTTTATGATGTAATTTGATATGCTGTAAAACCGTCCCGGAAGGAGCCATAATAAAATAAATAATATAAATATACATATTTCGGTATACACAAGTTTCTTAAAACTGGCTGATATTATTTAAATAATAAAATAAATAATATAAATATACATATTTCTTTAAAAATACATATTTAAAAGTATTTCAATAAAATGCAGATTAAAAATACACTTGTCACCTTTCTTCCCATTGCCATCCTGGAGGGCCACTTCACCTAGCAACGGCCTTTGTGGTACAGACAGGCAAACATATATGCTTTGACTTTTACATATAGAGAAGATACTGCAGATTTTGAATGATCTCATATTCCTAAATCTAAAGTGCTAGTGTTGCCAATGTTGTGTAAATGCCCATAAGGCAGGCCTTCCCCCCTGGTCTAGGAAGCTAAACATGGCTAGTACTTGGGAGACCACCAAGAAATGCTAAGTGCTGTGAGCCACCGGGAATGTGGCGCAGCTGGCTAAGTGTCAGCTGCATAAGATCTCGCTGACCAGTAGGTCATGAGTTCGAGGACTGCCTGTGTCGAGGTGGGTGCTCGACCTTTAAGTGTAGCCTGCTGTCGACCCTTGCAGCCCGAAAGACAGTTGCATCTGTCAAGTAGGAGATAAAGGTACCACATTAAATGGGGAGGCAAATTTTGATTGAATTATGAGGCCATTAAAGAACTCCATGAACACTGAGGAATGCAGAAGAAACAAGGGACGCTGAGAGATGAGGAGTGCGTCAGCTCCCCCTGGTGGCCAGAGTTTGCCTCTGTTCGTCTATATGTTGTGTATTGTGGTAACAGCAGGGATTGTCTGCTAAGTATGTGTACCTGTAATCCGCTCTGAGTCCCCTTCAGGGTGAGAAGAGCGGAATATAAATAAAGTGTATTATTATTATTAGAAAGCCAGGCAAACCATCTCTTGAGTATTCCTTGCCTAAGAAAACGCTGTGAAATTCTAAGTAGACCGGTGATTGGAAGGCACATGCATATGTACACACACGGAACAACAATGGAAGAGATGATTTGAGAGCAGGATCCATTCACTGACTCTGAAAATGGCTTCCTTGAGAATTGAGGCTGCTGTTTAAATGGGGCACGCAGTCCCTTTGTTTGCCTATTAGCCAAGTATTGCGAAGGAGCTCCCTCTAGCGGCTGCAGAACAATAATTGATCTCTTTCAGCATGAATTCATTGTTGTGGGTGATCGATAGCTGCTTGGGGTTTCCTTGTTTGTACAACTGGGATCAAGCTGCAAGTTTAAGGGATTAATAAAACCAGGTTAGTCTTCAGTGTGTCCCAACACTGCTTTGTGGAGTGGACTAAATTTCCTCCTCTTAAAGGTCGTTTCTGTTTTGTTCTCTTGATTCTCCTTTGGGGAGTTTGCTGGAGCTTTAAAATGCGAAGGAAGATGGAAAAAGGAAGGATAGGGAAGGCTTGTAAAAGTCACAGAGCTGTGCTTGGGTCATTGAGCCCAATTGCCCGCCATGCAGGAATACATAACTATTGCCCATTTGATATTTGTTCAAAGGCCTCCAAAAATAGAAGATGCTTCTTTGGAAGAAGAGGTCTTTCTTTCTGTGCTTGTCAGTTTGTTTGAGATCTGCCATATTCTTTTCTGAGGCACAGTTTAAATCACTCCAAATTCATTAAACTTTACCTATTCGCTATTTGAAACTACAGCCCAATAACGGCACATTCCTGTATAGCAGCGTTTCTCAATGTGGGGGTCGGGATCCTGAGGGGGTCATGAAGGGGTTTCAGAGGGATCGCCAGACTATCAGAAAACATATATTTTGGATGGTCTTAGGAACCCCTTTGGCAGAGAAGGCTGAAGATGTCTCCGCCTGTTTTTCTCTTCCTTTTTGGAAACAGACGGCGAATCTTCCCACCAACAGCCCTCCTCCACTGTGATTGGCCAACCTCTCAGCCAAGGGGGAGGACTGTTTCGAAGTGGCGAGGGAGAGCGTGCGAGGCAGGAAGGGAGGCTTGCGCCAGCAAGTCCTTTCAAGGTTCTGTGGGGGAAGTTTGGCCCAATTCTATAGTTGGTGGGGTTCACCAACTTTGATTTTAGGAGAACTATAAATCCCAGTAACTACAACTCCTAAATGTAAGAAGTCTATTTCCCCCAAACCACCAGTGTTCACATTTGTCATATTGAGTATTTGTGGCAAATTTGGTCCAGATCTATCGTTGTTTGAGTCCACAGTGCTCTCTGGATGTAGGTGAACTACAATTCCAAACCTTTCCAGTATTCCCTATTGGTCATGGGAGTTATGTGTGCCAAGTTTGGTTCAATTCCATCGTTGGTGGAGTTCAGAATGCTTTAAATCCCAGCAACTACAACTCCCAAATGACAACCTCAATCCCCTTCCCAACCCCACCAGTATTCAAATTTGGGCATATTGGGTATTTGTGCCAAATTTGGTCCAGTGAATGAAAATACATCATGCATACCAGATATTTACATTACAATTCATAACAGCAAAATGACAGTTATGAAGTAGCAACGAAAATAATTTTATGGTTGGGGGTCACCACAACGTGAGGAACTGTATGAAGGGGTTGTGGCATTAGAAAGGTTGAGAAACACTGCTATATAGGAAGGAGAATCTACATTGTATTCTTTGCAGGGCTGAGGTGACCAGCTGCGTCTCAGAATTTAAACTGAAAAGTGAGTTGATTCTTCCGCTGTCGCTCTTCCACTTTGCCTTTCAACGATGCACTAAAAGCATGATCCATTAACAATTGTTCAAGAAATTTGATAATCGAGGTGTTGACCCATAATTGCTGGTTGGATTACATTAACTTTCTCTTTTTCTCTTGACAGGAGGCAATCTCAAAACTAAGAAGATGGCTGAGGGAGGGGAATGGTTATTTAGGGTGTATTCAGCAAGGAGTACTACAGCCAATTTCTAAATCACTGGTCAATTTATTTGTACTAGGATCTCAGAGGTTTATTTTTATAACTAGAGTAAATATGCCCAGATGTCTTAAAAACTGGGAGTGAGAAACACCTCAAAATGTGGGATGCAATGATTAATTTGCCACTGTTGCTGGCAGATGCTGAAGGGAAGCTTTCAAATCTCTCCCACTTGCTGCATCCTCCTTCAAAACCTTGCTCCAAACAGCTAGAACAGGTCTTCAGAATTGCCAAAAAGATGGGGGGGCGTCAACATGATCCGCTTTCACATGACACATGGGGTTTGCACCTTTGCTGGCATCGGTTCGCATCACATCATCGTAGGCGGATCCCATCAGGGTCAATGTCGTCTCTGAATAATTGGGGCAGATGCTGACCTAGTGACAGAGTTTTACCGGATGCCCATCTCACGGCTGGTTTCCTGGAGGGTGTTTGTTTGCTTGTTTGCCCAACTGTCCCTTGACTTGTTTGTTGCCGGGATGGAGAACGCAGTACTCTGTGACGTTGTTGTGTGCTGTTTTCTAATACTTTTCAATAAAAATACTGTTCTTTTTGTAAAGAGTGGTCATGCCTTTATCGTTCATTTGGCCATGTTTCCTTCTTCTGCTGGTATTTTCAGTTTCCAAGTTGCAGTTCAGCCCCAGCATGGATCACATTGGGAAGTCTGTGCCATTTTCTTTTCATAGAATGAATTTTATTGCAGTCTCAAACCAGGAGTGCAATTCTTCTTTTAATTGGGAGCTTTTTGGAACCCAGAAAGGGAATCCGGGGGGCATATGTTGTCCACAGTTTGCCCATCCCTGCCTTAAGGCTCACATTAAATGATGTGATAGCCATTGACCTCTAAGATTCAGTGGTGCAGTTTGGGAAAAGGGTTGCAAAAATTGACTTGGAGCTTCCATGCAGCTTGGGACTCCCGTGTTGCCCGCCTTTGCCATAAGGACTAGAAACACTTTCTGATCCACAAAGAAGCCAGAATCCTCAAGGATAGAAACTTAACATATTTTATTTTCCCTTCTTCCATCACCTCAAGACTCTTCTCTTGAGCCATGCCTTTCTTCAACTGGTTGTAGTTGTATTTTAATGCAGTTGTTGACCTCAAAATTCACCTCATTATTCGGTTTTACTACTAAACCGAAGGTTAAACCAACCCCTTATAGCAGGGGTCGGGAACCTTTTTGACAGAGAGAGCCATGAAAGCAAAATATTTGGAAATTTATTTCAGTGAGAGCCTATATATATGTATATGTATGTATAAGAGAGAGAGAGACTGAATTCAGCTAAATGTGAGTACGTACATACTATGAGAAAAGGATTCCCCCGGCTGAATGACGGGACACTTCTGAACTGGCTCTGCAAAAGGCATGCTCAGGACTCTGGGAAGGAAGAGAAGACTGATGGAAGGAGGAAAAGAAAGAAAGAAGAAATGAGGGAGGGGGAGAGGAAGAAAAGAAGAACGAAGTATGGAAAAGGAAGAAAAAAGCAGGAGAGAGACAAGGAGGGGAAAAGAAATAAGGAAATGGGGAGGAAAGGAAAGGGAGTGAGGAAAAAGTAAAATAATGAAGGGAAAAGATAGAGGGAAGTGAAAAGGAAGGAGAAGGAAAGGAAAACTTGGGGAATAAGAGGAAGGAAGAGGGAGGTGGAAGGAAGGAGAGAAGGAAAGGATGAAGGGAGAAAGAAAGGAAGAGGAAGGAAAGATGGAAGGAAGAGAGAATGGAGGAAGGGAGAGAAGGAAAAGTAATGAGAAGGACAAAATGGAAGAGGAAGGAATGAAGAGGAAAGAAGGTAGGGAGAGGGAGGAAAAAGAAAAGGAAGGGGGGGAGGACACAGGGCCCCGAGAGCAGTGGGGGATGAGGCGGCGATGGCGGCGCAGAAGCGGCTGTCACGGCGCATTTGCATCACTCCTCCCCGCTGCATGCTGGGAAACCGAGGCCTGGGCTGTTCTGGAGAGCCAGATGCAATCATGAAAAGAGCCACATCTGGCTCCCGGGCCGTAGGTTCCCTACCCCTGGGCTAAACAGTATAATTCCTCCAGTGGTGTAGGGCGTAGGCATCCTGTGATAATGCAGCATGCCTTCAACTCCCAGAAATCCTAACAGCTGGTAAACTGACTGGGATTTCTAGGAGTTGTAGGCTGGAATGCTCCCATGGAATTCCTTCTCAAGTAATCTTCAGAGCTCGAGATGCTTGTCTGTTCTTAAGATGAAAAGCACACATCTGTGTTTTAGATGGATTAGGAATCAGCTGGTTTCCCCTGTAATAGGCAGTAAGAGCACCTAATGCTTTGGAGAGCTGTTCAACCCTTTCAAAGCTCCTTGCTTGAGCGGTGATGGCAAGATGGTTAGCATAGCTGAAAATGTCTCTTCTGGCAGTGGCTGGTCATTTGTGTAAATGTTAAACATGGATGGAGCAAGCACTCTCTCAAGGCAGGCCGACCTGTCTTCGCCATCTGCTTCTCTGGCACTGGAATTCAACAAAAAAGCTCAGCAGATTTCCTATGAAGTGGGTGAGGTGGCAGTCCTTTGCGATATTACATTTTCTGGGGAGGAGGCAATGATTTTACAGTATCATAACCTGCTGACAGGTCAATGAAGGGAGCTCCTGTAATCTGCCTTTCAAAACCATCCATTTTTATTTATTTATTTATTCACACTTGATTGGCCGTCCTTCCCGGAAGGCTCAGGGCAGCTCACAGCATATATATACAATCAAGTATAAAAATGATTAAAATGAGGTTAAAAACATATCTAAAAGTACAATAAAAACACGGAAGCCATATGCTAAACAAGATAATATACAATAAGACAGATGGGCAAGTGAGGCAACATACAACGGTGCCTGCAGTTCATCCTACTCCAAACGCTTGCTTAAAGAGCAAGGTCTTCACCGCTTTCCGGAAGGAGAGGACGTTCCGCATGGCGCGCACGTCAGCAGGCAGCAAGTTCCAGAGTGTTGGAGCTATTATTGAAAAGGCCTGCTGGCGACTCGCCGTTAGGCAGTACATTTTAGGCAAAGGAATAACCAAGAGGTTCTGTTCCTCAGAATGCAGCGATCTGGTGGGATAATACGGGATGAGGCGGTCCCTCAGGTACACTGGCCCCAGACCATGTAAGGCCTTAAAAGTTAGAACTAACACTTTGAAAGTGATCCGGCATTCTACCGGCAGCCAGTGCAGTTCGTGCAGAATGGGCGTGATGTGAACGCTCAGCGCACTCCCGGTAAGGAGGCGGGCTGCAGCGTTCTGCACCAGCTTGAGTTTCCGGATCACCGACAAAGGAAGGCCAATGTACAGAGCGTTACAGTAGTCCAGTCTGGAGATGACCGTGGCTTGGATCACTGTGGCCAGGTCGCAACGGGACAGATAGGGGGCCAGCTTCCTTGCCTGGCGAAGATGGAAAAATGCCGCTCTGCTGACGGCAGAGACATGCGCCTCCATCGACAGCAGAGGGTCCAGGGTCACCCCAAGGCTCTTGACAGAAGACGACGGCGTAGTGTCACGCTGTAAAACCACATTCAGGAAGCTGGACATCCTCTCGCCCAGCCCCTTAATCACACACACAGGCGCAGCCTATTTATTGAAGAATAAGCAGGTGAACAGGATCTCCGTCTTAGCCATGTGCTGAATCCATGTGCTGAATCAGGTTCAATACTTGTGATACTTGTCCAAACTACATGATATTTATTAGATTTCTGCGCCGCCACTCCCGGAAGGCTCGGGGCGGCTCACACAAGCATATATAAAACAACACATTAAAACAGGTTAAAAACACATTAAATGAGCACAATCTAAAACAGATAGATTGGGAGAGGAAAAACCTAGCCCCTTCCTCCATGTCCTCAAACAAGGCACAACAATATGCGACATTACAGCATGATACAGAGTCGAAACAAGGCACAACAATGTAGGAGCTATGCATTGGCGGACCTATAGGCCAAAGGCCTGTTGGAAAAGATAGGTCTTGCACGGCCGCCTAAAAGGCAAGAGATCTCGGATGGCACGCGTCTAAGCTGGGAGGGCGTTCCACAATGTGGGCGCAATCACGGAGAACGCCCTCCTACGAGTTGCTGTTAATTTGGCTGACTTCGCCGATGGAATGGCTAATAGGTTAGTGCTTTCGGACCGGAGTGATCTCGTAGGGCAATATGGGGAAAGACGGTCCCTCAGATACGCTGGCCCCAGGCCGTGCAAGGCCTTAAAGGTGAGCACCAACACTTTGAAGGTGATCCGGTGCTCAATTGGGAGCCAGTGCAGATCCTGCAAGGTAGGTGTTATGTGGCAGCCTGCTGGCGTACCAGACAGGAGCCGGGCGGCAGTGTTCTGCACCAGCCTGAGCTTCCGGGTCACCGACAGAGGAAGGCCAACGTAGAGTGCGTTACAGTAGTCCAGTCTCGAGATGACCGTGGCTTGGATCACCGTGGCCAGGTCGTTCCGAGATAGGTAGGGGCAGGGCCGTAGCCAGGATTTTGTTTCGGGGCTGAGTTTGGTTCAGGGGGGCTGAGACTGGGTAGAAGAGGGTCTACCCTAGCAAACCTTTTGTATTGTTATCCCAATAACCCCATGAATGTGGGATATAATGAGCATGGTGATCAGATCATGATATAAATGCACATAGCCGTTACTGGATGGCTGCGAGCCAGTAAGTTGAAGGTGAACCCGGCGAAGACGGAGATCTTGTGGCTGGGCCGCCCGGGGGTAGCAACCCAGCCATGGAGGAGCAGATTGGCTGCACCTGCAGGACAGCATTCTACCACCTACGGTTGGCTAAGCGCCTGGCTCCCTACCTCTCCCAACGCGACCTTGCTACGGTGATCCAAGCCACGGTCATCTCGAGGCTCGATTACTGTAATGCACTCTACATTGGCCTTCCCTTGTCGATGATCCGGAAGCTTAAGCTAGTGCAGCACGCCGCAGCCCGCCTCCTCCTGGGTGCTGCAAGATCTGACCGCGCGACCCCACTCCTGCGCGAGCTGCACTGGTTCCCGATTGAATTCCGGGTCCTCTTCAAGGTGTTAGTTCTCACCTTTAAGGCCATCTATGGTTTGGGGCCAGTGTACCTGAGGGAGCGACTTACCCCTTATGTGCCCGCGAGATCACTGCGCTCTGAGGAGCTTAACCTCCTTGAGGTGCCTTCCCTTGGAACCTGCAGACTGGCCACTACACGGCGGAGGGCATTCTCTGTAGCTGCCCCAAGTCTCTGGAACGGCCTCCCGGAGGAGATCCGCGCCATCCGCGCTCTTCTGCCCTTCCGCAAGGCCTTGAAGACTTGGCTCTTTAGGAAGGCGTTCGGCCCTTAACTCAACCACACTGTGTGCCATGCCGCCTATCCCCCCCAGATTCTTATCTTGGCCCCCCAGCCTTTGCTGAGGGCTAGTGTTTTTAATATGTTTTAACTGCTTTGATGTTTAATGTGTTTTAACTGTTTAATCTGTTTTATTACTCACGGTGTTTATGCTTCTTCTGTAAACCGCTCTGAGCTCCGGAGTGAGCGGTATACTAAATCGAAGTTAATAAATAAATAAATAAATATAACAGTTTAAATAATGTACCAGTAAGGCCTTCTCGCGGACCACCCTGAGAATTTCGGGGGGGGGGCTGAAGCCCCCTTAGGCCCCCCCCCCCCTGGCTACATGCCTGGTAGGGGGCCTATCACAATGCATCTGCAAATATTCCACAAATCTGGGGGAGGGAGAGAGAGATGCTGGTCCAAAACATTTCTGATTATAAGGGAGACTCAGAGGACTTGATTCCTAGCTGCTGCCTGCTTCTCTGGACCCTACATAGATTACATTTCGACTTGCCTTCCTTGCTCTTTTAGAAAAGGAAAGGCAAGATTTCCCCAAGGCAGCCTTCTTGGCTGAGTCCTCTCCCTCCACGTGCAGCAGCTACTTCCCAGGCCTCTTTGTTCCCAGCCGCGCCTGCGCAGTGGCGCCCACTTTGTGTTCCCAGCCGCGCCTGCGCAGTGGCGCCCACTTTGTGTTCCCAGCCGCGCCTGCGCAGTGGCGCCCACTTTGTGTTCCCAGCCGCGCCTGCGCAGTGGCGCCCACTTCGCCTTCCCCAGCAACACCGAGCAACCCGTTTGTCCTCGCCGGGCCGCCGTCGCCGCCTTCCCTCCTCGCTGCTCGCCATCTTGCTCCCTTCGGCTTTCTGCTCCCGGACTGAGAAGAGATGGGTGAGGAAAGGGAGAGGCTGGGCGGGAGGCTGTATGGGCTGCCCCATGGCACCCCCCTTGGACCCCTCTTTCATCCCAAACCCATTTCTAACGAGACCGCATTAGGCTGTCCACACCGCTCTGTTGTTGCGCGACCGCCCACTTCGCCATAGCAACGGTGTCCCTGGAGTGCTGGGACGTGTAGTTTACTGGGGCCCACGGGTGCCTCCCTGGCTGAGGTTTCCAAATGCTCCTCACATGGAAATTGGGAATCATGTTGCCATGGTGATTGCAGCGGAATGATAGCGCTATAATAGAATATAATGCTAATATATTATATATAATAATAATGTTGTAACGTAACATATACTACAGCTTATGTAATACAGTATATTATAACGCAGAAAGAGCCGCAGCTTGGAAACAACATCACCCAAGGAGACTTTCTGCTGTGCTTTCTGCAACCGACTTTGCCTATCTCAGATTGTCCTTTTTAGTCATCAACGCGCTTGTAAAAAGCGTGGGATGAGTCCTTCCTAAGAATCTTCGTTCGCAAAGTAATGCCGTGTGTATTATATAATACTATTAGTATAATATACTGGTGGTATATTATATGTGTTGTGGTATCTCTCTCGGCATTACTTCGCAAACGAAGATTCTTAGGAAGGACTCATCCCATTCTTTTTACAAGCGCCTAAGATTCTTCATCCCATTCTTTTTACAAGCGCTAAAAATGGCCAATCTGAGATAGGCAAGTCCGTTGCAGAAAGCACAGCAGAAAGTCTCCTTGGGTGATGTTGTTTCCAAGTTGCGGTTCTTTCTGCGTTGTCGTTTCTCTTCGAGACCCATTCGGCGTGTCTTCTCGAAAGAGGCCGTAGCATTGTGGATAGTGCGTCTCCATGCCTCCCGATGTGAGGCCAGGGTGGACCATTGTTGGTGATCAATCTGGCCGAGCCTGAGATGTTGTTTCAGGGAGTCCTTGTATCTCTTTTGGGGGGCGCCTCTCTTGCGCTGACCCGTGGCGAGTTCACCATAGAGTAGTATCTTTGGGAGGCGGTGGTCCTCCATCCTAGAGACGTGCCTTGCCCAGCGCAGCTGTGATCTCAATACCATGGCCTCAATGCTGGTGGTCCCTGCTTGCTCAAGGATAGCAACATTCGTCACATAGTCGGTCCAGTGTATATTTAGGATTGTGTGAAGACAGCGCTGATGAAAGCGTTCGAGGAGTCGCATGTGTTGGCGATAGGTGATCCATGTTTCAGACCCATAGAGGAGAATAGATAGTACGATAGCTCTGTACACACTGGTTTTGGTGCTTTGCCTCAGGTGCTTGTTGCTCCAGACTCTTTTGTGAAGCCTTCCAAATGCACTATATGCCTTTGCTGATCTGTGATCTATCTCTTTGTCAATCTTGGCGCCTGAAGAGATGATGCTTCCCAGGTAGGTGAACTGCTGAACGGACTTAAGCATAGATTTGCCTATGCTGACGTGGGGGTGATGGTGTTCTTCCTGTGGTGCGGGCTGGTAGAGAACTTCTGTTTTCTTCAGGCTGACTTCTAGCCCAAACAGCTCTGCAGCACTATTAGTATAATATACTGGTGGTATTTTAATTATTTATTTATTTATTCATTCGACTTGTACACCGCCACTCCCAGAGGCGAAGACAGCGCTGATGAAAGCGTTCGAGGAGTCGTAGGTGTTGGTGATAGGTGACCCATGTTTCAGACCCATAGAGGAGAATAGACAGTATGATAGCTCTGTACACACTGATTTTGGTGCTTTGCCTCAGGTGCTTGTATATTGGTGGTATACTGGTGGTATATTATATGTGATGTGGTATAATAATCTATATAAATAAAAATGTAATGTTCGTTTGTGGGATTAACATAACTCAAAAAACCACTGGACGAATTGCCACCAAATTATGACACAATACACCTGCTACACCAAACTTGGCACGAATATGCCATATGCCCAAGTGTGAACACAGATGGAGTTTGGGGGAACTAGACCTTGACGTTTGGGAGTTGTAGTTGCTGGGATTTATAGTTCACCAACAATCAAAGAGCATTCTGAACCCCATCAATGATAGAAATGGGCCAGACCTCCCACACAGAACCCCCACGAACGACTCTATTATCTTGTGATCTTTGGCAACCCTGCTGACACCCCCTCGTGACACTCCCCCCCCCCAGGGGTCCCAACCCCCAGGTTGAGAAATGCAGCCTTAGGCACCTCCAAGGTCATGTGGCTGGCATGACTGCATAGAGTGCCGTTACCTTCCTGCATAGAGTGCTGTTACTATTGATCTACTCATATTTGCATGTTTTCAAACTGCTAGGTTGGCAGAAGCTGGTGCTAACACTGGGAGCTAATGCCGCTCCCTGGATTCGAACCGGCAACCTTTCGGTCATCAAGTTCAGCAGCTCAGCGGTTTAACCTGCTGCACCACCAGGGGCTCCAAGATACACTATTATTATTATTATAAATATAATATAATTTTTCCGTTATCTCTTTTATCCAATTAGTTGTCAATCCACTCCTTTGGGCTTCGCGCAAATCTACCATTTGTCAAAATACAGGATCCTGTGCTATTCTTTTCTATTTCTGGCCAAATAGCTTAAGTTTGAGTAATATTTTGACTGGTATTTTAGCAATTAAATTTTGTGGCAATGTTAATTTACTAATTTTGTGCCAGTGTCATTAATGGACCAATTTTAAAAAGAATGGACCAATAAAAAAAGAAAGATGAACTTTATGATAGAAGCACAAAGTTGTGGCACGGAAGCACAAAGTAAAGAGGCAGAAGCATCATTTTCTTCATACTATATTCATTCCAGCCTCTCTCCCTCTTCATGTAGCCAATTATACCAGAAATAAAAACCACACAAAATCAACAAACCCAAAGTTTCTCAAAGTGGACAAGAGCAATGTGGACAGCAATCTCCCAAAGCAGATAAGAGTATGAAGCATAGATCTCCTTTGAAGCCCTAAAGGCCTGTACTTTCTTGTTAGTGCTAGCGCTAGCTCCTAACTCAAAGTGAAACCCGGGCCGAGCGACAGCTCTTAACTCAAAACGCTCTTCCGTTGGGATGCTCTTAAGTAGAGGTTCCATTATACTCCAAAAACTTTGTTTTTGTGGCTGCCACAAACTATATTGAATTGGTTGAGACTTGATGAGACACTCATTGCAAAAACTATATCAAAATGTGCTGCAGGATGTCCCTCCCACAAAAACAAAGTTTTTGCAGTTTAATAAATCTTTCCCATATTGTTATGATAGACCCAACTAGGAAATGACGTTTATAACCCAGGAACAAACATCATGTTACATAGTGTTACGGTTAAGATTGTCTGCGTTTGCAGTCAGTCTTCACATCCAGTTGTCATGTAGCTGATATCTCTCAATTTTTAAAACCAGCGTGGTGTTTTACAGCAATTGCAGGTTTAACCAGGCTTTCCCTTCCAGTCCTTAGAACCAAAGGCGTCATCTGAGGATCTCTGCCAGGGAGCCCTTCGCCTTGCAGTGGTTATGGCAGGGGGAAGGCGAGGGCCTAACCGGACGTCCTATTGCCGCAACCCTCTCTGCGAAAGCGGAGCCGCTGGAGGGGCCAGCCATTCCACCAGTTCCTCGGTCACCAGCGTGCGCTCAAGAACCCGGTAGGCAGCAGCTGGCTCTTCCCTTCAAATAAGAGTTCTGTCCTGTCTCAAACCTTTCTTATGTCAACTAAAGGTGCATCTCTACACTGTAGAATTAATGGAATTTGACATCACTTAAGCTTAATGACTGTAGGAGCTGTTCAGCAGTGGAACTCACTGCCTCAGAATGTGGTGGAAGCTCCTTCCTTTGGAGCAGGGCTGCCCAGGAAGTCGATTGCAATCGACCAGTCGATCGCGGGACTGAAGGAGGTCGATCGCAGCCGGGTGGGGTGCTTCTCAGAGGGGGCGGAGCCAGGCCGTGCCAAGGCCCGCCCCCTCCCCAGCTTCAGCACTCCCAGCAGCCCCTTCAGCCTTGAGGAGGGCAGGGCCAAGCCAGCCTTGTGCAAGCTATGCCACCACTGGCTTGGCACTGCCATCCTCAAGCCTGGAGAAGCTGCTGGGAGCTCCAAAGCCAGAGGGGAGGGGAGGGGCTTGGCATGGCCTGGCTCCGCCCCCTCTGGCTTCCGCTCTACCAGCAGCTTCTTCAGGCTTGAGGATGGCAGTGCCAAGCCAGTGGTGGCATAGCTAGCACAAGGCTGGCTTGGCACTGCCATCCTCCAGCATGGAGAAGCTTGAGGAGGTAGGTGGATCTTTCTGACTTGTTTTATTATAAGTAGCTCGCATGCTGAAAAAGTGTGGGCACCCCTGCTTTGGAGGCTTTGAAACAGAGGCTGAATGGCCATCTGTTGAAGGTTTTTTGATGGTGCTTTTCTTGCAGGGCATCTGGGGCTGGACTAGATGGCCCATGGGGTTTCTTTCAACTCTATGATTTTACTACCATGGCTCAAGGCTGTGGAATCCTGGGAGTTATGCTTTAGTGAGGCATCTTCCCTTTTTCACAGAGGAGGCTCAAGACCTAATCAAATTGCACTTCCTAAGATTCCATCACATTGAACCGTAGCCGTTAAATTGTGCCAAAAGTGCACTAAGTTTGGGACACCTTGACGGCCTTCTTAAATGCACCCTTAGTCCCTATCTGCAGGGTTTTCTGAGTTATTGAAGTCTGTGTTTAATTGAGCTGTCAACAAGTACCCAAAATGCTCAGCATTTATGAGTATTTAACCCTCTTCCTGAACTGTCACTCTTCCAGTGTTAAAGGATAGTAGTAGCAGTCTATTTTAACTATGCCTTTTAAACTCATGCCTTGTGTTTACTACTTTTTAATCTCTGTTCTGTGTTTTAATGTTTGTACCATATTACATAGAAATACATTTTAATATGTGTATTTTAGATGATTTTTTATTATTATGATGTGTGTTTTAGCTGTGTTGTGCTTCGCTTTGAGGCACAAGGAGAGATGAGTAAGAAATAACATTATTATTATTATTATCCATGACACAAATATGTAATTGTTTTTAATTTTGCCATGCAGTAGTAGTAATGTTATTGTAAGTCACTTTTAGTCCCCATGGGTAGTAGAAATAAAATATGATAATAACAATAGTAATAATAATAATCATAATAATAGTAATGATGTTACTGTAGGAGCCCCCAGTGGCACAATGGGTTAAACCCTTGTGCCGGCAGGACTGTTGACCAACAGGTCAGTAGTTCAAATCCGGGGAGAGCAGGTTGAGCTCCCTCTGTCAGCTCCAGCTCCCCATGCGTGGACAAGGATGATAAAACATCAAAACATTCGGGTGTCCCCTGAGCAACGTCCATGCAGCCGGCCAATTCTCTCATACCAGAAGCAACTTGTAATTTCTCATGTCGCTCTTGACACACACAAAAAACGTTACTATAAGCCACCTTGAGTCCCTATAAGGAGAAATGCAAAGTAGAAATAAAGATGATGAGCATAATAATAATAGTAGTTATGATATTTTTAGCCACCTTGAGTCCCCATGATGAGGAAGGCAGGTAAGAAATGAAATTATTATTATTATTACTACTACTACTACAACATAACTGTTAAAGGTACAGGAGCACTGTTCTCTATTTGACTTGGCAATCTCCTTTGTGAGACTATTTTTCTGAGTCCTCTTTTTCTCTTTCTGTCCCATAGGAGCGGTTCAGGGACGGGCCTGTCCAGCCCTCCCCTGGCAGCCCAGACAGTGGTCCCCCTCCAGCACTGCAAGATCCCAGAGCTGCCCACTGAGAGGAGCATCCTGTTTGAGCTCCAGCTCTTCTTCTGCCACCTCATTGCCCTCTTCGTCCACTACATCAACATCTATAAGACAGTGTGGTGGTACCCGCCCTCGCACCCACCTTCTCATACTTCCCTGGTGGGTATCGTTCTTTATTGTGTCCCCTATTTGCAAACTGGCCAAATTATAATCATGAATTCAAAACACCAAGTACAGGCTGTCCCTGAGTTACAAACGTCTGACTTACGAGCGACTTCTAGTTAGGAACAGGGCTGAGACAACAGGAAGTGAAAGGGATCTCCTCCTCAGAAGGAAATAAACTCTTGGAAGAGTTATTATCAGGGGGAAAGGGGTCTCCACTAAAGCTTTATTCCCAGCAAAGGAAACATCACAGGTGTGTTAGTCCTTCCCTATACAACCCAAAGTTTAAAATATATATGTTTTTTTGCTGGAGTTACACTTAAAAATGTCCCTGCTCTGACTTACATACAAATTCAATAGAAACAACTAGGAAAATACACCAAAGTATGCTGGATACTGCAAAAACACAAGGTTGTTGGGCTGAGCACAATCCCTCAGTCCAAGGCAAAACTACAATTCTCTCTAATAGCTCTATCAATAGTATTTAATCCACATGTATCAAATAAACTCCTCTGTAATATTCATCATCACAATCTAATACACAACAGCAGTATAAAGGTGCAACCACACAGAATCCACAATCGCAGCTTGTAGTCCATACAGTCTTTAATCCGAGTGTTATACTCACGTTTCCAAAATACTTATGGTTCTTGGAGCGTCACCTCCGAGTAAGGAGTCAATCAAATTATAATCCATTATGGGGTGGTAAGCAGAAGGTGATAAATATATCTACACGATCCAAAGCCCAAGAGCAGTAATCCTTAGTAGCACGTCGCTACAGTCTCACTGAAGCGGGGTTTTGAAAACGTCGCAAAATGCTCTTTCTGTCGCAAACTGGGTAGTAGTGGGCGTGTCTAGTTTGTCCTGTGGCATTCCACCCAATCCAAAGCCTCCAAATCCCCTCCAGAGTATTGTTGTGAAGCTTCCAAAATCACCCGGGCGATGTGTCGCCCCGTTGTAGTCAGGGTCTCCCAAACTCATAAAGTAACGCTTAAAGTTCCAAACTCACGCAAGCAATAGTCTGGAGGGGTAAACATACAAAACTTTCCAATTCGTAACTTGGGGACTGTCTCTTCTCTTAAAATGACACTTAGTATGTTATGAAGATTTCCTAAAGCCTTATTAAAAATGAAGACCTCATACTGCTTCCAACAATAGTTGGTGTAGGAATGCTTTGTAGGGTCTGTGGGTCAGACTGGATTGTCCTGGGGGTCCCTTCCAGCTGTGGGATTGTGTTATTATAATCCAGAAGAAGCTGGTACACTTTGGTTCTCCTGTTGTAGTTGGTTCCATCATCATCATCACCAGGAGCCCCCGGTGGTGCAATGGGTTAAACCTTTGTGCTGGCAGGACTACTGACCGAAAGGTTGGTAGTTCAAATCCGGGGAGTGGGGTGAGCTCCTGTCTGTCAGCTCCAGCTTCTCATGCATGGACATGAGAGAAGCCTCCCACAGGATGGTAAAATGTCCAGGCGTCCCCAGGGCAACGTCCTTGCAGATCTCTCATACCAGATGCGACTTGCAGTTTCTCAAGTCTCTCCTGACACACACCAAAAAAATCACTACCACCATAATAATAATAATACTAATAATAATAGTCATCACTATAATATGAGTAATAGTAGTAGTCGTCATCGTAGAGATTGGACTTGGTTGTTTCCCGCTTTTTCTCTTAAAAAAGACTCAAAACAGTTTGCAATAAAACCAATTCAATATCATTTACACTTAAAATAGACAAACATTCAGATGATTTTTAATTTGCTTTTGTGCACGTCCCAGTTATCCAAAGAAACTCACTCTTGCAAGATTTCCCTTGTTCTCTCCGCCTTCCAAGATCTCTCCTTTTGCACTCAGCAGACTTTTTCCATTTCTTTTCCTCTTGCAGAATTTTCATCTCATTGACTTCAATGTCCTCGCTGTGACGACCATTGTTCTCGCGAGGAGATTGATTGGGGCCATCCTGAAGGAGGTAAAAGTGGGGATTGTAAATGATTGGGGGTCTTTCCTGTCTGTTTTAGCGGGTCTTTCCTTCCCCCGAAGGGAGGGTTGCCAATTGACTTCTATCTTGCGCTTCTTCTTGGCTCCCCCTAGGCTTCTCACACTGGCAAGGTCTCCCTGCCGCGCTCCATTTTCCTTGTGATCACTTGCTTTGCGGTCCTTACTGGGGCAGGTTGGATCTTCAGATCGATAGTCCACCTCTTCAGGACGTATTCTTCCCTCAACCTCTTGTTCCTATGTTACCCGTGAGTACCCTTCTCTCATATGTAGGCAATTCAAAGGTGCAATTATTTGCATAGAAATAGACAAATTAACAGTGCTGTTGGAGGATAAGCCACTGGACACATTCTTAGAAGTGTGGAAACTATCTATCTATCTATCTATCTGTATATTGGAGGAAAAGGGAAAGACCTTATGTCCAGGTTTGGAGACATAAAACATTGGGAGATTTGCTTGTAAATGTTAAAACAAGCAGAAGTCAACTATTTGCGCGATATAAAGTGGAAGAAAAAATGTTAAATGTATAGAGAAGCCAACAAAAGAAAAGCTGGAAATCTACTTTTGAAGCTAAATTTTGTCTATGTTGCTAATATTAAGAGTTATAAGTACAGTAGGGATGTGTGTTGGTTAAGTAATCTGGATTGCTGTGAGTTCTCTGGGCTGTGTGGCCATGTTCCAGAAGCATTCTCTCCTGACGTTTCGCCCACATCTATGGCGGGCATCCTCTGAGGTTGAGGGGTCTGTTGGAAACTAGGCAAGTGAGGTTTATATATCTGTGGGATGTTCAGGGTGGGAGAAAAAATTCTTGTCTGCTTGAGGCAAGTGTGAATGTTGCAATTGGCCTTAGAGCTTCAAAGCCTGGCTATTTGCTGCCTGGGGGGGTCCTTTGTTTGGTGGTGGCAGCTGGCCCTGATTGATTCCTTGTCTGGAATTCCCCTGGATTTTTTTTAGTGTTCCTCTTTATTTACTGTCCTGATTTTAGAGTTTTTAAAAAAAAATACCGGTAGCCAGATTTTGTTCATTTTCATGGTTTCCTCCTTTCAATTGAAATTGTCCAAATGCTTGTGGATTTCAGTGGCTTCTCTGTGTAGTCTGACATGGTAGTTGTTAGAGTAGTCCAGCATTTCTGTGTTCTCAAATAATATGCTGTGTCCAGGTTGGTTCATCAGATGCCAGGCTGTGGCTGACTTCTCAGGTTGAATTAGTCTGCAATGAGTAATCATTGAGGCCTCATCACACTAGAGCAGTGTTTTTCAACCTTTTTTGAGCCACGGCACATTTTTTACATTTACAAAATCCTGGGGCACACCACCAACCAAAATGACACAAAATGACACTCTAACTTACTATATTTTACTATACCATTATATTAAAATATAATATAATTTCAATATTATATTTATTTTTAAAGTGTTCTCGTGTATTACATTATAATAGTATAAATATTATAGGTACATACAATATATTATCAGTAAAGCACAGGAGTTAATCCTGACTGTTATCATTACTCTCATAGTCAATAACGATATACACCATGACTATGACAAATACTGATAATATAACAATATAATATCATATACTAAGGGAAAATAATAATATTATGTTAATACAAGGTTAATAATAATAATAATATAGCCCACGTCACAGTCTCTGAGGCCTGGAAGGCCGCTCACGTACCTGCTCGGAGGTGGGCCCCGTTGTTCCCCGCGTCGTGGCAGCAGTGGGCGAAGAGGCAGTAGAGCCGCGGGTAGGAGAGGAAGCCCATGAAGGCGGCGGCCAGGCTCAAAGGCTCCACCGCCCCGATCAGCCAGACCAGCGCCAGGCCCGCTGCTAAGCCCAGCACCACCAGGCACACCCGCCACCGCATCGCCTCAGACGAGGCACTTCCGCTCCACTGGTGTCCCCTCAGGGAAGGTGCTTCTGGTTCCGCCGCCTCCGCCATCTTGGTGCCGGGCGGGAATTCAAGGCCACCACGACAAGATTGGCCCGCGGGGAATAAAGGGGCGTTTCTTATTCAAGACTCAAAAGGTTCCAATTTCCCACGGCACACCTGATGATCACTCACGGCACATTAGTGTGCCATGGCACACAGGTTGGGAAACACTGCACGAGAGAGAAAAATCCACTTAAAATCTGGTTTCTGCCTCCTTCAGAATTCTGTGGTTTGTAGTTTACAGAGCCTTTAACAGCCTCACTAAACTACAAACCCCAGAATTCTACAGGAGTCAGAAACCGGATGTTAAGTGGATTTTTTCTCTAGCTTGATTGAGTGGTATGTATGTCTGTGTTGTTTTTCTTTTTGTGTGTGTATTTTTACTTTAAAAATAATTTAAAATATTGAGAGAGAGAGAGAGAAAGAATTGGAAATGCCTTGAAGTCACAAAGTAATTTTTTAAAGATGCAATGAATTGCCAGTTGGTCTTTGAAATAGTATTAGGCTCCTTTTTTCCCTTAAAAAATATTTCTCTTAAGCATCTTACCTTCGTCCAAAAAGGTCTGTCAAGGTCAAGAAAAAGGGTGTCTTTGTTATCCCTGAGAAGGAGAACCTCTTCTTATTCATGGACCTGTCACTTTTATCACTACACAATGCCTGTAGCTCCACATGAGTAGTGTTTCAGAATTCCATAGGGGGGGAAACATGTCAGAAAGACTTCCCTTTTCTAACATTTTGGCACAGCATCCCAGTTCTGTATTGCAGCTGAATCGGAGTAAGACACTCTAACACAGTAATACATATAGTTAATATGTTTTTTAATGTATTTATACACTCAGTGTGAAACCTGGGCCTGTTTCGATGAACACAACATAGATATCCTGGCAGGAATGGCAGAAAGACACAAGAAGGTCTTGCTCAACAGCTGTCAGTCTCTACTAACCCAAGGAGGGACCATCAGTCAAAAAATTGATTTTGTCATTTGAGAGTTGTAGTTGCTGCGAGTTATAGTTCACTCACAATCAAGGAGCATTCTGAACTCCACCAATGATGGAATGGAATCAAACTTCCCACACACAACTCCCATAACCAAGAGAAAATACTATAAGACTTTGGTGGGCATTGACCTTGAGTTTTGGAGTTGTAGTTCACCTATATCCAGAGAGCACTGTGGACTCAAACAATGTTGGATCAGGACCAAACTTGGCATGAATACTCAATATGCCCAAATGTGAACACAGATGTAGTTTGTGGAAAGTAGACCTTGCCATTTGGGAGTTACAGTTTCTGGGATTTATAGTTAACACACAATCAAAGAGCTTCCTGAACTCTTGCAACAATGGAATTGAACCAAACTTGGCATATTGAACTCTCATTACCAACAGAAAGTACTGAAAGGGTTTGAATTGACCGTGAGTTTGGAAGTTGTAGTTCATCTACACCCAGAGACCACTGTGGACTCAAACAATGTTATGTTATGTTGTTTGTTTTCTATCCAGAATCACAATGTTGGAAGGAGGCTCACCACTTTAAGGTCCCTAAAACAGGCATGGGAAAACTTCAGCCCTCTGGGTGCTTTGGACTTCAACTCCCACCATTCCCAGCAGCCTGAGGCCCTTTCCTGTTTAAATGGCTGAGGGGAAAAAAGAAAAGGGCCTGAGGCTGCTAGGAATGGTGGGAGTTGGAGTCCAAAACACTTGGAAGGTCCAAGTTTGCCCATGCCAGCTTTTGACAGAGACCTCTTCCTCCCCCTTCGCGCCCTTTCTTCCCCCTCCTGCCGAACACTTGCTTTTTCTTCTCCACTTGGGCTCCCTTCTCCTCAGCCTCGCTCTGCTCATGCTGCTGCTTCTGCTGCCATTTTGATCAGAGGGGGCAGCGTGAGCGTGTTCAAGGGGGGAGGGGGGAAGACGTGACCCGTGCAGGCGCTACTGCGCAGACTTGCCCTACATCTTCCTCCCTCCCCCCGGATCAAAATGGCAGCAGAAGCTAGCAGAGCGAGGCTGGGAAGAAGGGAGCCCGGGTGGAGAAGAAAAAGTGTTTGGAAGGAGGGGGAAGAAAGGGTATTGGAGGTTCCAATTTCCCAAGGCACACCTGATGATCACGGCACACTGGTTGGGAAACACTGCTCTACAGTGTTTGTTATATTGTCAGTCTCCCATGATGAGGACTTATCCTTTCCTTCCTTCTTTCTAAAGCATCCTATATATCAATGCTTCTTAAACCCAAATGGGGCCTCCTTCACTGAAATGTTGAGCCACAATAAAAGTTTTCTAATGTCATTATGGGCCCCCTGGTGGCGCAGTGGGTTAAACTGCTGAGCTGCTGAATTGCTGACCGAAAGGTCAGTGGTTAGAATCCAGGGAGGGAGGGGGCTCCCACTGTTAGTCCCAGCTTCTGTCAACCTAGCAGTTTGAAAACATGCAAATATGAGTAGATCAATAGATACCGCTTCTGCGGGTAGATAACTACGCTCTATGCAGTCATGCTGGCCACATGACCTTGGAGGGTCTTCAGGCTTACAAATGGAGATGAGCACCACCCCCAGAATGGGACACAACTAAATGTCAGGGGAAAACTTGACCTTTTTAATGCCATCCATTTACACAAGACTCTGCAGAATATACTTCAGCTGTACCACACAAAAAGAGAACAAAGCAATCTGTGTAGCAAGACTAGCAAATGTTTATTTATTATGAGTAAATGTTTGGTTTTTATACCTATTTTATATAATTATGTATCTAGAGTCACATCAATAGAAAGTGGGGGGAAATCTTCTGAATAGGGGCACAGACAGCAAAGGAAACCCCATAGGGGTTTTCACCCTTCCCTATGCGATCCAAAGTTTGCGTGCCTGTTTGTGTGTGTTTTTATATTTGGCTGGAGTTACATTTTTTTAATGTCCCTGTTTTGACTTATATACAAAATCCAACTTAAGAACAAACGTACCGAACCACTTTTCTTGGGGGCTGCCTGTGTATGCCTGATAGCCACCTCAATAAAAGGAGGCCTTTCAGAGCAGCTTTCTTCTTTTCTTCCTCCCCTCCTCTCTTAGATTCGGCATGTATGTCCCCTTCCTGCAGCTGAATTGTGACTTCCGCAAGACAAGCCTCTTCTCCCACGTGGCCAGCATCGGGCCCCGGGACAC
This sequence comes from Anolis apletophallus, assembly GCA_030556195.1. Taxonomy (NCBI): domain Eukaryota; kingdom Metazoa; phylum Chordata; class Lepidosauria; order Squamata; family Anolidae; genus Anolis; species Anolis apletophallus. The sequence continues at coordinate 33,794,015 of JARBWK010000011.1, read as the reverse complement.
GGGCGAAGTCAGCCCCAGGGGCAAGGACTACCTTGCGGCCCTCAAGGAGACCTGGCGGCAGCACACACGCCCACTCTGCGGCACAGAGGCCATGCCCAGCCACGCCTGCTGCCTCTCCCCAGACCTCATCCGTAACGAGGTGGAGTTCCTGAAAATGGACTTCAACTGGCGCATGAAGGAAGTGCTGGTCAGCTCCATGCTCAGCGCCTACTACGTGGCCTTCGTGCCCGTCTGGTTCGTGAAGGTACGCTCACCCAGTAATGAAGGAACAGGAGGCCTCCATTCTCTTAAATTGTCCTACAGCTTTATTGAAACTCACTCCACGTTTCCCCAAAGCTGAGACTTAAGGCAGCTTTATAGAATCATAGAGTTGGAAGAGACCTCGTGGGCCATCCCTGCCAAGAAGCAGGAAAATTGCATTCAAAGCACCCCTGACAAATGTCTATCCAGCCTCTGTTTAAAAGCCTCCATAGAAGGAGTCTCCACCACACTCCGGGCCAGAGAGTTCAACCGCTGAACAGCTCTCACATTCAGGAGGTTCTTCCTAATGTTCAGGTGGAATCTCCTTTGCTATAGTTTGAAACCATTGTTCTGTGTCCTAGTCTCCAGGGCAGCAGAAAACAAGCTTGCTCCCTCCTCCCTATGACTTCCCATCACATACATGGCCCTCATCATGTCTCATCTCAGCCTTCTCTTCTTCAGGCTAAACATGCCCAGTTCTTTTAGCTGCTCCTCATAGGCCTTGTTTTCCAGACTCTTGATCATTTTAGTCTCCCTTCTCTGGACACATTCCAGCTTGTCAAATTCCATAATTCCTTTAAATTACTTTCAGTGTCTCCGCATCTGGCACGTTAGACTTGCTGTCTCTGAAATTTCACTCCGTTGAGTTGTTTCAGACGTTGCTTTCAACTCCAAGTCTTTTGCACTTGGATAGCCTGGGAAACTGCAGAAGCAAGTGCCTTTATTTATTTATTTATTTACGTCATTTATATTCCACCCTTCTCACCCCAGGGAGGATCACAATGCACATATACAGGCAAACACTCAATGCCATTGACATACAACATATATAGACAGACATAGAGGCAATTTAACATTCCAGAAATCAGTTAAATTTAGCCTTCCCGCAAAGTGGTACCTAAATTTCCTACTTGAAAGATGCAACTGTCTTTTGGGTTGCAAAGGTCGACAGCAAACTACACAAATTGGTCGAGAGCTCACCCCGATCCGGGCAGGCCTCGAACTCATGGCCTTCTGGTCAGTAGAGATCTTATGCAGCTAACACACCCAGCCAGCACCACCACATTTCCTGTACATTTTGTTGTGGTTACTCTTTTGCTTTATAATGTCAGATATTAACATTGTCTGCCATTACAAAGCAGTATTGGCTGGCCTTATTCAGGCCAGCCAAAAAACACTTTTGCGGATTGAATGATCCTTACATTTTGGAATGTGAAAACGGTACACAATTAGAAGAAACTTGGTTGTCCTTTGGTATAAAAAGAACCTTCCCGCTAGGTCCACTTGTCTTTTTTGCCTCTTCCCTCCAAGGATGGGCTTCCCTCTCTCTCTCCCTCTGACTCTCTCTTATCTTTTTCCTTCCCCAGAACACTCAGTATTATGACAAGCGCTGGTCCTGCGAGCTCTTCCTCCTGGTCTCCATCAGCACCTCTGTCATCCTCATGCAACACCTCCTCCCAGCCCGGTATTGTGATCTCCTCCATAAGGCTGCAGCGCACTTGGGATGCTGGCAGAAAGTCGACCCAGCCCTTTGCTCCAACGTCTTACAGCATCAGTGAGTAGCACTCCGAGCGTCATCTTCTTTTAGGGAATTTGCATTTGCAGAGGATAATCTTAGAGGGGTAGCTGTTGCTTGTGCCAATGGACTCTACAGAACCTATCTTGTCCGTAACCTGGTGGAGCCTGTATGTGTATGTTTAAATATATTCTTTTATCCTTGCATTTTAACTATGTTCAATTTGTGATTTTATCGATATATTTAACTATGTCGTGCCCTGCCTCGAGCCAAAAGGAGAGGCAGGTAATAAATAAAATATTTTTATCATCATCATCCTTGACACAACTATTTAATTGTTTTTAATTTTGCCATATTTTAAAATGTATTGGGTTGTGTCACATTATTTGTAAGCCACCTGTTGCAGCCCAGCCACCTATGTGACTTCTTTTCACCCAAAATGAAGAGCTAATTAGCCCAAATATAGCTCAGCCAATAGAAATCAATCAACTAATTAAAACTTTATTAAAGAAAGGAGTGTTCTATTGAAAAAACTAGTTCAAAAATACATTCCAAGGTAAAAAGTACAAAAGTGTTTCCAAGGTATGTGTAAAAGGCAAAAGTGAAAGTACATTTAAAAGTGAGCTTCAAAAGTTATTCCAAAATATATGTTGCAGTCAAAATATTCTTGAGGCAGTAGTAAACAAAGTCCTGTACTGACAGAAAAGCCAAAACCCATAAACCTTAGACCAAGAAGTATATCCAAACAATATTCCCCAAGCCCAAACAAGAAAACATGACATGAAAGCAAGGCCAAAATCTCCGATCACGGAACACAAGGAAAAAGTGATTTTTCTTCTGAAAATGCAGAGTTGCTCTTACATAAAGCAATTCAAGGGGTTAGCTTAGGAAACCAAATTGGTTGCCATGGAGACAGTATCTAACAGCTGGAATCCCTCTGTTTATCTTTCAAATGCTGAGAAAACCTTAATTGCCTCTGCCTGGCACTGTCTCACTGTAACTGAAGATGCTGAGTTATGGAGAACAATCCAGAATCTTCCACGTCCCACACATTTTTCCCAGGTTCAGGGAGAGCTTCTGGAAGCAGAGCCTCTGGCTGTGTTTCATGTTAAACATCCCCACTAAAATCACATCTATCTGTAAAGCCATTCCCATCATCCAGGTAAGAACTACTTTCTCCCTGAGGCACTACAGAAGTGGTGGGCTCCAATTCAGGAGCACAAGGCCCCACCAAAGGGTCCTCCTCCTCAGACCAGGCCTCAACACTGCCTTGATAAGAGCTGTATAAGAAGAATAATAGTATCAAGGATAGCTTTAACAGTGTGATGCGTGAATTAGAACCAGATATCCCGAGGAGTGAGGTTGAAAGGGCCTTAAGAAGCATTGTTAATAACAAGGCAGCAGGAGACAACAGGATCCCAGATAAATATAGATGATGATGATGGTGATGATGTTATTGTAAGCCACATTGAGTCCCCATGGGAAAAGGTGGGGTAGAAATGATGATGATGATGACAACAACAATGATAATGCTATTGTAAGCAACATTGATGGTGATGATTGATTATGATAGTCAATGCACCCAAGGGGTCTGAGGCTCAACTTTTGGCTCCACCAATTCAAACAGGCCTTGCTAACTCATAAAAAAGAGAACTGGCTGGGAGTCCATTATGCCCCATTGTGGTAAATCTACAATAAGAAACAAATTATTTGTAATGATAGACTGGCAAAAGGTGTGATTGCGGAATTGTCTTCCAAACCCTTTCTTGGGAGTTACCTGTGACCTGGATTGACAAGTGTTCCTGCTTCCTCCCTTTGTCACATGATTTTGATGTCCTCGTTCAGGTGGACGGAGGAGTGCATGTGGCCCCAGGGGGTGCTAGTGAAGCACAGCAAGAACGTTTACAAAGCCGTGGGCCATTACAACGTGGCGGTGCCTTCGGACGTCTCCCACTTCCGCTTCCATGTAAGTATTCTACCCTTCTGTCAATTTTGGCAGTTTCTAGTCCAGCTCCAGAAAGCTCATAGAAGACACCAATCCACTTAGACACGCACATAGACCCCTGTGAGAGTCTATGGTTTGGGGACCCAAAACCATTCATTGAACTGGTGGGGATTTGAAGACATGCCATTCCAGTCCTGGGCCAGCACATCTCCTGTGTAGGAGAGAAGGGTGGGGTATAAATATAGTAAATAAATAAATAGAAATTGGCTCCTGGAGCAGAGTCAGTGCTATATAGGCAGTCCCCAAGTTACGAACAAGAGAGGTTCTTTAGGTTTGTTCTTAAGTTGAATATGTTTGTCAAGTCAGAACAGGGACATTTTAAAGTGTAATTCCAACCAAATATTTATTTATTTATTTATTCTTCGTTCTTATATACCGCTCCTTCCAGCAGGCTCGGGGCGGTTTACATAAAACATATAGCATAAACACAGTTTAATACAGCAGCAATAAAATCTTTAAAAACCTAAAAACATAATACATAATATATGTATATTAGCTTTGGATAGTACAGGGAAAGACGAACATCCCTGTAGTGTTTCCTTTGCCATCTGTACCCCTGTTCAGAAAATTTCACCGCACTTTCTGTCCTTGCGATAATTGGATTTTGAAACATACAACTTGTGGAAACAAGAATTGGAGATAAAGCTACACCAGAGACCCCTTTTCCTTGTGATAATTACTCTTTCAGGAGTGGAGTTCCCTTCCGAGGGTTAGATACCTCTCACTTCCTGTCGTCTCACCCCCATTTATAACTATGTGTAAGTTGGATGCTTATGACTGGGAGACTTCCTGTATATGCATTTATGATGGTAAACAGGAGAGAAAATACTCAGGTATGGTAACACACATCAGATAGAAGAGTATATAAACAAAAGAAAGTTGCCTAACTTTGTTGGGGTTTTTTTCCGTGTCAGGAGTGACTTGAGAAACTGCAAGTCGCTTCTGGTGAGAGAGAATTGGCCGTCTGCAAGGACGTTGCCCAGAGGATGCCCTGATGTTTTGATGTTTTACCATCCTTGTTGGAGGCTTCTCTCATGTCCCTCCATGGGGAGCTGGAGCTGACAGAGGGAGCTCATCCGAACTCTCCCCGGATTCGAACCTCCGACCTCTCGGTCTTCAGTCCTGCCGGCACAAGGATTTAAACTATTGCGCAACTGGATGAAGAGTCCCTAATGCTGCCTCTTATATCTGATTATAAGACACCTTGAGGCAGGGAAAGACCTTGTAGTGCTTCCTTCTCAAACAAAAGGGTAATAAATAGGCTTGTAGGAGCATGGTGATTGTCTGCCTTTTCCTGTTTAGTCATCCCACGCAGGTGAGTTAGATCAGACATGAGCAAACTTCGACCCTCCAGGTGTTTTGGACTCCCACACCCACAATTCTCAATAAAACACCCAAAGGGCAGAAGTTTGCTCATGCTTGAGTTAGATGCTGTAAATCATCTGGAAAGGTGGCCACCCCTTTGTTGCAAAACAAAACCCTGACAATAATTGTGATAGTGGTGGTAATAATAATAATAATAACTATTTCTTATTTGTCTCCACAAGAATTGAGGTGGGGTAAAAGATAGATAAAACCATTAAAAGACATACATACACATAAGATCAAAACATCCGCTGAAAATAATTTTGCCTCTGACAATTAAAATATTTCACCCCAGAATGTTTTACAGGGTATTAAATGTCTCAGTGCCTGGCATGTTAGACTCATTCATTGTCTCTAAAGGGGGGAGTGACCTCAGGAAGCAAAACCCTGTTGAGTTGAATAGATCTGGGAAACAGGTGAAAACAAAAGAGTAGGCCTGCACCACAGGGTTCCTTCTGTTCTCAAACTTAAACTATAACAGGCACAAGTGTAATCACTGGCAATAAGAATTATACAATAGTCTTGTTTCAACAAAATGTCATTTATCACACAATTATTAAACAATATCCCTCTTTGAAATAGCACAGAAATAAACTTTCAGACAATTCTGTCAATAAATCAGTTCAGTAAATATCCACAGTGGGAATAATCTCAAAAGAGTTTTCAAAAGTTCAACATATAGAGTTCTGTTAGCCGAGGAGCGTTAATCTGCTCCTTAGAAGGGTAAAAACCGCGATGGTGTTCCAATCCGCAAACAAACTTGCCGACGGCTGCTAGCGTTTCTCCAAGAACAGCTGTTTACGGGCCATTTCGTTTCCACTTTCTCAGGGGATTTAAATTATGATTTATAGGCATCATTTTACATTCAAGATCTTTAAAATAATAGAAAATGCATTGTAATATATATAACATTAAATTCCTGTATAAATTATACAAATTAACATGCAGCATAGTTACCATTAGCGTATATGCAATCATATATCAAGGATCACCCCTCCTTCCAGATGGAAAGCAGTAGTTGTGAGAACAAAAGCACAGGAATTTGAAGCACAACCCACTCAATTAGAAGTGATTAGGATCCCTATTTCCCTAATAGGGAGTTAAGGGATAGAGGCTCATTGAGGCCTCCCTCATGGTTTGTTCCAATCTCTGTACCTAATTGGATCATCCAAAATGTTTCACGTTGTTTTAGATAAGTAATCACATTGGAGTGGGGTCTAGGTCTAACTGTTTCAATGACTTGGACTTTTATGTCATCTGGAGAGTGCTTATGTTCGGTGCAATGTTGATATAACACCGAGTCCGTTGCTCCATTGCGAATTCTACTCTTATGCTCCGTAATTCTTTCTTTCAATTTCCTAGAAGAAAACCCAGTGTACTGTCATAAACATGAGCATTGTAATAAATAAATTATTCCTTTTGTGTTGCAGTTGGCGAAGGTCTTTAACTTAAAAGATCTTTATTTAACCTTGCTGTAAACAGTCTTCCCTGTTTGAAAACTATTTTGAGATTATTCCCACTGTGGATATTTACTGAACTGATTTATTGACAGAATTGTCTGAAAGTTTATTTCTGTGCTATTTGTGCGCTGTTTCAAAGAGGGGTATTGTTTAATAATTGTGTGATAAATGACATTTCATTGAAACAAGACTATTGTATAATTCTTATTGCCAGTGATTACACTTGTGCCTGTTATAGTTTAAGTTTGGTTACTATCACGGTAGAACCCACTGTTTATTGAGTTCCCTCTGTTCCCAACTGTTCTCTATATACTGCCAATCAGGTTTTTAAAAAACCTGGTTTACTCATGAATTTTAACTGGTTAACCAAATCCCCAGGCTAAGTCTATGAAAAGCAAAAATTAAATGAGTCCCTCAACTACATTTTGACAATTTATTCACATTGTCATTACTTGCAGCAATAGCAAGTATAGTTAAAGCAAGTTCCATTTTCTCTCTCTGTTCCTTTCCAGTTCTTCTTCAGCAAACCCCTCCGGATCCTGAACATCCTGATCCTGCTGGAAGGGGCAGTCATCTTCTACCAGCTCTACTCGCTGGTGGCGTCGGAAAAGTGGCACCAGACCATCTCGCTGGCCCTGATCCTCTTCAGCAACTACTATGCCTTCTTTAAGCTCCTTCGCGACCGGCTGGTGCTGGGCAAGGCCTACTCCTACTCCGCCACCAGGGAGGCCGACCCCAAGCTCAACTGAAGGCCTGACAGTTTTTATACAAGGGGAGAGCAATGGGGCGCCAGGGGAGCCACCTCAGATGTCAGTTGGGCCAGTGGCTGCCTGAGAAAGGTGCCCCAAAAGACCCCTCACAAAAACGCAGGAATGGGCTGGAACAGCACATGGCACTGGAGAAGCGTGCAGTCAGGCCGGCCCTGAGCTTTGTATGTCTGGGGTGTTTTGTTTTGGTTTTTTGTTTTGGTTTTTTTACCACTGCTTTGATTTTCGTTTTCTTTGATAACTGGTGTATGATAAGGAAAAAATATCTTATTTTTTTACTCTTTGCGGCTGTCTGCCTGGTTTGTTCATCTTCAGTGGAGGCAGAGACCATAGCTCAGAGCTTTCCAAACATTTCATATTGGTGACACACGTAGAATCATAGAACCATAGAGTTGAAAGAGACTGCATGGTCATCCAGTCCAACCCCTTCTGCCAGGCAGAAAATGCACAATCAAAGTCCTCCTGACAGATCGCCATCCAGCTATAGATATGATTGAGATAGAAAAGGTTGGTAGATATGATTTAAGATATTTATATATGGTAGGTCAGGGCTGCTCAGGAAGTCTATCGCGATCAACCAATCGATCCCAGGACCAAAGGAGGTCGATCCCAGCCGAATGGGGCTCTTCTCAGAGGAGGCGGAGCCAGGCTGTGCCAAGCCGCACCCCCCCGGCTTCGGCACTCCCAGCAGCTGCTCCAGGTTTGTGGAGGGCAGGGCCAAGCCAGCCTTGTGCTAGGTATGCCACCACTGGCTTGGCATTGCCATCCTCAAGCCTGGAGACGCTGCTGGGAGCTCCAAAGCCAGAGGGGTGGGGGTGGGGCTTGGCGTGGCCTGGCTCCGCCCCCTGTGGCTTCTGCTATACCAGCAGCTTGTCCAGGCTTGAGGATGGCAGTGCCAAGCCAGCCTTGTGCTAGCGATGTCACCACTGGCTTGGCATTGCCATCCAGAAGCCTGGACAAGCTGCTGGGAGCTCCAAAGCCAGAGGGGAGGGGTGGGGCTTGGTGTGGGCTGGCTCCGCCCCCTGTGGCTTCTGCTATACCAGCAGCTTGTCCAGGCTTGAGGATGGCAGTGCCAAGCCAGCCTTGTGCTAGCGATGTCACCACTGGCTTGGCATTGCCATCCTCAAGCCTGGAAAAGCTGCTGGGAGCTCCAAAGCCAGAGGGGAGGGGGCGGGGCTTGGTGCGGCCTAGCTCCGCCCCCCTCTGGCCAAGCCCCGCCCCCTCCCCTCTCCAGCCTTGAGGAGGTAGGTAGATCTTTCTGACTTGGTTTTAATATAAGTAGCTCGCATGCTGAAAAAGTGTGGGCACCCCTGTGGTAGGTATATCATAGAATCCTAGAATTGGAAGAAATTCCAAGGGCTCGTTGCCCTCCAGGCCAGGAAATTCCTCTGTGCTTAACTACCACACCCGAGTCCAAGTTAAATCAGCAAAGCGGTTTATTAAAGATTATATAAAAGCACTTCAGCAAAAATAGTAAAAAACTTCAAAGTCTATATGTATAAAATAGTCCACAAGGTTCAAGGTACAAGAGTAATCCCAACATCGCAAAGCAACAGGACATCCAGCAAAGGAATGCAAGAAAATGAGGAAATACAAGGCAGCATAAAATCCGATACAAAAATCCAGGAACAACCTTGAGAATCGAAGAAAGTTGTTTTCTCAGGTTTTTAAAAAAGTACTTTCCACTTTCTTCTCATAGCTTCAGGCTCCTTAGAGAAGGGTTTTTCAAACTTTGTAAGTGAGGGGCTGGTTCTCGGTTTCTCAGACTGTTGGAGGGCTGAACTATAGTTGGGGGGGGGGGGATGAACGGATTCCTATTCACACTGCACATATCTGTAATGCAAAAAAAACCCAGTGAAAGACAAAATAATACTTAAAATGAAGAACAATTTTCACCAACATAAACTTACCTATCTTTCAATGGGATGATGAAATAGTCAAGTTAGTTAGGCTTCTTGTTGTGTGCCTTCAAGTAATTTCAGACTTAGGGCAAATCTAAGTAAAGGTTGAGGCAGGATTTGATTTATTTATTTGTCCCGTTTCTATACCGCCCCTCTCAGCCCGAAGGCGACTCGGGACGGTTTACACAAGGCAGTCTCAATACAACACAAGCAAACAAACCAAAAAGATAACCATATAACAACAAATTAACAATTAAAAACATACAATTGCAGTCTCAGCGTCATGTTGAAATCAGTTTCCGTCACATCGTCGTCATTCCATATGTCTAAACCTTTATATTTCATCAGCAAATGCCTGCTCCAACAGCCAGGTCTTGACTTTCTTGTGAAATGTCAGGAGGGAGGGGACCGATCTGATGTCTCTAGGGAGGGCGTTCCAAAGCCGAGAAGCCACCACTGAAAAGGCCCTGTCTCTCGTCCCCGCCAGTCATGCCTGCGAAGAAGGGACCGAGAGCAGGGCCTCTCCAGATGATCTTAAACATCTCGATGGTTCATAGGGAGAGATGCGTTCGGACAGGTAAGTTGGACCCGAACCGTTTAGGGCTTTAAAGGCTAAAGCCAGCACTTTGAATTGTGCCCAGTAGCAAACTGGCAGCCAGTGGAGCTGGCACAACAGGGGTTTTGTTTCCTGTTTAATTTGCAGTCCTTACTTTAAAAGGACTTGTTCTGCTCTAGAAACTTTGTTGAATTGGTTGAGACTTCTATGGGATGTGCATTGAAAAACTAGCAAAATGTGTTGCGGGATGTCCCGCAAAAACGAAAGTTTTTGCCGTTTAATAAAAGTTTTCTATGTTTTTATGATAGAACTAATTAGGAAATAACCTTTATAACCCAGGAACAAAAATCATGTTACATAGTGATATTTAAATGTGGCCACTGTGTCCCCTCTCACCTTTTCTTCTTCAGGCTAAACGTACCAACCCTCTCTAAGCCGTTCCTCATAGAGGTAGGTTTCCAGACTGTTCGCCCCTTTTGGCCTTCCTTCTCTGGACACATTCCATCTTGTCCATCACCTTCTTGAATTGCTTTGCCCAGGTAAACTATAAATCCCAACAACTACAACTCCCAAATGCCACGGTCTATTTTCCCCAAACTCCACCGGGCATATTGAGTATTTGTACCAAGTGTGGTCCAGATCTATCATTGAGTTCACAGTACTCTCTGGATGTAGGTGAACTACAACTCCAAAACTCAAGGTCAATGCCTACCAAACCTTTCCAGTACTTTTTGTTGGTCATGGGAGTTCCGTGTGCCAAGTTTGATTCAATTCCATCATTGGTGGAGTTCAGAATGCTCTTATTGTAGGTGAACTATTAATCCCAACAACTGCAACTCAAATGTCAAGGTCTATTTTCCCCAAACTCCCTCAGTGTTCACATTTGGGTATATTGAGTATTCGTGCCAAATTCGGTCCTGATCGATCATTATTTGATCGGTGAACTACAACTCCAAAACTCAAGGTCAATGCCGACCAAACCTTTCCAGCATTTTCTGTTGGTCATGGAAATTCTGTGTGCCAAGTTTGGTTCAATTCAATCATTGGTGTCCAGAATGCCCTTTGATTGTAGGTTAACTATCAATCCCAGCAACTACAACTCCCAAATGACAAAATCAATCCTCCCCAACCCCAATTTGGGCATATTGGGTATTTGTGCCAAATTTGATCCAGTGAATGAAAATGCATCCTGCATATCATATTTACATTACGATTCATAACAATAGCAAAATTGCAGTTCTGAAGTAGCAACAAAAATAATGTTATGGTTGGCGGTCACCACAACGTGATGAACTATATTAATGGCTCATGGCATTAGAAAGCTTGAGAACCACTGGTCTAGAAGAACTCCACGCTGCATAATCCTTGTCTTGGAGGTGCATAGGGCTAGTAGACCAGCTGCGTCTGTTGGCTGCCAATGCAAGAAACAACAGATGCACCCAAAACAGGTGGAGGCCAACGGCTTTCCAGAGCCAAACAAATTGCGCCTCCAGTTGCGCTGAGCGACAGTCTGGCTCCATCCATGTGGCATGTGCAAAAGACATCGTCCGCCAGGTGGCACTTCAGATGATTCTCACTCTTTTTTCCTCCCCGGTGACTTGTTGCTAAAGCATCCCCATCTCATTTCCACACTGGCTTTTCTTTTAATCCCTTGGAATAGTAGTTTTGTTTGCAGAGGGAAGGACTACAATTCCAATTCAATCAGATGCCATAGCATACTTCCCTACAAATTTGAGACTTTGCAGACAAACTATACTATGAATTCCCCTATATGACTTCCAACCATCGGTCAGATGATATTATCCTCTAGCGTTCTCCCTCCCCCCGTCCCCCAATTCAAATTTCAAGGCGACTTAGAACAGATTTAAAAAACACATCGCTAAAATTTATAGAATGCGGTGCTGAATGATTAAACTCTGGAAAAGGAAATCGGGCCTTGAAAGCACAACAGAATAATAAACACAAAAGCCCGATGCATGGAAAAGAGGGTTTGTATACGGTCGGTCCTCAAAGGCCTGTCAACCTCATGAATGTTCAATATTTGGAAATAGTTGGAAATGCAATATGGCATTTGGGGACAAAGGCATCCAAATATTCTGTGCCATTTTTTCTCTCGCTTCATCAGGTGGTTTCTAATCTGAACAATTTAATAGCATCCACCTGTGTTAATTGTTTCCCCCATTCAACCGCAATGTTTTCAGGCATTTCAGCAGACTAAGCAGAATGATTTAAGCTTTTTTTCTGCTATGTTTCCAAGCTCTGCTCAGTCACCGTGTGGAATGTTTTAATGTTTATATATTTTAGGTTTTAATTTAAGGCATTGTATGATTTTTAGTGTCAGTTGTATTGAGTCTCGAGCCACAAGGGAAAGCAGGTAAGAAGTAACATCTATGTAAATAAAAATGTATTGTTCATTTGTGGGATTAACATAACTCAAAAGAGGCGATGATTGAAAGAGGCGATGGTGAGTCCGCTATTGAAAAAAAAATGGAATTAGATCGTACGGTTCCCTCCAGTTAACATAAGAACATAAGAACATAAGAAGAGCCATGCTGAATCGGACCTCAGCCCATCTAGTCCAGCATTCTGTATCACACAGTGGCCCACCAGTTGTACACGGGGATCTCGAGCAGAAGGGAGGGCAAAACCCTGACCTGCTCCCGACCCCCCACAACCAGTACCCAGGGAAATCCTGCCTACCTCAACCAACTCCGAGGTGGCTCTTGAATGTCCTTTTCAGTAACGAAATATTTCCCTTTATTAGTCCTAATTTTCCTACCTTGGAGCTTCAGGGAGTGCCCTCTAGTCCTAGTGTTTTGTGACAAAGAAAATAGTTTTTTCTTTATTCACCTTTTCTATCCCATGCATGATTTTATACACTTCGATCAAGTCACCTCTTAAACGCCGTCTTTCAAGGCTGAAAAGACCAAGGCGTTGCAACCTGGTTTCATAAGGGAGCCGCTCCATCCCTTGGATCATTCTTGTTGCCCTTTTCTGTACCTTTTCCAGTTCCGTTATATCCTTCTTAAGGTGCGGTGACCAGAATTGTACACAGTACTCCAAATGTGGCCTTACCATCGATTTGTAGAGAGGTAATACAACATTTGCTGACCTATTTTCGATTCCTTCCTGATCATGCCAAGCATAGAATTTGCTTTTTTCGCTGCTGCAGCGCACTGGGTTGACATCTTCATTGAGCTGTCCACCAAGACCCCAAGATCCCTTTCCTGGTTTGTCCCGGAAAGCTTTGACCCCATCAATTGGTAGGTGTAGTTGGGGTTCTTTGCCCTGATGTGCATGACTTTACACTTGTTTAGGTTAAAATGCATTTGCCACTTTGTTGCCCATTCACTCAATTTCGAGAGATCTTTCTGGAGCTCTTTACAATCAGTTTCATTTTTAACTACCCTGAACAATTTAGTGTCGTCTGCAAACTTTGCTACCTCAGAATTCACTCCTACATCCAGATCATTAATGAATAAATTAAAAAGTAACAGACCCAAAACTGAACCTTGGGGTACGCCACTTCTCACCGCCCAGTGTCGAATTTGCCGTTCCTGGGCAAGGTCATTGAGGGCAGTAGTGGACCAGCTGCAGCAGTTCCTAAATGACACCGCCGGATTAGATCTCTACCAGTCCGGCTTCCGTATTGGGCATGGGACAGGGACTGTGCTGGTCGCTATCACAGACCAGCTCCGCTGCCAATTGGATCAAGGGGGATCAGCGCTGCTCTTGTTATTGGACCTCACGGCAACTTTTGATACGGTAGACCACACATTGTTAACCCACCGCCTAGCCATGACGGGAGTTAGGGGGACTGCTCTTAAATGGGTGTCCTCCTTGATCCGGGACGACGAGGGGAGAGGGGAGGCATGGTTTCCGAGAGGCTTCTCTTAAATTGTGGGGTGCCTCAGGGAGCCATTCTTTCCCCTCTATTATTGAACATCTACATGCGACCACTTGCCAAATTGGTCTGGAGTGTCATCAGTACGCTGATGACACCCAGCTGGTGCTGAGGATGGACGGCCGGCCGGCCAGACTCTGTACCCAGTTGTTTCCAGCAATGCCTTGAAGCCGTGACTGGTTGGCTACGAGCCAGTCGGCTGAGAGTGAATCCATCTAAGACAGAGATCCTCCGGCTGGGTCATCCAGGTGGGTGTGGGCTCCAGCTTCCTACTCTGGACGGCGAGGCACTACGCCCGTCGCACTTAGTAAAGAGTCTGGGGGTCTAGTTAGATCCACTGCTGACAATGGAGACTCAGGTCTTCCCAAAATAACCCAAACTCCCTACTGGTCTGTTTACTTCTTGTCCTACAGTTCTTATTGATCCAGGCATCCAACCAAAAGCCCCCAGTTGTCCTCTTTCTCTCCCAAAGGGCATTGCAGAAAAGAGGGTCCGGCACCCCCCAATTCACAGCCCACCACCCATTTGATTCTGCTATGTCCAATGCTTTGAGCTCCCGGCTCTGAGGGTTCCCTGCCAGCTATCTAGGCCAACGGGGCACCATCTGTCCAGGGCAAGATTATTGCAGATGAAATAAGAAAAAGTCTTCCCTGGAGATTAAATATTGAATAAGCGCGTCAATGCCGCAGTGGGGCTGGTGCTGTTCTTCCGAGAAGAGCAGGAAACCCTCCCCTCAAATGGCACCACCAGTGAAGGACTCTGTGTATTCTCAGGAGCCCTCTGGTCAACTAGGAACAATCTTGCGAAGCCACTTTGGGCCTCCTTTAGGAGAGGAAAGTGGCCTATTACACTATAGTAAAGGCAAAGGTTTCCCCTTGACATTAAATCTAGCCGAGTATGACTCTAGGGCAGACCCGGGCAATTGCCGGCTGGTAAACTGGCTAGGATTTCTGGGAGTTGAAGTCCAAAACACCTGGAGGGCCGGCAATTGCCCAGGTCTGCTCTAGGGTGATGCTCATCTCCGTTTCTAAGCCGAAGTGCCAGAGTTGTCCATAGACACCTCCAAGGTCATGTGGCCGGCATGACTGCATGGAGCGCCGTTACCTTCCCACAAAAGTGGTACCTATTGATCTCACATTTGCATGTTTTCGAATTGCTAGGTTGGCAGAAGCTGGGTCTAACGTCAAAAGCTCACCCCGCTCCATGGATTCGAAATGCCAACCATTTAGTCAGCAAGATGCAGCTGGCTGAGTGTCAGCTGCATAAGATCTCTACTGACCAGAAGGTCATGAGTTCGAGGCCTGCCCGGGTCGAGGTGGGCTCTCGACCTATTGTGTAGCCTGTTGTTGACCTTTGCAACCCGAAAGACAGTTGCATCTGTCAAGTAGGAAATTAAGGTACCAGTTAGTGGGGAGGCTTAATTTAATTGATTTACGAGGCCATTAAAAATATCTCCAGGAAACACGTTGAGGAATGAAGGAGTGTGACAGCTCCCCCTGGTGGCCAGATGTTAAATTGCCTCTTGTGTATTTGTGTGTCTAAATGTAATGTGTACATTGTAATCCGCCCTGAGTCTCCTGCGGGGAGAGAAGGGAGGAATAGAAATGAAGTAAATAAGTTCAGCAGCTCAGCGGTTTAACCTGCTGTGCCACTGGAGGCTTTATATAACACGTTTTTGTTCCTGGGTTATAAATGTCATTCCCAAATTCTTTCTATCACAAAACATGGGAAAAGGAGGGACATCCTGCAGCACATTTTGCTATAGTTTTCCTATGAATATCTCATCAATTCTCAACCAATTCATCGTAGTTTGTGACAGCCACAAAAATAAAGTGTCGGGAATCGAAAAGCTACTTTCAAAGTAAGGGCTGCACAGTTAAACAGGAAATAACAAGATCAAAACAGGAACAGGAAGAGAAACATATCTCAACTTTTGTTACCTAGTTATCAGATCATGAAGGAGGCAGCCTGTCATCACTTAGAAAAGAAGGCAGTGATCCTTCAAAGTCAGCATGGATTTCTCAAAAAGAAATTATAGTCTCATCTCTTCCTTCGGTAAGAGTTACAAGCAAATGGTATATGCAGGGAATGCTGTGAAGGCAGCCTATCTTGATTTCAGGAAGGCCTTTGACCAAGTCCCCCGTGATCTTCTGGCAAACAGACTAGTCAAACGTGGGCTAGATCAGTGTTTTTCGACCTTTTTTGAGCCGCGGCACATTTTTTTACATTTTCAAAATCCTGGGGCACACCACCAACCAAAATGACACAAAATGGCACTCTAACACAATAATACATATAGTTAATATGTTTTTAAATGTATTTATACACTCAGTGTGATACCTGGACCTGTTTCGATGAACACAACGTAGATATCCTGGCAGGAATGGCAGAAAGACACAAACTTCCCACACAGAACTCCCATAACCAAGAGAAAATATTATAAGAGTTTGGTGGGCATTGATCTAGGGTTTTGGAGTTGTAGTTCACCTATCTCCAGAGAGCACTGTGGACTGAAACAATGTTGGATGAGGACCAAACTTGGCATTAATACTCAATATGCCCAAATGTGAACACAGATGGAGTTTGGGGAAAATATACCTTGACATTTGGGAGTTACAGTTTCTGGGATTTATAGTTAACACACAATCAAAGAGCATCCTGAACTCTTGCAACAATGGAATGGAACCAAACTTGGCATATTGAACTCTCATTACCAACAGAAAGTACTGAAAGGGTTTGCTTGGGAATTGACCTTGAGTTTGGAAGTTGTAGTTCACCTACACCCAGAGAGCACTGTGGACTCAAACAATGTTATGTTATGTTGTTGTTTGTTTTCTATCCAGAATCACAATGTTGGAAGGAGGCTCACCACTTTAAAGTCCCTAAAACAGGCATGGGAAAACTTCGGCCCTCTGGGTGCTTTGGACTTCAACTCCCACCATTCCTGACAGCCTGGGGCCCTTTCCTGCTTAAATGGCTGAGGGGAAAAAAGGAAAAGAGCCTGAGGCTGCTAGGAATGGTGGGAGTTGGAGTCCAAAACACCTGGAAGGTCCAAGTTTGCCCATGCCAGCTTTCGACAGAGACCTCTTCCTCCCCCTTCCCTTTCGCGCCCTTTCTTCCCCCTCCTGCCGAACACTTACTTTTTTTTCTACACTGCCGCTTCTGCCGCCATTTTGATCCGAGGGGGCAGCGTGAGCGTGTTCAGGATGGGAGGGAGGAGGGAGGAAGACATGACCCGTGCGGGCACTACTGCGCAGACTCGCCCCAGAGCAAAGTGAGGCAAAGAGAGCAGAGCGAGGCTGGGAAGAAGGGAGCTGAAGTGGAGAAGAAAAAGTGTTCGGCAGGAGGGGGAAGAAAGGGTATTGGAGGTTCCAATTTCCCACGGCACTCCTGATGATCGCTCACGGCACACTGGTTGGGAAACACTGGGCTAGATAATACATCTGTGAGGAGGATTGGGAATTGGTTGAGTGACCAAACCCAAAGGGTGCTTCTCTCCAGTGGTCCCACTTCTTCACCCTGAAAAGAAGTGTCTGTTTGGGGCTATAAAGGGGTTTCTGTCCTGGGCCTTTCATGGCTGTTCGGGGTCTTTAGCAATTACTTAGGTGATGGTTTAGAGCAGTGTTGCTCAACTGGGGGGTCGGGACCCTGGGGGGGGGGGTGTCGCAAGGCAGTGTCAGAGAGGTCTGCAAAGACCACCAGAAAACACAGTATTTTTTGTTAGTCATGGGTGTTCTGTGTGGGAAGTTGAGCCCAATTCGATCATTGGTGGGTTTCAAAGAGCTGTTTGGTTGAAGGTGAACTATAAATCCCATCAACTACAACTCCAAAATGTCAATGTCCGTTTCCCCCAAATTCCACCAGTGTTCACATTTGAGCATATTGAGTATTCGTGCCAGGTTTGGTGCAGATCAATTATTGTTTGAGTCCACAGTGCTCTCTGGATGTAGATGAACTACAACTCCAAAACTCAAGGTCAATGCCCACCAAACCCTTCCAATGTTTTCTGTTGGTCATGGGAGTTCTGTGTGCCAAGTTTGGTTCAATTCAATTGTTGATGGAGTTACCGTTATGAAGTAGCAACAAAAATAATTTTATGGTTGGGGGTCACCACAACATGAAGAGCTGTATTAAGGGGTCGCAGCATTAGGAAGGTTGAGTAACACTGGTTTAGAGGGAAGGCGGATCAAGTTTGCAGGTGGAACCAAATGGGGGTGGGGGCGGGAGAGCGAATGCTTCAGGAGACAGGGCCAGGATCCAAAAGGACCTCAATATGTCTGTCTGTCTGTCTGTCTGTCTATCTATCTATCTACTTCTCTGGAGATCTTTAAGCAAAGACTAGATGGCTATCTGTTGGAGGTGCTTTTATTGTGCCTTTCCTGGAGGACAGAATGGGGTTGGACTGGATGGCCATTGGGGTCTCTTCCAACTCTAGGACTCTATGGATCTATCTATCTATCTATCTATCTATCTATCTATATCTCCTTCTCTGGAGGTCTTTAAGCAGAGACTGGGTGGCCACCTGTTGGAGGTGCTTTTATTGTGCCTTTCCTGGAGGACAGAATGGGGTTGGACTGGATGGCCATTGGGGTCTCTTCCAACTCTAGGATTCTATGGATCTATCTATCTATCTATCTATCTATCTCTCCTTCTCTGGAGGTCTTTAAGCAGAGACTGGATGGCCATCTGCTGGGGATGTTTTCATTGTGCCTTTCCTGGAAAACAGAATGGGGTTGGACTGGATGGCCCTTGGGGTCTCTGCCAACTCTAGGATTCTATGGATCTATCTGCCTGCCTGTCTCCTTCTCTGGAGATCTTTAAGCAGAGACTGGATGGCCATCTGTTGGGGTGCTTTCATTGTGCCTTTTCTGGAGGACAGAATGGGGTTGGACTGGATGGCCATTGGGGTCTCTTCCAACTCTATTATTCTATCACCATCATCATCACCACCACCAGAAATGCAATGGTGCAACACTATGCATGTGTCGCTTGAGGAAGTACCCACACTATTTGGGCAAACAAGGAGATAAAAGAACTATGAATCCCAAGACCCCATAGCATTGAGCCACGGCAGTTTGAGTGGAGTCAAATGGCATTCATTCTACACTGGAAATGCATCCTGAGATATCTATTTTCCTAAGTTAAAAATAGGATTTTTAATGCATAGGGTTTTTTTTCCAGTTTGTGCATTAATTAACCCCAGCAAATACTTGAAGTCCACTATCCAGGTTTATTTCCAAATGACTCCCAACAAGTTGAGCAATTCATTGGCCATCTATGGTTTGAGGCCCATCTGGGCTGACCCAAAGGTGTCCCGAATGTCCAGATGGATGGAGCCGCAAGAGAAACAAGGAGACCCTCGCGACTTCGTCTCCAGACCCATTTTGCGTCTCACCAGCAGAGGGTAGCCTCCCCTTTCATTTGGTTACAAGAAGCCTCCATTTTAGATCAAAGTGGCTGATTTTTTTTTTCAAAAAGGGAGCAGTGTCATAGTGTCATTGTATAAAAAAAGGAAATTAAGACAAGGAATCTTGCCACACCTTTACAACTGATTCATTGCAATCTGATTTCGTGGATTTCAAGGCCTCTGACTGAAATCCATGAAAACTCAGGACAAAATCAAACACAGAGGCCCCAAGACGCTGCCATACAATGCAGTGTAAACTCTGATTACGCAGTTAATGTTCTTATCGTTTGAATCCATTGGTTCATGTTCTTATAATCTGGATCCATCAGTTTATGTTCCTACCATTTGCATCCATTGGTTTACGTTCTTACCATTTGCATCTATTTGTTTATATTCTTATCATTTGAATCCATCGGTTTATGTTCTTACTATTTGTATCCATTTGTTTATATTTTTATCATTTGAATCCATTGGTTTACGTTCTTACCATTTGCATCTATTTGTTTATATTCTTATCATTTGAATCCATTGGTTTATGTTCTTACTATTGTATCTATTTGTTTATATTCTTATCATTTGAATCCATTGGTTTATGTTCTTACCATTTGTATCTATTTGTTTATATTCTTATCATTTGAATCCATCGGTTTATGTTCTTACTATTCGTATCTATTTGTTTATATTCTTATCATTTGAATCCATTGGTTTATGTTCTTACCATTTGCATCCATTTGTTTATATTCTTAGAATTTGAATCCATTGGTTTACGTTCTTATCATTTGCATCCATTTGTTGATATTCTTACCATTTGAATCCATTGGTTTATGTTCTATTTGTTTATACCATTTGCATCCATTTGCATCCATTTTGATATTCTTACCATTTGAATCCATACCATTTGCATCCATTGTTGATATTCTTACCATTTGAATCCATTGGTTTATGTTCTTACCATTTGCATCCATTTGTTGATATTCTTACCATTTGAATCCATTGGTTTATGTTCTTACCATTTGCATCCATTTGTTGATATTCTTACCATTTGAATCCATTGGTTTATGTTCCTACCATTTGCATCCATTTGTTTATATTCTTACCATTTGAATCCATTGGTTTATGTTCTTACCATTTGCATCCATTTGTTTATATTCTTATCATTTGAATCCATTGGTTTATGTTCTTACCATTTGCATCTATTTGTTTATATTCTTATCATTTGAATCCATTGGTTTACGTTCTTACCATTTGCATCAATTTGTTGATATTCTTACCATTTGAATCCATTGGTTTATGTTCTTACCATTTGCATCTATTTGTTTATATTCTTATCATTTGAATCCATCGGTTTATGTTACTATTGTATATATTTGTTTATATTCTTATCATTTGAATCCATCGGTTTATGTTTATATTCTATTTGTTTTATCATTTGAATCCATTGGTTTACGTCTCTTACCATTTGCATCAATTTGTTGATATTCTTACCATTTTATTGGTTTATGTTCTTACCATTTGCATCTATTTGTTTTCATTTGAATCCATCGGTTTATCATTCCATTTGAATGTGAATCCATTGGTTTACGTTCTTACCATTTGCATCTATTTGTTTATATTCTTATCATTTGAATCCATTGGTTTACGTTCTTACCATTTGCATCCATTAGTTTATATTCTTATCATTTGAATCCATCGGTTTATATTCTTACTATTTGTATCCATGTGTTTATATTCTTATCATTTGAATCCATTTGTTTATGTCAGCATTTCTCAACCTGGGGGTCGGGACCCCTAGGAGGGATTATGAGGGGATGCTGAAGGAATCACCAATAATAATAATAATAATAATACACTTTATTTATATTCCGCATTTCTCACCCCGAAGGGGACTCAGTGCGGATTACAGAACACATACAGCAGACAATCCCTGCCGAAAATTAGACGTACAAGGCATACAATAACATGTAACAGGAAGATCCCCTGGACTCCAACCGGGCAATGTGGTTATTTCGTTTGTTGTTATATTTTTCACTGGGTGCTGCTGCTCCATTCCGTCACAGGGGGGCACTGTTGTTCCATCCTCCTTCTACCTCCTCTTTCTTGACTGCCTGCCAGCCAGCCGAATTCTTCCGGTAGTCGTCTTCAATATTTATTGAAGTTAAAAAGTCCTTTAGGATTCCTCCCCCGCATATGCGGTACCTAATTTATCTGCTTAGGTCAACAGGGGCAGGCTTACAGCTGACTTGCCCAGGTCAGCCCGGAATTCGAACTTGTCACCAAAGACCATCAGAAAACACATGGAGGTTTTGTGTAGGAAGTTTGGCCCAATTCTATCATTGGCGAGGTTCAGAATGCCCTTTGATTGTAGGTGAACTATAAATCTCAGCATCTACAATTCCCAAAAGTCAAAGTCTACTTTCCCCAAACTCCAGCAGTGTTCACATTTGGGCATATTAAGAATTTGTGCCAAGTTTGGTCCAAATCCATCATTATTTGCGTCCACAGAATTCTCTGGATGTAGGTGAACTACAACTCCAAAACTCATGGTCGATGCCCACCAAACCCTTCCTGTATTTTCTGTTGGTTGTGAGAGTTTGGGGTGTCAAGTTTGGTTCAATTCCATCGTTGGTGGAGTTCGGAACGCTCTTTGATTGTAAGTTAACTATGAACCTCAGCAACTACAACTCCCAAATGACAAAATCAATCCCCCTCAACCCCACCAGTATTCAAATTTGGGCATATCGGGTATTTGTGCCAAATTTGGTCCAGTGAACGAAAATATATCCTGCATATCAGGTATTTACATTACAATTCATAACGGTAGCAAAATGACAGTTATGAAATAGCAATGAAAATAATGTTATGGTTGGGGGCGCCACAACACAAGGAACTGTATTAAGGGGTCGCGGCATTAAGAAGGTGGAGAACTACTGGTTTATGTTCTTACCCTTTGCATCCATTTTTTAATATTCTTATCATTTGTATCCACTGGTTTATGCTCTTACCAGGGCTGTAGCCAGGATTTTGATTCGGGGGGCTGAGTTTGGTTTGGGGGGCCGAGACTGGGTGGAAGAGGGTCTACCCTAGCAAACCTTTTGTATTGTTATCCCATTAACCCCATTAATGTGGGATATAATGAGCATGGTGATCAGATCATGATATGAATAAACATAACAGTTTAAATAATGTACCAGTAAGGCCTTCTCGCGGACCACCCTGAGAATTTGGGGGGCTGAAGCCCCCTTAGCCCCCCCCCCCCCCTGGCTACATGCCTGGCTCTTACCATTTGCATATTCTTATAATATGAATCCACTGGTTCATGTTCTTATCATTTGAACCCACAGGATCCTTTTCTTATCAAATAATAATAATAATAATAATTGTATTACCCGCTTCTTCATTGGAACAAAAAGGAGCCGGTTCCATGCTCTACATGACATCCTTCCAAATATCGAAAGACCAAATTCATGTTATCTCTCACTCTCTTACAGAATCCCAAATGATGGTTCTAGGGTGACATAATAATAATAACAACAACAACAACGACAACAGAAATGGTGAGATCACAAGCCTGAAAAGGTTACGGAAAATGAACATGTCAGACTACTCTGGGACTTCTGCATTCAGACTGACAGAGTTTTGGAGCACAATACTCCTGACCAAACAACCGTGGAAAGAAACAAAGTATGGATCATCGATGTTGTGATCCCAAGTGACAGCAGGATTGACGAGAAGCAACTGGAAAAGCTTACACAATATGAGGATTTAAAGACAGAACTGCAAAGACTCTGGCGCAAGCCAAGGTGGTCCCAGTGGTGATTGGTACACTGGGTGCAGTGCCTAAAGACCTTGGCCTGCACTTAAAAACAATTGGCGCTGACAAAATTACCATCTGTCATCTGCAAAAGGCCACCCTACTCAGATCTGCACGGATTATTCGCCGATACATCACACAGTCCTAAACACTTGGGAAGTGTCCGACGTGTGATCAGATACAAAAGCCAGCAGAGCGATCTTGCTTGCTGTGTACTCATCTTGTTATGTTTCTAATAATAATAATAATAATAATAATAATAATAATAATGAAAACAACTTTATTTATATCTCACCAACTTGGGACGGCTTACAAGCATGTGGTAGTGCAGTGGAATTTACAAATACAGTAAACACAGTAAAACACATAACATGATTACGGTAAAATACATAAACAATTGAAAACAAGAACAATGCCAGTAACATAAAACAGATGTCATTAAAACAGTATCAAACCCCCTATTAATTAAGATTAAACCTTGGTTTTTTATTTTTTATTATTTTGAAAAGGGAATCTGTATCAATGCAATCTTCTTCCTTGGGCGGTGGAGGTCTTGGGAGCCAAAAGGGGCCTCTCCTGGAAGCTGGCACTAGTCGGCACCCATGCGCTGCTCCTGTCTCCAACTCTGAGATTCAGTCGTAAAGATGGCATCCTTCTGGCAAAGCCATCCTAGGAAGGAGGGGCCAGGGGGGCCTTCTTATGGTCAATGAACAGAAGAGGGAAAGTGGCACCGGCTGTGGGAAGGGAGAAGGGGAAAGAAGGAATGACGACTGGGGAAAGCCACTTTGGATCCAGCAAACATCATGGGGAACTGGCACAAATTGGCCGTCTTCCTGACATGGCAGAAAGGGAGGCATATATGGTACCGCACTTCGGCAGGATGGAAATGAAATGCATGGATATAGGATGTGGGACAGCAATCCATGTGAAAGGGACCTAGGTGTCTTAGCAGAACTTAAGCTGAACATGAATCAAGATACACAAAAGCCATCCGGTCCATCCCCTTTTTGTCATGTCAGGAAGACGCCATCCAAGCTGCACATGTGATGCAGCAGCAAAAAAGGCCAATGCCATTCTAAGCTGCATCCATGCAAGATAGGGTCCACACGTAGGGAAGTGATGTAGCTATAGATTGACGATAGGAATATATACAACTGAACGTGAGCCAAGATTGTGATGCAGCAGTGAAAAAGGCCAATGCCATTCTAGGCTGCATCCATACAAGGATAAGGTTCAGATCAAGGGAAGTGATATAGCTATGGTTTGACGATACAACTGAACATGAGCCAAGAGTATGATGCGGCAGCAAAAAAAGGCTAATGCCATCCTAGGCTGGATCCATACAAGGATAAGGTCCAAACAGGCATGTAGCCGGGGGGGGGGTCTTAGGGGTCTTCAGCCCCCCCCCCCCGAAATTTTCAGGGTGGTCCTCGAGAAGGCCTTACTGGTACATTATTTAAACTGTTATGTTTATTCATATCATGATCTGATCACCATGCTCATTATATCCCACATTAATGGGGTTATTGGGATAACAATACAAAAGGTTTGCTAGGGTAGACCCTCTTCCACCCAGTCTCAGCCCCCGAACGAAACTCATGGCTACAGTCCTGGTTCCAGATCAAGGGAAGTAATAAAGCCATGGCTTGACGATAGGAAAATATATGACTGAACACAAGCCAAGAGTGTGATGCGGCAGTGAAAAAGGCCAATGCCATTCAACGCTGCATCCATACAAGGATAGGATTCAGATCAAGGGAAGTAATATAGCTATGGCTTGGCGATAGGAATATATACAACTGAACATGAGTCAATAATAATAATAATAATAATAATACACTTTATTTATATTCCGCTCTTCTCACCCCGAAGGGGACTCAGAGTGGATTACATCACACATACGGCAGACAGTCCCTGCCGGTTCCACATACAATTACATACAACATACAACATATAACAGTACAATTTTAGAAGGATTTTTTCTTCGGGCTGCATCACGGGTGCGTCACAGGGTGTTATTGCGTCATTACGTCACAAGGTGGTGCTGTTGCTTCATCCTCATGACGGAGAGCCTCTGTTTTTTCCTCATTCCACCTTCGGACAGCCGATCTTACTTATTTAGGCTTTGTAAGTCCTTCTTTGAAAAAATCATTCCCCGCTTGGCGGTTCCCAGTTTTATCTAATCACAGCTGTTTTCGAACTGTTGGGTAAACAGTGGACAGGGCTCACAGCTGGGTGTCCAAACCAGCCCGGGATTCGAACCAGCAATCTTCAGATTGCCAGCGTAGCTGTGCTATCTCTCCGGCCCAGTCAAGAGTGTGATGCGGCAGCGAAAAAGGCCAATGCCATTCTAGACTGCATCCATAGGAGGACAGGGCTCAGACCGAGGGAAACTATGCAGTGTTCCCTCACTTATTGCGGGGGTTACGTTCCAGGACCTCCCGCAGTAAGTGAAAAACCGCAATGTAGGGACGTTCTATTTATTGTAATATTTATACATTATTTTAGTAGTTATACACTATTGTAAGTCTTTATAAACTTAAAATAAAGTGAAGGAAAGGAAGGAAAGGCCCTTCAAGGCTGGAGGAAGGGAGGACTGAGGAGGGAAAGCGCTTTGGAGAGCGGTGGCGGCAAAAACCCGCAAAACGGCGAAAATACCATGATATATATTTTAAATTAATATTTTTTGAAATCCGCGAAACAGCGAGTCCGCAATAAGCGAACTACGAAATAGCGAGAGAACACTGTACTCCCTTTCGATTCTGCTTTGGTTAAACCTCATCGGGAATAAGACAGCATCAAGTTCTGGGCAAAGCAATTCAAGGAGGAGTTGGAAGGTGTTCAGATTAAAATGGCCAAAATGTCCAAAGTTTTGGAAACCATAAATCTATGAGTTGGGGATGCCTAGCATGGAGAAGAGAAGGTTGAGGCATGTAAGAAATACTATTATTATTATTATTATTTTATACATACATATGTATTGATGAGGGGGCAACAATTGTTTTCTGCTGCTCTAGAAACTGGAGCACAATGGAACAATGTGTCTCTGTCCAAAGGCTGTGTAGGTGCCAATGGTCATGCCATGACACAAAGATTTTGTCTGTTACTAGCTGAGATACCCAGAGATGCCTGGGTTAAGTAGTTTTTATATGCTACGTATCTATTAGAAATAGTCGTTAGTTTACGGGTTTTATAAATGGACCCGTGAGGAATACACATGGCTCTCAGGATGTAGGATACACATGGGTCTTTGGAGGTGGATGGACTACAGCCCCCATCATCCAATTTCTCAACTCGCTCTTGACACGGAAAAAAAATCCTCCCTCAATCCCCTCTGAAACCTTGCCAGTATTTTTAATTTGATTACGACGGGTATGTGTCCAAAGTTTGGTCAACATCCACCATCAGTGGGGTTCATCCAGGTCCAATCTCCCCCCAAAACCCCTCCAGTATTATAAATTGGATTGTAGTAGGTATGCGTGCACAATTTGGTCAAGGTCCATTGTCGAGGGATTAATAGTGCTTTCTGGATGTGAGTGGACTACAACTCCCATTATCCAAGGTCAAGCCCCCTAACCTCTCCAGTATTTTAGGTCTGTGTGCCACATTTGGTATAAATCCATTGGTGGGGTTCACAGTGCACTGTGGATGTGGGTGAACTACACCTCCCATCATCTTGGGTAATTTTCCCTGCCCTCCCCCCTTAAAAATCCCCGGCTGTATGCAAAGTTGGTCATGATGGGTCTGTGTGTCAGGTTTGTTGCAGATCCATCATTGGTGGGGATCACAGTGCTTTCTGGATGTGGGTGAACTACACCTCCCATCATCTTGGGTAATTTTCCCCCATCATCTTGGGCTGTACTTTTCATGATGGGTCCTGATCCATCTCCCCTCTGGAAAAACCATCATCTTGGGTGATTTTCCCTGTAAAAATCTCCGGCAAAATTGGTAATGATGGGTCTGTGTGTCAGGTTTGGTGCAGATCCATCATTGGTGGGGATCACCGTGCTTTCTGGATGTGGGTGGACTACAACTCCCATCATCCAAATTCAATCCAAAATCCCGACTATTTTAAATTGGACATGATGGTTCTGTGTGTCAAGTTTGGCCCAGATCCATCATGGGTGGGGTTCACAGTGCTCTCGGGAGTTGGGTGAACTACAACTCCCATCATCCTCTGCCAAGCCCCTTGACACCTTGCCAGTATGTACAGTTGATCATGGTGAGTGCCTATTTGGGTCTGCGATGCCCTCGTTTTGCCCTCGACTGAGCATTCTTGGCCTTCTGCATTTGAATCTGAGCCGTCTCCTTCCCAGATGGATCCATCCAGCCACCATGTGCTTGATCCGACATGTCAGTCTCGCAAAGTCGGCCAAGATCTCCCCCTTTTGCTCCAGACTCCCAATTTTGTAATTAAAGCTTTTTATTGCGATCCCTGGGACAAGGAGAAGTGTCTCAATCTGATGGGTAGATCAACCCGTTCTGCAACCTGTCTGGAACCCAAACTCGGTTCCTGCCTGCCAGGATATGCAGTGGAGGAGGGCTTGGCTGTATGGGAAACCCCAAAGGGCAAAGGGTTCTTGCACAAGTGTCTTCCGGGGAAAAGAACGCTTGTCGCCCTTCGAGAGCATGAACTTGCACCGAGAGATCGCTTTTGGTGTGTCCCAAGTGCCTTCTAAAGACCTTAAGGGTTGCATCCTCCTTAAACGACTATTTTGCAGGCCCGGATCAACACCTTTTTGCGCCCTAGGCCAGTTTGGAATTATGCCCACTTTAAGCCAACCTCTACCGCACTCCCCCCCCGCCTCGCCCCGCCGCATCCTTCCCGTCCTGTGCCAATGGGGCTGAGGGGAAAGGTGCGTGTGCGCTGTCACTGAAGAAAAGAAGGGAAGGGGCCTCTTTGTGTGGCGGGGAGCGAGTCCGTGACCCCTCAGGAAGGAGGCAGAGGAGGGCGAGTGCGGCAGTGTGGTCCTTGGCTATGCCGCTGGGGGTGGCGAGAGGCCCACTCCAGCCCATCTGGAGAAGACCAAGTCAGTCGAGGAACTGGAAGCAGAGGAGAGGAGAGGAAGAGGCTCCCCTCCTGCCCCTTGCCAGTCTGGCCAAACAGGGGCATTAGAGAGGCCTATCCCCATCCCCCGCTGAGGTTCCTCCCCGCCCCGGAACAACCGGAGGGGAGGGGGACCCTTCCGCACCACGCCCACACGCCTGCTGCCCGGCGATCCCATAGAACTACGTGTCCCAGCAAGCCCCGCGGCTGAGAGGCTAGTCACATGGTGCGCCCTCCGCTGGGTCACGTGGGGGCTGGCTCACGGCTGTATTGTCTGCAGGGCGCCGAGGAGGGAGCCCCCCCCTTCCTTCCTTCCTCCTGCCTTCCTTCCTTTTGGGTACCAGGCGGCAGGAGCCAATCGCGGCACGATTTTTTTAGTATTTTATAACATTTTTATTCTTCCTTTGGGGGGGGGCTGATCTGCGACCCCCTTGGCTTGCGCCCCTAGGCCATGGCCTCGTTGGCCCTATGGGTAATCCGGGCCTGCTATTTTGCAGAATGTTTCAAAGTCCGGACCAGTTACAAAGGCCTTGGAGTAAAGAAGAATGACCACCGAAAAGGAAATGTGGCCACCATCCACTCACTTGGCCACTTGGCTGCCATTCACTTGCTTGGCTTATTATTATTATTATTAGTTGATTATTGACTTTATTTTGATCCCACCTTTCCCCCGATATAGGGACATCACAATAAACATGACACCTATCTATCATGTTTAGATTTTAACTAATGAAAATGAAAGTACTGCAGGAGCCTAAAGAAAGAGGGGGCATAGGCCTCCCTAATCTCAAACTTTATTTTGAGGCAAACTCTTTTGTATGGCTTAGAGAGTGGTGTAGATTGGACAATGACAAAATTATAAATTTAGAAGGACATGATTTAAAATTCGGCCTCCATGGGTACATGTGGTATGACAAAGTTAAAGCAGACAGAAACTTCAATGACCACTTCATAAGAAAACCATTATTAAAAGTCTGGAATAAATACAGAAACAAACTCCAAAGGAAAACCCCCATGTGGATCTCCCCAAATGAGGCCTTCCAAATTCGACAACTGGGAGAAAATAACTGGTTCGCCTATAAAGACCTGCTAACCAGAACCGATACTAGTTACTCACTTAAAACTAGACAGCAACTGAAAGAAGAAGGTAGAGAAATGGGATGGTTCATGTATTTTCAGATTAGAGAAAAATCTAGATTAGATGAGAAAATCGGGTTTGAACCACAACTGGGAGAAATAGAACAAGTCCTCATGGGGAAGAATGAAAAATTGGTGACAAAAATCTATAGACTTTTACTAAATTTAGAAAATAAAAATTACCATACAAAAAACTTTATGAGGGAATGGTCAAGGAACGTTGGTTTTAAAATCACAATGGAGACCTGGAAAAATATATGGAAATATAACATAAACGTGTCATACTCATACAAATACAGGGGAAATTGGCTAAAGCTGCTGTACCGCTGGTACTTGACACCAGCAAAGCTGGCAAAAATTTACAAAAGAACTAAACCGAACTGCTGGAGCTGCAATGGGGTACTGCACGTTCTTTCATGTATGGTGGTTATGCCAGAGAGCTAAGAGCTACTGGTCGACGATACAGAAAGAAATAGAAAAAATCTTTAAGAAAAGAATCACATTAAAACCAGAAAGTTTTCTTTTAGGTATATTAGATACAGAATACTCCCCAAATGAAAAGAAGTTATTCTTTTTGTTGACTACGGCGGCAAAGCTTGCCTTCGCCAAATATTGAAATCTAAAGACTCCCCCTCTAGGGAAGAATGGCTAAACAAAGTAATTGAGGTATACCAAATGGAGCCAAATGAAAGGTTAAAAGAAAAAACATATAGTAAAGAAGGGACCAACCCCAAGTGGAACTGGTCCCCTCTCCAGGATTACTGTAAAAAGACATGGATGATAGATTTGAAATAGATATAGAAAGGAGGGAGGGTAGAGTCGACTACGTGGAAGTAAACTCTGATTCTATGTTTCTCTCTCTCTGTTTCTTAGATAGAATATCGGGCAGATAATTTGCTCCAAAGGGGGAGCGAATTTAATGGGAAGAAATAGCTGTTCTGAAGTTATGTGTACAGGGCGCACTGTTGGATTTGAATGGGAACAGATTTGTCGCAAACTCCCAAAAAACTTTTCTTTTGTGCACATTGTATGTTTTTTCCTTGCTGTTTTTTTAACTTTTCCCATGTCCCTTCCCCCCTACCCTTCCCCCTCTTACCTCCCCGTAATCCCCCTGCCCTCTTCCCTTCATATCCAATCCAAACCCTATCCCCACTATTACCTTTTGTAGTCTCTTCTTTCTGTATTATGAAACTTAATAAAAATTATTTTTAAAAAAAAGATTTTAACTAACCGAATGGTGCAAAAACGCTTACTCTTTTCACACCTGAGTGATAATACTATGTAACAAAAAATTTGGGGGGAGGGGGAATCTGTTCCTGGTTTGAAAGTGTTATTTCCTGTTTAATTGTGCGGTCCTTACTTTGAAAGTAGCTGTGCTACTCCAGAAACTTCGTTTTTGTGGCTGCCGCAAACGATGTTGAATTGATTGAGACTCGATGAGATATTCGTTGAAAAACTATTGCAAAATGTGCGGCAGGATGTCCCTCCCGCAAAAACAATGCTTTTACAGTTTAATAAACCTTTTCCATGTTTTTATGATAGAACCAATTAAGAAATGACATTTACAACCTAGGAACAAAATTCATGTTACATAATGTCATTATTATTATTATTATTATTAGCTTGGGGACCCGGCGGTGCCCGGGTTATTTGAGGAAGGCATTGTGTGCCAAGGTTGGTTCCTATTAGATGTTTATGTGGCTTGCAGTGGTCTCAGGAACTTATTGAAGGTACTGCAAGTCCCATTGGCCATGGTCCATCCCCCTCCAAACAGCACCAGGATGTAGAGTGGGTCACATTTGGTCTTGATCATTCTTTGGATGAGGGTTGCAGCGGTCTCGGAAGGTGAGTGAAGGTATTTCAAGTCCCATCATCTATGGTCCATCCTCCTTGAAACAGCACCAGGGTGTTGAGAGGGTCAAGGGGGCCCTGTGTGCTAATATTGGTCTGTATTGGTCATTGGGTGAGGGTCACGTTGTGAAGTGGGCCATTGGGCCCCTGTGTGCCAAGTTTGGTCCTGATCCGTCACTGCTGTGGGCCGCAGTGTCTGACTGCCTGAGGCCTTTCCTTTTCCCTCTGAGTCGCCTTAGAATGTTGGAATGTGGATGTCGAATCGGAGTCCTTTATGCAAATACCATTTCAGTGGCAACCAATCCCCTCTGTCTGTGGCCGTAGAATGTTGGAGTTCTGAGGCTGGCCAATCAGAGTCCTTTATGCAAACAATTCCATAGTGGCAACCTATCGAAACGCTGTCACATATTCCTTGGCACCTCCGCACCTCCCAAAAAATGAACATTCCGTTTCCAACGGGAAAAAAACTGTCATTTGGCTAACTCAAGCATTCAGTTGCATTCTGTTTTGCTGCCCAATCAGAGTCCTTTATGCAAATAGTTCCTCAGTGGCAACCAATGCCCTCTGCCTGGTGCCTTAGATTGTTGGAGTTCTGAGGCTGGCCAATCTGAGTCCTTTATGCAAATAATCTGGTACACAGATACACAGCAAGCTTAGTACACAGCAAACAAGATCACTATGCTGGCTTTCGTATTTCATCACTCATCGGACACAAGTATCTAGAACTGTGTGATGTATCAGCAGATAATGCCTACAGATCTGAGTAGGGTGGCCTTTTGCAGCTGACAGATGGTGATTTTTGTCAGCGCCAATTGTTTTTAAGTGCAGGCCAAGGTCTTTAGGCACTGCACCCAGTGTACCAATCACCATGTTTTAATCTAAACCAAAGGAGGATCAAAGATGCTGAATGCTATCCCTAAATGGGTTCAACACTTTGGATCACTTCTTTAAACAACACCCCAAACTGCAAGTCGCTTCTAGTGTGAGATAATTGGCTGTCTGCAAGGGCGTTGCCCAGAGCAGTGTTTCCCAACCGCTGTGACGCGGCACAGTAGTGTGCCGTGACGGACCTCCTGCTGTGCCACAAGAAAAGCTCTCTGCCCTCCTTCCTTCCCCCATCCTCCTGCCGAACTCCTGCTGCTTGGGGGAGGAGGAAGGGCCGGGCAGTGGCGAAGAAAAAGAAGAAGGGGCTGGGGCGCCACCTCCTTCGGCTGTTTCCCCAGCCAGCCTCCAATTCGCCATGACTCTCACCCCTCGCTCGCTGACGCCGCGCGGAGGAGGAAGCCAGGGGGAGGGGGAGAGGCATGGCACGGCCTGGCTCCGCCCCCTCCCCCGGCTTCCGCTCTTCCACAGCTTCTCCAGCCTTGAGGGGACAGTACCAAGCCAGAATTGTGCTGGCTCTGCCACCGCTGGCTTGGCATTGTCCCCTCAAGGCTGGAGAAGCTGTGGGAGAGCTGAAGCCGGGCGGAGGGGGCGGGGCATGGCATGGCCTGGCTCCTCCCCCAGCTTCAGCACTCCCAGCAGCTGCTCCCAGCAGGCCACCATCCCCCAGCCGTTCTTTGCTGTATTAGAGTGTCATTTTGCATCATTTTGGTTGGTGGTGTGCCCCCGGATTTTTTTAATGTTAAAAGTGTGCTGCGGCTCAAAAAAGGTTAGGAAGCACTGGCCCAGAGGACGCCCAGATGTTTTATTTATTTATTTATTTATTTTTTATTTATTTATTTGTGTTCATTTTTGTATTCCGCTCCTCCCAGCAGGCTCAGGGCGGATAACAGCAAGTATAAACGGGCAACATGTCACAACATGTCAACATGTGGCCCTACAATAAAAACATAAAACATAAAAGCACATTAAAAACACATTACATCACCACACTGAGTATGGGAGGACATACGACATAGTTCTTAATCCAGTGTGCCTAATTAAAGGCTAAGCCAAAAAAGGGCAGTCTTACAAGCCATTCGGAAGGGGGCCAATTCCGAGATAGCTCGGGTACCGTCAGGAGAGAGTTCCAGAGTACCGGTGCCACTACAGAAAAAGTTCTCTGTCTGGTCGTGGATAGATGGCAGGAGCGGATTGATGGCACTAACAACAGATTCTGTTCATCTGAACGCAGTGATCTCGGGGGAAAGTACGGGGTAAGGTGGTCCCTCAGGTACGCAGGCCCTAGGCCGTATAAGGCCTTAAAGGTCAAAACCAACACCTTGAAGGCAATTCGGTACTCAATAGGAAGCCAGTGCAGTTGCCAGAGGATAGGTGTAATGTGCTCTCTCACTGGCGATCCCGCCAGCAGGCGAGCAGCGGCGTTCTGCACTAGCTTGAGTTTCTGATTGTCGACAAGGGAAGGCCAACGTGAGGGCATTACAGTAGTCCAGCCTCGAGATGACCGTCGCTTGGATTACCGTGGCCAGGTCGTCCCTGGACAGGTAGGGTGCCAGTCGCCTAGCCTGTCGGAGGTGAAAGAATGACGTCCTGCTGACCACGGAGACCTGAGCCTCCATGGGGGACCCCACAGTTAAGTGGGAGTCTTCCGGAGACCTCCCCGCCCCCCTCCACACGTTGTCCCCGGTCCCGGAGGAAGGAGGCCACCCATTTAAGGGCAGTCCCCCCAACCCCAGAGCCGGCTAAACGGTGGGTCAACAGTGCGTGATCTACAGTATCAAACGCTGCTGTCAGATCTAACAGATTTACTCTCCTGTGGGAGACTTATCTCATAATAGTAATAGTTATACAACAACAATAATAGTAATACAATAGTAGTAGCAGTCATAATAATAATAGTAATAGTAACAGTAATACTATAATAATAATAATAATCCATTAAAACAGGGTTAATTGGGACATCTCTGCCAAACTGGGACAGTTGGTGTCCATGCATTTTACAGCATGTTCCCAATGTAAAATCAGCATCCACATGCACAGCTTTGGTGTCCAGACCCCTAGTGCAAGCATATAATGGGAAAGAGAGGAAATATTAGGAAATGGAAGCTTTTCTGTTATATTGAATTCAATTAGGGGTTAATTGGATTGTCTTTGCCAAACTGAGGCAGTTAAATGTCACACATTTTGCAGCATTCTTCCAATGCTAAATCAATATATTTGTACGCACAGCTTTGAGGCCCAGATCTCTAGCATGACAGAAAGGAGGGAAAATACTAAAAAAATGAATTATTATTATTATTATTGAGGGTTAATTGGGATAATCCCTGCCAAATGGGAGCCGCTGGAAGGCACAATGTTTGGAGCATTCTTCCAATGCGAAATCAACATTCACATGCGCAGCTTTGAGATCCAATCCCCTAGTATGAGGGAAAGGAAGGAAAATATTAGGAAATGGAATTATTATTATTTTATTATTATTCATGCACTTTTCCCAGCCTTTGTCTTTTTTTTCCTCAAAGAGCCAGATCTACTATCTGGGCCTTGCTCCAAAGCGCGGCCTCCATGTCTGTCTCCTTGCATTGATGGCATTGATGCTCTCTCTGCTGGATGGGGAGGGAAAGGGGGGGGGGCGACACACAGACAAGGAAGCTTTCTAAGCCCCTGAATAGTTGCCATGGGGACGGAAGGGAAAGGTTACCCTGGTCCCCATGGGAACGGCTGTCGTCAGGCATCCCCCCTCCCAAAAAAAAAAACCCCATCACCAGGGGGGTTGCTGCACATCCTATATCCCTTTCCTTCCATTGGGGAAAAAAGAATAGGATGGGGTTGCAGGCAAAGGCATGGAGAGATACAAAAGGGGGAACATATTCCCCCATAAAGCCAACATAAAAAGAGGAATGGGCTCCCAATGCGGAGATTTCAGGTTTTGGAGAGCGAGGTATCCAAGGGTGCATCTACACTGTGGAATGGATGCAGTTTGACACCACTTATTATGCTTATTTAACTGCCAGGGCTCAATGCTATGGGATCATAGGATTTGTAGTTTTGGAATTTGTATTAGGTGTGCTTATTTATTAGTCACCTTAAGTCCCTATGGAGAGAAAGGTGGGATAACAACAACAACAATCCAGTTGGTGTGATATTGGTCGCATCTACACCATGGAATACTCCTTTATCTGCCAGGGCTCAATGCTATGGGATCGTAGGAGTTGCAGTTTTGGTATTTGTATTTGGTGTGTTTACTTATTAGACACTGCAAGTCCCTATTGACTGAGAAAGGTGAAACAACAATAACAACAACACCACAATTGGTGAGATATTGGTTTCATCTACATACTATGGAATAGATGCCTTTTGATACTCGTTTATCTGCCAGGGCTCAATACTATGGGATCGTAGAAGTTGTAATTTTGGGATTTGTATTAGGTGTGTTTATTTATTAGTCACCATAATTCCCTATACACTGAGAAAGGCGGGATAATAAGAATAATAATAGGTTAAAGGTAAGGTAAAGGTTGTCCCCTGACATTAAGTCCAGTCGTGTCCGATTCTAGAGGGCGGTGCTCATCTCTAAACCGAAGAGCCGGCGTTGTCTGTAGTCACCTCCAAGGTCATGTGGCCGGCATGACTGCAAGGAATGCCGTTACCTTCCCGCCGGAACGGTACATATTGATTTCAAACTGCTAGATTGCCAGAAGCTGGGGCTGACAGCGGAAGCTCACGCCGCTCCCCGGATTCGAACCTGCGGCCTTTCGGTCAACAAGCTCAGCAGCTCACTGGTTTAACCCACGGCACCACCGGGGGCTCCAATGATAATAATAGTAATAACAACAACAACAACACAATTGGTGAGATATCAGCTGCATCTACACTATGGAATGGATGTTGTTTGATACTCCTTTATCTGCCAGGGCTCAATACTGGGATGTAGGAGTTGTAGTTTTTATTAGGTGTGGTTATTTATTAGTCACCTTAAGACCCTATGGAGAGAAAGGCAGCATAACACCAACAACAATGGTGAGTTTTCGGTTGCATCTACACTATGAAATAGATGGCTTTTGATACTTTTTTATCTGCCAGGGCTCAAGGCTATGGTATCATAGGAGTTGTAGTTTGGGGATTTGTATTAGGTGTGTTTCTCTGTTACTTGCCTTTATAGATATTATTATTATTATTATTATTATTTGGTGAGATATTTGTTGCACCTACACTGTGAAAAGAATGCAGTGTGGCACCATTTAAACTGCCCTGCCTCAATGCTATGGAACCAGGGAGATATGGTTTTCTAAGGGCTTTAACTCTCTATACATAAAAGTACCAATGCCTCACCAAACTACAACTTTCAGGATTCTACAGGTGTTAAAATAGGGCCAAACTGCATTCATCCGACAGTGAAGATGCGTCTCTCTCTGCAATGGTCCATATCCATTGCCATTGCATCCATGCATTGCACCCAGCCCTTTCTTTGGATGCAATTTTGCAAGATAGAATGAGTATCCACGTGACAGGCATTCCTGTGTTACAGTTTGTGCCTCCATTATCCAACACTCCAAATCCTGCAATGGGGAGAAGTAGTTTGGCATGTTCATTGGTCTTCTCGGCCTCGACAACCTACGACTGGATTCTGAGACACGGCAGCTAAGATGGGTCGAAACTGCATTAATTCTACAGTGCAGATGCACTGAGTGAGGCTGGCTGCCCAAACACCTGGCCGAGAGCAGCTCCATCCCTTATGGGTGGGGCTTCTCACCTGTCTCAACTTACCTGGCCTCTCTTTCACCTTTCCTTGGCCTCCTCTTCCTTCTCCGACTCTCTCCTGGATTTGGTGCCAAGTGACTCAGATCTATGGGACAGGAGGCTGTGACTCATTATCCCTCCTTCCTAGGATTCGGGAGGGAAAAGGTAAAGAGGTGTGTTCAATAATGTGGGTCTAACTGGTATGAAAAGAGTGGTGAAGGCCCAGCCCATAGGCCAATTATAGAGTTGGAAGGGAACTCCAAAGGTCATCCAGTCCAACCCCAGGAAGACATAATGCAAGGTGATGAAGCATCGGTTGTATGTAGCACCCAGCTGTTTCTATGAGTCACAGAATCCTAGGGCTGGAAGAGATCTCTAGAGGCCATTCAACCCAACTTCTTTCACAATCCAAGCCCTCCTGACAGATGGCCACCCCGCCTTGGTTGAAAGCCCACAGAGACGGAGGCTCCATTGGATTCTCAGGCAGCATTTTCCATCCTATGAATTAACTGCCTCATTGTGTCCAAGGGTGCATCTACACTGTTGAATTCATGCAGTTTGGCACCGCTTTAACTGCGCTGGCTCAATGCTATGGAATGGTGGCATTTATAGTTTATTGAGGCACCAGCGGAGAAGGCTGAAGATCTTGTAAAACTACAACTCCCAGGATTCCGTAGCACTGCAGTTAAAGTGGCGTCAAAGTGCATCAATTCTGCATCGGATTTAAGCCCCTGCAAGAGGTTATGCAAGGGCTGAGAAACCAGTGAATGCTGTTGGATTCCAATCTCCATCATCCCTCATCAGCCAATACAAACCCAGGGCCCTTTGGGTGCTGTTGGGTCTCAATTCCCATCTTTCCCTGTCAGTCTATATTATTTTTTATAGTGCAATGTACCCTAAATCAGGGCTGTCCAACTGGCGGCCCGGGGGCCGTATACGGCCCCCCAGCCCCTTCCCTACGGCCCCCTAAGCTTTTTAATAAAAATATAAAAAAAATTTTTTTACAGTAAATTAAAATATTTTTAAAAATTACCCACTTCCGGGTTTTGGAGCAAGTATCGCGAGACTACGGAAGCCACACGGGATTTCGCTCTCAACGCGAAATCTCGCCTGCGTTGAGAGCGAAATCCCGTGTGGCTTCTATAGTCTCGCGATACTCCTGTTGCCGAAATCTCAGCTACTTAATCCCTGCGGCCCACACAGACGTGATTTGTACCTTCCCGGCTGCTGCCTCGGTCGGTCGTCGCCTCTGCTCGTGGTCCAGCTGCTCCTGGATCCCGTGCGTTTGGGAAGGTAGGCTAACCTTTATGTTATTATTATGTAATTGTGTATTTGAATGCCCCCTGCATTTAATGTTAGTAAAATATTATATTTAATTGTATGCATGCCCCTTTTGAATGCCCCCCTGCATTTAATGTTAGTAAAATATTATATTTAATTGTATGCATGCCCCTTTTGAATGCCCCCCTGCATTTAATGTTAGTAAAATATTATATTTATTTTATAATTAATAATGCAACTAGGAATTGTAAGTAAATTGGAGCCGGGGGAGGGGCGGGGTGGAGCCAGGGGCGGAGCCGGGGCAGGGGCGGGGCAGACCCTACGGCCCCCCAGGTCATCAGTGACTGGAATTCAGGCCCCTGGGCCGGTAGAAGTTGGACAGCCCTGCCCTAAATCATCAAATCCAAAGAGTTGAAAGGGACCTGCAAAGGGCATCTGGTCCAACCCCATTCAGATTCAAAACTATATACAGTTGAGGTTCAGAAGCAAAGCTCTATGGTTTAGGTTCAGATGCAAAGCCCTATACATTTGAGGTTCAGGTGCAAAACCCTATACAGTTGAGGTTCAGATTCAAAACCTTATATGGTTTAGGTTCAGATGCAAATCCCTATACCTTTGAGCTTCCGATGCAAAACTCTATATGGTTCAGGTTCAAAATCCTATATGGTTTAAGTTCAGATGCAAATCCCTATAGCCTTGAGCTTCAGATGCAAAACTCTATATGGTTCAGGTTTAGATGCAATACCCTATATAGTTTAGATTCAGATGCAAACTCCTATATGGTTCAGGTTTAAACTTAAAGCTCTATACAGTTGTGGTACAGATGTAAAATCCTATATCGTTTAGGTTCAGATGCAAAGCCCTATATGGTTCAGGCTTAAATTTAAAGCCTTATACAGTTGAGGTTCAGATTCAAAACCCTATATGGTTTAAGTCCAGATGCAAAATCCTATACAGTTGAGGTTCAAATTCAAAACCCTATATGGTTTAGGTCCATATGCAAAATCCTATACAGTTTAGGTTCAGATGCAAAGCCCTATATGGTTCAGGCTTACATTTAAAGCCTTATACAGTTGAGGTTCAGATTCAAAACCCTATATGGTTTAGGTCCAGATGCAAAATCCTATACAGTTGAGGTTCAGATTCAAAACCCTATATGGTTTAGGTTCAGATGCAATAACCTATATAGTTTAGATTCAGATGCAAAGTCCTATATGGTTCAGGTTTAAAGTTAAAGCCCTATACAGTTGTGGTACAGATGTAAAACCCTATACAGTTGAGGTTCAGACAATTTGAAAGGCCATGGGTATGGCAACAGCTTAGTTGACAGCACTTGAAGTGACACACAGCTCAAGGCTCTGGGATCTGTCTATGGCATCTTCTGCCCTTCTTCCAACCCCAAGCCGAGATGCAGGCACACCCAGCCAAAGCCCTCCTGACAGATGCCCATTCAACCTGTGTTTCAAGACCTGCAGATAACCAATGCAAAGCCACTTTTTCCTTCTCCATACAGGTGTGTTTGCCTAGAAGATGTCACAAGGCTCCTAAGCAAGAGCTCATCCCTCCTTCTTTGTGCTTTCCTTCCCATCTTTTGTGGCTCCTCCGTCTCTGGTTGCAAAAGGCAAAGCACAAATAATAATCCCCTGACACTCATCCCTTTGAAAATGTGGCCTCTTGGGCTGATGTGCAAGTGACTCACGCCTCTCCCTTTTGTGCTTCTTTGGGGCTGAGCCAATCCCTTTCTCGACTGGTGGGAATCTTCGGATGGGTGCTATGCTTGGCTTTTGTGGTGGAGGAAGGGCACTGGAAACCCATTGGCGGCTTGCAAAGGAAGAGGAAGGGACTGGCAACAAAAGAGCATGAGCTATTTGGGGCCAAACATCGGCTGCCACTTTCAGGATTCAAATCCAGAACCTGCCACAAAGCCCTATATCTGTATGTGTGTGTCTCTCAAACATAGTAAGGCATATGAGTGCTGGACTAGGATTTTGGAAAGACTGGGATTTTGGAAACCTCAACTGTATAGGGTTTTGAATGTGAGCCAAACCATATAGGGTTTTGAATCTGAGCCTCAACATTATAGAGCTTTGCCTCTTAACCTCTAAACCATATAGGGCTTTGTATCTGAACCTCAACCATATAGGGCTTTGAATATGAACCTCAAAAATATAGGGATTTTCACCTGAACCTCAACTATAAAGGGTTTTGAATCTGAACCCAAACCATATAGAGCAGGGGTGGGCAATTATTTTTTCCAAGAGGCCATGCCAGAGCCAAAAAATATTATGGACGGCCGCACCTAAAGGCTGAACTACATTCTAATCTACATAATTTATTTACTTACTATATTTACTATATATTACACATCATTAATATTAACATATTAACATATCAAGAAATATTCATATATTATTAGTATTAATATCATAATTATTACATTATGGTACATATATGTTGACATTATAATATATTGAAATTATAATATAATATAACATATTATTTATTATATTATTATATTACTATTATAAAATTATTATAAAATAATAATAAAAACCAATAAAATAAAATGAAATTCAAGAAGACAAGGGGCGGACCAAGATAGAGGTTGACATCCTCAAGAGAGGAAGGATCCCAAGATGGAATGGCCCAATGGACCCAGCTCAGAGGATGACAAAGCGGACCCAGCCGCCACCGCAGCAGAGCAGAGCAGAACAGGGCTGCAGGCCTCCGCCCGCTCTCGCCCCCAGCCGATCGCCCTGCCATGGAGTGCCTGCCATCCCGGCTTTGGAGTGCCTGCCATCCCGGGAGGCGATCCGGGCCTGCAGCGAAAGCAGTCGGCGAGCTGCAGCGGGTGATCGCCCTGGCGAACCGGAAGACGATCAAGTTGCTTGTTGTTGACAATGAGCAAGCCGCCAGGACCCCCGACACCGACCGGCTCCATCACCACGACGACGGCGGGACAACAGCTCTCGCGAGACTTAGCAGGGCAACAATCTCGCCAGAAACGCCGCCACCTTGAGAGTGGCGGATAGACTTAGACGTCGGCTCCCCGCACAGGAGCCATGTTTGGAGTGGCTAGTCCAGGTATGGCCACACTCGGGCCCAGGATGACAGGCACTCCAAAGCTGCCGCTCCTCCGATCGTTCTCTGGAGCGGCGGGCTGTCTGCCGACGCAGGCCCCACAGCGGCACCCCTTCCTCTTGGCCCCGCCCCCGACGCCCTTCTCCAGACAGAATCGGCTGCCGGGCCGCATCTGGCCCACGAGCCATAGGTTGCCCAGGTCTGATATAGAGCTTTGAATCCCCATTTGGCTATGGAAGGCCCTTGGGCAAGTCACATTCTCTCAGCCTCAGAGGAAGGCCAAAGCTGAACAAATCTTGCCAGGAAAAAAACTGATATAGAGTTGCCCCAAGTCAGCAAAGATGAATCTGCACGCTTTGTCATCGGGAGACTAAGGTTTGAATCCCATTCAGCATTGGAGTCTTCCTAGGTAGTCTTGGGCAAGTCACACTCTCTCAGCCTCTGAGAAAGGCCATCGCAAACCTTTTTGGAACAAATTCTGCCAGGAAAATCCCATGATCGGTTTGCTTTGGGGTCACCATAACTCAGAAAAGACTCAGAGGCGCACAGCAACAGCAACCTCCA
This sequence comes from Anolis apletophallus, assembly GCA_030556195.1. Taxonomy (NCBI): domain Eukaryota; kingdom Metazoa; phylum Chordata; class Lepidosauria; order Squamata; family Anolidae; genus Anolis; species Anolis apletophallus. The sequence continues at coordinate 33,752,503 of JARBWK010000011.1, read as the reverse complement.
TTAGACGCTCTTGCAGATTACTAGGTAACCTTCCTCTTTGCCCTCTTTTCCTCTCTTTCAATTGCTCTGGAAAGGAAAGGAAATCCCACACAAAACAAGGGAACCGAGTCCCTTTCGGATCCCCCGCCTCATTTCCTTTTTGGCAAAAAGAGTAAGCCTCGCTTTCCACAAATGACCACTTCACCCCCGGGAGTTGGCCGATAGTGACTCCTCTCCAAAGTAAGGCTTTGGCAACACTTGCAGCCACTGGTTTTGTTCTGACTGGGTCTTCCTTTCAGAAATCATAATGTCAAGAGCGGGGAGAAGGACAACTCCATCTTCTTCCTGAATGAAGACTCTGATGTGTGAATTTGGGTGCATAGTTTGGGCACGTGAGCAGGGTATAGCATTGGCATAACCGCAGCACAGAAGTATCACTGATGGCATCAGGCAGATGTGGGTTGCATTGCGACCAGAAACAAATTCCTCTCTCAAAAATCCCCATCTCTATCCCGAAAGCCCAAAGTGTCTCAGTTTTCCTCTACCTTCTCTCTCAGAATAGCAGGGAATGAGAATGTGCAGGGATTAGAGTTGCTTGGGAGAGCAGAGTTCGATTGCACTGTGGGCCCGTCCAGATGGTAATTTTATTCCAGGAGCTTTTGCAGCAAACAGGAGGGTGGCCAAACAACGTTCCCCGTAAACATAGAAGCAATTGCTACAAAAGGCAAAAAACACGAGATTTCTAGGTGCGGGAATATTACACTTTTGAGCCGAATATGCGGATCTTCGCATGTCAGTTTGTCCCTGCAATCGGGGAGCACGGGATTTTTTTATCTAGGTTTGTTCCTGGGTTTTAGATGTTTGTTCCTGATTGGTCAGTTCCTAAAAAGAAGGTGACACTTAAGTAGAACACAATTTTTTTTGTGTGTGTGCCAGAAACTTCATGAAACGTGTGGAGGGCACCTTTTCTCCGGCCAGGACAAAGTTGTGGCCCTTTAGTCAATGTTGTACAATATCAGGGCTGCCGAGGAAGTTGATCGTGATCGACCAGTCGATCCCGGGACCGAAGGAGGTCTATCCCAGCTGGATGGGGCGCTTCTCAGAAAGGGCGGAGCCAGGCCACACCAAGCCCCACCCCCTCCCCCGGCGTTGGCACTCCCAGCAGCGTCTCCAGGCTTGAGGATGGCAGTGCCAAGCCAGCCTTGTGCCAGATATGTCACCACTGGCTTGGCATTGCCATCCTCAAGCCTGGAGAAGCTGCTGGGAGCTCCAAAGCCAGAGGGGAGGGGGCGAGGTTTGGGGCGGCCTGGCTCCGCCCCCTCTGGCTTCCGCTCTACCAGCAGCTTCTCAAGGCTTGAGGATGGCAGTGCCAAGCCAGCCTTGTGCTACCAATGCTACCACTGGCTTGGCATTGCCATCCTCAAGCCTTGAGAAGCTGCTGATAGAGCTGAAGCCAGAGGGGCGGAGCCAGGCTGTGCCAAGCCCCGCCCCGCCCCGCCCCTCTCCAGCCTTGAGGAGGTAGGTAGATCTTTCTGACTTGGTTTTATTATAAGTAGCTCGCGTACTGAAAAGGTGTAGGCACCCCTTTCACAAGAAGAGCAATCAGGAACAGCCATGTATAACCCAGGAACATCATCCTGTTGTTTGATGCCACAAGTACCCAACCAAATCTATCTGGACAGATGGCCAGGCAGTCCGGCTCTAAAAACTGTCAACAATGACAAAGTTCTGCTCCTGGCTTGATAGTGCGTGTTCCTGTTTGGATGTGCAGTGCTGACTTGGACAGAAGTGGTGCCAATTTTGTTTGTGTGGCAGATACTTCATGAAACGTCTGGAGGGCACAGTTTCTCTGACCAGGACAAAAAACTGAACTTTTGCAGTGATTTGCATATCTGAATCTCCACATATCTGCATCTTGAGGACTTTTTTATTTTTTTAAAAAAACCAAACTGCCCAAGTTTTCAGCGGAAGTCCTGCAAGTCCATCTTGGGTTCCTCTAAATCAGTGTTTTTCAACTTTTTTTGAGTTGCGGCACATTTTTTACATTTACAAAATCCTGGGGCACACCACCAACCAAAATGACACAAAATGACACTCTAACACAGTAATACATATAGTTAATATGTTTTTACATGTATTTATACACTCAGTGTGAAACCTGGGCCTGTTTCGATGAACACAACATAATGATAATAATAATAATAATAATCTTTATTTATAAGCCTCTTTCCTCTCCCCAAAGGGGACTCGGAGCGGCTTACATGGGGCCATGTCCAAACCACAAATCACAAAATATCAGACATCAAAAAACAATAAACACAATAAACACAATAAAATGAATACATCTAACAAAAACACAATAACAAATGCATCTAAAGGAAAAGGAAAAAGGAAGACAAGAGGGCGGGCCACATGTACATATAAGATGTTTAAAAACTGGGGGAGATAAATGGAGTAGGGCCAAAACGTGAAGAGTCGCAAAGGGGAAGGAAAAAAAACGGGCGTTGAAGGATCTAGTCTCCAAAGGCTAGGCGGAAAAACCAGGTAGATATTCCGCCTTGTGTGCTTCGGACTGAGTCGCCTGGGCCGACGCTGCCCTATCATCACCACCCGGTGCTTCAAGGCTGCAACTCACCTGGGTTTCCCTCAGGCAGGGAGGGAGGGAGGCGCAGGGGTAGGCCGCTTCCTTCCGAAGCCGAGAGGCAGGCCAGGAAGGAAGGAAGGAAGGAAGGAAGGAAGGAAGGAAGGAAGGAAGGAAGGAAGGAAGGAAGGAAGGAGACCTCAGAGCAGGGGAGGAAGAAGGGAGGAGGCCCCGGAGCCACCTCAGCCCCAAAGCCCGAAGGAATCCTGAGCCAGCTGAGAGGAAAACAAAGCCCAACGCTCCTCTCCGGAAGCTCTCCGCCTCCTCCGGAAGTGAGCCTGCACAGAGGAAGCCGAGGTCCCGCCCCGGCCCCCCTCTCTCGGGACTTCCGCCCTGAACAAACATGGTGGTGCCGGGCAGGAGACCCTTGGAGAGGCGGGGCTTATTTCTTGGCCGGCGTTGATTGATTGCCCACCTGAGAGACCCCAGAGAGAGATGGAGAAACGGAGAGACAGAGCGAGAGGCAGGCTGCCCAGATGACTCCTGGCGGGGTGGTCGGTTCTTCCACGGCACACCTGATGATCGCTCACGAAACACTAGTGTGCCGCAGCACAGCGGTTGGGAAACACTGCTCTAAATCTCAAAACAAAAGCATCAAGTCTGGACAACAGAGGTAGAAATCCCAGGACCAACAGGTCTGTATTTGGGCCTCTTCTGAAGTCCCAGGATTTTTTTTGCCCCTGTTTAAAATTTAGTACTGTTTGAAAGCATTCTATGAAAAACGGTTTTTGTTCCTGGATTATAAATGCCATTTCCTAATTGGTTCAATCATACAAACATGGGAAAAGTTTATTAAACTGCCAAAACTTTGTTTTTGCGGGAGAGACATCCCGCGGCACATTTTGCTGTAGTTTGTTAATGTATCTCTCATTGAGTCTCAACCAATTCAACATAGTTGGGGCAGCAAAATTTGGGGGGGGGGGGATGGGAAAAAAATCTGTTCCTGGTTTGAAAGTGTTATTTCCTGTTTAAATGTGTGGTACTTACTTTGAAAGTTGTTGTCCTACTTCAGAAACTTTGTTTTTGCGGCTGCCACAAACTATGCTGAATTGGTTGAGACTCTGAGATATTCATTAGAAAACTACGGCAAAATGTGCTGCAGGATGTCCCGCAAATATGAAATTTTGGTAGTTTCATAAACTTTTCCCATGTTTTTATGATAGAACCCATTAGGAAATAACATTTATAACCCAGGAACAAGAATCCTGTTACATAGTGGTATTGACTCTCCTGGAAGGCTCATGTACGTTCGCCAGAAGCAGGGCCTCAAGACTGGGAAGGAAATGGCATCATTGGGCAGGAATGACAATTACCGAAAGGAGATGAAAAGCAAGGCTCAGGGGCAAATGACTTGGCGGTTTCTGCACACCTTGTTGGGAGGGGAGGCACCCCCCAGTCTTGCCAAACTGGTCTGACTGGAGGCAAGACTGGGGCAGGGAAGCAGGCAAAGTCGAAAGCAGGAACGTATCACCGTCGATGGCGCTGCAGAGACAGATTTTGAAAGATGTTGGCACCCTTTGCAATCCCATCCTAATCATTTGGGTGCCAATGAGTCACTGGGGGAGAAGCGGATATTCCCAGGAACAGCTCGGCGCTGGAGCACGGGATCAAAACTAGGAGATTGTTTCTCCCCAAAAAGAATTTCCCTTTCATTCCCAAATTGCCAGTTTTTCAATACAGAAAGTTTTAGTTGAGCATCTGGAGATATAGTGTAGGTGTCTCAAGAAATGGGCCAAAGTGACCAAAGAAATGCCAGCACAGCAAATTTGCGACTCCCATAGTCACTGAACCAATTTATGTAGTTTCACTTATCCACTTATTCACTTAAAGTAAAGGCAAAGGTTTCTCCTGATATTAAGTCTAGTTGTGCCTGACTATAGGCGGTGATGCTCATCTCCATTTCGAAAAGTCGGCATTGTCTGTAGACACTTCCTAGGTCATGTGGCCAGCATGACTGCATGGAGCACCGTTACCTTCCCGTCGAGGCGGTACCTATTAACTTACTCACATTTCAAACTGCTAAGTCAGGGGTTGGGAACCTGTTTGACTCAGAGAGCCATAAAAGCAAAATATTTGGAAATTTATTTTAGTGAGAGCCACATAATATATATAAGTTTAAGATCATCTGTGGAGCCCTGTTCTCAGTCCTGCCTCCCTCGCAGGCGCGATTGGCGGAGATGAGAGACAGGGCCTTTTCAGTGGTGGCCCCTCAGCTGTGGGAGTCCCCCCCCAGGGATATTAGATCAACCCCCTCTCTCCTGACCTTCCACAAGAGAGTGAAAATGTGGCTTTGTGCAATAAATAGACTTGGAACAATGTGAAATGACCATTGGAATGGCCCGGATTACGCTTGTGGATTACATGATTAACTCTGAATGTTGTTTTTAAATGTTTGCTTTTAATGTACTTTTTAATTCTATTTTGTGGAGCCCCCGGGGGCGCAGTGGCTTAAACCGCTGAGCTGCTGAACTTGCTTACTGAAAGGTCACAGGTTTGCATCCGGAGAGCGGGGGTGAGCTCCCACTGTTAGCCCTAGCTTCTGCCAACCTAGCAATTTGAAAACATTCAAATGTGAGTAGATCAATAGATACCGCTCCAGTGGGAAGGTAACAGCGCTCCATGTAGTCATGCTGGCCACATGACCTTGGAGGTGTCTACGGACAACGCAGGCTCTTTGGCTTAGAAATGGAGATGAGCACTAACCCCCAGAATCGGACACGACTGGACTTGTTGTGGGGAAAACCTTTACCTTTACCTTTAATTCTATTTTAATATTTATTTAAGTGTACATTGTGTTTTAAGGCAGTTTTTCCCAACCGGTGTGCCGCGGCACACTAGTGTGCCGTGAGCGATCATCAGGTGTGCCGTGGGAAATTACAGTGGAGAGAGAGAGCCTAGCAGGAAACTTCAGGCAGTGGAAATGAGGCTTTCCTGACCGAAGCAGCAATGTCAGCCAGCCTGGCTGCAGTCAGGGAGAGCCCTTGGCATCCAGAACTCTCCTCCCCCCCTCCCTCTCTCTCTCTCTCTCTCTCTCTCTCTCTCTCTCTCTCTCTCTCTCTCTCTCCTTCCCTTCCTTCCCTACCTCTACATGCTAAGGGCTACCTGGCCGGGCTGCGGCTCCTCCTGCTTCCTGGCACCTGGGCACTCTTCTGCCCTCCTCCCCTCCGTTAGCAAGGAGGAGGAGAGGGAGGAGGAGTCCGCGGGAGCTGCCCCCGTCCGACCCCGCTCGCGGAGGCTTGAGGCGGGGCTTTCTGCCCTCTTAGCCTTTCCGCGCCGGGGAAGGGGAGCAACCTCTTATCTCCTGGCCACTCCTGGCTGGGCTCCGGGTCCGCTGCAGAGCAGAGCAGAGGCCGGGATGCGCAGCTCCACAGCCCAGCTTGGTTCCGTTCCGATCTGGCCCCAAGGCGACAGCAGGGAAGCTGAAGGGATGCACGGGGGGGAGGCACTTCTGGGGGGGGCTGAACCCCTTTGAGAAGGAGAGCTGGGGGTGGCGACGGCTGCGAGCTTCCGTCGCAGTTTGTTCCGAGGGTCGTGTGCTCAATTCCTATTGGTCCTGCTCAGCCGAGCCCGCGTGCGCTTTGGCCACTCAGCGCAGCCCTCCCCCGTGGGATGGTGATGGGCCTCCTGCGCGTGGGCCTCCCGGGGGGGGCAGGAGGGAGGTTTGGCGGACACAGCAGTGTCACAAGGGGGGAGGGTGACAGTAAAGTGACAGAGTGTCATTTTGTGTCATTTTGGTTGGTGGTGTGTCCCAGGATTTTGTAAATGGAAAAAATGTGCCGCGGCCCAAAAAAGGTTGAAAATCACTGTTTTAAGGCATCAAATCGTTGCCTGTATGTAAAAAGCTGCCTTGAGTCCTCTCCGGGGTGAGAAAGGCGGGGTAGAAATACCCTAAATAAATAAATAATAATCTGCAGAGCCAAATCACTTGCTTCCATTTTCATTTGACCCTGCATGAAATGGTCAGTGTAGATGGGGCTCAAATCCGACTGGGACCCCATCAAAGGGAGGACCATCCCTGTTATTTTGAAGCAATCCCAGTCTGGTTGCTCCTGCTTGGACTCATTTCTCAGGCCAAGCACATCCTCTTGTGCATCAGAGCAGAGAGAGGAATGTCTGGATCTGGGAAGGCAAGGCAGGAAGGGATGGGAGGAGCGACAAGGAGGAATCCCCCTCCCCATTGCCTTCTTGGTATTCAGGACAGGGGTGATGGGAGTTGAGGAAACCATGGCTATGCGCGGCTGGGGGTTGGCGCAAGAGAGCAGGCCTGGAGCCCCTTCCCTTCCTTCCCCTTTGCAGCTCCCAATCTCTCTGCATTTCCATGTCAAGGACTCAATGGTGCCATGCGTTCAAATGACAGGAAAGGATATTTCCCCTGAACATTAGGAAGAACTTCCTGACCATAAGACGACCTGTTCAGCAGTGGAACTCTCTACCTCAGAGTCTAGGGAAGCTCCTTCTCAGTCTGGAGGTTTTTAAACAGAAGCTGGATGGCCAACTGTCGGAAGTGCTTAGGTTGTGGTGTCCTCCCTGGCAGAAGGAAGCTGGATTATAGCACATACAGCCTCTTCCAACTCTATGATTCCATGAGAAGCTGGAAGAGAGCTTAGGGCAATGTTTCTCAACCTGGGGGCCAGAACCCTTGGGAAGGGTCGCAAGGAGGTGTCAGAGGGGTCACCAAAGACCATCAGTATACACAGTATACTGTATACATATTTTTTGTTGGTCATGGGGGTGTGGGAAGTTTGGCCCAATTGTATCATTGGTGGGGTTCTGAATGCTCTTTGATTGTAGGTGAACTATAAATTCGAGCAATTACAATTCCCAAATGTCAAAGTCTACTTTCCCCAAACTCCAACAGTGTTCACATTTGGGCATATTGAGAATTCGTGCCAAGTTTAGTCCAGATCCATCATTGTTTGAGTCCACAGTGCTCTCTGGATGTCAGTGAACTACAACTCCAAAACTCAAGGTCAATGCCCACCAAACCCTTCCAGATGTTTGGCCCAATTCTATCATTAGGGAGGTTCAGAATGCTCTTTCATTGTAGGTGAACTATAAATCCCAAAAACTACAACTCCCAAATGTCAAGGTCTATTTTCCCAAAACTCCACCGAGCATATTGAGTATTCGTGCCAAGTGTGGTCCAGGTCCATCATTATTTGAGTCCACAGTGCTCTCTGGATGTAGGTGAACTACAACTCCCAAATTCAAAGTCAATGCCCACCAAACCCTTCCCGTATTTTCTGTTGGTCATGGGAGTTCTATGTGCCAAGTTTGGTTCAATTCCATCATTGGTGGAGTTCAGAATTCTCTTTTATTGTTGGTGAACTATTAATCCCAACAACTGCAACTCTCAAATGTCAAGGGCTATTTTCTCCAAACTCCACCAGTGTTCACATTTGGGTATATTGAGTATTCGTGCCAAGTTTGGTCCAGATCCATCATTATTTGATAGGTGAACTACAACCAAACCCTTCCAGCATTTTCTGTTGGTCATGGAAATTCTGTGTGCCAAGTTTGGTTCAATTCAGTCATTGGTGTTCAGAATGCTCTTTGATTGTAGGTTGTGATGAAGTCGTGTTGTTTTGTTGCAAGATAAATGTATAGTTTGTTATTGCTTATTTGCCTATACGTTTGATGGTAAAATGTATAACAAGCCACAGGGGGTTGGCGGGAATGATGGAGCAGCAGGCCTCTGTGAAGTTTGTTGCCGTGGAAGTGGAAGTTAGAGCTGCACCTGTTTTAGAACTTTCAGATTTTTAAAATAAGTCGGGTGGTTTTGTCGGTTGGTGGGAGGGAAGCTGTCTTTCGGAGCTTTTAGAAAGCAGTTCGGTTAGGGGTTTGAGAAACCCGGGTGAAAGACAGACTTTGTCCAAGTTAGAGTAGAAAACTAACTTAATAGATAGGTAAAACCTATAGTTGGCTATTTACCTGCTGGAGCAGTTAGTTATTAGGACTGCTTGCTTCTGTGTTAGGAAGTACAGTGGAAACTGTACCCTATTGTTGAAATGTTGTAATCGCAAGATTTGTACCTCTTAGGAGACTTGTTTGCAACCAACTAAGCTCTGAACTCTGTTATAAAATAAACTGTTGAACATCTTTATTACAACATCTCTCAATGTCGTTCTTTTAAAAACATAAGCCTTAAAAGAACAAACCCTCACATCGGTGGCTGATCTGATACAATTGGTGGCAGCAAATATATTAACTGGTGGCAATTTGAACATCTGTAGGTGGGACTCAAAATACCCATCCTACCACAGTGGAAAGAAAGCCTTACTGCCCAGAGTTATAAAATGGTTTGTTCCTTACATGTTAGTGGCAGTGGTAAGATTTGCAAAGTAGACCTGCCCTGCCACGGTTAACATAAGGAGCCTGGAAACCTTCTTTAGATACTTCATTACATTATTTGGTGGCAGCGTATTTACTGTAAGGGTCAAGGGGTCAGAGCCCCGACATATTTGGTGGTATGGTGGGATAGCTTGCCCTGCCACACCGAAAAAGGAACGGTCAGTGGTGACTGACCAACGGGCCAACCCTGACCCCTTACACCCAGCAACTACAACTCCCAAATGACAAAATCACCCCCCCCCCCAACCCAACCAGTATTCAAATTTGGGCATATCGGGTATTTGTGCCAAATTAGGTCCAGTGAATGAAAATACATCCTGCATATCAGATATTTACATTACGATTCCTAACAGTAGTAAAATTGCAATTGTGAAGTAGCAACGAAAATAATGTTATGGTTGGGGGTCACCACAACCTGAGGAACTATATCACAGGGTCGTGGCATTAGGCGGTGTGTTGAGGTGGTTATTTATATGTTAATCACATGTTTGTTTATGTATTTAGAAGGGACATTCTTTAAAAGCTGCAGAGAGTGAGCCGTGGAATGTTCGCAGCAGCAAGCTGTAAGCAGAGGCTGCTGCCATGACAACAGAGGCCACTCTGGCTTTAGAATGTTCAGTTTGAATCTGACAGTTGGAGAATGTCAGTTGGCCAACAGCTGTGACCAGAGTTAGTTAGGGATTGACAGTTGCTGGAGCTGCAATCTGTCTGTAGGAGCTGCAATGTGCAGTTCAGTTCTGTGTGTGGGTTGAGGGAAACCCAAATGTGTGGGACAGAGTTTAGTCCCAGGGTTGAGAGTAACCCAGTATTAAATAGTTACTTGTGTGTAACTGTGTAAGGGGAATTTAAAACCCCATTGTTATATTGTTGAAACCTTGAAGTTTATACCTCTTCGGAGATCTTTTGAAACCACCTAAGCTTTGAGCCCATTTGTGTAAAATAAACTGTTAAACACTTTCAACAAAAACATCTGTGGAAGTCGTTTATTCACAAAGACCCTCACATCTAGTGGTCAAGCTTTGACAAATGGTGGCAGCAAGTAATAAGCAAGGAAAAGATTGAGTATTGGTGGCAGTGGTCAGTCGTCCACAGTGATTCCAGTACTAGGCTTGGAACATCTTTACATTTGGTGGCAGCGGTGGGATTGCCTGCCCTGCCACAGTACTACACGGTTCACTCAGTTTGGTGTGCGAATAGACGAAGATCGACGCTAGCTTTAGGCGGCGTATACGATACTTCGCTTCTCCACAGGCGGGTTGAGAAACACTGGTTTAGGGTCATTGCTTAGGATGGCAATGTCCAGGTTACCCAGCTTTCTTGGAATGGTAGCAATAGACAGCATACATTTTTGCCACTGAAGCCCTTCCTGCTTTGGAGGCTGTTGGACACTACCGCTCTGCTTTGGAGTTTGGGAAAGATACTTCCGGGGACTCAGCTCAAAGCTGGAAATAAAGCTGGGCTCACAATGCAAGGGAAACTGAGACAGGGCAGCTGCTCCTTGGCAAGACACATTCTCCTCCTCTGAGATGCAGGACAATTTCTGGGCTCCTCCATTCCCAGGAGCATTCAGCTCCAAGGCCCATATACAGCCGACAAGAGGCAAGAAACGCCATCCAGAACCCAAGGAGAGGAATGTCCGAGTGTCCGGGACAGAAATGGACATCTCGTCCTCCAGGCGTGAAAGGAAACACATTTAGGCCCCAAGCAAGTCGGGGAAATGCCCTCCAAATGCCCCCCACCCGCCCAAAATTATCTAGATCAGTGTTTCTCAACCTTCCTAAAGCCGTGACCCCTTACTACAGTTCCTCATGTTGTGGTGACCCCCAACCATAACATTATTTTTGTTGCTACTGCATAACTGTCATTTTGCTACTGTTATGAATCGTAATGTAAATATCTGATATGCAGATGTATTTTCATTCACTGGACCAAATTCGGCACAAATACTCAATACGCCCAAATATGAATACTGGTGGGGTCGGGGGAGGGATTGATTGTGTCATTTGGGAGTTGTAGTTGCTGGGATTTATAGTTCACTTACAATCAAAGAGTATTCTGAACTCCACCAGTGATGAAATTGCACCAAACTTGGCACACAAAACACCCATGTCCAACAAAAATACTGAAAAGGTTTGGTGGGCATTGACCTTGAGTTTGGGAGTTGTAGTTCACCTGCATCCAGAGAGCACTGTGGACTCAAATAATGATGGATCTGGACCACACTTGGTACGAATACTCAATATGCCTGGTGGAGTTTGGGGAAAATAGACCTTGACATTTGGGAGTTTTTGTTGGGATTTATAGTTCACCTACAATGAAAGAGCATTCTGAACCACCCTAATGATAGAATTGGGCCAAACTTCTGGAAGGGTTTGGTGGGCTTTGACCTTGAGTTTGGGAGTTGTAGTTCACCTGCATCCAGAGAGCACTGTGGACTCAAATAATGATGGATCTGGACCACACTTGGTACGCATACTCAATATGCCTGGTGGAGTTTGGGGAAAATAGACCTTGACATTTGGGAGTTTTTGTTGGGATTTATAGTTCACCTACAATGAAAGAGCATTCTGAACCACCCTAATGATAGAATTGGGCCAAACTTCTGGAAGAGTTTGGTGGGCTTTGACCTTGAGTTTGGGAGTTGTAGTTCACCTACATCCAGAGAGCACTGTGGACTCAAACAATGATGGATCTGTACCACAATTGGCATGAATACTCAATATCCCTGGTGGGCAGGCATGTAGCCGGGGGGCTAAGGGGGCTTCAGCCCCCCCCCCCAAATTCTCAGGGTGGTCCGCGAAAAGGCCTTACTGGTACATTATTTAAACTGTTATGTTTATTCATATCATGATCTGATCACCATGCTCATTATATCCCACATTAATGGGGTTATTGGGATAACAATACAAAAAGTTTGCTAGGGTAGACCCTCTTCCACCCAGTCTCAGCCCCCGAAACAAACTCAGCCCCCCCCCGGAAACAAAATCCTGGCTACGGCCCTGCGGTGGAGTTTGGGGAAAATAGACCTTGGGAGTTTTAGTTACAGGGATTGATAGTTCACCTACAAGCAAAGAGTATTCTGAGCCCCACCAATGATACAATTGGGTCAAACTTCCCACACAGAACCCCCATGACCAACAGAAAATGCCGTGTTTACTGATGGTCTTTGGCGACCCCTCTGACACCCCCTCGCGACCCCCCAGGGGTCCCAACCCACAGGTTGAGAAATGCTGATCTAGAGTCTCTCCAAAAACAAAGGAACCCAAGACTTAGAATTTCCCTTCCTTGCCTAAGAAAACCCATGGAATTGCCCTAAATCCTCAAGTGACTCAGAGGCTTATACATGTCCAGAAAGAGAAATGCAACATCTTGGTTGGATTGCCCTATCAGCTTTTCCTCCTTGGCCTCTGCCGGGATTTACTTGGCTTTCCTTTTTGAGGGTTTCCCCTCCATCTACTCAGCAGTTCTGGTGAAAACCACCTCAATTTGGGCCTTTTCTCCTTTCCTGTGGGGCTTCCCCTTTCTCCTTCTGCACTAGTGACCATTTGGCTTTCAAAAGCCCTATATTGTGAAAGCATCAGAGGGAAGGAAGGAAGAGGTGCCGTGCCAGGCCCTTTGGGGATATTTTCAGGAATTTTCATTTGCAAATTGGAGAGAGAGCTAATACCCCAAAGGACGGTTTCAGGAACCAAAATGATAGTTGCAACCAAATCAGGCCCGGATTAACACCTTTTTGCCCCCTAGGCCACACTTTGGAATTACGCCCCCTTTAAGCCAACCTCTACCGCACCCCCCCCCCATCACTCAGACCAATTTTTTAAAATGCCATCCCAATGCAGTGACAGGGAGTTTCACAGTCACGCTTTCTGCCTGAACTCAGGGACGCTAAGACAGAAGCACCTGCCCCAAGAGGAATTTGTTTCAAGGATCTGCGCCCCTGTCGGACAGCCCTGTTATAGACCACAAACTGAACATAAGCCAAGAGTGTGACACAGCAGTTAAAAATGCCAATGTGATTGGTAAATTTTAAGCTGTGTTTTACCTCTGTGTGTGTTAAAATAATAATAATAATAATTATTATTATTATTACTAAAAGATCTAACTGCAAAAACTCTGGCACAAGCCAGTCAAGGTAGTGCCTCAAGACCTTGGCCTGCACTTAAAAACAATCAGCGCTGACAAAATTACCATCTGTCAGCTGCAAAAGGCCACCCTACTGGGATCTGCACGCATTATTTGCTGATACCTCACACAGTCCTAGACACTTGGGAAGTGTCCGACGTGTGATCAAATACAAAAGCCAGCAGAGTGATCTTGTTTGCAGTGTACTGATCTTGCTGTGTATCAAATCATAATAATAATATACTTTATTTATAACCCATGCTATCTCCCTGGGGGACTCAGGGTGGTTTCCAGCAAAATAAACACAGTGGCAAACATTCAGTGCCGAACCAACTATAACAAATCAAGCCAATGGATACAAACAGACTCAATAAATATGAAATAGCAACTGAAATAAACAGACATGATACATTACAAACATTTACAACATGACAAGCTGTTAAAACTCTTAAAATTACACAAAACATTATGTCATATGTTTTTTAATGGTGCTTTGTCCTACTTAGCCGTTTTAACTATGTTGTACCTCACCTTGAGCCTCAATGAAAGATTATTATTTGAAACACAACAAGATGAGTTCACAGCAGACAAGATCACTCTGCTGGCTGTTGTATTGGATCACACATCGGACACTTCCCAAGTGTCTAGGACGGTGTGATGTATCGGCAAATAATGCGTGCAGATACCAGTAAGGTGGCCTTCTGCAGCTGGCAGATGGTAATTTTGTCAGCGCTGATTGTGTTTAAGTGCAGGCCAAGGTCTTTAGGCACTGCACCCAGTGTGCCAGTCACCACTGGGACCACCTTATTTATTTATTTACTTTATTTATATTCTGCTCTTCTCACCCCGAAGGGAACTCAGAGCGGATTACAGTACACATACTTGCAGACAATCCCTGCAGTTCAACATATATAGACAACAACATATTTAGACATATTTAGACATATATTGATGAACATAGACGAACAGAGGCAAACTTCTGGCCACCAGGGGGAGCTGACGCACTCCTCATCTCTCTCAGCATTTTCCAGCCTCCCTTGTTGTTCTTCCGCATTCCTCAGCGATTCCTGGAGTTCTTTATGGCCTCATAAATCAGTCAAAATTTGCCTCCCCACTGAATGTAGTACCTTTATCTCCTACTTGACAGATACAACTGTCTTTCGGGCTGCAAAGGTTGACAGCAGGCTACACTTAAGGTCGAGCACCCACCTCGACCCAGGCAAGCCTCGAACTCATGTCCTACTAGTCAGAGAGATCTTATGCAGCTGACACTTAGCCAGCTGCGCCACTTCCCGGTGCACCTTGACTGGCTTGTGCCAGAGTCTTTGCAGTTCGATCTTTAAATCCTCATATTGTGTCAGCTTTTCCAGTTGCTTCTGGGAAATGATGATGATGATGATGATTGTCTAAGCTTGAGAGATGTCATGAGCTCAACTTTGTTCTGCTTTGGTCAGACTTCACCAGGAATAATAGCCCTACATCCAGTATTTCCGTGCCTGCTTTTCCTCAGCAAGAACAAGAAAGCGAGGGGCAAGATGCAAAGTGTTCAACAAAGGGCCACCAAAGGTCTGGAAACTATGAATTCCTCTAAGGAGCAGGTGAAGGAGTTGGGGAGATTTAGTTTCGGAAAGAGAAGGCCAAGACGTGAGAGCCATGTTTCAATATTGGAAAGGATGTCCCATTGAGAAAGACAAAGCTTGTTTTCCGCCACTCCAAAGACTGAGACACAAATTTCAGAGAAAGAGATGCCACCTCAACATTAGGAAGAACTTGATGGTCAGAGCTGTTCGACAGTGGGATCCGCTGCTGCCTGTTTGGCGAAACGGCAGAGCTCTTCTCAACCCCCCAAAATGTTGGGACGCACTGCTGTATCCCTCTATTACTAAATGGCCCCAAAATCTCAAGGGTCTCTTTATCCAATCAAACACTAGAGGGAAGAAAATCGTTCAACAGGTTTGTTTGATCAAACCACCCTGCCGGGTGAACAGAAGAAAGTGCCATACAATACTGAGGTGCAGCTCATTTTTATGGTCAAAACTTTGAGCATGTGCACAGGCTATTTTCTCCAATTTATGCCTCATCTCTATCTCTTCCTTTTGTCCCTTCTGGCGCAGGTGCTTTTCAGTATTTATGTGCCTGTTTTTCCTCAGCACCCCCTCCTGCATTCCCTCCTCCTTTTCCAGCTTGTTACTAGGCATTTCCCATTTGAACTTTCCCCTTGTCTGAGCTCTCTGCTTTGACTCGTAACTTTTCACTACTACCTTAGTTCTAGTCCGGGGTGGGCAATTATTTTTTCCAAGGGGCCACACGAGAGCCAAAAAATATTGTGGAGGGCCGCACCTAAAGGCTGAACTACATTCTAATCTACATTATTTATTTATTTATTTACTATATTTATTATATATTACACATAATTAATATTCATATATTATTAGTATTAATATCATAATTATTATATTATAGTATATATATAGACATTATAATATATTGAAATTATAATATAACATTATTACATTATATTATTTATTATATTATATTATTATTATAATAAAATTATTATAAAATAATGATAAAAACCACTAAAATAAAATAAAATAAAATTCAAGAAGACAAGGTGCGAACCAAGCTGAAGACTGACATCCTGAAGAGAGGAAAGATCCCAAGATGGAATGGCCCAATGACCCCAGCCCAGAGGATGGCAAAGCGGATCCAGCCGCCGCCGCAACAGAGGAGAGCAGAGCAGCAGTTGATCGGAGGCTGCAGGCCGCCGCCCACTCTCACCCCCAGCCGTTCCCCAGCTGATCGCCCTGCTATGGAGTACTGCTGCTGCCATCCCATCGTTGGCTCTGTGGGGGCTGTGTCGGCAGACAGGCCAGAGGAGCGGCGGCTTTGGAGTGCCTCCCATCCCTGGAGGGGATCCGGGCTTGCAGGGGGAGCAGTCAGCGATCTGAGGCGGCTGTTCGCCCTGGCAACCCGGGAGACGATCAAGTCTTCCGGGTCGCCAGAGCGATAAGCCCCCGCAGGTCGCGGAGTGCTCCTGCTGCAGGCCCGGATCCCCTTCAGGGATGGCAGGCACTCCAAAGCCGCCGCTCCTCCGGCCTGTCTGCCCCACAGAGCCCGCGATGTGATGGCGGCAGCGGCACCCCTTACTCTTGGCCCCGCCCCCAACGCCCTTCTCCCCAGGCTGGACAGAACCAGCTGCCGGGCCGCATCCGGCCCGCGGGCCGCGGGTTGCCCACCCCTGTTCTAGTCCCTTCAAAACTGCAAATCCCAAGGTCCACCTCCCATCTGCGGAGCAAAATTATCACCACTTTCCCTCTCGTGGCTCCATAGGATTGGATAATAATAATAATAATAATGCTTTATTTATAGGCCGCCCTATCTCTCCAAAGGAACTCAGGGCGGCTTCCAGACAAAGAAAGAAAGAACTTGGATTCAGAGTTTGTAATGGAGAGAGAAGGGGAAATGTCTAAGCAACAAAATCTGGGATTCCCTCGCATGGCACCGTGGCGGTTCATGTGGTGTCATACGAGGAGACAGGGACAGAGCCCCAGCAACCGCATTTTCTGAAAGAGAGGGTACTCTGTGTGTCTCTATGGGGAAAGCACTGCTGGGTCTGTGGGACGTCTCTGGGTGGGAACCATCTGCTGGGGGTCCCTCTAATCCGAGGGATTAGCGGCCACATGGCAGGTGCGGCATCCACTACAGGTAATCAGGGGAGAGGCGCAGGGCCACCAATTAGGGTTAATCCTATCTCTGCACCTGACTCAAGAAAGCTCCGAGGTGCCGGCATCAATGCCTGCGAGAGCTCATTCTCTGCTTTCAGAAAATGGCATGGAAAGAGTTGCATCTACACTGTAGAGTCTATGCAGCTTGAACAGCCGTGGGTCAATGCTATCGAGTCATGGGAGCTGTAGTGTGGCGAGGCACTAGTCCTCTTGGGCAGGGAAGGTTAAAGGCCCTGCAAATCTACCGCTCCCTTGATTCCCCAGCATTGAGCCATGGCTGTTCAAGTGGTGTCCAACTGCATTCATTCTGCAGTATAGATGCAGCCAGTGTCTCCTGTGAGTGCTGGTGCCTCACCAAACTACAACTCCCACAACTCCATAGCATTGAGCCAAGCCATGGCGTCAAACTGCAGTAATTCTGTGGTGTAGATGCACTCCATGAGGACAGTAAAATCAGTGAAGGGAAATCGATGTTCTTCATTCCAGCACTTCATTGCCCTAAGTTTGGGAAAGCTAGTCCTGTGCATCTACAACTCCAAAATCCACAATGTTCTTGATATAGAATTATGGGATGTGATAGCAGCAGGGACTGGTGGGTCATTGGCAGAGGAGCAGGGAATCCACTCCAGGTTTTGGTTTGAATTGTAAAGGCCTTGTCTATAATGTCGAACCTGATTTCCAAGCTGTACTAAGTCTTGCACATATCCTGGAAAGTTCAGACTAAATTCCATAACATGTTCATTGGAAGTTTGGACTAAAATCCAAAGTGTCTTTATTGAAAGTTCAAACTAAAGTCCATAACATGTTCATTGAAAGTTCTGACTAAAATCCAAAGTGTATTCATTGAATGTTGGGACTAAAATCCAAAATTTTTTTATTGAAAGTTCAAACTAAAGTCCGTAACATGTTCATTGAAAGTTCGGACTAAAATCCAAAGTGTATTCATTGAATGTTGGGACTAAAACCCAAAATGTTTTTATTGAAAGTTCAAACTAAAGTCCATAACATGTTCATTGAAAGTTCGGACTAAAATCCAAAGTGTATTCATTGAATGTTGGGACTAAAATCCAAAATGTTTTTATTGAAAGTTCAAACTAAAGTCCGTAACATGTTCATTGAAAGTTCGGACTAAAATCCAAAGTGTATTCATTGAATGTTGGGACTAAAATCCAAAATGTCTTTATTGAAAGTTCAAACTAAAGTCCATAACATGTTCATTGAAAGTTCGGACTAAAATCCAAAGTGTATTCATTGAATGTTGGGACTAAAATCCAAAATGTTTTTATTGAAAGTTCAAACTAAAGTCCGTAACATGTTCATTGAAAGTTCGGACTAAAAACCAAAGTGTATTCATTGAATGTTGGGACTAAAATCCAAAATGTCTTTATTGAAAGTTCAAACTAAAGTCCATAACATGTTCATTGAAAGTTCGGACTAAAATCCAAAGTGTATTCATTGAATGTTGGGACTAAAATCCAAAATGTTTTTATTGAAAGTTCAAACTAAAGTCCGTAACATGTTCATTGAAAGTTCGGACTAAAAACCAAAGTGTATTCATTGAATGTTGGGACTAAAATCCAAAATGTCTTTATTGAAAGTTCAAACTAAAGTCCATAACATGTTCATTGAAAGTTCGGACTAAAATCCAAAGTGTATTCATTGAATGTTGGGACTAAAATCCAAAATGTTTTTATTGAAAGTTCAAACTAAAGTCCGTAACATGTTCATTGAAAGTTCGGACTAAAATCCAAAGTGTATTCACTGAAAGTTCGAATTGAAGTGCATAATATGTTCATGGAAATTTCGGACTAAAATCCAAAGTTTATTAATTGAAAGTTAAAACTAAAGTCCATAACATGTTCATTGAAAGTTCAGACTAAAATCCATAACATTTTCATTGAAAATTTGTAGTAAACTCCATAACATGTTCATTGAAAGTTTAGACTAAAATCCATTGCATATTCATTGAAAGTTTAGACCAAAATCCAAAGCGTATTCATTGAAAGACTGGACTAAAATCAAAAGTGTATTCACCCCCACCCCCCTAATGCTATGGAAGTCATCAACAATATATGGTCCAAATATCCATAAACACACGTTACTACTATCTTCTTTGCCCCATGATGCTTAATGGCCTTGCCAAGAATCTGGGCACATTTTTCCCAAGTCAAACCTCACAGCAAAATGCCAAGCGTCGTCCTACTACTTCGTCACACTCCTTTGATGTTTGGAGCATGTGGCGCGATTGATCCTCGAGGGAAACATTACAATGACCCGGTTTGGTAGGTCAGTAAGTTATAGCTCCCTATTACTGACATGGTCTACAGCAAATGCACAGAGGAGATTGCAATCCAAGCCCAATGCCATACAACTTTGCGCAATAAATCCCAAACAGAGGTGCCTTTTGTCTGCCATAACTGTCTCTCTGTTTGATAAAGTCCTTAGTTTCTTGCAGCATTAAAAAGGAGGAAAGGGGAGGAGGAACATAACAGCACCTTTTTTTATTTGAGTCTTGTTTAAGATATGAAAGGGGAATATTATTATTATTATTATTATTATTATTATTATTGCACAATGTTTCATGCATCCGAACCCATTTCTTCAGGTGAAATATGAAGAAACTGCAGCCAAGAAATCAGAAGACGTTTATTTATTTATTTATGATTCAAATGTATATACCGCTCCATTCCCTTAGGCTCGGGGCAGTTTACATGCCTGTCCTTCTCCGAGCCCAATTCAAAGTGCTGGTATTGACCTATGAAGCTCTATACGGTTCTGGCCCAGCTTACTGTCCTAAGACATCTGCCTCTATGTCCCATCTCGCAGTCTAAGATAATCTGGGGAGGCCCTGCTCTCGCTCCCGCCAGCATCGCAAATGCGGCTGGTGGGGACGGGAGACAGGGCCTTCTCGGCGGTGGCCCCTCGCCTATGGCACGCACTTCCAAACGAAATAAGATCGACTCCATAGAAAAAAGCTAAAGTGGTGGTTCTGGGACCAGGCCTTTGGGCAGCAGATGTAAATTGTACCTTTGGATTTGACTGGATTGACACTTTGGACTTGACTGGACTGACAATGTGTTCCGCTTGATGGCTTTAATTAATTGTTGTGGTTTTTAATGTAATGTTTTTTTTAATGTTTTTAATGCTTTTTAATGATGTTGATTTAATGGTGTATTTTTATATTGTATTGTGGTGGTGCGGCCTGTAGTGCTGCAAATGTAAGCCGTGCCGAGTCCCCCTGCGGGGGTGAGAAGCTACGGGGTACAAATACCATAAATAATAATAATAAATATTATTATTATCCGTATTACTATTATTATTATTATGGGAGTGGTGGATGCTATTTTTTATATTTATTTATATTTTCTCACTCAAAAGAGATGCAAAGCGACAAACAATGCTAAAACTAGGTTGCTGTGAGTTTGTATGTTCCAGAAGCAATTTCTCCTGAGGTTTTGCCCACATCTATGACAGGCATCCTCAGAGGTTGTGAACTCTGAGAATGGCTGCCATAATTGTGGGCAAACGTCAGGAGAGAATGCTTCTGGAACATGGCCATACAGCCCAGAAAACTTACAGCAACCCAGTGATTTCAGCCATGAAAACCTTTGACAACGTAATGCGAAAAATACTGCAATGTACACTTTAAAGCCTACAATATCTATCTAGTCCATGAGCTGCTTTTTGCCGACGATGCTGCCCTTGTCGCCCATACAGAAGTAGCCCTGCAGCACCTAACATCCTGCTTTGCAACAGCTGCAGAGCTGTTTGGACTGGAAGTCAGCCTGAAGAAAACGGAAGTCCTCTACCAGCCCGCACCACAGGAAGAACACCATCATCCCGTCAGCATAGGCAAATCTGTGCTTAAGTCCGATCAGCATTTCACCTACCTGGGAGGCATCATCTCTTCAGGTGCCAAGATTGATAAAGAGATAGATCACAGATTAGCAAATGCATATAGTGCATTTGGAAGGCTTCACAAAAGAGTCTGGAGCAACAAGCACCTGAGGCAAAGCACCAAAATCAGTGTGTACAGAGCTATCGTACTGTCTATTCTCCTCTATGGGTCTGAAACATGGGTCACCTATCGCCAACACCTACAACTCCTCGAACGCTTTAATCAGCGCTGTCTTCGCACAATCCTAAATATACACTGGACCGACTATGGGACTAATGTTGCTGTCCTTGAGCAAGCAGGGATCACCAGCATTGAGGCCATGCTATTGAGAACACAGCTGCGCTGGGCAGGTCACGTCTCTAGGATGGAGGACCACCGCCTCCCAAAGATACTACTCTATGGTGAACTCGCCACCGGTCAGCGCAAGAGAGGCGCCCCCAAAAAGAGATATAAGGACTCCCTGAAACAACATCTCAGACTCGGCCAGATTGATCACCAACAATGGTCCATCCTGGCCTCACATCGGGAGGCATGAAGATGCACTATCCACAATGCTGCGGCCTCTTTCGAGAAGACACGCCGAATGGGTCTCGAAGGGAAACGACAATGCAGAAAGAACCGCAACCTGGAAACAACATCACCCAAGGAGACTTTCTGCTGTGCTTTCTGCAACCGAACTTGCCTATCTCAGATTGGCCTTTTTAGTCATGAACGCGCTTATAAAAAGCGTGGGATGAGTCCTTCCTAAGAATCTTCGTTCGCGAAGCAATGCCGAGAGATATAATACTAAAATAGAATTATGCATGAAACTATTAAAAATAAGTAGTTAAAACGACATTAGACGACAGCTGTGTGGGCCTGGGTTCAAATCCCAGTTTGGCCAGTGGGTGAGTCACACTCTCTCAGCCTCCAGAATTCATGGAATTGATTTGCCACGAATTGGAAATTACTCAAAGGCACCCAAGATGAGTCTTTGTATAGTAGGTACGTAATTATTTGCTAATTCCTTCTTCCAAGGAAGCGATGAGAAATTCCCCTATATCGTTTCCTGGAAATATTTTCTGCTTTTGAGATGGAGCAAAATCTGCACAAATGACCTGGACGCATCTCCATTCTCAGGGCTCAGCTGCTGCCTGGAAAGATGCCTCCTCTCTCCTGTCTTTAGGATCAACCAGAGGGAATATAGTTTTTCAAAGGGCACGAGCCCAAACCCAAGGGACCTGGGCTATTCCTGAAGCTGAGTCCGGCGCTTTTAAGGACGGGCTGCAATTGCACTTCATCTGAACAGACAGACAATCGAGAACCAGCAGACACTCAAGAAACAGCAGGAAAATGATGTTCCCGGAAACGGCTCTCTTTGTGGTGAATTATATCCTCTCTCGGTATGTACTCCCAATGCATTTCCAATGGAAAGGCCCACTGAAATGCACAGGCACAGCTAGTTTTTGCTTGTTTCGGTGCATCTAGAGCAGACATGGGCAAACTTGGGCCCTCCAGGTGTTTTGGACTTCAACTCCCACAATTCCTAACAGCCTACTGGCTGTTAGGAATTGTGGGAGTTGAAGTCCAAAACACCTGGAGGGCCCAAGTTTGCCCATGCCTGCTCTAGACTGTAGAATTAATGCAGTTTGACCCCGTTTCAAGTGCCACGGCTCAATCGTATAGTATCCTGGGATCTGTAGTTCGACGTAGCACCAACATGAGGCTAAAGGCAATGCAAAACCCACAGCCCGTCATCCCACAGCAGGCATGTAGCCAGGGGGGGGCTAAGGGGGCTTCAGCCCCCCCCCCGAAATTCTCAGGGTGGTCCGCGAGAAGGCCTTTCGGGTACATTATTTAAACTGTTATGTTTATTCATATCATGATCTTCTCACCATCCACATTATATCACACATTAATCGGGTTTTTGGGATAACATAACAAAAGGTTTGCAAGGGTAGACCCTCTTCCACCCAGTCTCAGCCCCCCCCCCCCCCCGAATCAAAATACTGGCTACGGCCCTGTCCCACAGCATCAAGTCATAAAGTTATATGGAACTGCATCAATTGTGTTGCGTAGATGCACTCTAGACCTGAGCTTTTGGACAAATTCATACCAATGAGTCTCATTTCGTGGCAAGTCCAAGCCACAACAGCCTCAATTTAGCCCTTTTGGTCATCCGTAGGATCCTTCGAACTCTCCTCCAGTTCAAAAGAGTTGGTATTTCTCCCAATTGCTTTTCTTCTGTATCCAACTTTGAGGTCCTTATATAGAAATTGGAAATCTGATGTGTTTGGTACCTTGGACATTTCCTTTGAGGTTCGGACCCAAACCTAGAGTCAATTTGCCACCTCTCTGACCTCAAAGTGCCAGAGAAACAGCAAATGCGAACCACTTTCAGATCGAATGCGAATTTGGTGCAATTACGGTACTAGAAAATAGATATGTCTTTTATTAAGATTAGACAATAGAGAACAATTTGTCACCTAAGAGGACTAATCGGAAAGTGGTCTGTAAATGTCTGTGACCTGGGGATTGAAGAGTGAATGAGATAACACCAAATTTTAGATTGCGATGTAAGACTGTATTGTGATATTGTATAAAATGTGAGATATATATATATATATGTGTGTGTGCGCTTAGATTATTATTATTATTATTTCTTCAAACTTCTATACCGCCACTCCCCGAGGGCTCGGAGCGGTTTACATAGTTTGAACAAGCAAAGAAATAGCAACATATCACAGAAATTACATACAAGAGGGAACGGGAGTGGGGACTAAGACATTAGACAGGACAGGATCTGGACTACTCAAGATCTGGACCACACAAGTTAGCATAATATCAGGAGGTCGTCCAACGGTGGGTTGGGAACAACAGTCAAAAGGAGGTAATCGAGGGGTTCTTAGAAGATCATAAGGAATCTCAGACTTGGGGGGAGAAACCTCAACTCTACCCCCTTGTCCCCGTGATTCAAAAATAGATCTCCTATCTATGGGAATGTCATATTTTCCATGATGGGAACTGACCGATGCAGGCCTAAAGTTTGAATTCCAGAAGGTCCTGGAGTGGAACCTTCTCCAAGTCCTGGAATTAAACTTCCTGTGGTTCTTCCACTCTGGGGGCTTGGAGGAGGTTGCTGCAGCCCCGGGGACTCTAGACTCAGAGCGGAGCGCTGGCTTAGTCCTATGCTGAGAAGCCTGGGAGGTCGCCTGATGTTCCTTGGTGGGACCGGAAGTCGGCTCTTGGAGATCCCTCCTTTTACGGCGTCGCTTCCGCTAGATGCCCATAAATGCTCCGTTTAGGTCTTTTGTAACGATAAATATTAGAAGAAGACATAGTTTGTTTTTGGGTTTGATGAATTTTCCCATTAGAAAATGTATAAGGGTGAATGAACTACAACTCCCATCAACCTGCGTCGGTTTCCCCCAAAATGCTGCCAGCATGGGTATAAATTCACAATATATGTATTATTTTGTAAAGCACAACTCCTAAGCCAGTCAAAAATCTCAAAATTATAACATATAAATCATATGTACTATTTTATGTTGTTACTTACACGCAGGTAAGTCTTCACGTGTAAGTAATAATATAAAATAGCATACATGATTTATATGTTATAATGTTGAGATTTTTGACTGGCTTGGGAGTTGTGCTTTACAAAATAATACATATATTGTGAATTTGAGTTATAGTTTAAGATCATCTGGAGAGGCCCTGCTCTCGGTCCCGCCTTCTTCGCAGGCGCGACTGGCGGGGACAAGAGACAGGGCCTTTTCAGTGGTGGCTCCTCGGCTTTGGAACGCCCTCCCTAAAGACATCAGATCGGCCCCCTCCCTCTTGACATTTCGCAAGAAAGTCAAGACCTGGCTGTTTGAGCAGGCATTTGATGATGAAATATAAGGCTTAATGAGATATATGGAATGACGATGATGCGATGGAAACTGATTTCAACATGACGCTGAGACTGTAATTGTATGTTTTTAATTGTTAGTTTGTTATTATATGGTTTTTTGGGGATTTTTTTGCCTTGTTGCTTGTGTTGTATTGAGGACAGAGACTGCCTTGTGTAAACCGTCCCAAGTCGCCTTCGGGCTGAGAGGGGCGGTATAGAAACGTGACAAATAAATAAATAAATAGTTTGAATGCCTTTATGCTCTTTTTGAATTTACTTGTGTAGCAAGCGGAACTGCACCCAGCGTTTCTAGTTAGCATGGGTATAAATGCCAAGTTTGGTACAGATCATTTGTCGGTTGGGTTAACAGTGCCCTCTAGATATGGGTGAACTACAGCTCCCTACTTCCAAGATCAATCCCCTTCAACCCTGCCAGCATTCAAAGTTGCTCATGGAGGTTTTGTATGCCAACTTTGCTCCACATCCAACATGTGTGGGGTTCACAGTTCTCTCTAGATGTGGGGTGAACTCTCGCAATCCAGGGTCAGTTTCCCCCTCCTCAAACCCCATCAGTATTTTCTGTTGGTCTGTAGATGGGAGGTGGATCTTGGGATTTGCAGTTCTGACGGGACTAGGGCTAAGGAGTTTTTGATATTTTGTGATGTGTTGTTCGGGCACGGCCCCATGTAAGCCGCTCTGAGTCCTCTCCGGGGAGATGGATGCGGGTTAGAAATAAAGTATTATTATTATTATTATTATTATTAGGTAGTAGTGGAGATCTCAGTCAAGGGAAAGTTCAAAAGGGAAATGTCTAGTAACAAGGAGGTGCAGGAGGGGGAGATGCAGGAGGGGGTCTTCTGCTTAGAAAAGCAGCCACGGGAATACTGATAAGAGCTGGTGCCAGAAGGGACAAATGGAAGAGACAGAGATGAGGCACAAATGGGAAGAAAATAGTCTGTACTCAATGTGTTGACCATAAAACTGAGCTATGTCTCAGCTTTGTGTGGCACTTTTTTCTGTTCACCCAGCAGGGTGATTTGATCAAATAAACCCATTCAACTATTTACTTGCTTCCAGTGTTGATTGGATGAAGAGACCTTGGAGGTTTTTGAGCCATTTGGTAATAGAGGGGACATGGCAGTGTGCCACAACACCACCCTGGGGGAGGAGGCCACCCCAAAAGTCACATCCTTTGCCCTTTGATGACTTGTATCTGCTCTACAGGAGGCCCCAGAGCCCTTCTCCCCGACGGGTCTTTGAGGAGATGCCTTGGAAGCGGCTGTCCAGTCTTCACCCGGCCTCCTACTCCGTACGCCACGGCCTCCAGGACTACTGGCTCAGCCCCCAGAGGCGCCACTTGGCTGGCAGCACATGGCGCACCTCAGCCAGGAGGGTCCTGGTGCTTCCTGGGAGCACTGGTGTCTCTGACGTGGAGTCGGTCCACTGGCCCAGCTCAGGGCAGTACAGACACAACCTCATGTGAGTATTAAGGGTAAGGGGCCACTGGGCAGTTGCAAGGAAAGGGATGAAGACCGGTCCTGTAAGTCATGTTTGCATGGCTTCAGGGCAGTAGATCCTCATGTGAGTAATGAGTTCAAGGAGCCACACAGAATTGATCCAAGTCTGTTATCAGAGCTGTTTGACAATGGACTATACTGTCTGCAAATATAATGGAGTCTCCTTCTCTGGAGGTCTTTCAGTAGAACAGTGTTTCCCAACCTTTTTTGAGCCGCGGCACACTTTTTACATTTGCAAAATCCTGGGGCACACCACCAACCAAAATGACACAGAATGACACTCTAACACAGTCATACATATAGTTAATATGTTTTTAAAATGTATTTATACACTCAGTGTGAAACCTGGGCCTGTTTCGATGAACTCAACATAGATATCCTGGCAAGAATGGCAGAAAGACACAAACTTCCCACACAGAACTCCCATAACCAAGAGAAAATGCTATAAGAGTTTGGTGTGCATTGACCTTGAGTTTTGGAGTTGTAGTTCACCTATATCCAGAGAGCACTGTGGACTCAAACAATGTTGGATCAGGACCAAACTTGGCATGAATTCTCAATATGCCCAAATATGAACGTAGATGGAGTTCAGGGGAAATAGACCTTGACATTTGGGAGTTGTAGTTGCTGGGATTTATAGTTCCCTACAATCAAACTGAACCCTACCAATGATAGAACTGGGCCAAACTTCCCACACAGAACCCCCAGGAGGCAAGAGGAGGTCTCTACTTGGGGAAAGGGAGGCGGGCCTTCCCAATGCACTGAGAGGGAGAGACCAAGTAGACAACGGGTGGGGAGGGGGGTTGTTGTAATTTTGTGTCTTTATCGAGGTAGGTTTCTTAGGGTTTTTATACTTCAACACACTAGACTCCCCCCCTTCCTGGAGGTTCCAATTTCCCACGGCACACCTGATGATCGCTCACGGCACACTAGTGTGCCCCGGCACACTGGTTGAGAAACACTGCAGTAGAAGATGGGTGGGCATCTGTGTGTGTATGTTTTTTGGGGGGGGGGGGCTTTAATGGTATCTTCCTGCTCAGAAAAAGAGCAGGGACTGGACTGGATAGCCCTTTGGGTCTCTTCCAACTCTATGACTATGGTTCTATCTATGTATATAATAAAAGTCAGTGTTTGCGGCGGTGCGGAGGGCGGGAGGTGCGAAGGAATATGTGCCAGCATTTCGATTGGTTGCCACTGTGGGATTATTTGCATAAAGGACACTGATTGGCCAGCCTCAGAATTCTGACATTCTAAGGCACCAGATTATTTGCATAAAGGACTCAGATTGGCCAGCCTCAGAACTCCAACAATCAAAGGCACCAGACGGAGGGCATTGGTTGCCACTGAGGAACAATTTGCATAAAGGACTCTGATTGGCCAGCAAAACAGAATGCAACTGAATGCTTGAGTTAGCCAAATGACAATTTTTTTCTGTTGGAAATGTAATGTTCATTTTCTGGGGGGTGCGGAGGTGCCCAGGAATATGTGACAGTGTTTCGATAGGTTGCCACTATGGGATTATTTGCATAAAGGGCTCTGATTGGCCAGCCTCAGAACTCCAACATTTTACGGCCCCAGACAGAGGAGATTGGTTGCCACTGAAATGGTATTTGCATAAAGGACTCCGATTGGCCATCCACATTCCAAAATTCTAAAGTTATGCAGAGGGAAAAGGTAAGGCCTCAGGCAGTCAGACACTGTGGCCCACAGCAGTGACGGATCAGGACCAAACTTGGCACACAGGGGCCCAATGACCCACTTCACAATGCGACCCTCACCCAATGACCAATACAGACCAAAATTAGCACACAGAGCCCCCTTGACCCACTCTACACCCTGGTGCTGTTTCAAGAAGGATGGACCATAGATGATGGGACTTGAAATACCTTCACTTACCTTCCGAGACCGCTGCAACCCTCATCCAAAGAATGATCAAGACCAAATGTGACACACAGAGCCCCCATGACCCACTCTACATCCTGGTGCTGTTTGGAGGGGGAAGGACCATGACCGATGGGACTCGCAGTACCTTCACTAAGTTCCTGAGACCACTGCAAGCCACATAAACATCTAATAGGAACCAACCTTGGCACACAATGCCTTCCTCAAATAACCCGGGCACCGTCGTTTCCCCAAGCTAGTGAGTAATAAGTTTGAGTATCCACACAAAGTGGGCTGGACAACTAATTCACAGGACAGTTGCAACAAAAGGCATAAGAGCCCTGTGAATGACATTTACATGGCTTATATGTTTGATTCCATGCAGCGGATAGAGATCTTAAGGAGCCAACACACCAAAGGCTTGGAGAAAGAAATCAAGATGTGTCATAGGAACCCTATCTAAGATAGGAAAATTACACAGATCGAACCTACCAGATGAGGCAGAGGAACATCCCAGAAGGGGTTCGTTTACATCACAAAAGGGTCAGGGTTGGTAGGCAGAGAATGTTAAGCCATTAGATTACATAACGTAGATTGTTTGTCATTTGTAGATATCACTTTGGGTTTTTTTTATGTTTAGGATGCAGTAGTATTATTGTAGAAAAAGTATTTTTAATTGTTTGTTGTTGTTGTTTGTATGTTTGTATGTAGATTTTGTTTTAATCTGTCTTAATACATCATTTAATTATTTTAAAAAGGATTGGTAGGCAGAGTGGGGAACACTTCACTCTACCTCAAACTATCAGATCCTATTGTCAACAGTGCATTGTGAGGCATTCTTCACTCTTCGGAGCAAAGCTTTGTTGCATTTCCAACAATGCGCACTTCGGGCAATAAAGACACAACCTTGTGTGAGTTAAGGTGTTCAGGGATCCACACAGAGAATGGGGTGATGGATGGGAGAAATGGACACGGGATGGTTACAATGAAACTGACCAAGGGTCATGTGGATGCCATTCCCGTAGCTCAGTGTTTCTCAACCTGGGGGACAGGACCCCTGGTGGGGGGTCGCGAGGGGATGTCAGAGGGGTCACCAAAGTCCATCAAAAAACACAATATTTTCTGTTGGTCATGGGGGGTTCTGGGTGAGAGGTTTGGTGGGGTGGGGTTCAAAATGCTCTTTGATTGTAGGTGAACTATAAATCCCAGCAACTACAACTCCCAAATGTCAAGGTCTATTTCCCCCAAACTCCACCAGTGTTCACATTTGTCTTATTGAGGATTCGTGGCAAATCTGGACCATATCTATCATTGTTGGAGTCCACAGTGCTCTCTGGATGAAGGTGAACTACAACTCCAAAACTCAAGGTCAATGCCCACCAAACCCTCCCAGTATTCCTTGTTGGTCATGGGAGTTCTGTGTGCCAAGTTTGGTTCAATTCCATTGTTGGTGGACTTCAGAATACTCTTTGATTGTAGGTGAACTATAAATCCCAGCAACTACAACTCCCAAATGACAACATCACTCCCCTTTCCAAACCCCACCAGTATTCAAATTTGGGCGTATTGGGTATTTGTGCCGAATTTGGTCCAGTGAATGAAAATACATTCTTCATATCAGATATTTACCTTACAATTCATAACAGTAGCAAAATTACAATTATGAAGTAGCAATGAAAATAATGTTATGGTTGGGGGACACCACAACATGAGGAACTGTATTAAGGGGTTGCGGCATTAGGAAGGTTAAGAAACGTTACGCAGCTTATGTGAGGCTGTATGTTGATATGTTCCCAAGAGTTGCACTTGACCTTTCAGGGCCATCTGCCACCAAAGGGCTACATACAGACTCCCCTTTCTCCAGTGTACTTGGAGAAAAGGAGCATTTCGACATAGGCTTCTTCCCACTTCTCCAGGTAGCAAGCAACCAGTAATGAAATTTCTACCTGGCCATAAAGGTAGAGAGGAGATGCAATCTGAGCATCCTTCTTTCCTATCCCATGCTTGCTTTTGATGCCTTCATGCACAAAGTAGCATGCATGCATCTCAAAAGGGCAGCAGGTGAAAGAAAGGGCTCCAACACTGTGAAACACTGATTTTTGTTCCTGGATTTTAAATGCCATTTCTGAATTGGTTCTATCATCAAAACATGGAAAAAGTTTATTAAATTGCAAAAACGTTGCTCTTGCGGGAGGGACATCCTGCAGCACATTTTGCTCTAATTTTTCAATGACTATCTCATAGAGTCTCAACCAATTCAACATACGAGGGCGGGCCAATAAGTCCGTGACTTTTTGAATGAAACACAGGTTTTTGGATTAAAAAATCATTTTATTTTTCAACGTAGTCTCCTTTGAGCTCTATATACACTTTGTCCAACGTTTCTCCAATTTTTTTATCCCTTCCAAAAAATAAGATTTGTCGAGGTCATCAAAATAGGTATTTGTTTGTGAGATTATTTCATTGTAGTAAAATCTCTTTCCGCCGAGCCATTTCTTCAGGTTTGGAAACAAGAAATAGTCACTCGGGGCTAAATCCGGAGAATAGGGCGGATGAGGGAGCAATTCGTATCCCAATTCATGGATTATTGCCATGGTAACTGCACATGTGTGCACTCTTGCATTGCCCTGGTGCAAAAGCATTTTTTTCTTGGCCAAATGCAGTCTCTCCCCCAATCCTCATTAAATCGACACAATAATTTGGCATAATATTCGCCATTGGTTGTTTTACCCTTTTGAAGGTAGTCAATGTGGATTATACCGCGTGCATCCCAAAAAACGGTCGCCATGACTTTATTGGCTGACAAACCCACCTTGGCCTTCTTTGGCGCCGATTCACCCCGAGAAACCCACTGTTTTGACTGCTGTTTGGTCTCTTGTGTGTTGTGGTGGATCCACGTTTCGTCCACGGTTACGAAACGGTGCAAAAATTCGTACATATTGCGGTTGAACAACGTCAAACACTCCTGCGAAATTGTCACACAATTGCGTTTGTGGTCGATTGTGAGCAAACGCGGTACCCATTTTGCGGAAAGCTTTCTCATACCCAAGTGATCATTTAAAATTGAAACCACTGAGCCATGTGAGATGCCTATGGCCTCCACAATCTCTCGCACTTCCAATCTCTGATCGGCCAACACCATATCATGATTTTTTTCAATTGTTTCGGGTGTAGAGTCCAGAATGTTTGGCATGTTCTGTGCTTGTACGGCCACAATGAAATTCAGTAAACCACTTTTTACCATTGAAATTGATGGTGCAGAGTCCCCATAGTATTTATCAAGCTTAGCCCTGGTTTGAATGATTTTTATTCCCATTAAAAATAATGCTTAATGAGCCCACGAAATTTACTTTTTTCCATTTTCTCCTCAAATCACGCAGTAGTCTGCTATCAATGGCTGTCAAACACAAACTAAATGACGCAGCTTGTTCAAATTTTGACAGGAGTCAACTGACAGATGCCTGTTGACAGGAGCAGTGTTGCCCTTTCAGTTAAGAGGCGGGAAATTCAAAAAGTCACGGACTTATTGACCCGCCCTCGTAGTTTGTGGCAGCCACAAAAACAATTAAAGCTCTGGCAGAACGTGCAAAAAGAATCTGCGAACCCCACCTCCTCCACGACGAACGGAACTACCTAAACTGGGCTTTACAGGCCAATGGATACTCCACCACAGACATCAGAAGAGCTGCAAGGACAAGCCATGAGAGGAAAGACAAAGATCCACCGAGAAGAAAAGTGTTCATGCCATACATCAAGGGAACCACTGACCACATAGGGAAGCTCATGAGGAAAAACAACCTACGAACAATCTACAGCCCCACTAAGGAAATCCAACAAATGCTACATTCAGCAAAGGACAAGAGGGACCCTCTCACCTCTGCAGGAATCTACTGTATACCATGCAGCTGTGGACAAGTCTACATAGGGACCACCAAATGCAGCATTGCCCAAACATGAATCAAGGAACATGAAAGGCACTGCAGACTAACTCAACCAGAAAAGTCAGCCATAACAGAGCACCTGATGAACCAACCTGGACACAGAAAATTATTTGACAACACAGAGAAGCTATTGAAATCCACAAGCATGTGGACAATTCCAACAGAAAGGAGGAAACCATGAAAATGAACAAAGTCTAGCTACCAGTATTTTTAAAAACTTCTAACATCAGTAAATAAAGTAAATAAAGAGAAACACTGGGTTGTTGTAGGTTTTTCGGGCTATATGGCCATGTTCTAGAACAGTGTTTCCCAACCGCTGTGCTGCGGCACACTACTGTTCCGTGACGGATCATCTGGTGTGCCGCGAAAAACGTCTCCCCCCCCTTTCTCCCCCTCCTGCCGAACTCCTGCTGCTTGGGGGAGGAGGAGGAGGAGGAGGAGGAAGGGCCGGGTGGCAGCGAAGAAAAAGAAGAAGGGCCCAGGGTGCCGCCTCCTTCGGCCGTTTCCCCAGCCAGCCTCCAATCGAGGGAGGGAGGAGGGAAGGGTGACGTCGCTCGGGCCCCGCCCCCTTCCCAGCGACAGAAGCTTGCTCGTGCCTGATTGAGCCATGGCGGGAGTCATGGCGGAGAGCAGCCCCCGTCTCCGGCCCCGCTCTCCACCATGACTCCGTCCCCTCGCTCGCTGAGGCCGCGCTGAGGAGGAGGAGCATGAGCAGTGGACGGGCTTCAGTGGGCAGGGCTGAAGCCCGTCCACCACTAATGCTCCTCCTCCTCTGCGCGGCCTCAGCGAGCGAGGGGTCGGAGTCCTGGCGGAGAGCGGCGCCGGGGACAGGGAATTACTGCCTTCTCCCTCTCCCCCGCCGCCCCTTTCGCCCGTGAGCCGCTACCCGTGGCAATGGGAGTGGCTGAGGCTGGCAGCGGGACCCTGGGCGGGACCCTGGGCTTGGTGGCGGCCCTCGGCCTGCTCTACTGCCTGAGGGGCCCGCTTCCCAAGTTTGGTCGAGATCCATCATTGTTTGAGTTCAGAGTGCTCTCTGGATGTAGGTGAACTACAACTCCAAAACTCAAGGTCAATTTACTTTATGTATTACTGTGTTAGAGTGTCATTTTGTGTCATTTTGGTTGGTGGTGTGCCCCTGGATTTTTTAATGTTAAAAGTGTACTGCAGCTCAAAAAAGGTTGGGAAACACTGTTCTAGAAGCACGCTTCTAGAACATGGTCATATAGCCTGAAAAACCTACTACAACAACCCAGTGATTCCAGCCATGGAAGCCTTTGACAATACAAAGACAAACAGTCAAACAACAGGGGAATTCCTGACATGATACAATTAGGGCCACTTAACACCTCCCAGCCAAAGACACCCCCCGCCCTGGGCAGGAAGTAGCCAAGCTTCGAAGCTGCAAGGCCATTCAGTGCTAATCAAGGTGGCCAGTTACACCATTCACACTTGCCTCAAGCAGGCAAGAGTTCTTTCTCCAACCCTGGACATTCCACAGATAGGTAAACCCCTCACAACCTCTGAGGATGCCTGCCATAGATGGAGGCGAAACGTCAGGAGGGAATGCTTCTGGAACATGGCCCAGAACACTCACAACAACCCAAAAACAAAGTTGCTGGAATAAAGCAACTGCTTTCAAAGTAAGGACCGCACAATTAAACAGGAAATAGCACTTTCAAACTAGGAACAGAAACATTTTTCACATTGTTATGGGTCTCTTCAATGCATGCAGACCCTCCTATTTTTCAAGAGAGGACCCTCCATTGTTTTTAAGAGGGCTCTCCATTGCAACCCCTCTTGCTTTCCAAAAATGATCCTCTCTTCCTCTTTAGCTAGCCATGTGCCAGCATCCACTCCATCAAGGAGCACATTGGCACTGAGCAGTTGCTGGGTAACCGCATCCTGCCTCCCCAGGCCCCTCAGCCAATGGGGGCTCCTTCTGGTGATGTCATGCCCCCCCCCCCTGCCCGGCTGCCATTGGCCCTTTGCCCAGCTGGCCTTTTCAGCACCTTCCTGGGGTGGTTAGTTACCTGGAAGAAGCTGCAGTTTGGGAGGAGCCCTGCGCCTTCCCCAGAGAAGGACAGAAAAGGACCCCCAAAAGGTCACCGAAGCCGAGCTCTGAGCCAAAGAGAAGCATGCGCCAAAGCAAGACAGATGTCAAAACAGGCGGAGAGAGGCATGCCATTGCCTGGTCTTGCAATTGACTATCATGGAATCATACCACCCTAGAGATGGAAAAGACCCCACCCCAAAGGCCATCCAGTCCAACCCCATTCGCCCAGGCAGGAAGACATAATCCAAGCACTCCTGACAAATGGTCCTCCAGCCTCTGCTTAAAGACTTCTATAGAATCCTAGCATTGGAAGAGAGCTCTCAATGGCCGTCCAACCCCATTCTTTCAGGCAGGAAAACACAAGCAAATCCCTTCTGACAGGTGGCCATCCAGCCTCTGCTTTAAAACTTCCATACAATCCTAGAGTTGGAAAAGAGCCCTCAATGACCGTCCAGTCCAACCCCTTCGTCCAGATAGGAAGACACAATTAAATCCCTTCTGACAGATGGCCGTCCAGCCTCTGCTTAAAAGACTTCCATCTATATATATTTTTTTCTTCACGTCGTGCAACGGAGCAAATAGACAGCAAAACTATACGCCGGAAAACCTCGAAACTCAGCAACACAATGAAACATACCACGAGGTACCTACAGAGCCAAAAAAGAGAGAGAGAGAGAGAGAGAGAGATACACAGAGAGAGAGAGAAAAAGAGAGGGAGAGAGACAGAGAGAGAGAGAGAGAGAGAGAGAGAGAGAGAGAGAGAGAGAGAGACATGGCACAGCAACGTGTGCACGGGTACAGCTAGTAGAATTCTATAGTTGAAAGAGAACCCTCAATGGCCATACAGTCCATCTCATTTCAGAT
The DNA here is from genome assembly GCA_030556195.1 of Anolis apletophallus. Taxonomy (NCBI): domain Eukaryota; kingdom Metazoa; phylum Chordata; class Lepidosauria; order Squamata; family Anolidae; genus Anolis; species Anolis apletophallus. Next base: position 33,717,654 of record JARBWK010000011.1, on the reverse strand, counting down.
AGGAAGACACAATCAAATCCCTCCCAACGGATGACCTTCTAGCCTCTGCTTCTATAGAATCCTAGAGATGGAAGAGAGTCCTCAACGGCCATCCAACCCCATTATTTCAGGCAGGAAGATGCAATCAAATCCCTCCCAACAGATGGCCATCCAACCTCTGCTTAAAAGACGTCCATAGAATCCTATAGTTGGAGGAGAGCTCTCAATGGCCATTCAACTCCATTCTTCCAGACAGGAAGACACAATCAAATCCTTTCTGACAGATGGCCATCCAGCCTCTGCTTAAAGAGTTCCATAGAATCTTAGAGTTTGAAGACAGCCCTTGATGGCCATCCAACCCAATTCTTTCAAGCAGGAAGACACAATCAAAGCACTCCCAACAGATGGCCATCAAGACTCTGCTTTAAAACCACCAGATGAAGAGACACCATGGGTCTCCCAGGCAACCTGTCCTAGAGTTGGAAGGGACTTCCAAGAGCCATCCAGTCCGACCCTTCTCCCGGGTGGGAAGACGAATCCAAGCCCTCCCAACAGAGGCCCATCCAGCCTCTGCTTAGAAACTTCACCAGACTCCCAGGCTACATTGAACACTGTTGAACAGCTCCAACTCTCATCATGTTCTTCCTGATATTTGTGAGAGATCTCTTTTTAGCAGTTCACCAAATTCCAAATCTATCAGATGAAATGGGACAACGGTCCTGTGTAGATGTCCTCTTTCTGCCTTGCCGATGTGTGGCAAACTTGTTCTGGATTTCAAGACATCCAAGATGCCCAAAGCAGAGGGCAGACATTGCTTTGGGGCCAATCTTCAGCACTGGCTCTTTGACAGTTCGGACTAAAGCCCAGAGCGGATGCACCACTTCACCGGCCGCTTTCAGGTTGGTTCTTATCACTCCTCCCAGGCACTAGAAAGCAGAGATATGGTGGTGATGATGGGGAGAGGGTCTATTTTTATGATTTGGGGCCCCTTGCCAGAATTAGCTGTATGACCGATAGGAGAAGGACCTAAGAATAAAGCCGTGGAACAGGTGGCCAGACGGTCTGATGGTCAGCCGCCAAGCCTAGGGCAGGGGGGGGGGCAGGGAGCAATCAGAAACCCCATTCCATTCACAAAACCCCCCTTGAAGCCTCCTCCCCACCCAAACTGGCAGCCCCTCCTTGCTCTTTGGGAGCTTCACTTTCGCCATCTGTCTTCTCCCTGTATCTCTGGCCTCCTTGTTGTTTTCTTGCTTTAAAGGGGTTCCTTTTTGAGGAGGGAGGACTATCCATGCCGACTGTGCTGTTTGGAGAGCTTCAATTTCTAAAAAAAATGTAGTTTATAACAAACTTTGGGACATTCTGGGATCCTTGCCATCCCAAAATGAAACTTTCCAAATCCTAGAGGGATCCAAGAGCAGCTGTACAAAGAAAGGATTAAGAACAGATGTATTGTGAAATTATTGACTGTGTGAATTGTATAATGATACTTATATTGCTGATGCTGAGTAGGTCAATAGATAGACAGACAGATCAGATAAACAGACAGATAAAGAGATGATAGAATAGATTGATTGATTGAGTGATTGATCGATAGATAGACAGACAGACTATAAGGAATTGTGGGAGGGCCAAAGTTTGTCCATGCATGGGATAGTGAGTTAGATGGATGGATGGATAGGGTAGCTAGAGTAGATGGATGAATGGACAGATAGATAGATCTAGAGTAGATGGATGGGTGGATGGGTGGGTGGGTGGATGGATGGATAGATAGGGTAGATCAGGGGTGCTCATTAGGTAGATCGCGATCTACTGGTAGATCACATAGGGCGTCCTGGTAGATCGCAGGCAGGGTGGGAGGCCCTGGGTTATCTGAGGTCCTTTCCACACAGTTGAATAAAATCCCATGTTATCTGATTTGAATCAGATTATATGGCAGTGTGGACTCAGAAAACCCAGCTCAAAGCAGATATTGTGTTATATGTTTCACATTTTTGTAGTGGGCAGGTAGATCTTTTTGACTTGGTTGTTTTATAAGTAGCTCACATGCTGAAAAAGTGTGAGCACCCCTGGGGTAGATAGAGTAGATGGGTGGATATAGATAGATAGCTAGGGTAGAAGAGTAGATGGGTGAGTGGATGAAGTAGATAGGGTAGATGGGTGGATGGATAGATAGATAGATAGGATAGATGGGTGGATGGATGGATACTGTTTTTAAAATGTTTTTATAATGTTTTATACTGTTTTAAATCTAAGATGTATATTTATGCTTTCATTGTCAGCCACCTTGAGTCTCTCTGCAGAGGTTGAGATAGGACGGGATATAAATGCCCCAAATAAATAAATAAATAATAATGGATAGAGTAGATAGGATAGATTGGTGGGTGGGTGGGTGGATATTGCTGATGCTGAGTAGATCAATAGATAGACAGACAGATCAGATAAACAGACAAAGAGATGATAGAATAGATTGACTGATAGATCGATAGACAAACAGACAGACTATAAGGAATTGTGGGAGGGTCAAAGTTTCTCCATGCCTGGGATAGTTAGATGGATAGATAGATAGGTTAGCTAGAGTAGATGGATGAATGGATAGATAGATGGGTGGATAGATGGATCTAGAGTAGATGGGTGGATAGATGGTTGGATGGATAGGGTAGAGTGGATGGATGGATGGATGGATGGATAGATAGATGGGTGGATAGATGGATCTAGAGTAGATGGGTGGATAGATGGGTGGATGGATAGGGTAGAGTGGATGGATGGATGGATGGATGGATAGATAGGTGGATAGATGGATCTAGAGTAGATGGGTAGATAGATGGTTGGATGGATAGGGTAGAGTGGATGGATGGATGGATGGATGGATAGATAAATAGATAGATAGATAGATGGGTGGATAGATGGATCTAGAGTAGATGGGTGGATAGATGGTTGGATGGATAGGGTAGAGTGGATGGATTGATGGATGGATGGATAGATAGATAGATAGATAGATAGATAGATGGGTGGATAGATGGATCTAGAGTAGATGGGTGGATAGATGGTTGGATGGATAGGGTAGAGTAGATGGATGGATGGATGGATGGATAAATAGATAGATAGATAGATAGATAGGGTAGATAGAGTAGATGGGTGGGTGGATAAAGTAGATAGGGTACATGGGTGGATGGATGGATAGATAGGGTAGATGGGTAGATGGATGGATGGATACTGTTTTTAAAATGTTTTATAATGTTTTATACTGTTTTTATCTAAGATGTATATTTATGCTTTCATTGTCAGCCGCCTTGAGTCTCTCTGAAGAGGTTGAGATAGGACGGAATATAAATGTAATAAATAATAATGGATAGGGTATATAGGATCGATTGGTAGATGGATGGATAGGTAGGGTAGATAAGATAGATGGGTGGGTGGATGGGCAGGTAGGTAGGTAGGTAGGTAAGGTAGATAAAGTAGATAGGTGGATAGATAGATGGATAGATAGATGGGTCTAGAGTAGATGGATTGGTGGATAGATGGATGGATAGGGTATGTAGGTGGCTGGATGGATAGATAGACAGATAATAATATAATAATAACAACAACAAAACTTTATTTCTAGATCACCCTCTCTCCCCGGAAGGACTCAGGGCAGCTTACACATTAAAAAGGCAAACATTCAATGCCTCGAAATGGGTACAAACACATCAAAATAATACAGAATAATAGATAGTAACAGCAGAAAACTTACAACAAAGGATTGAAGCATCAAAATAAAACAAAAGCAGGAACAATCCATTAAGACATAAAAACATAAATAAACATTACAATGTACACCCTAAAAGCAAATTAAGAGACATTACATTAAAAATGGCTGACAACGGTGCTTCAATTTAAGATGTAGCATAACAACCATATAATACATGTGGGTTAGCCAGCATTTAAAGTGTCCTAATCATCCTCTTCTCCAGACGTTACAGGTCATACGTACTATTTTTAGGAGGTTCTTAAAGGAGAGGATGGTGAGGGCCATTTTTATTTCTTTAGGGAGGGAGTTCCAGAGATGGGAGCAATCACATCCCACCAACCAAGCTTGTGACGGGGATGGGACTGAGAGGAGGGCCTCCTCTGTAGACCGCAGTGCATGTGATGGTTTATACAGGGAGATGCAGTTGGACAAATAGCCTGGACCCGAACCATTAGGGTAGATGGAAGGATGGAACCTGAAGGCGCAGGTTCGCAGTCTGGGAGTGATCCTAGACTCATCGCTGAGCCTGGAGCCCCAGGTCTCGGCGGTGGCTGGGAGAGCTTTTGCACAGTTAAAGCTTGTGCGCCAGCTGCGCCCGTACCTTGGGAAGTCCGACTTGGCCACAGTGGTCCATGCTCTAGTTACATCCCGAATAGACTACTGCAACACTCTCTATGTGGGGTTGCCTCTGAAGACTGCTCAGAAACTGCAATTAGTCCAACGCTCGGCAGCCAGGTTACTAACAGGAGCGGGGTACAGGGAGTATAGAACTCCCTTGTTGCGCCAGCTCCACTGGCTGCCAATTAGTTTCCAGGCACAATTCAAAGTGCTGGTTTTAACCTACAAAACCCTATACGGTTCTGGCCCAGTTTACCTGTCCGAACGGATTCTCCCTTATGAACCATCAAGGACATTAAGATCCTCCGGAGAGGCCCTGCTCTTGATCCCGCCATCTTCGCAAGCGCGTCTGATGGGGACGAGAGACAGGGCCTTCTCTGTGGTGGCCCCTCCACTGTGGAACTCTCTCCCAAGTGAGGTTAGATCTGCCCCTTCTCTGTTGTCCTTTAGGAGGCTGGTGAAGACCCGGATGTGGAATGAAGCTTTCCCAGAACAGGCTGAGATTGGCTATAGTCTGAATGAATGACCACGTTTTCAAACTGAGTGGAATTGTTTTAATGGCAATTTGGTTTTATGTCTTGGGCTTTCTATGTATTTTAATATGTTGTTGTAGGTGTTTTAAATTGTATGGCATTGAATCTTGCATTGAATATTGTTTGTACAATTTTGCTGAGCACATACACATACGTACAGTAAATACCAATGTGAATACAAAACATTTACCAAAATAGACCAGTGTTTTTCAACCTTTTTTGAGGGCACATTTTTTACCACCACCACCAAAATAACACTCTAACACAGTAATACATATAGTTAATATGTTTTTAAATGTATTTTATACACTCAGTGTGAAACCTGGGCCTGTTTCGATAAACAAAACATATATATGACTTCCTCTCACATACTTATACATGGCTATCATGTCTTCCCTCAGCCTTCTCTTCTTCAGGGTAAACATGCCCAGCTCTTCAAGCCGCTCCTCATAGACCTTGTTCTCCAGACCTTTGTGAAATTTCACCCTGAGTGAAACTTGCTTCTAGTTAACTATGGATGTCATGAAGCTGTTATAAACAGTTCCTTGGGTGGGGACTAAAAAATCTAGTAAAATAGTACAAAGAAAACCATTTCCAAGCGGAGAGGTTCAATTTGTTTCTTGGAAAGCTGTGAGGGAGCTGCTAGGAGGAGGGGGGGGGGGAGTGCCAATTTCCCACGGCACACCTGATGATCGCTCACGGCACACTAGTGTGCCATGGCACACTGGTTGAGAAACACTGAGATAGACATTGTGTGGATCGAATGGGCCTTCCTGGCAGAAGGATGGTCTTTAGGACCTTACTCTCTTTTAATCCATGATACTAGGATACGGATTTGTAACAGAGGCTGGATGCCCATATGTTGAGAGGGCTTTGATGGTGCCTTTCTGCTTGACACAGGAGGGTTGGACTGGATGGCCTTTAGGGGGTGCGGTTCTCTTACAACTCTAGGATTCTGTGTTCTCTATACATTTTATAAATAGACAGAGGATTAATGAGGACACACCCTGATGAACTGGGACCATTGGAAGGATGTGCGGAATCCCAAAACGATGTCACAAGCAAAAAGGAAAGGGGTGGAATGGAGCTCCTGAGCTTAGCCATCCCACCGAAGTCCTCATGTTCCTAGGGATAGGGGACAGTAGGATACGTTGTCCCTTCTGCCTGCCAATGGCCATGCTTTCTTATGCGCATGGGCACCTGTTGGGGCCAGAGGCTTTGGGGGCCCAAGGAGAGGCGACCCCAGAAGAGGAGCACAAAGGCCAGTCCCAGAGAGCAGATGGCTCCTCTTGAGTGAATGACAGGGCTGCCGCAGCGTGGCTCAAAAAGCAGCAGATGGGCCCCAGGGGGAGAGGCCTGCGCACAGAGAGGGCTCAGCTAAGCCTGGCTCGGCCTATAAATACTTCTTTTTCACCACCTCTTTCGGCTTTCTCTGGTTAGGAAACAGAGCCAGTGGCAAACCCTGGGAAGGGGGAAGACCCAAGATTGTCCATCCCTCCCTTTTGGAATCATGGAGTGTAAAGGGACCCCTAGAGGTCATCCAGTCCAACTCCTTTTCAGCCATGCAGGAAGACCCAATTGGATTGGTTTTCTTAACTGCAGCACCACACTGTTGATTCCTGTTCCTCTTGAGACAGAATCACAGAACCTTAGAGTTGGAAGGGACCCCTAGAGGTCATCCAGTCCAACCCCAATTCTACCATTCAGGAAGACCCAATCGCCTTGGGCTTTTTAGTTGCTGCACCACACTGTTGACTCCTGCTCCTCTTAAAACAGAATCACATAATCCTGGAGGTGGAAGGAATCCCTAAAGGTCATCCAGCCCAACCCCGTTTCCACCATACAGGAAGACCCAATTGGATTGGTCTTCTTAACTGTGGCACCACACTGTTGAATCCTGTTCCTCTTGAGACGGAATCACAGGATTCTAGAAGTGCCAGAAAGAAGCAATTTCTGTGCTCAGAGAATCAAATTGCTCAAACGCAAGCTGGCTCCAAAAGGAAACAAAAGCGAGTCACACTCTCTCAGAGGGAGGCAAACCCTGGCCGAACAAACCCTGAGAGCAGTGCCATGGCTTTAAGTGTTCAGATGGAGACTTTGGAAGGTCAGAGTTCATCATCAACAGCAACAGCAAGAACAAACAACAATAGGCAGAATTTGAATCTGCACTTGGCTAGGAAAAACCCTTGGGCAAGTCACTCTCTCTCAGCCTCGGAGGAAGGTCCTCTCTGAACCCAAGAGTCTCTCTGCAGAGGTTGAGATAGGATGGGATATAAATGTCCCAAATAAATAAATAAATAATCGATAGAGTATAGACTAAGACTTTGGAATCAGAGTTCATCATCAACAGTTGGTGGGTGGGTGGGTGGCAAGTATTCAGCTGAGGTCCTCTCTGCTGAGTGCAGAGGTTGATCAGATAGATATAAATGACAAATAAATAAATAAAAAATAGACAAAGAGATGATAGAATAGATTGACTGATAGATCGATAGACAAACAGACAGACTATAAGGAATTGTGGGAGGGCCAAAGTTTGTCCATGCCTGAGATGGTTAGATAGATGGATGGATGGATGGATGGATGGATGGATAGATAGGGTAGATAGAGTAGATGGATGAATGGATAGATAGATAGATAGATAGATGGATGGATGGATAGGGTAGAGTAGATGGGTGGATGGATGGATGGATGGATGGATATTAGATAGATAGATAGATAGATAAATAGGGTAAATAGAGTAGATGGGTGGGTGGATGAAGTAGATAGGGTAGATGGGTGGATGGGTGGACAGATAGATAGCGTAGTTGGATGGATACTGTTTTTAATATGTTTTTATAATGTTTTATATTGTTTTTATCCAAGATGTATATTTATGCTTTCGTTGTCAGCCGCCTTGAGTCTCTCTTCAGAGGTTGAGATAGGACGGAATATAAATGTCCCAAATAAATAAATAATAATAGATAGAGTATAGACTAAGACTTTGGAAGGTCAGAGTTCATCATCAACAGCAACAACAAACAACAATAGGCAGAATTTGAATCTGGACTTGGCTAGGAAAAACCCTTGGGCAAGTCACTCTCTCTCAGCCTCGGAGGAAGGTCCTCTCTGAACCCAACAATGTACCCTATTACCTCAAATCTAATGCTCACCTTTTTTTTTGGCTAAACAACCTGGTCAAAATCAGGGCACACATTAGATCTGTGTCATATGGTAATCTTAGTGCTGAGCCACAGTCAAAGGGGAAGCTGCTTCAGGAGCTTCACCTGGAGTTCGTCTTTGAAGGACCTCATCTCTAATTAAATGGCTACGGTTCAATACTATGCAATACTGGGATTTGTAGTTTGTGGAGGCATCTGCATCCTTTGGCAAAGAAGGCTCAAGTCCATGTCAAACTACAGCCTCCATGAGTCCATAGCATTGAACCAAGGCAATTAACGTGGATTAATTCGACAGCATAGATGCACCCCATTGTTTGTTTTCCATCTCTGGAAGCTTTGGTGCTCTAAAACTTTTGTTTTGAAAGAAGCAAGCTTTCAAACCGGGAATGTGGCACAGCTGGCTAAGTGTCAGCTGCATAAGATCTCTCTGACCAATAGGTCATGAGTTCGAGGCCTGCCCAGGTCGAGGTGGGTGCTCGACCTTAAGTGTAGCCTGCTGTCGACCTTTGCAGCCCGAAAGACAGTTGCATCTGTCAAGTAGGTGATAAAGGTACCACATTAAGTGGGGAGGCAAATTTTGACTGAATTATGAGGCCATTAAAGAACTCCAGGAAACGCTAAGGAACAACAAAGGATGCTGAGAGATGAGGAGTGCGTCAGCTCCCCCTGGTGGCCAGAGTTTGCCTCTGTTCGTTTATATGTGTGTACTGTGTACTGTGTATAGTGTGTACTGTGTGTACTGTGTATGTGGAAAACGGCAGGGATTGTCTGCTAAATATGTGTATCTGTAATCCGCTCTGAGTCCCCTTCGGGGTGAGAAGAGCGGAATATAAATAAATAAATAAATAAATAGGCAGCAACTCTAATGGCAACATTACAAAGAGGGCACTTTTTGCTGCTGCGCATTACAGTTGGCAGCAAATCCTTTGGTTTCAGGGTTTGGAAAATTGAGGTGCACATTAGATTTGATGGCACATGAAACTCAAGGAAATACGGTAAGTTGAGAATGACTTTGAGGCACATCAACCTTGGGCCAAGGGCACGATTTGGCTGAAATGCAAAGCGGAAACCAGGGCCAAGAATTATGGCTACAAAGCCATGGCATTAGCAAGCCCCACCAAAACAAACACGGAAAACTTTGGCTATGCACATTGAACCTGTTCCAGATCAGACAGGTGGAGACAAACCAGAAATGGAGGCGTTTCTGTTTCAGAATAATATGCCTCTGCTATTTATTGTCCTGCTTAAGGACAAAATGAGCCATTCCCATTATTCTTGCATAATTGCCTTTGAAATGCTCTTGGTCTTCTGTTGCTTTTTCTTAATCTTTAGGGTGCGTCTACACCAGGCATGGGCAAACTTGGACCCTCCAGGTGTTTTGGATGTCAACTCCCACAATTCCTAACAACCTCAGGCTTTTTCCTTTCCCCCCTCAGCCGCGTATGCCCGAGGCTGTTAGGAATTGTGGGAGTTGAAGTCCAAAACACTTGGAGGGCCCAAGTTTGCCCATGTCTGGTCTACACTGTAGAATGAATGCAGTTGGACCCTGCTTTAACTGCCGTGGCTCAATGCTAAGAAATCATGGGAGTTGTAGTTTCGCAAAGTACTTCATCTCCACAATCCAGAGATGGAGACACATTTGTATTTGAAACTTTTGGAAGATCATTGGGAAGTCTTGTTGTTGTTGTTGTTTACTTATACCCTGCTTTTTCTTTCCACAAGGAGACTCAAAGCAATTTACATTAAGATACATTTCAGTACAATCTAAAATCTACACATATATAAACATTAAAACAGAATTAAATATTATATATACTGTATATATATATATATATATATATATATATAGGTATTTAAAAATTCAGTTAAAATCAATAACGCTCTGCATTCCCATAGGTTACATTGCTTTTGCAAAGTATTTGTATATTTTGTGCATATACCAACTTCCTTCCAAAGCGTGACCCAAGGTAACTTATAGATAGTAGATACAATGAAGGAAAACAATGCCAAAATACAATGACAAAACCCCCCACACAATTACAATGTGTATACAATTGTTTGTATACAGATGCAAAAGCATTTTATTCCTTGCAACAGAAAAGTAACTCGGTGTTAATAATAATATTTATATTGTAAGGAACCATAGTTCTGAAAGGTGTTGGGAATCAGCTCTGTGTTTTAGTCCAAACTTTAAATGAAATATGATGATGGTGATGATGATGATTCATATCTTGGTTGAGATGCAAAGCTTCTCACATTTAAGAAATCCAATTGAAAATCTGCAGCATTATCTGTATTAAAATAGAATTAAACATACAAAGTGGTTATAATCACTATTCTCAGTGCTGAAGCCTATCCATTTGGGTCCATTTAGCATGTTAGACAGCATATTTAAAATTCAGACAAAACCCAGAGCACATACATCAGTATCATAAATGCTGAAGGCTGCTTTGTAGCTCCAAGAGAAGCATTTATGGCGATGGGTCGATAAATTACACAGAACAGATTAGAGTTGCCAACTTATTTATGGAATATTGCTCCTCCGCCTTTAAGCTCCTTGGTGACAGCAGCATCTCAGTCTTATTCTTGTTGTGTGCCTTTAAATAATCTGTTACACAAATTAGAGTTGCCAACTTAGTTATGAAATATTACTCCTCTGCCTTTAAGCTCCTTGGTGACAGCAGCATCTCAGTCTTATTCTTGTTGTGTGCCTTTAAAGAATATGACATAACAGTTGCCAACTCAATCTTGTTCTCTTGTGACAGCAGCAACTCAGGCTTGTTATTGTTGTGTGCCTTTAATTAATCTATTACACAAATTAGAGTTGCCAACTTAGTTATGAAATATTACTCCTCCGCCTTTAAGCTTCTTGGTGACATCAGCAACTCAATCTTGTTCTTGTCGCGTGCCTTTAATTTGTTACACATAACCAATTGAGAGTTGCCAACTTACTTATGGCAACATTGCTCCTCCGCCTTTAAGCTCCTTGGTGACAGTGGCAACTCAGGCTAGTGCATTTAATTAATTCCTGATCTTCTTGCTAAGATGTATTCCAAAACAGGCCGCCTTTGCCTTCCTTCAAGGCTTAGAGAGTGTGACCAGGTCACCCATTGGTTTATATGGCTTGACCTGGGCCTTGTCTTTTCAAGTAGAGTTCTGACTTGTAGACTTGTTTTCCTTGAGAAGAGGTTGCCCTTGGCCTTCCTCTGAAGCTGAGAGAGTGGGACTTTACCCAAAGTCACCCATTGGGTCTGCTTGGCCTTCGGGGGAGATAAACCCCACTCTCTTTCCTTATCCCTTTGGCCACCCTTTCATTTCTTTTCTCTCCTCTTTTGCAGATGGAAAAACCGCTGGCAGTACCTGAACCACCATTACCTGGGCAAGAGAACCCAGCGAAGCAGCCGCTTGACGCATCTGAGCTTCTGAAATCTGCCCCAGGAGCAATGCATGTGAACCCTCAGGTAAGTGGAAAGCGTTGTGTTGCATTCAGTTACATGACCTTTTTCCTTGCAATGCTAAGAGTGTATCCACACTGCAGAATTAATGCAGTTTGACGCTGCTTGAACTGTCAGGGCTGTGCTATGAAATGCTGGGAGTTTACAAGATTTTCACTCTTCTCTGCAAAAGAATGCTGCTGCCTCACCAAACTCCCATGTTTCCATCCCTGGCAGTTCAAGTGGTGTCAAGCTGCATTCATTCGACAGTGTAGACATACCCTCAGAGAATATAAGTGGCCTCCATTTCCTTTCCCCTTTGTCTTTTAAAAATCTCTATGTATAATCTGCATTGATTTATTCATCTCTTTCGTCGAAGAGTGGAAATGGAGTCAAACTGCATTCATGCTGCAATGTAGACACACGGTAGGACTCTAGAGATCTGGGTTCGAATCACCACTTGGCCTCAGGCGCCAACTACACTGACATATAATCCAGTTTCTGAACCCAGGTTATCTGCTTTAAACTGGATTATGTGGCAGTGTGGACTCATATAATCCAGCTCAATGTAGATAATGTGGATTCAGAAACTGGATTACATGGCAGTGTAGACTCATAGAATCCAGTTCAAAGCAGATATTCTGGATTCAGAAATCAGATTACACAGTAGTGTAGACGCGTATAATCCAGTTCAAAGAAGGTAATCTGAATTCAGAAACTGGATTATATGGCAGACTCATATAATCCAGTTCAAAGGAGATGATTTGCATTCACAAACTGGATTATATGGCAGTGTAAACTCATATAATCTAGTTCAAAGCAGATAATATGGATTATACAGCAATGTAGAAGCATATAATCCAGTTCAAAGCCAATAATTTGGATCCATAAACCGCATTATATGGCAGTGTAGACTCATATAATCCAGTTCAAATCATATAATCTGAATTCAGAAACTGTATTATATGGCAGACTCATATAATCCAGTTCAAAGGAGATGATTTGCATTCACAAACTGGATTATATGGCAGTGTAAACTCATATAATCTAGTTCAAAGCAGATAATATGGATTATAAAGCAATGTAGAAGCATATAATCCAGTTCAAAGCCGATAATTTGGATCCATAAACCGCATTATATGGCAGTGTAGACTCATATAATCCAGTTCAAAGAAAATAATCTGAATTCAGAAACTGGATTATATGGCAGACTCATATAATCCAGTTCAAAGGAGATGATTTGCATTCACAAACTGGATTATATGGCAGTGTAAACTCATATAATCTAGTTCAAAGCAGATAATATGGATTATACAGCAATGTAAAAGCATATAATGCAGTTCAAAGCCGATAATTTGGATCCATAAACCGCATTATATGGCAGTGTAGACTCATATAATCCAGTTCAAATCAGATAATCTGAATTCAGAAATTGGGGTATATGGCAGTACAGATCCAGCCTCAGTGGATGGCAATAGCAACCCAAGGAAAGCATCTGATAGCATCCATATCATTTGGAGTCAATCTGGAAGCCTATTAGAAGCCCACAAATGGGTCCATTCTGTGCTGTGATGGTTCTACTCTCGTAGGGACTCCAAATAGGGGATAGGACAAGTTGGTTTGGTCAGAGGCACCTTGAACTTTCTCCTATTTCAACACAGATAATGGGCCGCGTCTCTTTTCGTTCACAAAACAATATTGTGACATTTGCAGGTTGTTGGCAAATGCTGTCCTGGCAACACTTCTTGCGGTCAAGAGACTTCCCTGCATCACTTCCTGCAGATGAGTCCTTTTTTCCATTACGTTCCTTGGGGTCGGTGATGTCACTTCCCTTTTGCACAAAGCAGGAGGTCCCCACAATGACATAACACAGTCTCCGTCAGCAAAAGTTCCTCCGAAACATTTGAAACGCGTGAAAAAGGGATGTGACTTTGGGTTGTTTTTTTAAAGAAATGCATACAATGGGCACCTATTTCCCAATACGGAACGTGATTGTGGTTGAAAGACCAGAAAGAACAGAAATTCGCCACACTCCAACTATTCTTAGCTTTAGACACACTCGTGCAGCTATCTTTATCCTGGTTTAACCCAACCAAACATCTGTTTCCTAGGGTTGCATCTACATTGCAGGATTAAGGCAGTTTGACCCCACTTGACCTGCTCTGTCTCAATGCAACGGGCTCCTGGGAGTTGTAGTTTGGTTAGACACCAGCATTATTTGGCAGAGGGGGCTTGAGACGTTGGAAAACGACAACTCCGAGGATTGCACAGGACTGAGCCATGGCAGTTCAAGTGGTGTTAAACTGCATTAATTCCACAGTGTTGATGCAGCCATAGACCACAAAAGAGTACTGCTGCTGAGTTTGGTTGGTGAATAATGAGCAACAGACAAGTGATTCCTGTTGATTCAATGCATCTACTCTATTTGGGACTAACAACTAGAATTCAGATCTTACTCTTAATTTGTGTACCATATAGATCTCCCATATACTTGCTAGATATTACCCATATCCATAGCCATATCCAGGGTTTGAATCAATAGATAGGTAGGTAAGTAGGTAGATAGATAGATAGATAGATTAACCCCTTTTGGCGCCCTAGGCCACACTTTGGAATTATGTCCCCAAACCAACCTCTACCGCACTGGCAGTGGCCTTGAGCACCTCTGCCTCCTCCGGCATGTTCCTGGGTGCCGCTCATGCCCGGCAGCGGACCCGGGGGCAGGGCTTCCCTCCGCCTCCTCTTCCTCGCGCCCTCCTTCCTTGACTCAAGGAAGGAGGTCACGAGGAGGAGGAGGAAGGAAGGGAAGCCCCCAGGGCCGCTGCCGGGCATGCACGGCTCCCAGGAACATGCCGGAGGAGGCAGAGGCGCTCCTTCCTCGACAAAGGGAGGCTGCGCATGCCCAAGGAAGGAGGTCGCGAGGAGGAGGAGGCGGAGGGAAGCCCCACCCCGGGGCCGCTGCCGGGCATGCGCGGCAGGAGGGCGCGAGCGCCTCTGTCTCCTCCGCCATGTTCCTGGGTGCCGCACATGCCCGGCAGTGGCCCTGGGGGCTTCTCTCCGCTTCCTCCTCGCACCCTCCTTCCTTGACAAGGGGGCGGGGGCGATGGCGAGGGGGGGCACCATTCCCTCCTCCCTCGCCCTCTCGCAGCGCTCTCCCCCTGCCCTCCCCCGAGAGAGAAAGAGAGAGTCATCTCCATGCCGCGCGTTGCGGTTTTGTTTCAACATTATTTTTTTGGGTCCGTGAACTGCACCCCCCTCAGCTTGCGCCCCTAGGCCATGGCCTAGGGTGGCCTTATGGGTAATCCGGGCCTGATAGATAGATAGATAGATAAGATAGATAGATAGATAGATAGAGGGAGGGCTGAAGCAATAGGCAAGGTACGCATTTGCATATAGCACCAATCCTCGAGGGGCGCTCTTGAGGCGCCCCCACTCCCGCAGAAGGGTTTATGCACCAGAAGCCCCCTCCCTTCTCTCTCTCTCTCTCTCTCTCTCTCTCTGCCCTCCCCCCTTTCTCCATTCCCATCCCACTTTGTGTTTGTGCTGAGACTGCAATTGTATGTTTTTAATTGTGAATTTGTTGTTATATGGTTATTTTTTTTGGTTTGTTTGCTTGTGTTGTATTGAGGGCAGAGACTGCCTTGTGTAAACCGTCCCGAGTCGCCTTCGGGCTGAGAGGGGCGGTATAGAAACGTGACAAATAATAAATAAATAAATAAATAAATTTCCTTCCAGGAGGAAGCAGCAGGTGGCGGCAGGGGGCGGGGGGTAGCTGAAGCAATAGTCAAGGTATGCATTTGCGTATAGCACCAATCCCCTGTGGTCCATGGGATTCGAACCCTGGATGTGCTATAGACAAAACCCCCAAAGCAAACCTGTTTTTTAAAACTTAATATGAAGGATGCAATTTTTCTCCACCTTTGCCTCTCATGGCACATGAGCATGGAGTCTGGCTTCCTTGGGGGTCCTGAAATCCAACCCCAGCAAATACCAAAGTCCCATTGTATCCCAAAAGCATATATAACACTCAAATGTCATGGCTCTCTGTGCTGTGTAGCGGAGGAAGGCGTCCTCGCAGGTCATGCCTGCGCCATGTGCCATGTGCCAGCAGCTGTCAGGGCTGTCCTATTTGTTATGGCCGTGATGAATAGACCCATTATCTCACTCCTTGACTGCCCCCTTCTCTCTCATTTGGCCACAAGTATTGCTATCAGGTATGTAGCTTTACAACGTTGGCACAGTGGGTTAAACCACTGAGCTGCTGATCTTGCTGACCAAAAGGTTGGTGGTTCGAATACGGGGAGCGGGGGGAGGCTCCCACTGTTAGCCCCAGCTTCTGCCAACCTAGCAGTTGAAAAAATGCAATGTGAGTAGATCAATGGGTACCGCCTCTGCGGGAAAGTAACGGCGCTCCACGCAGTTATTTATTTATTTATTTATTTATTTATTTATTTATTGTTTTGATTTCTTAGTTGCCTCTCCCGACTGGCTCGGGGCCACTCACAAATGATTAAAAACACAGTAAAAACACAATAAAACACAGTAGTACAATAACATTAAAACACAGCAGGATGCCAGGAGTTATGCTGGCCACATGACCTTGGAGGAGTCTACAGACAATGTCAGCTCTTTGGTTTAGAAATGGAAATAGGCACCACCCCTAAAGTTAGATGCAGTAGACATAACGTGAAGGGGAAACTTTTGACTTTATGTAGTTATTGGCTACAGCTGTCAAGGTTTTACAAGAAGAGATTCCTATGTAGTTGATTTTCACACTAATTCCACATTTCTTTTTTAATGTTATGTTTCTTGTACAGTGTTTGGGATATTGGGGTATTATTCACAAAATATCAAAGCTACATTTGCCCAAAAACTAAGACAGTATATAGGAAATTGGGAGGCATATTTGAATTAGCGTAAAATGATCCAGAATGCATATATCTATATATATATAAAGGAAGAGTTGTCATGGAACGACCGTCCCAAACAGAGAAACCTTACAACGCAGAGACACCAAACTTGCCAACAGAAATAGGCCTCAGACAAGGTACGTTTGTAGCAAAGAAATTTTCCCCCCAAAACCTAAAAGGCCCCCAAAACGAGTAAAAAAACTACATTTCCCAGCATCCTCCGGGGCTGCCAACGACTCTCCCAGCCTCTACATTCTGACATGATTGGCTGCCAATAAGGGCGGATTTGCATAACTGCTGTACTGGCCAGCCAACATGAACATTCTGACCCATAATAAACTGTCAGAGGAGGATAAGGCAAAGGGACGAGGCACAAACACAAACACCCAATTCACTTCCCACAGAAAATTTACACCCCTACAAATCAGACAATGCCCAAAATTGACAGTAAGGCTTCATTAACTTAATTTCCCTGACTAGGCCTCACTTAATGGAATGCTGTTTACGCTCTGAATTGACAGTAAGGCTTCATTAACTTGATTCTCCCGACTAGCCCTCAGCTCATTGGACATTGTGTATGGCCTGAATTGACAGTAAGGCTTCATTAACTTGATTCTCCTGACTAGCCCTCAGCTCATTGGACATTGTGTATGGCTAGAATTGACAGTAAGGCTTCATCAACTTGATTCTCCCGACTAGCCCTCAGCTCATTGGACATTGTGTATGGCCTGAATTGACAGTAAGGCTTCATTAACTTGATTCTCCCGACTAGCCCTCAGCTCATTGGACATTGTGTATGGCCTGAATTGACAGTAAGGCTTCATTAACTTGATTCTCCCGACTAGCCCTCAGCTCATTGGACATTGTGTATGGCCTGAATTTACAGTAACCTACCTTGCCACACAGAGCCCCTATGACCCACGCTACATTCTACTACAGTTTGGAGGAGGGTGGACCATGGATTATGGGACTTGAAGTACCTCCATGGATAATGGGATTTGTAGTACTTCAAAACCCATCATTCCCCATTTGTGCGAAACAAATCAAGGATAGAGTAAGGGTTGCATGGAAAATGAATGCCATGTCCAAAATAGTTTGGGAACCACTTGCTTTAAAGGCACCAAATCCCATCTATTCTTGGAAGATAAGCAGGGTTAGCCCTGGTTTGTATTTGGATGGGAGACCATCCATAAATATCAGATTATGGAGGTGACATTTTGGAAGGAGTGGGCAAAACCACCTATGGGCCTCCCTTGCTGAAGAAAACCCTTTGAAACCCATGTCAATAATAGACAACTTGAAGGCACATAGACACACAAATTTGGTCTCTTTTAGGCCAAATGCTGCAAGCTGTAAACCCCAAAGTGTGTGGAAAGGATCCTTTTTTGGACTGTCACTCCTAGTATTCCCCAAAAGGGGGATAGTCCAAAAGGAAGAGTTCAGAAGGACTGCTGATGAATCCCTTGCTTGCATTTCGGAGGAAGGAAGTGGCAAAACCACCCCGAAAAAACCCCTATGCAATTTCTAGGATCGCCATAGGTAGACATAGGTGACTCAAGGTGTGCCTTCGTTCCCTTTGAGCCCAAACACTGCTGGATAGAATTGCCGTTGGGTAGGGAAAGGTGCCTTTCAGGTCTGAATCCCCAACCATTGAGAAGCATCTGCAGGTCACAGGCCAGACTTTGCCCAGACTTGATGGAAAGCATTTTCTGGAATCTCTCCTAGCAGAGTGCTTTGCTTTCTGGCTTTGGAATGCATGTTTCCCAGCCCAAAGCCCATCAGCCCATCGAGTGTGGCTCCAGCAGATAAGCCCCCTCCCCGCTTCCTCTTCCTCTTTCCCAGGCCTTCCTGCCGACCTCAGGATCCTTGCAAGCTGCTTCCCTGACCTCAAGTGACCTCGCTTCCTTCCCCTCCCCATTTCCTGCCTCTGAGGTTCCGGTGCCAAGGCATCCTAGCTCTGGTTTATGATATCCCAGCTTCCTTTGCCTTCTCTCTAATCCTGACACTCTTAATGCCCACTCTCACTCCAATCTCAACCCTTCGTCTTCCTCCTTTCCCTCTCCAAAAAGACTGAGCCCAAAAGGTTGGGCTCAGTTCGCAGCTGAAGCAGAATGTATTGTAGCAGTATGAAAAAGAGTGGCCTGAAACAAAATGGGGAATCCACTCTGATTCATATCCCCTGTCCTGTATTGAATCTCGGAGCTTCGAGTCTTTACTTTTGACAGAACGATAACATCCAGAATCTTCAGCCAGCAGAGGATTCTGAGTGTTGGGATCCTGAGGATTTCCTTTTGGCTAAATTCTGGGTGTTGGGGTTCTTGTCCCCCCCCCCTTTGGACCTGAATACCCCCAAGGCACCAGGGGAAAATTACCCTAAAACAGTGTTTCCCAACCAGTGTGCCGTGAGCGATCATCAGGTGTGCCGTGGGAAATTGGCACTCCCCCCCCCCCCTAGCAGCCCCCTCACAAGTTTCCAAGAAACAAATTAAGCCTCTCTGCTTGGAAATGTTGTGTTTTTTAAACTATTTTACTGGATTTTTCGAGAGTCCCCCCCCCCCCCCCAGGAACTGTTTATAACAGCTTCATGACATCCATAGTTAACTGGAAGCAAGTATCACTCAGGGTGAAATTTCACAAAGGTCTGGAGAACAAGCTCTATGAGGAGCGGCTTGAAGAGCTGAGCATGTTTAGCCTGAAGAAGAGACGGCTGAGAGAAGACATGATAGCCATGTATAAGTATGTGAGAGGAAGTCATATATATGTTGTGTTCATCGAAACAGGCCCAGGTTTCACACTGAGTGTATAAATACATTTAAAAACATATTAACTATATGTATGACTGTGTTAGAGTGTCATTTTGTGTCATTTTGGTTGGTGGTGTGTCCCAGGATTTTGTAAATGTAAAAAATGTGCCGCAGCTCAAAAAAGGTTGAAAAACACTGCCCTAAAATATAGCAGAGCATCCAAAGACAAAAAACAGGATACAAAAGTTGAGCATTAGCTCATTTGCGAGCAGAATGTGAAGTGCCATGTGATGGGGCTGCAAAGAACTTAGAGCTTAAGAAGGCAAACATGCAGAGTCCAGTCTTTAAAAAAAGAAAAAGAAACAATAAGAAATACCTGCATTTCTTAATAAGTAAAGAACTGGGTCTGAGCTACTGTAACACCCATCTCTACTAAGGTTTCAAAGAGGAGAAAACACCAATCACGATATCTCTCTGACACACACGCAGAGAGAGAGAGAGAGAGAGAGAGATCTCAAAGCACACAGCACATACTTCCATACGAAAAGTGTAAGAAGGAGACATGAGGCTGAAATTTGTCCCATCCGTTTGATTCGTGTTTCCGTTTTGTTCCGTCCATTTGGATGGCACGAAATGGGAAGGCCCCTCATGGAACGAAAATAGACTCGAAACAAAAGGCAGGCGGGAGTGGATACCAGCTTCAAGCCTGCTTTTTGAATTGATTGCTGTGCGCGTAGGCCCAAAGCACCAGGGCCTGGCAGGGCCCGCAGCTGAACACTAAGTAAAGAAACCTCCTTACTCAGCACTCGGCTGCAGGTACCCCAGTGCTTTGGGCCTACGGGTGCAGGCTTTGGGCCTATGCGTGGGCTGCAGCCAGGGCCGTAACCAGGATTTTGATTTTTGGGTGGGGGGGCTGAGTTTGATTCGGGGGGGGGGGACTGAGTCTGAGTGAGAGAGGGTCTACCCTATCAAACCTTTTGTATCATTATCCCAATACCCCCATGCATATGGGATAGATTGAGGATGGTGATCAGATCATGATATGAAGAAACATAACAGTTTAAATAATATACCAGGCCCTCGTAGACCACCCTGAGAATTTGGGGGAGGGGCTTGGGGGCTTCAGCCTGCAGCCAAACGCTGACTAAGGAGCTCTCCTTACTCTGCACTCCACTCCATAGGCCCAAAGTCTGCACCCGTAGGCCCGGGCGATTTGGGCCTATGAGTGAAGTGTGTGCGTCCCCCCAAATAATGGGCCAAAAGAAAACTGATCTTTCGGCCCCAAAAATTAAAAAAAAACCCAAATATCTGACCTCCCGATTTTGGGAGGTTCAGACGAAACAGTTTGGGGGGCCCACCGAAAGCCGGGACACGAAACAGATGAAGGTAAGCCCCAAATGCACTTGACTAGTAAGAAGAAAGAAGTCAGATTTAAAAAAGCTTGCAGTAGAACTGTCATACAGGAGATATGGGGAAGACTATTCTAAGCTAACTAAACTTTTCCCCATTGAGGCCTGTAGACTTGAGCAGTGCGGAGTTGAATTCCAACAGTCTTGGATTCATGAATTGTTTGGGACATGGATGAGAGGCCTCATGAATAGTAGATGCTGAGATATTTCAAATGGTAAATCCTGGCTGTCATTGTTTCCAACTTAAATAATAATAATAATACACTTTATTTATATTCCGCTCTTCTCACCCCGAAAGGGACTCAGAGCGGATTACAGGTACATATACTTAGCAGACAATCCCTGCCGTTTTCCACATACACACATATAGGCGAACAGAGGCAAACTCTGTCCACCAGGGGGAGCTGACGCACTCCTCATCTCTCAGCGTTCCCAGCGTCCCTTGTTGTTTCTTCCGCATTCCTCAGCGTTCCTGGAGTTCTTTAATGGCCTCATAATTCAGTCAAAATTTGCCTCCCCACTTAATGTGGTACTTTTATCTCCTACTTGACAGATGCAACTGTCTTTCGGGCTGCAAGGGTCGGCAGCAGGCTATACTTAAAGGTCGAGCACCTGCCTCGACCCGGGCAGCCCTTGAACTCATGACCTATTGATCAGAGAGATCTTATGCAGCTGACACTTGGCCAGCTGCGCCACATTCACATATTAGGAAGAAAGTCTTGATTGGAAGAGCTGTTCAACAGTGGAATACGCTGCCTTGAGTCCGGTAGAGTCTCATTCTCTGGAGGCTTTTAAGCAGAGGATGGCCATCTGTCAGGAGGGATCGGATTGTGTTTTCCTGCGGGATAGAAAGGAGTTGGACTGGATTAACCTTGGAATCATTTCCAATCCTATGATTCTATTCGAAATAATCACAAAAATAATAAATTTATTACCCGCCTCCCAAAGTCCCAAAGCTCCCAGAAATGTCTGCTTCTCCCTGATCCAACCCCAGTTGTGACCCTAACATTCCTGATTCAGGTTCTGTAGGATTTTTTTCCTCCCTGGCCCTGCTGTTTGGAAGCATGCCAAGCTGCTTTCATTGTGTCTTTTCCGCCTTTGTGGCGCAGCCGGGTTCACGACTCCAGGCGGGCCGTGACTCATGCTCTGAAACCTGCCAGGGCAAAGTGCAGCCCGTGCCGACAGGCCCAAACCTCAGGAAGGAGACTCACGGGCCAACAATGTGTGGCGCAACCAGGGCAGAGGGTGAGCGCACTCTTGAGTCACCCGCACTTTCCTCTCGGCCTTGAGCATCTCGGCAACGTCAGCTTCCCCTTCCTTGGCTTCCCGGTGCCAGCTTCCCCACCCGTTTCCAGCCTTGGCTTCAATGTCATGAATGAAAGGAAAGGCTAGATACCGACAGCTTTGCTTCATTGCATCTCACAACTTGCGTAATTTCTAGAGTCTAGACCAGAGCTTTCCAAATGTTTCAGGTTGGTGCCACACTTTTTAGATATGCATAATTTCACAACACAGTCATTCTGGTTTACTAGCAAACCAGGCTTAAACCAACTCCTTATAACAGGTATGGATGTATACCATATATCAGTGTTTTTCAACCTTTTTTGAGCCGTGGCACATTTTTTACATTTACAAAATCCTGGGTCACGACACCAACCAAAATGACACAAAAATGGCACTCTAACACAGTAATACATATAGTTAATATGTTTTTAAATGTATTTATACACTCACGTAGTATGAAACCTGGGCCTGTTTCGATGAACACAACATAGATATCCTGGCAGGAATGGCAGAAAAACACAAACTTCCTACACAGAACTCCCATAACCAAGAGAAAATACTATAAGGGTTTGGTGGGCATTGACCTTGAGTTTTGGAGTTGTAGTTTACCTATATCCAGAGAGCACTGTTGACTCAAACAATGTTGGATCAGGACCAAACTTGGCATGAATACTCAATATGCCCAAATGTGAACACAGATGGAGTTTGGGAAAATAGACCTTGACATTTGGGAGTTACAGTTTCTGGGATTTATAGTTAACACACAATCAAAGAGCATCCTGAACTCTTGCAACAGTGGAATTGAACCAAACTTGGCATATTGAACTCTCATTACCAACAGAAAGTACTGAAAGGGTTTGCTTGGGAATTGACCTTGAGTTTGGAAGTTGTAGTTCACCTACACCCAGAGAGCACTGTGGACTCAAACAAATGTTACGTTGTTGTTTGTTTTCTATCCAGAATCACAATGTTGGAAGGAGGCTCACCACTTTAAGGTCCCTAAAACAGGCATGGGAAAACTTCGGCCCTCTGGGTGCTTTGGACTTCAATTCCTACCATTCCTAACAGCCTGAGGCCCTTTCCTGCTTAAATGGCTGAGGGGAAAAAAGGAAAAGAGCCTGGGGCTGCTAGGAATGGTGGGAATTGGAGTCCAAAACACCTGGAAGGTCCAAGTTTGCCCATGCCAGCTTTCGACAGAGACCTCTTCCTCCCCCTTCCCCTTCGCGCCCTTTCTTCCCCCTCCTGCCAAACACTTTTTCTTCTACACTGCTGCTTCTGCCGCCATTTTGATCTGAGGGGGCAGCGTGAGCGTGTTCAGGAGGGGAGGGGGAGGGAGGAAGACGTGACCCGTGCGGGCCCTACTGCGCAGACTCGCCCCAGAGCAATGTGATGCAAAGCGAGCAGAGTGAGGCTGGGAAGAAGGGAGCCCGAGTGGAGAAGAAAAAGTGTTCGGCAGGAGGGGGAAGAAGGGGTATTGGAGGTTCCAATTTCCCACGGCACACCTGTTGATTGCTCACAGCACACTAGTGTGCCATGGCACACTGGTTGGGAAACACTGCCATATATATCCAAATATAAGCTGAGGCACCTAATTTTCCACAAAAAACCATGGAAACTTCTTGTCTTGAGTATAAGCCGAGGCTGGGAAATGCAGCAGCTACAGGGAAATTTCAAAAATAAAATAGATACCAATAAAATTACATTAATTGTGGCATCAGTAGGTTAAATGTTTTTGAATATTTACATAAAACTGTAATTCAAGATAAGACTCCAACTCTGATTAAACCATTATTCTAACCTTCTTCAATGGAAATGTGTTGACATATCTTTCCAATAATAATAAAGAGTAAAATAATAAATGTAATAACAATAGTAACAGAATAAAATAATAAATGTAATAAAAATAAATAGAGTAAAATAATGAATGTAAAATAACAATAATAAATAGAGTAAAATAATAAATGAAATAATAATAACAGTAAATTAATAAGGGTAATAATAAGAACAATAAATAGAGAAAAATAATAAATGTAACAACAACAGCAACAACGATAATCCAATAATCACCATGGTTTATTTTAACTACTGTATACATTTTGGGGGAAATGCTGTGTGTATATGAAGAAGGAAAGGTGGGAATGACTGACTTGGGAAGCGGATGGGAAAGAAGGGCTGGAAATGAGAAAAGTTTGGAATGGGAACCTTTCCAAACATTTCATGTTGATGACGCACTTTTTAGATATAATAATTTCATGACACAGTCATTCTGTTTTGCTAGCAAACCAGGATTAAGCCAACCCCTTATGCATATATAAATTGTAATAAAAATGAAATGTATGGAAACACAACTTAGCTTATTTATTTCACATAGATTTAGGTTTCTCATGACATTCGCATGACACACACACTGCAGCCAACACACGAACATGTCACAACACACAGTTTGGAAAGCTCTAGTCTAGACCCTTCTTTTCCTGGCCAAAAGAGAAAAGGCTGCATTGAGGCACCCGCACTACGCAATTGCAGCTCTACGATTCTGTTCTAAACCCCATGTTTGCGTACAATGGATACAGCTGGAGTCCTCACTGCACAGCGCAAATGCACATCAGAAAAACACGGTGCCAGATGTTCCCTTTTCCAATTCATAACAAGGTTGCATTGCATTCTGCAATGGGATACGCTTCCAAACTATACATGGATGCACGAAACTGTGGATAATAGTGATCCCTATTGAAATGAAGGGTCTCCTAGGAATGACTGTAGAGTTGCACTGGAAGACCTACAAAATGCTTATAAAGAACATAAGGAGTACATGAAACCACAGATCCCAATCCCATGGATGTGAGGTTGGATTGCAGCCCGTGATGTTCTGAAATATAGCATTATCTCGGTTGATAATGCTTTTTTTTCGTGTCTGGAGCAACTCAAAAAACAGCAAGCCACTTCTGGTGTGAGAGAAGTGGCCGTCTGCAAGGACATTGCCCAGGGAACACCTGGATGTTTTGATATTTTACCATCCTTGTGGGAGGCTTCTCTCATGTCCCCACATGGGGAGCTGGAGCTCACAGAGGGAGCTCATCCGCGCTCTCCTCGGATTCGAACCTCCGACCTATCGGTCTTCAGTCACAAGGGTTTAACCCATTGCATCACAGTGGGCTCCAGTTGATAAAGCTGAGAGAAGGCTTTAGCAAAAGAGGAATGCCACATAATAAGGAATGATGAGGAAGTCACAATCCTGAAAATGGGAGATCTGAGCTTCAACAACAAATGTGGTTCTCCATTGCCATCAAAAGATATATTTGGGAGTTCTAGTTCCCCTACATCGAGAGAGCACTGTGAACCTAAACGACGATGGATCATCATCTGGACCACATTTGGCACGTGTTCAAACATGGCCAACTCTGAATATTCTTTGTTGCCATTGAAAGATATATTTATTCTTCCAAGTGGCTCGGAAATGCACCTAATGTTGTTTGTGCACCAAATTGCACACCTGCAAATGCAAAAGTAGGCATGCCTGAATGGAGATGAAATTGCGCTTCTGCGCATACACAACTCTGCATGTCTGCCCACAGCTTCTCATTCGGATTCCTCCTTGGGCTTCTCTGTATTCCTAGGGCACAACTTCACGCATTTCCAGATCAGCAGAGATGCATTAAGAGAAACCCCACGAAGGTAGCGGTGCATGCACATCGAAACACACACGTATCTGCCTCTGCGCATGGGAGGCCCATGGCACTCTGGAGCAGGGGCCCCTCCCACCAGTGCTGCTCTGCAGGGCCGCATTTCCACAGGACAAAGGAAATGTCTCAGCCCGTTCCAAGCCCCGACAGCTGCCAAGGGGCCTCGCTCAATTCCCCATTAATCACAGCCGCCCAGACAGAGGATGCTGCTTAAAGGCACAGCGGGCCCTTTCTCTCCCTCGCCATCTTCCCATTGCCTGCAAGGAGCATCCTCACACTCGGCTCTCTCCATATTCCATATCAAAACCCTGGCACACCAAGAACTGTATGGCACATTTGACACGGACAGATCCATGCCACATCTATATCGATATCTATCACTGATCCTGAACCAAACTTGGCACGCAGATTCCCCATGACCAACAGAAAATGCTGAAGGGGTTGTGGCGGGATGGAGGGGAGGTATGAACCCTGGATTTTGGGAGTTATAGTTCACCAACATCCACAGAGCACTGTGTACCCAACCAACAATGGCTCTGGAGCACTCTTGGCATGCATACCCAACCTGGTCAACTTTGTATACTGGCAGGATTTGGAGGGGGTTGACCTTGAATCTTGAGATTTATAGTTTACATCCCATCCAAAGAATACTGTGAACCCAATCAACGATGGATCTGGACCAAACTTGGGATGTATACCAAACATGGCCAACGTTGGATACTGGCAGGGTTTGGAGGGCATTGACACAGAACGATGGGAGTTATCATTCACCCACATCGTTACACATTTTCTAATTTGTTTATTTATTTATTTATTGTATCAGAAGCGAATCGAAGGTACAGTTGTAAAGTATTTTAAAAGCACAAAGTTAAAAAAACTTGGCATTTTATTACGCCAACGCCTTAAATAAGGAAATAGTTTTCTAAGATCTACTCGCAGGAACACCTCAGCAAGCAAGAGTCCAAAAGTGGCAGGCTAAAACCCAGAACCTCAATCATTGGCTGATACCGAATGAGAGACTCCCCTCTGGGTACACAGAAGACTGGGTGACTTGGAAGGCGCTGAACAGACTGCGCTCTGGCACCACGAGACGGAGGGCCAACCTTAAGAAATGGGGCTACAAAGTGGAGTCCATGACATGCGAGTGTGGAGAAGAGCAAACCACAGACCACTGACTACAATGCAGTCTGAACCCTGTCACATGCAGAACCGAGGACCTTCTTATAACAACATCAGAGGCACTCCAAGTAGTCAGCTTCTGGTCAAAGGACATTTAATACACGTTTTCTAATGGCACCATTCATAAAATCCAAAAATGTGACTTTTCCTAATCAATAGCCTTACAAATTACCTAGCCCAGACCCACCATTCATAAAATCCATCAAATGTGACTTTGCGCATCCTGAATCAATAGCGGCTGCATCACCGCCTGCGCCGCCTGTGCCACCGGCTGCATCATGCTGCGCCGGGCGGGGAGCACTAGGGGCGGCCAGCGTACGCCCCTCCCAGACCCATTGCCCTAACTTACATGGCGGAATGCCAAAGGCTGGCACTGCCCAGACCCTGTCCTAACCTAGTGTATCTACAAAACCCACTTGATAGGAGGTATATGTCCCAGACCCATGGACTGAAATAAACGCCTGTCTTTGTTGGCTGGCAGTGGCCCAAATCCTGCGTCACTTCGGTGTGGTGTAAATATCCAGGAGTGGAATTATGTATCATGCTGGAGACGTTTCTGGTTGCTGTTCTTGTTGTATGTGTGTCTTCAAGTCCTTTCTGATACATGGTGACCCTACCATGGGGTCTTCTTGGCAGGATTTCTTCAGGAGGGGCCTGCCGTCGCCAGCATCCGAAGCTGAGAGAGTATGACCCGCCCATGCCTGTTTGGTTTTTCAATTCCGTGGCTTTTGATGTAGCTTAGTCCAGTGTTTCCAAACCTTTTTTGAGCTGCGGCACACTTTTAGCATTAAAAAAATCTGGGGGAACACCACCAACAAAAATGACACAAAATGACACTCTAACACGGTAAAGAACGGCTGGGGAATGGTGGCCTGCTGGGAGCAGCTGCTGGGAGTGCCGAAGCCGGGGGAGGAGCCAGGCCGTGCCATGCCCCGCCCCCTCCTCCCGGCTTCAGCTGTCCCACAGCTTCTCCAGCCTTGAGGGGGCACTGCCAAGCCAGCGGTGGCAGAGCAAGCACAATGCTGGCTTGGCACTGCCCCCCTCAAGACTGTTGGACAGCTGAAGCCGGGGAAGGGGGCGGGGCATGGTGTGGCCTGGCTCCGCCCCCTCCCCCGGCTTCATCTGTCCCACAGCTTCTCCAGCCTTGAGGGGGCAGTGCAAGCGAAGGGCAGGAGTCATGGGGGAGTCATGGCAGATTGGAGGCTGGCTGGGGAAACGGCCGAAGGAGGCGGCGCCCCGGCCCCTTTTTCTTTTTCGCCGCCCGGCCCTTCCTCCTCCTCCCCCAAGCAGCAGGAGGTCGGCAGGAGGAGGGGGGAAGGAAGGGGGGCAGAGAGCCTTTCTCACGGCACAGCAGGAGGTCCGTCACGGCACACTACTGTGCCGCGTCACAGCAGTTGGGAAACACTGGCTTAGTCTAATCTTAAAGGTCTGTCCTATCACATTTGGACACACAGATAGGATCCAGGGAGGAACTGATCCCTTTTTTTTTCTTTTTCAGCCTTGATCCCAGAGGAACTCGTTGCTGTGTCGGTCGTAGCAGAGTGACCCATTCTTCGGCTGTCTTGGGTCCATTTCCGCTCCGTGAAACAACGTTCCTGCAATTGCATTGTTAAATTAATTTGGTTTGGCACCACTTTCATTGCTGTGGCTCAATGCTATGAGATCTCGGGATTTGTACTTTGATATCAGCACTCTATGGCAAAGAAGGCTGAAGTCCTTGTCAAACTACAAGTCCCATGATTCCATAGCAATGAGCCGTGGCAGTTCAAGTTGTGTCCAACTGCATTAATTCTAGATGTACTCAATCACCCTTTCTTGTAAAACTGGAGCTCCAGATACACTGCCGTATAATGTAGTTTAACTGCATTGAACTGGATAATATGAGTCTACACTACCATGTAATCCAGTTCAATGCACTTATGACTTCATCACACTAGAGAATTAATCCGGTTTCTGGCTCCTGCAAAATTGTGGGGTTTGTAGTTTAGTGAGGCTTTTAAAGGCTTCTCCCTAAACTACAAACCCCAGAATTCTGCAGGAGGCAGCAACCAGAATTAAAGTGGATTGATTCCCTAGTGCAGTGTTTCCCAACCTTTTTAGAGCCGCGGCACACTTTTAACATTAAAAAAATCCCGAGGCACACCACCCACCAAAATGAAACAAATTGACACTCTAACACAGTAAAGAACGGCTGGGGATGGTGGCCTGCTGGGAGCAGCTGCTGGGAGTGCGGGAGGAGCCAGCCAGGGAGGAGCCAGGCTGCGCCATGCCCTGCCCCCTCCCCCCGGCTTCAGCTCTCCCAGCAGCTTCTCCAGCCTTGAGGGGGCAGTGCCAAGCCAGTGGTGGCAGAGTCAGCACAATGCTGGCTTAGCACTGCCCCCTCAAGGCTGGAGCAGCTGCTGGGAGTGCCGAAGCCAGGGGGCGGAACCAGGCCACACCATGCCCCGCCCCCTCCCCAGCTTCAGCTCTCCCACAGCTTCTCCAGCCTTGAGGGGGCAGTGCCAAGCTAGTGGTGGCAGAGTCAGCACAATGCTGGCTTGGCATTGCCCCCTCAAGGCTGGAGCAGCTGCTGGGAGTGCCGAAGCCAGGGGGCGGAACCAGGCCACACCATGCCCCATCCCTTCCCCAGCTTCAGCTCTCCCACAGCTTCTCCAGCCTTGAGGGGGCAGTGCCAAGCTAGTGGTGGCAGAGTCAGCACAATGCTGGCTTGGCATTAACCCCTCAAGGCTGGAGCAGTTGCTGGGAGTGCAGAAGCCGGGGAGGGGGCGGAGCCATGCCACGCCATGCCCCACCCCTCCCCCCAGCTTCAGCTCTCCCACAGCTGAAGCTGGGAGGAGGAGGAGCATGAGCGGTGGACGGGTTTCAGTGAGTGGGGCTCCTCCTTTGCGTGGCTTCAGCGAGCGAGGGGCGGGAGTCATGGCGGATTAGAGGCTGGCTGGGGAAATGGCCGAAGGAGGCGGTGCCCTGGCCCTTCTTCTTTTTCTTTGCTGCTGCCTGGCCCTTCCTCCTCCTCCCCCAAGCAGCAGGAGTTCGGCAGGAGGAGGAGGGAAGGAAGAGGTGCAGAGAGCTTTTCTCGCGGCACAGCAGGAGGTCCATCACGGCACACTAGTGAGCCACATCACAGCGGTTGGGAAACACTGCTCTAGTGTGACTGCATTCTGGAACTGCATTATATGCCAGTGCGGATGGGGCTTGACTGGAGGAATGGCTTTGCTTCTATGTCTGGGGCAACAATTGCAAACAATGTTTAAAACTAAGACGTTGGGGGGAAAATTCCAAAAAAATGTTTGGATTTTTAAAAACATTGCGCCAAGGCTGCCTCTACACTGTTTGGCAACACTTGAACTATGATGGCCCAGAGCTATGGAATCTTGGGAGTTGTATGTTGACTGGGGCTGTATCTCAATGTACAATCAATACAGTTTGGCACCGCAGCCCAATTCTGTGAAACCCTGAGAGTTTCTGTTTTGCAAGTTCTTCAGCTTCCAGGGTGGCTGTGAGTTTTCCGTACTGTATAGCCATGTTCCCGAAGCATTAACTCCTGACATTTTGACTACATCTATGGCAGGCATTCCCAGAGGTTGTGAGGTCTATTGGAAACTAGGCAAGTGAGGTTTATATATCTGTGGAATGTCCAAGGTGGGAGAAAGTATCCAACATACCTCACTAGTCTCTTGTCTGTTTGGTACAAGTGTGACTGTTGCAATTGGCCACCTTGATTAGCATTGAATCGCCTTGCAGCTTCAAAACTTGGCTGGTTGCTGCCTGGGGGAAATGTTACCTGGCCCTGATTGATCCTCCCAACAAAGGATTTATTTATTTTATTTATTTACTTTATTTCTATTCCGCCCTTCTCACCCCGCAGGGGACTCAGGGCGAATTACAATGTACACATTACATTTAGATACACAAACACACGAGACAGACAGAGGCAATTTAACATCTGGCCACCAGGGGGAGCTGTTGCACTCCTTCATTCGTCAGCATGTTTCTTGGAGATCTTTTTTATGTAAATCAGTTAAATTTAGCCTCCCCACTAAGCGGTACCTTAATTTCCTACTTGACAGATGCAACTGTCTTTCAGGTTGCAAAGGTCGACAACAGGCTACACAATAGGTCGAGAGCCCACCTCGACCCGGGCAGGCCTCGAACTCATGACCTTCTGGTCAGTAGAGATCTTATGCAGCTGACACCCAGCCAGCTGCGCCACATCCCCTCAGGCAGCAACCAGCTGAGCTTTGAAGCTGCAAGGCCATTCATCATCGTCATCATCGTTTATTATTTGATTAGTCGCCCTCCACCAAGGTGCTCTGGGTGACTTACATAGTATAGAATAAGCAATGCAACAATAAAATCAAAAACTATACAGAAACAAAGAGACCCGCTTAGTTACAGATTAAATGCTCTGCTGAAGAGCCATGACTTGAGAGCTTGCGCAAAAGATCGTAGGTCACGCATAGCTCTCATATAGGGTGGCAATGGGTTCCAAAACACTGGAGCTGAGACCGAAAAGGCCCTACGCCTTGTAGCTTCTACATGCACCTCCTTAGGACCCGGTAGGTACAGAAGATTTTCTTGAGACGATCGTGGCGCCCACTGATTCAACGCTAATCAAGGTGGCCAATGGAAACAGTCACACTTGCCCTCCCTGGATATTCCATAGATATATAAACCCCACTTGTCCAGTTTCCAACATATCTCACAACCTCTGAGGATGCCCGCCATAGATGTGGGCAAAACATCAGGGGAGAATGCTTCTGGAACATGGCCATAAAGCCCGGAAAAACTCACAACAACCCAGTGATTCCGGCCATGAAAGCCTTTGACAACACATCTTCAGCTTCCTTTTGCTTCGCCAAACTACAGCTCTCAGGATCCCATAGTGCATCATTCTGCAGTGTAGATGAAGCCAAAAATCTTCATTTGAGAATGGAAGTGGTACATCAATCCCAACGTATAGCTGGAGCCAAAGCCTTCATTTGAGGAGGAGCCCTGGCTTTTTTTCTGGGTCAAACATGACAGTGGTGGCGGGCCTTAAAATGCAGATGTTCCTGCCTCCGCTTTGCCCTTCCTGATGTCAGATTCCTGTCCTCGTCTCCAAGCAGAGGCCGCTTTGTTTGTCCTCTGAGGAAGGACAGTGCCGGCAGATGGTGGCATACATGGCGCCGACACAAGATGCGCCGACGGATGAACTGCGGATGTTGTGGGTGACATTATTAATGTGTGGAGAAGCAATATTGTCAGGACGGGAGATGCAGACAGGCTGGGCGGCCATCTGGATCTGGATCTGGCCCTTGCTTGATCTACGTCCTTGGCTGCATCTACACTGTGGGCTTAATGCAGTTCTGCACCACTTGAACTACCTTGAGGCAGGATGCACTATGGAGCCATGCCAGTTACACCAGGCCCGGATTAACACCTTTTTGCACCCTAGGCCACACTTTGGAATTGGGCCCCCTTTAAGCCAACCTCTACCACACACCCCCCCCCCCCATCACTCAGACCAATTTTTAAAAAATGCCATCCCAATACAGTGGCAGGGAGTTCCACAGTCACGCTTTCTGCCTGAAGCGGGACTTGAACTCAGGACGCTAAGACAGAAGCACCGCCCCCGAAGAGGAGTCAAGGGAAGCGGGAGCCAATCACAGAAGCGCTTTCTCAAGGGCGGGAATTCAAATGGGAGTGTGACACCCGGCAGGGCCAATGAGGGGACGGGATGGTGCCGAGGGGGTG
Source organism: Anolis apletophallus (assembly GCA_030556195.1). NCBI lineage: Eukaryota > Metazoa > Chordata > Lepidosauria > Squamata > Anolidae > Anolis > Anolis apletophallus. The sequence continues at coordinate 33,685,260 of JARBWK010000011.1, read as the reverse complement.
TGGCCACCTGAGGCAAGCGACGCGGGCTCCCTGAGGGAGCGACTCCATCTCCGGCGAGGCCTTCCCGGTCCCCGTCACGTGGCGCCCCGGCGCCCCAGCGCTTGCCTGCTCGAAGCGCGGCCTGCCCAGCTGGAAGGGCAGTCCGTCCTCGGCGCCCTCCGCCATCCCCGCGAGCCCGCTCGCTCTCTCTCCGCTGCCCGGCCACGCCCCTGGCTCCGCCCTCACCGCCTCCCATTGGGCTGTCCCTATCGCAGCCCTCGCAGGGCATGCCGAGAGGCATAGTCTTTCTCCTGCAGGGAGGGAGGCGGAAGCGGAGAGAGGTGCATGACGGGAAGTGTAGTCTTCAGGACAGGACCCACTCTCATAGACATCTATGGGCAAGACCAAAAGGGGGGGGGGATGCATTGCATTTTTATTTGTTTCAACATATTTGGGGGGGTCCGTGATCTGCGCCCCCCTCGGCTTGCGCCCCTAGGCCATGGCCTAGGTTGGCCTTATGGGTAATCCGGGCCTGAGTTACACTGGTATCAAACTGCTTTATTTCCACAGTGTAGATGTACCCTCGGTTAATGGAATGCAAACTACTACAAAGCCTATACTGCCCTATCATCCAGTTTCTGATCCCAGATGATCTGCTTTGAACTGGATTAATTTTCAGTATAGACTCATAATCCAGTTCAAAGCAGATGATATGGGAACCTGGATGACATGGCAGTGTAGATCCAGATGAAGATGAAGACAAAGGAGAGATTTTGGGAGGAGAAATTGGGATGTTTTGAAAGCAGCTGGGACAGTGGGATGGTAAAGGATGAATTGGGTTTCTCACTGACAGATCGGAGTATGGCGACAGAATTGAGACTTGAATGCATCCGACCCAAACGTGCATGTTTTTGCTTGACCTTGTTAAGAATGTCAATATTTATTAAGAGAGTCAAGAAAAGCTCCTTTTCTCTTCTCCTGCTTATGCACTTTGAGCACAGTTTGCAGCAACTGAATTGAACTGAGGACAAAAGGACGGAGGAAAGCTAAACTGGGACATTTCAGAAGTGGGAAGGTTGAGCAGTCAGGGGGATTTTTCTTGCCAACTTGAGTGAAGATAGAGATATCATCTTTGGAAAGGAATTCAGACAGCCAGGTTTCATTCCCACAAGACTGAAAGTGGAAAATCCAGTATAGTCTACATACCATGGAAAGAGAGGGTGTGCCCGCACTGTAAAGGTAATGCAGTTTGACGCCGCTTGAACTGCTTTGGCACGATGCTACGGAATCCTGGGAGTTGTCGTTTTACGTGTTCTTTAGCCTTCTTTGGGTGCATATACACTGTATAATTAACACAGTTTGATACCATTGTATCTGCTGTGGCTCAATGTTATGGAATCCTGGGATTTGTACTTTGATGAGGTACAGCACTTTTTGGCAGAGAAGGCTAAAGGCCTTGTAATACTACAACTCCCAAGATTCCATTGCATGGAGCCAAAGTAGTTCAAGTGATATCGAACTGCATTCATTCTACAGTGTAGACTATGTATGGGCAAACCCAGACCTGGGGGCCAGATGCGCCCCCTTGGGCTCTTTTCTCAGGCTCTCTTCTCTCACCATCCTATCCTTCCTTCTCTCTTTCCTTCCTCCGTCCCTCCCCCCTTCCTTCCTTACCCCATTTTTCTCCCTCCTTCCTTCCCTTCCACCCTTTCATCTGTCCTTCCTTCCTTCCTTCCCTTTTTCTCTCTCCTTCCCTCTCTTCCTTCCTTCCCTTTTCTCTTTCCTTCCTTCTCTTTCCTCCTGCCCTTCCTTCCCCCTCTTTCTCCCTCCCTCCATTCCCTTCCACCCTTTCATCCTTCCTTCCTTCTTTCTTTCCTTTCTCTTTCCCTTCTCTTCCTCCCTTCCTTCCCTTTTTTTCCTCCTTCAATCCACCCTTTGGTCCTACCTTCCTACTCTTTCTTTCTTCCTTCCCTTTCTTCTTTCCTTCCTCCTTATCTGCCCCCTCCCTCTTACTTCCTTCTTTCTCCTTCCATCCTTCCCTTCCTCCCTTTTGTCCTTCCTTCCTTCTCTCTTCCCTCCCTCCCTCCTTCCCTTCCTTCCATCCTTCTTTTCCTCCCTTCCTTCTCTTTTTTCCTTCCTCCTTCCTTTCCTTCCATCCTTCACTTCCATCTTTTCATCCTTCCTTCCTTCTCACTTTCCTTCTTCCTTACCTCCCTTCCTTATCTCCCTCTTTCTCCTTCCATCCTTTCCTTCCTCCCTCCCTTCCATTTTTCTTTCCTTCTTTCTTCCCTTCCTTCCTTCCTTCCTTCCTTCCTTCCTTCCTTCCTTCCTTCCTTCCTCCTTCCCTTCCTTCCTTGCCATAGTGAGCACAATATGTTTGGAACAAGAGAAGGCATTTGCGGATTATGTACAGTAGAGTCTCGCTTATCCGACATAAACAGGATGCCAGAACGTCGTGTAAATGAAAATGTCAGATAATACGGCGTCTCCTGTAACCGGTCCGACGCAGCGCTGGACATCTAGAATAGTGTTTCCCAACCAGTGTGCCGCGGCACACTAGTGTGCCGTGAGCGATCATCAGGTGTGCCGTGGGAAAGTGGCACTCTTCCCCCTCCTAGCAGCTCTTTCTCCCTCTTTCCCTCCCCAAAGATCCTCCCCGAGGCAAAGGAAGGGCTCCGCCGAATGCCAGGGCCAGGCCCGCCTTGAGGAAGCCTTCAGGAGCCTCGACTCACTATGGCTCCAGCCAGGGCCGTAGCCAGGATTTTTGATCGGGGGGGACTGAGTTTGTTCGGGGGGCTGAGACTGGGTGGAAGAGGGTCTACCCTAGCAAACCTTTTGTATTGTTATCCCAATAACCCCATTAATGTGGGATATAATGAGCATGGTGATCAGATCATGATTTAAATGCACATAACAGTTTAAATAATGTACCAGTAAGGCCTTTTCGCGGACCACCCTGGCTACATGCCTGGCTCCAGCTCCCGCTCAGGGCTGCCTCAGCCTCCCGATGCTCCCTGGTTCGCTCACTGCCCAATTCACCGACGTAGAGCTTCTGGCTTTGGCTGTTCTCGCGAGAAATCCAAGCCAACGCGAAAACGCCAACTCAATCACGTCCGCCCAGTGCTCTGCTTTTGCGGAGGGAGGAGGGAGGCAGCAAAAGAGGCCACACAGATCTATGAAACGTATAGACTACCCACTCACAGGTTTCCAAGAAACAAATTGAGCCTCTCCGCTTGGAAATGTTTGTGTGTGGGGTTTTTTTTACTATTTTACTGGATTTTTCGAGAGTTGCCTCCCCCCCCCCCCCCCAAGGAACTGTTTATAACAGCTTCATGACATCCATAGTTAACTGGAAGCAAGTTTCACTCAGGGTGAAATTTCACAAGGGTCTGGAGAACAAGCCCTATGAGGAGCGGCTTAAAGAGCTGGGCATGTTTAGCCTGAAGAAGAGAAGGCTGAGAGAAGACATGATAGCCATGTATAAGTATGTGAGAGGAAGTCATATATATGTTGTGTTCATCGAAACAGGCCCAGGTTTCACACTGAGTGTATAAATACATTTTAAAACATATTAACTGTATGTATGACTGTGTTAGAGTGTCATTTTGGTTGGTGGTGTGCCCCAGGATTTTGTAAATGTAAAAAACGTGCCGCGGCTCAAAAAAGGTTGAAAAACACTGATACTAACAACAGCAACTCAAAGAGTTAAAGCAAGGCAATGCCTTGGGGCTAGAACAGGAGTGCCTGGTGCGGATAATGACATGAGGGAAGGAAGGAGGACGCTTCCACTTCCGGTCGTGTCCCTTTTCCTCTTTTCCTCCCTCCTCTTTGTCTTGCCTTATTGGGAATGGAGAGAAAGTTAGGGAGCACTCCTTTCATTGAAGGGGAAATGCTGGAGGGAAATAGGGCGTCGGATAAGAGCATCGGATAAGATGGAATGTCGGATAAGCGAGACTCTACTGTACTTCTTTTCCTGAACAACAGCTCTTGTTTCATAAACAGAAAATATAAATGTATGTAACTTAGTGAGGGGGGGGGGGAGGCCCCCAATATACATTGGATTCCATAAGTTACGAGCATCTCTCCTGTTTAAAAACATTCACAGCAATCCCATCGTTTTTCCGCCCCCAAAAATGTTGTAAAATATGTCTTTTGTTGGGGAAACTGCCGACTTCTTCTGTCGCAATGAGCATGACTAATTCCAAGAGAATGGGAAGAGGAGGAAAGATAGATCAAACCTAGAGCGGAACTTTTACAACCTGCGAAGGCCTGCGTAACAAGAAAAGTCTGCTTTATGTCGGCTCGCAATACGAATAAAAATGGCTCTAAAACACTCGTTCTCAAGCTTCCTAATGCTGCGACCCCTTAATACAGTTCCTCATGTTGTGGTGACCCCCAACCATAAGATTATTTTTGTTGCTACTTCACAATTTGGCTACTGTTATGAATCGTAATGTCAATATCTGATATGCCGGATGTATTTTCATTCACTGGACCAAATTTGTTACAAATACCCAATATGCCCAAATTTGAATACTAGTGTGGTTGGGGGGAATGATTTTGTCATTTGGGAGTTGTAGTTGCTGGGATTTATAGTTCACTTTTACTCAAAGAGCATTCTGAACACCACCAACCATGGAATTGAACCAAATGAACCACACTTGGTACACAGAAAATACTACAAGGGTTTGGTGGGCACTGACCTTGAGATCTGGAGTTGTAGTTCGGAGAGAACTGTAGACTCAAACAATGATGGATCTGGACCAAACTTGGCACGAATACCCAATATTCCCAAATGTGAGCACTGGTGGAGTTTGGGGAAAATAGACCTTGACATTTGGGAGTTGTAGTTGCTGGGATTTATAGTTCACCTACCATCAAAAAGCATTCCAAACCCCACCAACGTTATAATTGGGCCAAAGCGGCTGGGGGGGGGGGGAATGGACCTGAGGCAGTTAGGAATCATTGGAGCTGAAGTCCAAAGTTTGCCCATGCCTGATCTACACTGTATAATTAATGCAGAGAAGGCTAAAAGCCCTATGAAACTACAACTCCCAGGAATCCAAGGCAGTTCAAGTGGGGTCAAGCTACAGCCATTCATTAATAGTCCCAAGAGTGTCACAATACTATAGTATAAGGAGCGGTTTTATGTGACTCTCATGGCGCCATTCCTTTGGCATCCTAGGATTTGTAGTTTCCCCAAGAGAAATGTTCTCTCCAAACACCCTTCTGAATGGCTTGGGTGGACATTCAGCTGGCGTCCAGATCTCATTGGCCAAAGCCCAAAGGAACGGTGCCCAGTGAACTGGCAAATAAATTATCTGCCTTTTATGCCGGCATACGCAGTAGAAACATGCAGACGCATTGCGCAAGGGAAGTCTGGGATGTTGTCAAAACCTCTTCACTATGCAACACAGCATTGGGGCAAAGCGGCTCAGAAATGAGGAGTTGCCAAGTCCATTGTTGTGTGCCTTTCAGTTTAGAAACATAGTGTTGGAAGAGATCCCAATAGGCCATCCAGTTCAGCCCCCTTCTGCCAGTCAGGGAGGTAACATGAAAGCCCTCCCAACAGATGGCCATCCAGCCTCTGTTTAAAGGCCACCAGAGAAGGAGATTCCACCAGATTTCCAGGCAGTTCTTATGGATGGATGGATGAGCCATAAGATTTGGAAGGGACCCCAAGAGGCCATCCAGTCCAACGCTTTTCTGCCAGACAGGAAGGCACCATCAAAGCCCTCCTAATAGATCAGTGTTTTTCAATGTTTGTTGAGCCGCGGCACATTTTTTACATTTACAAAATCCTGGGGCACACCACCAACCAAAATGGCACTCTTAACACAGTAATACATATAGTTAATATGTTTTAAAATGTATTTATACACTCAGTGTGAAACCTGTGCCTGTTTCGATGAACACAATATAGATATCCTGGCAGCCAGACGGAAGCACACTCTGAGGCAGAGAGTTTCACTGCTGAACAGCTCTCAGTCAGGAGGTTCTTCCTAATGTTCACCCTCCTACACAGATATGCTTCTCTGTGATGTTTGGCCACAAAACATACTAATACTAACCCAAGGAGGGACCATCGGTCAAAAAATTGATTTTGTCATTTGGGAGTTGTAGTTGCTGGGAGTTATGGTTCACCCGCAATCAAAGAGCATTCTGAACTCCACCAATGACAGACTAGAATCAAACTTCCCAGACAGAACTCCCATAACCAAGAGAAAATACTCTAAGAGTTTGGTGGGCATTGACCTTGAGTTTTGGAGTTGTAGTTCACCTATATCCAGAGAGCACTGTGGAGTTTGGGGAAAATAGACCTTGACATTTGGGAGTTACAGTTTCTGGGATTTATAGTTAACACACAATCAAAGAGTATCCTGAAGTCTTGCAACAATGGAATTGAACCAAACTTGGCATATTGAACTCTCATTACCAACAGAAAGTACTGAAAGGGTTTGCTTGGGAATTGACCTTGAGTTTGGAAGTTGTAGTTCACCTACACCCAGAGAGCACTGTGGACTCAAACAATGTTATGTTATGTTGTTTGTTTTCTACAATGTTGGAAGGAGGCTCACCACTTTAAGGTCCCTAAAACAGGCATGGGAAAACTTCGGCCCTCTGGGTGCTTTGGACTTCAACTCCCACCATTCCTAACAGCCTGGGGCCCTTTCCTGCTTAAATGGCTGAGGGGGGGAAAGGGCCTGAGGCTGCTAGGAATGGTGGGAGTTGAAGTCCAAAACACCTGGAAGGTCCAAGTTTGCCCATGCCAGCTTTCGACAGAGACCTCTTCCTCCCCCTTCCCCTTCGCACCCTTTCTTCCCCCTCCTGCCGAACACTTACTTTTTCTTCTACACTGCCGCTTCTGCCGCCATTTTGATCCGAGGGGGCAGTGTGAGCATGTTCAGGAGGGGAGGGGGGAGGGAGGAAGATGTGGGGCTAGTTTGCGCAGTAGCACCCGCACGGGTCACGTCTTCCTCCCCTCCTGAACACGCTCGCGCTGCCCCCTCGGATCAAAATGGTGGCAGCGTGAGCAAAGCGAGGCAAAGCGAGCAGAGTGAGGCTCAGAAGAAGGGAGCGCGAGTGGAGAAGAAAAAGTTTTCGGCAGGAGGGGGAAGAAAGGGTATTGGAGGTTCCAATTTCTCACGGCACACCTGATGATCGCTCACGGCACACTAATGTGCTGCGGCACACCGGTTGGGAAACACTGTAATAGATGGCCATCCAGCTTCTGCCTAAAGGCCACCAGAGAAGGAGATTCCACCAGATTTCCAGACAGTTCTTATGGATGGATGGATGAGCCATAAGATTTTGAAGAGACCCCACCAAGCCATCTAGTCCAATCCTTTTCTGCCAGGCAGAAAGGCACCACCAAAGCCCTCCCCACAGAGGACCATCCAGTCTCCGCTTAAAAACCTCCAGAGAGGCTCCATCACATGTGCTCATTCCATTGTTGAACAACTCTGACAACTGGGACATTCTTTCCACCTCACACCTGCACTGTTGAATGAATGTTGTCTAGCCCCACTTCCATGGCTCAATGCTATGGAATTGTGGGAGTTGTAGTTCCACAAGGTCTTGCAACCTTCTCGACCAAAGAGGGCCGGTGCCTCCCCAAACTGCAAATGCCAGGATTCCATATAGCAGTGATCCCAACCTTTTTTGAGCTGCGGCACACTTTTTACATTTGCAAAATCCTGGGGCACACCACCAAGCAAAATGACACTCTAACACAGTAATACATATAGTTAATATGTTTTTTAAATGTATTTATACACTCAGTGTGAAACCTGGGCCTGTTTCGATGAACTCAAAACCGATATCCTGGCAGGAATGGCAGAAAGACCCAAACTTCCCACACATAACTCCCATAACCAAGAGAAAATGCTATAAGTTTGGTGGGCATTTACCTTGAGTTTTGGAGTTGTAGTTCACCTATATCCAGAGAGCACTGTGGACTCAAACAATGGTGGATCAGGACCAAACTTGGCATGAATACTCAGTATGCCCAAATATGAATGCAGATGGAGTTCAGGGGAAATAGACCTTGACATTTGGGAGTTGTAGTTGCTGGGATTTATAGTTCCCCTACAATCAAAGAGCATTCTGAACCCCACCAATGATAGAACTGGGCCAAACTTCCCACACAGAACCCCCAGGAGGCAAGAGGAGGTCTCTACTTGGGGAAAGGGAGGCGGGCCTTCCCAATGCATGGAGAGGGAGAGACCAAGTAGACAACGGGTGGGGAGCGGGGATGTTAGTAATTTTGTGCCTTTATCGAGGTAGGTTTCTTAGGGTTTTTATACTTCAACACACTAGACTCCCCCCCCCCCCTTCCTGGAGGTTCCAATTTCCCAAGGCACACCTGATGATCCCTCACGGCACACTAGTGTGCCCCGGCACATTGGTTGGGAAACACTGCCATATAGCATTAAACTACGGCAGTGGAAGTGGTGTTGAACTGCATGCATTCTCGATGCAACCTTATTGCAAACTTGAATGGAGCTATCCAAAGTATTTCATATGTTTTGGTGATCGCTTTGGATAACTAGTTTGGATTGAAACCCAGATGTGAATCCATGCTCTCTAACCTGAAAAAATACATCACTCTCCCCCAAATGGGTCCCAAATGGTTTAGAATGTGCCTCTTGGAGGAATGTTTCCTTTCCAAAGAGCTGTGTCTTAAATTATGAACCAAATCTGGGTCATCAAGAAATGGAGATTGCACCTCACTTTTGGACAGTTTTTGGACCCAAATATTTCCTGCACTTTAAGGGTTTCTTTCTACCCATTATTATAGAGGTCCTGACGCATTGGAAAATGCCATGGCTGGGTTGGGCCCCACGATGCCCACTGGGCCTTGCCAACCTGGCATTTTGCATTTTTTCCTAATTGAAATAATTGAAACGACGTGCAGCCAGGCACCCATCTTCCCATTATACCCTACCTGCAGATGCCCTACTTGCTTTGTTGATTGTTTTCCCCATTCAAGAGAGAAAACAGTGTGGAGTTTGCCTAATTGAACAAGGGCAAGGCCCATCAAAATGACTACACAATATTTGTTTAGGCCATGCCATTAAAAGTTGAAAGAATTACCAATTATCCAAGAGGTAAACAGGTTGGAATTGGTGCCCATAGATGGAACTGGCACAAATCAGCACTGGGATCCTTAAAAACCTCATTCCTATATGGCTTTTCCGAACTTGAGTTATAGCACATTGATTCTGTTTTAACTTCCATGGCTTCGTTCGATGGGGTCCTGGGATTTGTAGTTTGGATGACTATCCTAAATGCATCCTCTCCATTGCAAGTCCATGGGAATAATAATAATAATAAGGCCTAAAGATCTTGGCCTGCACTTAAAAGCAATCGGCACTCACAAAATTACCAACTGCAAGCTGCAAAAGGTCACCCTACTCAGATCTGCAGGCATTATTCGCTGATACATCACGCAGTCCTAGACACTTGGGAAGTGTCCGACGTGTGATCCAATACAACAGCCAGCAGAGTGATCTTGTTTGCTGTGTACTAATCTTATTATGTATAAAATTATTATAAATATTAATGTTATTGTTATCTGCCTGTCCTCACAACAACAGATAAAAGATAATACTATAAAATGGCCATATTAATATACAAATAAGAAAAACAGACACTAACACAGTTATTATTATTATTTAATATTAGTGTCTGTCTTTGTTAAATGTACTGATTCCAATTAAAGTGGAATCATAGTGCTATAAATGCGAGGTGCAAATGGGTTCGGTTTTAACGTCCTCTAAGGCAGTGTTTCCCAACCAGTGTGCCATGGCACACTAGTGTGCCATGAGCGATCATCAGGTGTGTCGTGGGAAATTGGAGATAGAGAGAGAGAGAGAGAGAGAGAGAGAGAGAGAGAGAGAGAGAGAGAGAGAGAGAGCCCTCATGTCCTACCGGGAAGCCCTAGCCGGGGCTCAATCCCTTGCCTCAGTCCTGCAAACACAGCCTCTACTCACCACTTGCCTTCTTGGGCTTCCTCCTCCCCTCTGCTCCTTCCTCGGCCTCGGAAGGGTTTGAGCCAAAGGCGGGGACTGCGTCAGGCAGAAAGAGCCGCGTGGAGAGAAGGTCCTGGGATGGGACTTCCGGGTCCCCGGCTGCCTGGGAGCAGATCTACACCGTAGCATTCATGCAGTGAGGCACCCCTTGGTCTTCCAGGGCTCAAGGCTGGGGAATCCCGGGATTTGTAGTTTGGGGAGGCTCAGAATGGTGTCAAACTGCCACTCCCGTGATTCCCTCACACTCAGCCAAGGCAGGTCAAGGGGCGTTCGGGACACAGGGTTGACGCACCTTTAAGCAAGGGCTGAAAACTAACAGGGTTTGCTCACTTAAAGCAGGCGTGGGCCAACTTGGGCCCTCCCTCCAGGTGTTTTGGCCTATATATATATATATATATATATATATATATATATATATATGCTGTATAAAGTTATTAGCTGTACCCACCATGCATTGCTGTGGCCAACCTTCCCTCCCTCTTTCTCTCCTTCCCTCCCTCTTTCCTTCCTTCCCTCTTTTTCTTTTCCTTCTTCTTTCACTTTTTCTTTCTTCCTTCTCTACCTGTTTCTTTCCTCCCTTTCTTTGCTCTTTGGTTCCATTCTTCCTTCTCTCTTCCCTTCCTTCTTTCCTTATTGATGCATAAGAACACAGAGAGAGACTGACAGCTGTTGAGCAGGACCTTCGTGTGTGTCTTTCTGCCATTCCTGCCAGGATATCTATGTTGTGTTCATCGAAACAGGTCCAGGTTTCACACTGAGTGTATAAATACATTAAAAAACATATTAACTATGTGTATTACTGTGTTAGAGTGTCATTTTGTGTCATTTTGGTTGGTGATGTGCCCCAGGATTTTGTAAATGTAAAAAATGTGCCGCAGCTCAAAAAAGGTTAAAAAACACTGCTCTAAGGAACAATGCCTGCAGAAAACCCCATTTTGACACAACCACGAAAGGAACACAAAATGTATAGAGGCAGGATGGGTGACTTCAGGCTTGAAAACAGTCCCTGGGAAAGAGATCTAGGAATCTTTGTAGACCACAAGCTGAACATGAGCCAAGAGTGTGATGCGGCAGCGAAAAAGACCAATGCGATTCTAGGCGAAGTCAATAAGAGAAAAGTCAGAGTCCCACCCTCTTCTGCTTTGGTTGGTCCTCACCTGGAATAACACTGTGTGGAGTCTTTACCTCTGGAACTCTGTAAATAGAGGCTTCATGGCCATCTGTCGGGAAGGTTTGCATTGTGTCTTCCTGCCCAGTTGAATGGGGTTCAACTGGATGGCCTTTAGAGACCCCTTCCAACTCTTATGATGCTATGTTACTAAGGACCCTCTCCAGTTTTAAACCTGGCAGCCGTATGTCCTCTTATTGAAAGACAGAGCATAGGAATGTGGCTCCACATCTGGACAGAGGCAAGGCAGGCACATGCCACTTATGCGCAGGGGTTGCCATGCCAACTGCGCTGCGGCAAGGCGCATGAAAGGGCCAGTCCCTGGAGTATTGCTTGGAAGATGGCAAAACAGTGTGTGTGTTTGTGTGTGTTGGGGGAGAGACCATAAAGACACATAGGATGATATTGACACATCTTCTCCGTCGATGTTAAATTAATATTAAAAAGATTTCAGAGCAGCTTTTAAACTGATTCCTAGGGGAAAGTCGATAGGAGCTGGGCAGCTTCCGGTTCGAGAGGGTGAAATGCCAAGTATGGAGGATGAAATCCATACACAAATGGCTGAGTCAACAGAAAAGATAGATAGTAGTAGTCGAGAGGTAGGACATGGTAGGCCTTCTACAAATTCTCAGAAACAGCCAAAGTTGAAAGTGCACCAGAGAAATAAATATAAATGTCTGTACGCAAACGCTAGAAGCCTTCGAACAAAAATAGGGGAGTTGGAATATTTGGCAAAAGAAAAAAATATTGATATTATTGGCATAACAGAAACCTGGTGGACGGAGGAAAACAAATGGGACACAAAGATTCCAGGTTATAAACTGTACAGGAAAGACAGGAGAGGGAAAAATGGTGGCGGTGTGGCCCTGTACATAAATGAAGAGCTAGAATCTCATGAATTAGAACTTCAAGAAATTTCAAACTCACCTACAGAAACATTGTGGATAAAAGTCCCAGGACAAAAACTAATCTAGCACTAGGGATCTGCTATCGCCCTCCCAACCAAACTCCAGAGGCAGACTGCTATCTGGAAATGAAGTTAAACAGGCCTCAAAAAGAAATACATTAGTCATAATGGGGGACTTCAACTATCCCCAAATAGATTGGCCAAATTCTTGTTCTACGCATGAAAGAGACAAGGTTCCTCGACATGCTAGCTGATTATTCCCTTGAGCAGATGGTCATGGAACCAACCAGGGAAAGGGGATCCTGGACTTGGTGCTAACTAATGAACAAGATCTCGTTCAAGATGTCCTTGTAGCTGAGCCCATAGGTACCAGTGACCACAACACAATAACCTTCAACGTAAGTTTGGATAGCAAACTGTCAGTGAAAACTAACACGGAGACATTAAACTTTCACAAAGGGAATTTCACCAAAATGAGAAAAATTGTAAAAAAACAAACTAAAAGGAACAGTAAAAAAAATCAAATCCCTCCAAAATGCTTGGAAACTGTTTAAAAATACCTTAAAACAGGCCGAACTAAAATGCATTCCAATAAAAAGAAAGAGGCATGGAAAGTCCAAAAGGACACCAGTATGGCTTACAAAGGAAGTAAAAGATGTGATTGGAAAGAAGAAAAACTCATTTAAGAAATGGAAGGCTCTTCCTACCGAGGAGAACAGAAAGGAACACAAGCTCTGGCAAACTAAATACAAAGCAACAGTCAGGAAAGCCAAAGAGATTTTGAGGCACACATAGCAAAGAATTTTTTTTAAAAAAACCAAAAACTTCTTTAAGTACATCAGAAGCAGGAACCCAACTAGAAAAGCAGTTGGGCCACTTGACGACAATGGTCAGAAAGGGAAAATCAGCGAAGACAAGGAGATTGCTGAGCGGCTAAATGACTTCTTTGCCTCCGTTTTCACACAGGAGGACAGACAACATATACCTGCAGCTGAGTCAGTTTTTTCAGGGAGGGAATTAAAAGAATTAAAACAGATAGAGATAAACAAGGAGGATGTTCTCATATGCCTTACTAAACTAAATGTCAACAAATCACCAGGTCCAGACGGCATCCACCCCAGAGTTCTTAAGGAACTCAAGTGTGAAATTGCTGAACTTCTAGCTAAGATATATAACCTTTCTCTAAGATCAGGCACTGTACCCGAGGACTGGAGGGAGGCAAATGTAACACCGATCTTCAAGAAAGGATCCAGAGGTGATCCAGGAAATTATAGACCAGTCAGTTTAACCTCAGTTCCAGGCAAAGTGATGGAAACCATTATTAAAGAAAATATTACTAGGCACATAGAAGAACAGGCATTGCTGAAAGAAAATCAACATGGTTTCTGCAAAGGCAAATCATGTCTTACTAACTTGTTAGAATTCTTTGAGGGTGTAAATAAACACATAGATAAAGGGGACCCAATTGATATTGTTTACCTTGACTTTCAAAAGGCTTTTGACAAAGTCCCTCACCAAAGGCTCCTAAATAAGCTCTTCAGCCATGGACTCAGGGGACAGGTCTTGTCCTGATTGGAACCTGGCTAAACTGTAGGAAACAAAGGGTGGTAATAAACGGACATTTCTCTGGGTGGAAAGAGGTGAGAAGTGGCGTACCCCAAGGTTCAGTTTTGGGTCTGTTACTTTTTAATTTATTCATTAATGATCTGGATGTAGGAGTGAATTCTGAGGTAGCAAAGTTTGCAGACGACACTAAATTGTTCAGGGTAGTTAAAAATGAAACTGATTGTAAAGAGCTCCAGAAAGATCTCTCGAAATTGAGTGAATGGGCAACAAAGTGGCAAATGCATTTTAACCTAAACAAGTGTAAAGTCATGCACATCGGGGCAAAGAACCCCAACTACACCTACCAATTGATGGGGTCAAAGCTTTCCGAGACAAACCAGGAAAGGGATCTTGGGGTTTTGGTGGACAGCTCAATGAAGATGTCAACCCAGTGCGCAGCAGCAGTGAAAAAGCAAATTCTATGCTAGGCATGATCAGAAAGGGAATCAAAATAGGTCAGCAAATGTTGTATTACCTCTCTACAAATCGATGGTAAGGCCACATTTGAGTACTGTGTACAATTCTGGTCTCCGCACCTTAAGAAGGATATAACGGAACTGGAAAAGGTACAGAAAAGGGCAACAAGAATGATCCAAGGGATGGAGCTCCCTTTATGAAACCAGGTTGCAACGCCTTGGTCTTTTCAGCCTTGAAAGACGGCGTTTAAGAGGTGACTTGATCGAAGTGTATAAAATCATGCATGGGATAGAAAAGGTGAATAAAGAAAAAATATTTTCTTTGTCACAAAACACTAGGACTAGAGGGCACTCCTGAAGCTCCAAGGTAGGAAAATTAGGACTAATAAAGGGAAATATTTCTTCACCCAGAGGGTCATTGGGTTATGGAACTCACTTCCAGAAGAGGTTGTGACAGCTGTCAGCCTGAACAACTTCAAGGCAGGATTAGACAGATTCATGGATACCAAGTGTATCGGTAGTTACTGAAAAGGACATCCAAGTGCCACCTCGGAGTTGGTTGAGGTAGGCAGGATTTCCCGGGTACTGGTTGTGGGGGTCGGGAGCAGGTCAGGTTTTGCCCTCCCTTCTGCTCGAGATCCCCGTGTACAACTGGTGGGCCACTGTGTGATACAGAATGCTGGACTAGATGGGCTGAGGTCCAATTCAGCATGGCTCTTCTTATGTTCTTATGTTCTTATGATGTTTTGAGCATGTCTTCTTGGAACGATGCTCGTTTGAATGATGTTCATTTGTCTAAAGCGCAGTCGCCCAAGTCGCAAGGCTTTAGGTTCTTGCACGGATGGCTCAAAAGGGAAAACTGGGGCCCATTGAATGCCCCAAAACACACATAAGAGTGAAGACCCAGCTTTGGAAAGTGCAAAGGGAGAACAGCAAAGGGAAGCTAAAGGGATTGGAAATATTCAGCAACAGAAAGAAAGAAAGGAATATCCATCTTCTTGGAGTTGCCTCCAGCGTTTTCAGCCTGGAAATATTTATCTGGGTTTCTTCATGGGGACCAACAAAGAAGAGCGATAAACAAGGCAAATGCAAAATGCAAAATATATGTCTGCATCTTTCACCGTGACCTAAATAAGGAGTTAAAGCTTCACGCAGGGGAAAAAGCATCTGCAAACCAGGCCGGGG